>JBBMKD010000115.1:48933856-48958026 GCA_037834095.1 Argya squamiceps | reverse complement strand
TTCAAGTTAAGCCTGTTAGTGCCTTTTTCTCCCAAAAATCCTATCTCCCAAAAAAATAAACCACTACACTTAATTTAACAAACATAAAACCACAACACCTGGTCTCACAACTAGCTTACTGCCGCATTTTTCAAAATACAAAGGTATTGTTATTATTCTTATTTCTGGTCAGTACTACCCAAAGGACAACACGATACAAGGTTCCCCCTTCCCCCCTCCATACTTTATAGAAGGATGGTACTAACTATCATACTGAGAGGGTAATTTGCAGCCTGAGCTGCTACTGTATGACTACCATGGGCTCATGAGTCTCTCTGCTGGTCCAGTCCATCCAGAAGAGACAGCCAAGTGTCTAAAGGACAAAGCAAAAGCTCTTAACAGGCAGAAAGCAACTGCAACAGAGGAGGCCAGCGTCCTCTCCTGGGCAGTTGTCATCCTTTCTCCTTCTCTCGTGGGGTATATTGCACCACACCACTGTTTGTGCAGGTCTTTCTGTGGGCTAGCTCCTGAAAAGCCAGCATTGCTCCCAGATTTATCAAGGTTGGCTGCAGGAGAGTTTTTTTCAGAACAGTGATCCACATGAGATGGTGGAACTCAAAATCCTGTCAGGAGAAAGCAAAGCAGTAAGCAGGACTAGAATCCTGAACTGAGACCACTTCAAAGACTAGTTGGAGGAATCCCATGGTTTAGGGTTCTAGAAAATACAGGGGAGGGGTCCAAGAGAGTTGCTCAGTATTCAAGCATCCTTCCTTCAAGCTCAAGACCAGTGTCCAGACCCATGAGCAACAAATTAGCCAAAGGGGTCAGGAGACCTGCATGGAGAATTAGGGAGCTTTGAGTAAATCTCAAATGGAAGAAAGAAATCTATGGGATGTGGAAAAAGGCACAGACATGGAAGGACTATAGGAACATTGTCAGAACATGCAAGGATGTAACAAGGAAGGTCAAGGCCCACCTAGAATTGAGTCTGGTAAGGGCTATCAAGGACAACAAGAAGGACTTCTACAAGTATATCATCAGCAAAGGGAAGATTAAAGAACATGTGGGGTCACTGATAAATCAGATTGGTGTCCTGGTCATGGAAGACTTAGAAAAGGTGGAATTACTGAATGCCTTCTTTGCCTCAGTCTTTACTGCTGAAGCCAGCCCTCAGACCTTGGAGATAAGGGAGGCTGGGGAAAGGAGGAGTTTTCTTGGTTGTAGGGAATTACATTAGTGACCAGCCAGGCAGACTTAACATCCATAAATCCACAGGTCCTGATGAGATGCACTCACAGGTGCTGGGGCAGCTGGCAGATGTTGCTAAGGCACTCTTCAAAAAATCAAGGAGAAAAGGAGAGGTGTATGAAGACTGATGACTGGAGGAAAGTCAGTGTTACTCCAGTCTTCAAAAAGGGCAAGAAAAAGCATCCAGGAAACTACTGGCCAGTCAGCCTCACTTACACCCCTCGAAAGGTGATGGCACAGATAATTCTGGAGGTTATCACCAAGCAAATAAAAGAAAATAAGGTCATCAGGACCAGTCAGCAAGGGTTCCCCAAGGGGAAATCATGCCCCTTGGAGGGGAGAGCAGTGGATGTTGTCTGCCTCCACTTCAGCAAGGCTTTGGACACCATTTCCCATAACATCCTCAGAAGAAAGCTCAGGAGATGTGGGTTAGATGAATGGACAATGAGGTGGATCAAGGACTGATGGCAGAGCTCAGAGTTCTGATCAGCCAAGTCTGAGAGGGGTTTTTGTCAAAAAATATTAAATATCTCAAAGGCAGGTGTCAAGAGGATGGTGCCAGACTCTTTTTGGTGGTGGCCAATTTGCAAATTTGTCTTTTCCAACCTTAACAATTCTATGAATCTGTGATTCTGAGTTTTGTACTTCTGAGATTCCAAGGTCCAGAGCCAAAGAAAGATCAAGAAAAAACCATATAGGGTTAAAAATGCTCTTGTCACTAGTTTGATTTAAAATTCATGGACCAGAAAAATTGAAATCTAGAGTAATTCCATTAATTTTGACAGTATTAGTTAACATTCTAGTACCAACTAGTACCAAAACCAACTGCTGCAATAAAGGCACAGAAAATATGAATTTCCATGCCATAGTATGAAGATCTGTTTTCTATTCCAGGGTTCTGAACTAGAAAACAGTATTTAATAAGTCCCAGATAAGTAGACAAACATGAAAAAGTGTGACATATTTTACTTTATCTCAGTTCCACAGATACTTTCATTTGACTTTTTTAAACTGATAATTCAGTTAAATGTAGCTAATTTCTATTTGTTCTATTTGCCCTTAACAAAGAGACCACCAAACTTCTATAAAGAAGTAATTCAGATGTAAAATGTCAGTGGAAAACATGCCAGCATGATGATATCATCATGCAAAATACCATAACCTCCTTTGCAGAGACTCAGTTGTCAGTTCAAGCTTTAAGAACAGTTTTCATAAGGATGATATAGATAACACTACAGCTGAATAATTGGAAATTCTTGGACCACAAGCTGTATCAACAGAGGAAATTAATGTATAAAAGATTAATGATGTTTGATTGTGTTAGATCTCTTTGGGCCTCTCTGTGTGTAGATCTCTCTTTTTTCTTTATGTTATGTAACTTATTTTTAGCATTTACCAAACATAGAACTCAACAAAGATGCAGTGGCTGTTACAAAAAAAAAGCAAACAAAAAAACCAGTCCAACTGAGAGATAAATAAAGCTCAAAATAAGTATTTTCTACCTTCCTGTATCATTGTTACTGAGTATCTAAACCGTTTGACAGGATAAATAAATCTCACCCATATGTCAGACATGGCCCTGTCTGAATGACAGCAAATTAATAAACTAAGCAGAAAGAATAAATGGAAAAAAGTCTGAAAAGGCTGAAAGATAAGGACAATAGAGGAACCACTGCTGTTGTTTATTGCAGAATTAAGAAAAGAGGGACAGCAGGGATGACAGCTTTGAAATGGATTTAGAATCTCAAGAGTACTCTTTATGATATGTCTCTGATCAGGGCTGAAGACACATTATTAGGAAAAGCCAAATGTAATAAAAAATCATTTCCTCTGAATAAATAAATCTGAATGTTGCATACATAAGGAAACAAAACTGGAGTACAGACTGTTTCTCATAAAGGGCCTATTTTCTGTCTAGATAAAAAAAAATCATTTGGTAACATACTGGGCTAATGATAATACTGTGTCAAGGTTTGGGGTGAGTCCTCTCCAGTTTATACTACACCATATTTGGATTTCTGCTTCATACTTCTAAATTCTGACTTTTTTGCTCCTTAAAGTTGGCATGCATAATGCAGACAGCGTTAAGCCACTGGAAGCCCAGGCTAATGAAAAATTAAAGAAAGTTTATTCCAGGCACAGATTTTAACTGTTAGGAATAGCAAGTTCAGTCATGCCTTGGAAAAAGTATCAATGGATTTGAATTTCAGATGGTGACACTGGGTATAGACAGTATCACAACACAAAGATGTAGCCACTCCTTCTCTTCTCCAAATTCAAAACCATTGTGTGAGCAAAGAAATATACCTGCAAACCTGAATGTCTTTTCAAACATTGAGAGATATTTGTTGAGGAATGCTTAAGTTTTAAAGGTGTCATAGCTACTGAAGACAAACAGTAAGTTGGCTGCTCAGAGAAAACACAGTTATTACTTCCTACCCTGAATCACAAAGGTACAAAGAAAGACTTTAGTGTTGTAGCTGTTGTTGCAGAAGCGGGGGAATGGGACATTTTACACCCTCCCACACAGGAGAAATTGAAAATCCTGCTTTCAGGCTTTGCCTGAAGAGAGCTCTGCATGCAAGAGACAGATTTCTGAATTAGACTTTATGCAAATATCTCCCAAAGTTTATTTGCAAGCACATTTCTTGACCTTAGTTCAGGTTTGGCCCAGTGAAGTAAAAATGGGCAGAGGCCAGAAACGTTTACTCCCACCTTACACAATTAGGGAACCATAGAATTGTTTAGGCTCCCAAAGACCCTTAAGATCATTGACTCCAACTGCAAATCTGGCACTGCCAAGCCCACTTGGATCAGAACAGTACAGTAATCTTTCATCTCATCACCACACAGAAAACTGTGAAGGTTCTGGCTTCTTTTTTTTCCTTGCCAAGGTCAGGATTAATGAATGGGAAACGTAGGTTTCAAGTTTGGATTTGGGTGTTTATTATTTCTTATCTATTTACAGACTCATGAGCTGTGAGCTCTAACTAGCAAGTTAGAGAAACGAGGTAAAATGGAGTATCTCTGACTCTTTCCAAGGTTATTTAAGCTATAATTACCCAATACCAAGGTGACATCTATATTATTTATATTTCTGACCCAATAATGGCCCCCCAAGGCCTGCAAAGTAGACATTTTCCACCCAATTACAGAAAACTACCTAAACCCATGAAGAAGAAAGAAGAAGAAGGTGAAGAAGAAGGACTCAGACAACACCCAAAAATTGTCCATCTTGATTCACATGTATTACTGTATACTAAAATCTTAACTCTAGCTTTTTCACGCTGTGAGATCACACAATACTTTTCAAACTAAACATCCACAACCCCAGTGCTATCACTTGGCCCTGTTCCAAGGCCTCAAGTCAAATGTGGTGCTTGACTGAGGGTCAGCACCTTTTAGCACAGAAAGCCTGAAATTTTCAGCCTCCAGGGTTCCAACAGAAAACCACTAACCACTTTTTCCAGACCCTTTTTTTTCCCTAATTATTTTTTAAAATTTTTTTTAAAAAGTTGCACACATGAACTGCGGCATGGCAAGCATGACCTTTCTTGGGTTTTGTGAAAGCTTGCAGACACACTGAGACCCCGAGGCCTCAGAAACAACAGGCTGGAAGCCAAGACTTGCTGAGAGCCATGCCAGCTGGCTGGTGACCACACTGCCAGCCACAGAGGATGAGCCAAATGAGCCTCACTCACAGCCCATGGGGCTGTGAACACCCACTCCTGCAGCAATCCCACAGCACCTGCAGCTCATGGCCAACCCCCATCCTGCCATTTTATAAGCAATAATTTTGTTTTCCTAATGGTAATGGGTAGCATTTGCCCCTAGTTTTGCATGCAGTCATAAAGTAATTATGTGTTGCTAATTAGACAGAGACATAAGGAACTTGAGTTTGTAATTTCAGAGAAAAGTAACTCTGAGAAGTTCCAGTGAATCTTAAGTGCCAGGACTGTCTCAGAGAGCAGGAATCAAAGCTCTTTCCCCAGCCATTTGCTGAACAAAGAGGCTTTGAGGATAGATCATCTGGATACAATAAGGTCAAACTATAGCTCATGCAAACTATACTATTTCAGTGCTGAACTTTCATAATTCAGTCTACTGACATGCTCCCAATTAACAGTGGAAACTAAATTCGGATGGATGCAGCCATACAGTTTATTTAAATATATACTTTACATGGCAGCCAAATTAAGTATGACAGCTTGTTTACTATGGATTTCTGCCCTATGGGAGCTTTCAGACACAGTACATTAAGGAAGAGAGCAAAGTAACTAGTCATGAAACAAATGGCATTAAATACTGGTACATTTCATGCTTATCTTTTTGGTATGTAAAAACCAGAAGTTTTACAGATTCACTGGCCGTATTTTAGACACTACCACAAAAAAGTTAAGCAGGCAGATGGCGTAAGAAATAGTGATTCTAACAGCCACCCTCTGTCTTATTAATGCCACTTGCTAATTAGCAACAGACAAGAACATGGTGTCAAATTCAATTTGATTGCTTTGTATGTGCACCTTAGCTTAACAACCTGTGTATTTTAAACACAGCAACTTTAGATTGATAACCTGTGTGTTTTAAACACAGCACTATCTCCTTCCATTGTTGAGGGTTCCTTGATTTCCTCTTCCTGAAAGCTGTAATTTAATTTCCCAAATTATTATGTAATTATTTCATTAGGCAATTTACATGAAATCTAAAGTGAAATAAATAAATGTTTTTGCAAGAAAGCTTATTGTGAAGAGTAAAGACCAGCAGCACCAGGCAGCCTCTGGTAACTCTAACAAGACAGAGAGCCACTTTTAATCTTCTAGGAATCTCTGCCAGCATGGAACATTGCATGGAAGACATTGACTTTTCTGAACATACCTCCTGATCTGTGAAGATCTCAATGAAGTTCTGGAAAGAGAAGGATCCTGACTGAAGAATAAGTTCTCCTGTGTTTTCAAAGCACTGTCCAGTTAGAACAAGGAGCTTGTGCCTTGCAGCATCTGTGATCATTAAACGCACCTGGAATGAAGAAGAGAGTCACATCAATAATGGGAGTAACAACATGTTTCAAATACAAGGTTATTTCTCCTAATTTAAAACCAGTCTCTGGAACAGGACTCCCAAGACATTATAAAGCTACAGTTTACAAAAGACAATGAGAAAGGGGAGAACATGAAAAAAAAAGGAGGGGGAAGGTGCAATTAGAAAGAAAGTCTGAAGAATAAACCACATTATTGGAAAAAACAGCGAGGAGCAGAACAGAATACAACCTGAATGAAGAAATAATTTTTTTTAACAACAAACTTACTCATAGTATAGTTTTTGGTACACTTTTACAGAATTGTATCAGGACAACGTTGGTAAACTATTTAAGAGCACATGGTTGTTACTCTACTTGACCCTCACTACAGCTCCTAAATATTCCTATTTACCTCTCCCAAGGGGGAGATTTACATGCATGCTAAGAGAAGACATATATTCTAAATTTAGGAACAAAACCAAACAAAACCTGTGTAAGATTCTATACTATTGAGTAAATACTTTGAAACTACTTCAAAAGTCTTGCCCAACACTGAAAAAACAATTCAGTCTATGGTAAGCTGTGAATTTCAAATGCAGTAATTCCTCTATTAAGGAAGAATTAAATGAAACCAGAACAGTGATTTCAGAACAAGGCTATCCACATATTAAACTAATTGAGCAGATGTGCAGAGCCCATCTGGGACACCTCCACACAATATTGCATCCAAGCTCCATCTCCATGGAGATGACACAATCAACTCAGTTCTTCTAGCAAGATATTGTTTTCAAGGGTTATATTGATTGTTAAGCAATCAATTTTTCTAAATAACTCTTGTGAATGCCAGGAGGCTGAGCCAGGAAGGCTTAATCTGAATCTCTGCTGAACAACTCACGTTTCCACTACAACTGGAAAACACACAGTGGAGAGTATGCACCTCAAAGAAGATCTCAACTCTATCATGTCTTCACTGTTACTTTATTAAATAAGTGACCCTGATACTGAGCAGCAGAAAGTTCCTTTAATTAAATGCAGGACTAATGCTGATCTGCCAGTAATTGCACTAAACAAATATAAATTCAGAAATATCATGTATGAAGTGTATCTGGTTTTATTTCAGACAAAAATACAGATAAGTGCAAACATTTGTCTGATTTGCATTACTCAGATCTTCTCTGTTTTCACTCTATTAAAACCATATCAGAATTGGCTTCCTCTTCTAAGTTTTCTTTTGTTGCTGCCAGCAGTGCTCATCAGTCTGACAACTCTTGTGTAAACTCATCAGGTTTTCCAAGAGTAAAACTACTTCCTGATTTGTGAATCACTGACATGTGACTGTCATATAATTCCTCTTCAGCGTATTTTATTAATTGACAATAAAGAACATTCTGTAGACTCAGCAAACTATGCCAAGAAAGTAAGTAAATAAATATTTGCAGATAACATGGAAGACCTTAAGAGACACATCAATTCTGTGTCTGGGTACAAAAAAGGTTTTTTGAAAGACTACCAGAAATTTGTCTCCTGATTTCAAGACCACTCAATTTTAGAAGAAATATTGCAAGGTGATGATTCCATTCAGTTTAACTGCTGGTTAAAATTCAAAATTGGTTGAACAAAGTGCACAGCAAGATGTAGGCTCAGTCAAAACGGGTTTAAGATGGAGTGTGAACAGAGACCAGCACATCAGCACATCAGTGGTTTCCCAAACCTATGGTACAGTCACAAGAACATTAAAGCAATGGAGTGGGGACTTCCTAAAAAGGAAGTAAATGTTCATCATTTCTTCAGGAAACAACAATCTCTCCCCCCATGGGTCTCTTTCTGATGTGTTATGTCTGGCATTTGACAGAACATGACAGGAGCTTTGAGCACAATCACGAGTGGACTACCACCAGGTGAGGCTATTATCAGCCACGTTACCAGGTATATTATATTTCTTTCTCTTTTTTGTTTGTTTGGCTTGGTTTTCTTTTTTTGCTGCTGTTTTACTTTGGTTTGTTTTTCATTTCTTTGTGCATTTTGTTTTTTCCCTGAGTAAACAGACTCCAGTTCCTCTTCTGGTGAAGTAAGAGCTTCATGGTATATCTCTGTCCCCCCTAGATGCACCCTGGAAATCTCTGATATATGAAACTGATTTTCTATTTGCCATAGTGAACGGAGAATGTCTACTCCAACCTCTGATTTAATTCTGACACCTCTTTCTGATAGTCTCTTTCTGAATTGTGTCTATTCAGACCCTTGCTCAGCCAGCCAAGTTAAATCTCATCTGTCTGACTGTGACCAGTTTGGCAGGATGAAAGCCAAGTCAAGATCACCTCCCACAATCTTGTGAGATGAAATTTACAGTAACTTAGCCAAACATCTTCCAGAGCCAAAGCAGTAAGCCCAGGGTTCAGAAATCATTAATGGGTGTCAGATCATGTTCTTCCATGTAGTCATCCATCACAGGGACAACAAGTAACAGAAACAGCATTTCCCTGCATTTGTCAGTTTTTCATCTCTTCCACATGCACACACTTGATGGCTTTTTACCCAGAATGAATGCACAGAGCTGCTGTCTTGCTGACCCCCTCGTCCTTACCAAACACCTCTAATGGCTTGTAATGAGATTTTCATGCATTGTATTTTAGTAGGTTTCCATTGACTAAGGTGGCTTTTAAACTTCTACAAGTTCAGAAATTTCATTAGTTTTGGAGTATTTTCTTCTGCTTGTGTTCAACATCATTTAACAATTGACAGCAATATAGCTTTTTCACCAGTGACCACTAGCAGAACCCCTTTATCTCCCAAAAGAAATGAGACTGTGGCAGTGCTTCCCAGCACAGACCAGCAATGCAATTATCCCTATTATTTCAACCTTCGGTCTCACTAGCTAAATAAATCAATTTTGTCTTTGAGCAACACAATCACTTCTTTGACTCTACTGAGTTCATAAGGAATTGGCAGCCCTCTTATGGGCACTCTCCAGGGTTCACTAATCATGTCACATGCTTTTTGAAGGACAGATAGATCAACCTACAGTCACCACCACGGAGCTGTTAATTCCTCTCAGAGCCAAATTTGTCCCTGGGCACTTTCAGACACTTTCCTCATAAGTAAAATAGGCATTTAGAGCTACCAAACAATGGCAAAGCAAAAGAAAAGCAGAGGCAGCTTAACCACGGGTGCCTCCACTCCATCAGGAAGAGAATTTGATGCATTATGAGAAAAGGAATGCTGGGATGAAAGGCATGTTTCTGTCCTATGCTTCTGACAATTTGTCAGGAGTCTGGGAAACCAGGGAAAAGATCAAGGGATCGCGGACATTTTTCATTATATTTATTCCAAATATATTCTTTCATTCACAGTCAGGATCTGCTCTCAGCATCTGCTAAGACTTTGAAAAATAATATTTTAGTTTGTCAGTCTCTAAGCTAGCAGGCAGTGACTGATGCTCCATAATCACCTCAACTCCATTGCTTCACTGCCCTGATCATGTCCACTTAATGGAGCTTTTATGACATGTCCAACAAAGTATTTCCTACTTACCTCAGTACTAACTGCTTCATCTGAGGGATTGATGAGGACTACAGTTTCTAAGACATCACTTCTGTGGTGAAGAATCTTCTGACCTGCAGAGAGGAAAAAAGAAAAATTAAATTCAACCATCAGAGAATAAACCAGGACTTTTCATGAGTTTGTTCTGTGTCTCAATGTGTGACAGCCCTCTGACTGAAGGAGTGCCCATAACTCACCTTGGCCCCACAGCGCTGGGGCACATAAGGGAGTAACCATCATCAGCTGAGCATCTGGCCCTGACAAACCAAGTGAAAACTAGAACCCACACTGCCAAAATGTTCCCTTCAGCCTTCCACTGGAAGGAACATTAACACTGAGACACTGCAAAAAGTTCCCTGTGGGGATGGTTAGTCACTTCCCATGCTCCCTTACTTTATCTCACTCCTGCTTACAAAAGATGTAGCAAGCAATGTCAACCAACAAGAGTGACAGGACATACAAATAACACCTAGATCCTGAATTAGTAAAGTCTGGGCAAGTTTGGAGCAGCCTCGCTACTGGCTTTCATACTTGATCTATTTCTGTATTTAATAGTGAAATTCATCTGACGGGGAATGAATGCCAGAAAAACAAAACAGGACTGTTGATTTTTTTCCCCCTTATGTTAATTGGCAAGTTCTTATCAGGGTCTCTTTCTGTGAGAACTACAGTGAGATTAATTAGCATTGGATTGTCGTTCAGAAATCCAGACTGGTAATTAGTCTAAAAAACCAGAAGAGCTGTCCCTTCTGAGCAAACTGCTTGGCGCAATATTAATCAATTAAAATAATTAATTAGGCTTAAAAGGGAGTACAGGACACAGACCTATTTGCCAACTCAGAAAACCTCCCCTGTAAAGAGACATAAATTAACAAGGCTGAGGACAGTCAGGCTGAAAGGAGCTCCACATGCCTGAGAGGAAGGGCAGCCAGCCATTCCCACAGTGTCCCTGGCTGGGGCAGGCTCAGAGCTGCCCTTCCTGCCCTGATGCCTTAAGTTTTGAATTTCATGCTTTTCAGATTCTCTGCAGCCTAGGGGTGCAGTTCTGAGTCTCATATTAAGTGCCAGTCAGCTCTCTTCACAGAGTAGGGAGACAAAACAAATCCTTTTCCTGATGAAGACCAAGGAAAACCTTCAGGCCCAACAGCACAAACAAGGGTGGCTGAAGGAAGGAACAAGAAGGATGAGACGTCACAACCTGAATCTGTAATTGGACAATTAAACCCCAATGTGCAAATGGACCAAAACTTATAAAAATGTGAGACCAGATGACCAGTCAGCCATTTTTGTGACAATTCTTTATCCACCTTGGGTGTAGGCCTGGTCAGGCTCTTGTTCTGCCCAAGGTGTATCCTAAAGGCCTTTCAATAAATACCTGCTTTATTCTCTAGCTCTGTTCAGTCTCTGTTTCAGGTCAGCCTTCCCAAGGCATCAGCCCCAGTGATGCCCTCTTCCTTCCTCACTGACCAGCCTGCACCACTCCTGCCTTCCTCCTCCTCCTCCTCCTCGCCCCCTGAGCTCCCACTGTGCTGCCTCTGCTGCTGCTGCTCTGGGGAATCTCTACATTTATAAGCATGTGAGCTCACAAATGATAGAAATGATAGAAAGTGATGGAGAAGGAAAATAGTGCTCTCAAGCAAAATGTGAGATAGGGTTGTAGTCTATTCTCTTGTGCATGGAGTGCCTAGAAACTTAGGGATAATATCTACTTAGTTTGAAGAAACCTAGTTTTCTTAATATATATTCTTTCTGCTATACTTCATTGAAAGAAGGTTACAGATCATATATTACAAAAGGGGAAGAGGGCAGGTCTCACTCCCTCTGCAACACCCAGTTGTGATATTACCCTTTGCAATTCCATTTATTTTTAAAATTTTACTTCCTTGCCTATCAGAAATGCACATATAAAACTACAGTACATATAAAAATCCAGATGGCTCTCTTACCACAGACTCCTTCAGAAGATGTTCTGTGCTCTGATATTTTAGTTGTTTGTCAGATTTCCCTTAAATTCAGAGTTTAGACGAAGTTTATCAAATATTATCATTAAGGAAATGAAAGGAACCATCACCCTTTAGTGGACACTGAAACTTCTTGCTTAATAGTTGGTGACACTGACATACTTTACTTTGGGCTAGACTAAGCCTCATATATCACTAGACATAAACACATTAAACAGAGGTAGAAAAAGAAATGCAATTAGCCACATGCAAAGCTAGACAAAGATGCACAGCTTTCATTGGGTTTAAATATACTTTGGACTTGACAGAAGCTGCTCCAAGTTGTGTGTCTGTGTAGCTGGGAAGGATTTGACCTGAGGAGTCACAGCTCCTGCAGACCAACAGTAGTGGTTACTGACATCCTCCCACCCTGGCTCCAGTGGTTGTGTGGGTTCATGGGGCCTGAGAGTGATCTCCAGAGGCAGGCAAAGTTCTCTGCACCAAGCACATGGTTCCCACTCAGGGATGTATCTGTGACTGCCTTCCTCTTCATCCTCTTGGCACAAACATGTTACTGATTACCATGCAGGGTGGGGACCCAGCACTGGCAGGGTGTGAGTCACTCCCACCCCATGGAACACCTGGGAACTTTGCAGCTCCTTGCTGATGCCAGTAACACAGTCCCATCTCATCGCTTGAGAAATAGGAAAGGCTTTGCAAAAAAAACTATTTGCAATTTTTTAAGAGTAACACGGGCTTGCTGCCCAGATTGATATCCTGAGATGCTCAGCTGGAATGAAGGAAAGTCTCCCATGGGAACAGTTTTTTATCAGACAGAAATTAACTATCACAGTGTGGGAGCAGAAAGCAGCAACAGCACCTCATAAACTGGCAAGAGATTGTGACTTACTAAATTACAGATGGCAGTGGGAGAACCTGAGACTTGTGTACATCTGGGGTTGCTTTACTGGATTTTTGCAGCCTGTCTCTACACATCACAGATAATTTCTGTGATTCAACAGAGAAAGAAAGTTTATCCACCCAACAACATTGCATGGAAGTGGTTGGGTGGATAGACTTTACCTTCTTATGGTTCCTAGGAGGCAAGTCAAAGCCCTTTCTAAAGACTTTAATATATAAATATTATTTGTGTTTGGAAGAAATCCAAGTATCTGCTCATCTTTTGACTTTATTAATTAAAGCTTCAAATTAAAAACTGATATGAGCAAAGAGTCTGGCAGCTGTTTGATTCAGAACAAGAACAGAGAGAAGTAAACAGCATGTGAAAATTGCTTAAAATTGCACTCATCAACACAGTTTCTTTGGCCATAAGATCCTAATCCCCTACTCATCCAAATATCAATGACATTTATTGTGTGATTATTTAGATGGGGATGGTGTTAGTCACATCTCCTAGAAAAGTGACAGAACAGTTTTATTAACTTGCACAATCAATTTTTCAGGCCAATCAAGCAGCAGGAACACGAGGGACACTTTTAACAGTGACTACGTGTTAAATTTGTGCAAACACAAAATGCAGATGAATGGCAAGGGAAAGAAATCAAGCCCTCATTCAAGTTTCGTTTAACCAAGCATCAGTACTGACACACTTTTTCCTGAGCATGTCTGTGCAACCCAGCCCACAGGTGTGTCTGCTCTAACAGGCTACACAATAGAGGAGTATCTGTATCTGCAAGTAAGAAGAAAATGATTTGCAGACCTGGAGAAATGGAGAAATGTCTAATATCCAGGCACTGGACTACAAGAACAGCACTTCAGAAAGCTCCTTACAGGAAAGGTCTGAAAGCCCTGCAGGTGATGCCAGGGACAAGACTGCTACATTCAGTCTTGTAACTAGCTGACACAATGGGGTGTGCAAAATGCAGGCATAACTTCATTTATGCCAGAGAAGATCCTGTCATTCCAGGTAGAAATCAACATTCACTTGCTCCCTATCAATGCAATTCCTACACAAAGTAAACACAGAAGGCAAATCCTTTCTGTGGTCACTCTTGACAGAAAGTGTGAGAGGAGTATTGTCCCTGGAAGTACGCCTTCTCCCTGAAAATGCTGTTTGACACCTGACCTGGCATTCACACACATTACTCTGGGAACTTTAAACATCTCTCATTTCTCATTGTAAAGAACTTCAAAGTCTCATTTCACTGCCAGGAGACGTGAGGGCCGTGTTGCGTCAGCCACCACCGTGCTGGGTGGTATTTACAGATGGCACAGCTTGCAAGCCTGGCTAATGAAACTTCCCACACACCATGAATATGCAATGACCTCCTGCAGCTAGAAACCCTCACTGCTCTGCACTTGTCAGCAGCTTCAATGCCCAGGTCCTCCCGCAGCTGCCCCTGGTCTTGTGGAGGAATTTCCAGACACTGAGGGGAGAAATCCTGCAAAAACGAACCATAAAATATCCACCCCTAAAGTTCTAAGGGATGCTTTGAGTCTTGAAAGACAGTATGGCAGCTTGTCAGCCACTGTGCTGGGAAGCAATAACTGATATTGAAGAATCATCTCAACTACAATCTGTTTCAGATTTACCATGTCTAATAAAGGTTATTGGAAGGTTATCATAGCCCTTGCACATGATACATTGAAAGCAATAAATTTCTTTGGAACAAAAAAGAGCTTTTTGCATGGCCAACAGTAATCTAATAACTCATACATTTTAAGAACCTTCAAATTGCTCACTATTTCATCTGCTAGTGTGGAGTTCAAATTTTTCCTCCGAAAAAAGGTGTGTTAACTTTGGGGTCTTGTGGTCGTTCTGTATTACCAACAGAGTATTCAGAGTCTGGAGGACTTCATCTGATGGTTGCCATGTCTTGTACTAACTGAATAAATCTACTTTTCCTTGTTTTCAATACAAATATCAATGGGTATAAATTGTCAAATAATACTGTAATCATGACCAGCCCCAAATATCCTGTCTGCCTGGAGGCACTGCATTGCAGCAACAATTTCAGACCATAGAGAAAGGAACAAGATCCCCTTTTATAGCAGACTATCAATTATCTGAAGAAATCTTGCATAAATGATGTGGAGCACTCCATTCTCTTGACCTTTTTTGTTGAGAATGGGATACCAAAGCATACTAAGCTTCTTGCTGAACTAAAATGCAAGCTGGAGAAATAGGTAAGTAATAAATAAACATTGACCAAGGCAGTGATTTTCACAGAGTCACCAAAGCAAATTCTGATGTTCTGAAACTCCAGAGTTCTGTGTCTGCAAGTAAGAAGAAAATTATTTGCAGACCTGGAGAAATGTCTAATATCCAGGCATTGTTCTACAAGAAAGCTCCTTCCAGCAAAGGTCTGACAGCCCTGCAGGTGATGCTGGGGACAAGACTGCTACATTCAGTCTTGTAACTAGCTGACACAATGGGGTGTGCATAACACAGGCATAACTTCATTTATGCCAGAGAAGATGGATTCACTGCCTCCAGGGCTCAATTCAGCCCAATGGCTTCTTAAATTTAGGCTGTCTGCAAGGAAGGTATAATGATTTCTTTTCAGCAATAACTCCTATATATGTATGAATATCAGAATATTTTACACATTTCTAGGTGAAAATAAAATCCTGCTAGAATGCCAAGCTGATGTGACAGCTGTGAACAAATATAATGAGTTAACATTGCTGAGCCCTCTGATGGAGAAAAAGATTTGGAAGAATGACACCACCAACTGCAAAGTGTGACTATTTTCCTTGCCATCATTTAAACCTGCTTGCTCTGGACACGATGGTAGGTTCAGATTCATATTTAATGTTACATGCTTCCTATAGGGAATTATGTGTTATCTCTGCAAAGTTTGGTTAATCTTTCTTGCACCTGATCAGCTGGAACACTGAACTGTGTTGTGACTCTCCAGAAAGCATAAATCTCTAGTTTATTTTCTCCCTCTCCTCACATAAATGGAATTGATATTTGAGTTTCATTTGTTTCAGCTGCAGCCTGGTGATAATTAAATATTTTTCCTACCCACATCTGACTTTGAACAATTTATTAACTACAAATCCTGAGAGGCAATGTCCTGCGTCCTCCTGTATTGTACTTTTTCATTTTTAAGCTCACATTTATTTAATGAAGTAAAGCCCGTTGCATACAATTTAATTTTTGTTTTTGGCTAAGCCTTTATCTGTCAGATCTCATTTGGGCTTATACCTCCAGATAATAACAGAGCCCTGAAAGTGGGAGGCTAGACACAAGATGATTATGCAGCCTGAACAGAGATTGCAAGATTCAGCCTCCAGTTACTGTACACAAACCCAGTTCAGCAACCCTTGCTCAGGACTCTTAGACTGAGAGAACTCAAGTCGACCTGTTTGCAGTCATTTTTATAGCTGGATTCATGTTTTCTGCCTCAAACTTTAATCTCTAATACTTCCAGACTTATGAACTGATCTGTGCTAGGAGCTGTTGCAAGAACTCCAAGTGATTGCAGGGACCTCACTGCTCTGCGACCATTCACCCTGAAATATTCTTGAAGTTAACTCAAGACATTACATCACCTTTTTCACACCCTGTTGATCAACTAATCAGATTAATTGTATCATCTTTTCACACTAAATATTGATTTCTTGCATGCTTGCCAACTTTGTGTGACATCTAATCTGCTGTCAAAATACAGCCATTTATCAAGTAGAAGCAAACTGCTGCCCTTTCACTCCCATCTGTTAGTGTTGGGCAGAATAGTACTCTCCCCTCTCATTCCTCATACCTTTAGAAAATGGTATTTCTCATTAAATTCTTGATACTTTACAATTTCAGGATGCTATGAAGGACTCCTAAAGCATTAAAAATCAAAGACTACCCTGAAAAATTGAAGCAAATCAGAAGTAAAATAACAAGAAAAGTTTACACAGCAAAATTTTAATGCCTACTTAAAATAGATTTATCTCCCAAAACAGGGAATATGCTACAAAAACTGAACCAAGTAGCCTAGGGATTTCACTGTTGATTTCACTGAGTCCCTGGACAGAAGTGAAATTTAAAACCAATACTTCTGAAATTTCAATAAAATCAATGTTAAAACAAAAACAAACAAAAAACCCCCAAAACAAACAACATAAACAACAACAAAACAAAAAAAAACAAAACAAAACAAAAAGAACCCCTCACTTGCTGTTTATATGCTGAACCTGTAACAGTAGTGGAATCCAAAGCTCCCAATAAATGGGTTCACCCTTGACTTTGCTTAAGAAAAAATATATCCAATCAGACAATCAACAGCATCAATTTGTTTAATGAGTTCAGCTACAAGTTATTGCTGTGGAGCTCTAAAGTCCAATACCAGTGGGAAAAAAAGACCAATTTCTTTGTAAATGAGTGACAGTCTTTGATTGTTGGAGTACTTTTTGGATTAGGAAATCAAATATCCCTGATCTATCCTATGGCAACCAGTTATTCCCAATACATAAGATTTCATCTTTCTGGGGAAACTACACAATATTCCAACCAGTTGTCGAGACAACAGAATCCCTGGCAATAGTCTTTGCTTTCTTACATGATGCCAGAGCCTTGCATGGCTGTCTCTGAATTCTGTAATTTCTGTTCTTCCATTGACCTGTGTCATTTACAACCCACATGACGAGCAGAGATTAAATCCCAGAAGTTTTGTACACCAGTATTTAGCAGCACTGTGATTTCAGTAAGAGGATGGCAAGTACAGGACATAAATCTGAACTGGAACAGCTGGAATTATGCTTTCCAAATGGAGAGTATGATTCTACTCCAAGAAATTATCTTCTGTGACTACAGAAAGAGGAAAAAAAAAGAGAGTTTAGAGATCAGAGTAGTTTAATATCAGGGCAGAAAGAGAAGGAAGAGTTATGGGTGTTTATTAGAGGGCTATGCAATGTTCCTAGTCATGAGAACTGCCTTAACCAAATCTTGGCTGTAGTCAGTGCAGCTCTGAGAAGACACCTCTTTCCAGCTCAAGTGTCTGACATGAGCTTTCACCAACAATTAATTTATCTGAAGCCACTATCTCCCTCATGAATCACCCTACCAACCTTGAAACACACAGTTTCAGAGATGTTAGAGGACTGCTCAATTCATCAACTGGTTTGCCCTCTGATCCTTTCTATAGGGATTGTATAGGCAACATACAGCACTTACTAATGCTTCAGATAATTAAAATTTAAGATCTTCCTCCAAAATATTCAGAGTTTCAGAGTGGCTTCCTGAAATATGTATCTTAATTGTGTTGTAGAATATTTCCACATACTGGTTTTGTAGCCATAACTCTATAGATACTGTGCTCTCCAAACAACTATATAATTTATTTTATCTTTAGAACAGATCTGGTAAGTGTGACAGAATTTTAATCTCATAAAATACATACAAGGAAACAATTTCCAAGGTCATATGGAAACAGAAGCATGAACCTTTAGAAGCCAATTAAGAGTGCTGCAGCTAGAAAATATTTTTGGTTCTGCAAGTACATTATAATTTTGTTTTTTAGAGAATACTGAATACTTACAAAGCTAAGCTACGTATAATGGATTTTTTTTCTAATGGACCCTATTAGCTACTTCTCAGAGCTGAAATTCTTCCATAAACTACTTCCCTGACTGCTCAGATGTTGGTATTATTTAACACTAACAATGTTATCATTGCAGAGCTTGAAAGCAGGAACAGAAAACAACATCCAGTGAGCTTGGTGAGGAATTTGTCTGGGACTATCTAGGCAAAAGCCAAGAAATTTCATCTTTTCCTTGGCATCTTTTCCATGCAGATTCTGCAAAATTGAGGCAGGCAGGTAGGTAAATGTGAGGTTCTCTGTAAGCATTTGCCTTGGGTTACATATCTCTAGATTACACAAGTAATAATCTTAAGAAGCTCTTAAGAGCAAGATAGTAAATTAATGGCATATATATACCATGATCAGCCCTGCATTTTTAGGTTTTTTCATTGTCTCTCATTAATCTCTCTCCTACGCTTAAATCTTAATTGCACAGAAAATGGCTTTGCTCTAGGATGCACTGCAGAACTGGTCTGTAGAGCTGGAGATGTATTTTTTTGCAGCACAGCACAGTGCCCTAGTGCTGCAGAGAAACTGGCAGCCAACACACACCACGATGGGAGACTGCAGTAATGCAGAGCTGACTCATGAGTCCTGAAGGTCAGTAAAACTCCTCAGCTGAAACTGCATTTGGGAGGGCTACAAACCAGGGAGAGAAGGAGAGCTGCACAACACCAGACATCTTCCACAACCCTCTCTGTCTAGAAAGAAAGAAAATTTCTTCTTTTACTTCTGGAAAACATCTTGGACCCAGGAATTAAAATAATCCTCAGCAGAGCAGACCACTTCCCAGTATAATTTATTTAAAATAGCCCCTGAAATGTGATATTTTAACTTTGGTCAGTTATTCAGAAAAGGAATCTCTTGTATCTCAACTGTCAAATAGCCAAATAAAATCTCATTTGGGAAAAATGCTACTTCTTTCTCAATACCCTTATCTCATACTTAATGGTTTAGCAAAAACATCATATTTCATAATTCACAGGACTGGTCAGAAGCTTAAATGTTCTTTTGTTATACCAGGTGACCAGTTTATTCACATTACAGACGAAACTGTTTACTGGGTTGTTAAAGATGCTAAACAGATTTTTGCACCAAACATGCCTGGCACTTTTTCCAAGGGCTGCTTTTTACAGGAAAAAATCAAACTCAACCAACCAAACAATCAGATTTATTTTAATTACTTCTTAAAAAAAAATGGTACAGTTGTGCCAATCTCCATTAACTAGCTTAGCATCTACCTCAAATCCAAGTATACTCTATAGGAATATTGCCACTGAGGTCAATGAGGAATGGAAAAGGTTCTTTGATTATAAAGATCTGCTTTTGAAATCAAGATAGGAAACATCAGCAATTATGATTCTCCTTAGTGGTATTTAACCAAGTAGCCAAGACCCTTCCTGTATTTCAAAAGAATACCCCAAAACCTCAGTAAAATTTATTTTATTTTCTTTCAAATGTTGCCATTGCTAAAACCTTTTTTTTTTTTTTACATCATTTTACTTTGCCTCCCTGTGCTGCAGTGCCTGGCTGTGCTGTTCAGCCCACAGCATCCTGACTGCCAGGGGAGGGAAGTTTTTTTCTCCTTTCCTCTGCAGAACACTCTGCAGATGCTTCCTTGCCCTTCACTGCAACTCCCACTTTTATAAGGAAAAATGGAGCACAGCAGCATCAGGGAAGCGATGACGTAAATTTAAAATGCGTTGCAAAGGGATAAATATTGAAATTAGTACCTCAGAAAAAAATAATTCCAGAAGTTTGCCTTTCCTCTTCCCAGATATCTCTACCCCTGAATACGTTTTTAGTTCTTTTAGAACTCCTTAGGGAGAAGTATCTGAATTTTGATCACTTCAGAAGGTTTCTGTTAATGTTTCTAAATTGCTGCAGCCTTCCTCTTACTAATGGGTTTTCATCACTATGGCAGCTGAAGCCAAACCCAAAGCTCCAATTAAAATCCTCTGGAGGATATTTCTGGTCTTGGTATCATTACCTTATGTGCAATTAAGTTTTAGGTTCATCTGCCATTCCTGTTGAAAATCTGACAAGTCAATACAACCTATAAGGGCTTCACACATAGGGAATCCATTCTTTCCCCAGAGCACGTTTTCTTTGCCATGTATTTATTAAAGTTTCTCACTTTAAATATAATTTTTATTCTTCCTCCTAGTTCAAATCAGAGAGGATTTCCTCATCTTGGCAGCCCAGCAATAATGAACGACAGATCGGTTTGCAAGCACTAAGGCTGTTCCAGGAGACTTGTACTGCAGATTAGACACTTTACTTTGCAGTATTTTAAAATCATTAACACTTGAATCTTCCTGTGGTCTGGGAATCAGTGTATTTTCTTGGGAAAAAAACCCCAGAGTTAATAATCCACCCTAATCCCTCTACTGTATTGTTTATTTTATAGCAGAAAACCCCATATGTTGTTTGTCAAAATATCTCCTTAAAAATAATTTACCTACTGGTGCTCTTTGAAGAACTGTGAAGTTCTTCTTTCTCAAGTAACATCACAGCTTTATTGCTACTCCCTGAACAAACCATAGAATCACCAAAACTGTATTACAGTGCAAAAGCCGTATTTTTTAATAATTGGGTATATTTTTGTGCGCTTTGGGAAACTGGGATTCTACTGAATGTAGTATTACTATCAACTAATTCACCAGCTGTGGAACATCCCTGAGTCTCTGCAACCAACACAAAATAGAACAAGATGCTCTGTTTGTAAGCCTCTAATGAGAACCAGGTATAAGCTCTTCCCCTGGCAACTGCTCAGCTTCCTGGCTCCGTAGCAAAACTTGCCCAAAGCTTTTATTCTGCTTTACATATAAACAGTGTTGCTAATCAATTTATGGATTAAATTCACTGTCTCCTTCTAGCAGCAACTGCTTTCCTGGTCTGAAAGAGCAGAGTAACTGTTCCACCCCAAGGCAGAGACAAGAGAGAGCCTCTTAAAAGCCCCAAAACTCCTTTCTCCACTGATTCTTTACTGGGTGTGGGGAATTCTTCACTGCGATGGTTTCATACAAACTGCAGATGTAATATGAAATCTATTGCCTCTGTGTGCAAGACAGGCAAATACTATTAATTAATGCTAGATATTACAGAGAAGAAAATGAGAAGGCACACCTGTTTCAGCACAAAGGGAACATTCTTCTGGGTTTCATTTCTGGAGTTAAAACAAGCCATAACATAGTCCCTCCAGTCTTTGGCCTTTAATTTTTGGATGATGTGCTTAAGTACAACCAGTATTATAAAGCAGAAAAAGACAATACTACCCTCTAATTAGATTATCAAAAACAGGGAGAGGGGAAAAATCCAGCACATATCTTTGGGAAATAAAAACCCATTTTCAAACATTATGTTGCAAAGGCAACACAACCTCTAAAATTTCACAAACCAATTACCCTTATCAGTGGTTGAAACTGTAACAACAAAAAGCAATGCATAAATTAGAAACAGCGATAGCCCACTGATACAAGAAAAAAATATCACCAACAGAGACCAGAGAACTTGGTAACCAGGAATCCATGAACCAGCAAGTGTGACAGCAAAACCTGGCCCTCTAAATGACAAAGTGGAGTGATTTCAGAGGCCAGTGAAGCATCAGTTTGGATGATTTTATTTCTTTACTGGTCCTGGATCCCTTCCCTATACCAGCTTCTGTACAGAAGGATGAGTGAGGAACAGATCTAGTTCTGAAAACATCCATTTTAATCTTCAAATGTTTAACTTGTTAAATCTTCTTCTTAGGAAGAAGCAGATGCCCCCAGAAATAGTTCAGGCAGCCTCTGAGCTGAGAAGGAGATGTCCACTCTTGCAGTAATGGGAGGATCCTTTTCTGCTTAAGCAGCCACAGCTTTTACAGGAGGAAACAGAACTCACACCTGGAGCAACAGTTCACACCGGTATATGCAAGAACTGCTGTGTCCTCTCTAACCAGATAAAGATCCACCAACCTTCCAAAAAGCCTACAGCAATGGTCAGCACATACCAAAACCAGTCACTTTAAAATTAAAGAAAGCAAAATCTCACCCTGTCACAGAAAGCAGAATATTTAAGTAAATATGAGCTCTGCCTTAGGTTCGCTCTCTTGCAGCTAAATCTTCCTTTCACTAAATCTTCATTGTTATTTTGGAACCCCTAATCACCCTTTATGCCTCAAAAACATGTAACTCTGAAAATACTTATTACCCAGGAGGAGCAGTCATACAATTTTGGCCTGGTCCTTTGTGAAACTCTTGGATAGTCTGATTGCTTAAACTTCCAAGTTTTATTCTTCCCTTTTTGTGCACACTTAACTCCTATTAATGCCAATGAGAATAATGTGCATACAACAATCAAAGATTAAACTCTTTCACTGTCTAAGGGATGCTATCAGCCCTGTGCTGCTTCAGTGAAAAAAAACCAACCCTCAAGGATATTGCAAATACTATGGGGAGTTAATCTCATTATATGCTACTAATAGCATTTGTGGCAGTGTTTGCTTCTTAGATCAACCATAGGTGACCACCTGGTGCCTGGTAACTAGAAAGCTGCTTCCACAACACATGCACAGGCCAGGCTCTTCCTGGGAGAATAATCTATAAGCTGCTATGGCTCCAGTCTCCTGACACTTTCTCTCCCACTGAGAAGAACATGTGGTTTTATTTTCAGTTTGAATATTTTTAAGTGAACGACAGAGCTTTGTGAAAAAAGTGGATTTTTAAAAGGAATATTATTAAAGAATCATGGGTTCAAATACAAAGATTTTTAGTTATGAATTAATATATTGTGATGCTTTCCATGGCAAAATTCACATAGGCTTGTCTTCTGGAGTTACCAAATGATCACATGATCAGCTTCACCTAATCCTTTCCAAAAGTAAAATTGCTGCAGGGCTGATTTTAAGTACCCTTCAGGAGAACCACCAGTGAAAATAAAGACATCTGTAAAAGAGAAACTAGGATACTGAAAAACACATGAGATGTCTCTTTTATTGGTCAGCATTGTCTTGTCTGTAAATGTTATAGAAGATAAGTATTAAATTTAAAAAGATATTTTCAACTAGGTTTTCTTAGTGTATACCAATTAAATCAGCAGGGTCATGCTGATGTAAAACAGCTAGTGACCCAGCACACAAATGAGTTTCACTGCAGATTTGAACAGAAAGGACACAATCACTAAGCAACTGTTTGCAGGCACCAACTGAATAATTAAAGCTGGTTCCATCACACAGATGACACATCATGCTGTGAAAAAAAAATCACCTCTGGCAACTCACTGGTTTCTGTATCTGAAACCTAGAAAATTCAGGGTTAAAGCACAAAGAATGGTGATCACCATTTAAGATTTCACAAATTTCAGATTTCTAATTACATCTGGCAATTGATACCAAGTAGCCTCCAGCCAAGGACTGCCAAGATGACACATTTCTAGTGTCAAAACTGCAATCTCTAAATGTGTTGGAGAGTATTTTTAATAAAGCTCATGTGCTAATACAGGCATACAGCAATGAGGACTGCAGTTAAAATACAGTTCTTTCATTTCTTGTGTTTTAAAAGATGTCTTGTATCCATTTTCCACCTAGAGATTTCATAAGGATGCTGACAATTTATTTAAGGGGTATCTCTTGAGCAATACAGAGTGGATACTGGAGATATAAAGGTTCTGTTTAACTCAGAGGATTTAGAACAGTTTTTCACTCCTCTCCCCAGCAAGCTTCAGGCTTTGCCTTTGCCTCTGTGCACAGGCTGGAAATATGCTCCTGGAGTTCTCACCTGTAGCCCTAAAGGTCATACTGTTGAAATTATCTTGATTAAAAAAAAAAAAAAAAAAAAAAAAAAAAAAAAAAAAAAAAAAAAGGGGGGGGGAAGAAGAAAAAAAATCAAAGGTCACTTAGATGTTTTGGCCCAGCACAGGAAAGGAGAA
>JBBMKD010000115.1:48903110-48933756 GCA_037834095.1 Argya squamiceps | reverse complement strand
AAAAAAAAAAAAAAAAAAAAAAGGGGGGGGGAACATAAGAGCCAGAAAAAAGAACAGGTCTTGGAAGTTTCTTAAAGGAGAAAAATCCAGGTAACATTGAAAAAACACTCAGCTCTCACACAGTTGAGAATGAGGGAATGTGGTAAATTTGGTAGATAAATGGTAGTTTTTTTGGAAAAAAATTGAAGTATAATTTATCTATCAATAACCAACTACATTTTTATTTAGCTAAGCCTCAAAAATTCCTGCAGGCTTTCCCCTCAAAAATTCTGCAGAATCTAAAGTGGCAAAAGTGGGAATTTTCTAGCATTTGGCAAGATTCCATGAAGATATTAAGAGGTTTAATAGTTAATAATAGCGTGCCCTTGGACAGGCATGCACAAAGGGAGGTCTATTTCAACACACTTTGAAGGAGACCTCTAGAAAAAGCAAGAGAAAAACACCTTCCTGATTCAGATGTGATGGTGTACCACTGTGCATTTTCCAAGAACAGATGTATGCACAGTAAACAAAGGAAGTCAAGTCTGAAAGTAGCACTAGGGCAGTCAGGCACTGCAAATTCAGAATGAATGTGCCTCAAGCTCTGTCTGTCTCACAGTGAAGAATAAGCACTAGATCTGCACAGGTGGCAGGGTGCAAGGAAACAACACCTTTGCTCAAAGGGTGAGGTTTCACTGTGTTACCTGAGTACTCTATATTGCCTGCATTTCTTAACCTAAAGGCCATTTCTGGAGTCCTTTTCTTCAAAGTACAGTCACTGTACAGGTTTTTATTCAGGTTTTGTTTTTTCCCCAGCTAATACATAAAATTTCTGTATTTTCTGTCTTTAAAATTTCAGCTTATAGCTCACACTCTGCCACAGGATGTGCTCCATATCCCACACCCCTCACTACTGTGCAGTTCCACCTAGGCTGATGAAAACCTCACCCAACCCAGATAACCTGTGCCTTCCTTATTTGCAAAAGCACTGGCACTGAAACAGCTGATTTTTTAAACACCCAGAGAAAGTAAATCCCCTGTGGTTATAAAAAAGAGCCATTGGTTACAGTGGCTGTTCCCACAAAAGCCTAGCCATGTGGCTAAATCCCATATGCTGCTACTCAGTTTTTAATAGGTCATTGGGCAAAATTTCATTCATTTTTTATGAATGCTAAAGTTAAGACTGAATATGACTGCTGGTAGGCATGGGGGTAGGAGATGGTATATTTCCCTAAAGAGGTTTATATATTCTCTGCACACAGTTAAGAAAGCTAAAATGAAAAAATATATATGTTTATCCTTTCACTAGGACTGCAGTGCTGGAAACATTCAGTGCTTATCCTAAAGCTGTTTGTATACAGCCAGTTAAAAGCACAGAACTCAGAAGAAGACCCATCTTCACTCATCTGCATGTCATGGGGATTTTAGAAACACATTAAGATCACCCTTGACCAGAGCAGGTACCACCCAGACAAGAGAGGGCTTTAGTACTCTCAGGAGAGTTCACATCAGGAATCCACAAGGTTTTGAGACCCATCCTCTGTAACAATCAGCAAATTTGCTGAGGTGAATTTTCTTCCCCATCACTCCAGGAAAATCCTGGTGGGCCAGACCTATGCTTTCCAGTGCTTTAGGAAATCACTAACAGGGTAGGAATAAATCAGATTTAAATTGCAAATCAATGCCTCTGACCCCCTCCCTAGCACCCCATAATTCACACTTTGAGGGTCTCAGCAAGATTGCTGGATTTCCAACAGTCTTCTTTGGCCTCTTTCCTCCAAATAATGTGAGTGGGTGCCTGTGCTTTTGTTTTTAATTTAGGTGACAATGAAGCATTGGGGTAGAGTCCAATCAAATTCTAAGCAAAGATATTGACTGGTATGAGTATTAGACCCTGACACTAATATTTGATTTGTTCATCAATAAAACCCTCATAATGATATTTACAACTGAGGGAAATGTTCCTCTTTTATATGCCAAAAAATATTTTAAAAAAAATGAAAGAATCTCCAGAAAACTGGCACACTTATTTGCAAACTGTCCTTGGACTGGTTGTTATAAAAACAAAACCACGTGTTCTTTGGCATAGCTCTCATTGTTTATAGATTTAATCTATTTGCTGATTGTGAGTATTAGATCTTGATCTGCAACTTTAAACAAATCCCTGCTGCTCACGAAGGTGAAAGCATGGGGACTTACACTTTATATCATCAAGACAAAGTATGTTTGCTCTTATTTCAAAGTATTTATAAAACATCCCATGCAACTCTCCTTTAAATTCTATCAATTGCTTTCATTTACTTAGGGATACTGAAAATTCAATTAGCATTGCAATGTTTCATTTAATCCAAGAAACTCTCAGAAACACCTTATTATATTCAACAGAGTCAGATGAGAGTTCTTAAAATATTAAGGGCTCATTTATATTTTCAGAGCCTATGTCAGTTTTCAAGTCATATGAATTGTATATGCACACCAAGTGCATGGGAAGGATATATTCATGAGCAAAAAATCAATTAGTAGGTCTGACCTTAAGTTCTAATTACACTGATACAGTCCTCTTTTCCCTCATTTGACTTCTGTGTATTAACATTCCTCTGTACTAACATACCTGTGAGATAGTGCCTCACTCTCATTTTCTCTGAATGTTGATCTATGCCAACATTAATATGCTCACATTTTTCCTACCCATTCCAAGTATCTGGGTACTATCTACTCCACTATTATCAGACCTACTGTATGTGCTATTCTTCATCCAAATGCATATTTACAGTTTCTAGAGTGCCCTTCTTTCTCTTATTTTCACCTCCAAGAAAAACACTCATTTCTTATCTCACCATCAGATAACATTTAACAATAGGTTCATTTAAATTTAAATTATGGATTGAAGTACATCTCCACAGTTTGTGTGGCAGTAAATTCTAAATCCTTCTGAATCACAAAAGATCTTAATCCTGATTCTGAGCAACTTAATTCCAGTGTTTGACTCTTTCCTGTTCATAAACCCAAGATGTGAACACTGGTCAGACAAACTGCACCATTGAGGTATAATCTGATGGCTGGCAAGGATCTGTCTCCATTTGGCCAAATCCACTGCTGGATACATGCAGCTCCTGGTGGAAGGAAAGGGAAAGGAAGGAAATAGGAACGCACATCTCCTGGGAAGGTTTGGCTCTCCAACCTTACAATGAGGATGAGGATGAGGCATCCCACCCCACTTCACACCACGGAATTTTATCTCCTTTGCATCACAAAATGTTTAATATGTTTGTGCTGATTAATTACAAAACTGCCCTCATTTCTTCACTCATTCCTTCCTCTTCTGGAGCCTTGCCTCCTTTCTGCCCAAACTGTAATTTTCAGGGGCAAGAACTCACATGGGAGATAAGTGAGCTGACACAAACATGTAATATAAACAAGTAACAGAAAAGCAGCACGAGCTGCCCATGTCCCCAGCCTGCATTAGGTGTGCTGAGGCTAAGGAGATTTGGGACATTCTGTGTCCTCAAGTCCCCCAGAGAAGTGGACATGGGCAGTATCAGCACATCAGAGCACAGCTGTGGCTGCTGCTTATGGCCAGGATAAGTGCTCATGCCTCGGCTGTGGATCCTTCCTCCTTTTACCCCATTCCAGAATAAACTAAGGGAAATGAGACCTTCGTGAAAATGTCCCCACCAAAGCCAGTCTTACATTAGATGGAAAACAATGCTTTTCTGGTAATAAAAGTTTTCAAATGGAATTCGTTTTTTTGCACCATTTCAATTTGGAAATTGTGGGGTGGGGGGACAAAAAAGACGTGTAAAATCTTAAGACGTTTGCTTGCATCTGAAAAATCCTGCACATAAAGAAAAATGAGGCATTTTATCAAAATGTAAATTCTATTGAAAGGGCATTTTCAATTAAATTATGTTTAGCTAAAACCTTTGAGCAATTTTGCAATCTTTATTTTCAGTAACAAAGGTCAAAATTACACTTTTGGTTTCCTTCAAGTGTGCTTTCCAGCTCACTCCCTGAGCTCCTGGGAGCACTTGCTTGCTTTATCCCTGACAAAGCCCCTCCAGGCCACAAGGACAGGAGGCTAGTCCCAGTGTGTGCACATTTACATTTGGAGTGAGTGTCTCACAGCTGCAGCTGCTGGCCTATCCTTTCTGTCATTATTTGCATTTCAAACAAGATCAATGGAAGCAATGAACTACAAAACAAACTGAAGTTCTACAGAGAAAACTAATGCCTTGTTTTATTCTGAATCAGCTGCTGGAATACTGAAAGACTGAAAACTTAGTAAGACTAAGTTTTCAATCCCTAATACAGAGTACCATATCATGTGAGACCAACAGAACTTATCTGCCAAAAATTGTAATTTAAAAACTTCTACAGCTGGTGGTAACCTAGTTTTTAACAGGTAATCACCTATATGATTAAAGCCTAGCTTAAATACTTTGAAATATGATTCCAAAAATAGTGTAATAGAAAAGAAATTGAGGCTAAATAACTCTGTCCATTTTCTTTCCCCAATACCTTATGCTGCTCTATGTTTCACATGCTAACCAAAATCTGCATTTCCTGCCTGGAATTTTGATTTGCAGTTCCTAGACTAATAACTATCTCAACCCTACTGTCATATCCTTTAGCTCACTTGCATTGATCCACAATTTGAAAACTTGCTTAGGAGGCTAGTGTCAGATACAACAGAGAAACTGCAGGCAGTTATAAATCCAATTATAAATCTGCAGGGAAATGGGAAAGGCAGGAAAGTCAGAGGGAATACCCCATAACAATATCAAGTGTCTAACATTTAATCCTGTTAATTCTCCCCTACTTCCAAGCAGCACTGTCATCCATGCCCCGTGGATGCACCTCCAAATGATATATATCGTGTCTAAATACTAAAGACAAAAAAATGCCCAAGCCACAGCTATTCCCTGGTGAGCAGGGCAGTAAGGGAGCGCTGGGATTTGAATTGGCCACACTGATCCTGTGGGTATGACATCAGACCTCTAAAGCTGATGGCTGGGGCACTAATAGCAAGAGTACTTTGTTTCTTAATGGACCTCTGGGTTCTTCAGCACACCCTGAAGTACAAATAGTATACAGCATTTGTCCTTCCCTTGACTCCTTCCCTCTTTCTCCCCTCTACAGAGCTGACAGTGCTAGATAAATAATCTTTGCAGAAAGTGGCAGTACCAAGGTAATTATTTTACCTTCCAGTCCTTGATAGCAAAAATTCAAAGGATTGCTAGATCGTGTGGGGACTCATCTCTTTATAGATCTCTTACAAAGATGTCTGGATGCACTTGGAACTGTGTCTTGGACTCAGCAAGACACAAAATGAAGATTCTCAGAGCATCTCTTGACATCTTGCAGAATAGTTTGTCTGTCACAAATTAATTCCTACCCAGAAACAGTTTGTTTTCTGCCTACTTAGAATCTCCCTGGCTAATATATTTGCTTGTTTTTGTTGTATTTTCTGGGTGCTGTGAAAAAAGTCAAACAGCTTCACTTCAAGTAAGGCAATGTCTGTTCACTGTTTACATTTCTGTTTGTAAAGTTGTTTAACGAGTGTTTAGGAAATACTTGCATTTTATAACTTGCTAGGCAACTGGCTCTTTGTTCCAATTATAGCTGGACACAATTTGCAATAAAAACAACAGAAGTACTGCAGGAGAAGATTATAGAATCATAGAGGAATGTAAGATTATGGAATCATATAATGGTTTGGGTTGAAAGGACCTTGGGGATCATTTCTTCCCAATCCTTCTGCCATGGGCAGGGACACCTTTTGCTAGACCAGGTGCTCAGGGCTCCATCCAGTCTGGCCTTGAACACCTTTAAAGATGAGGCATCCACAACTTCTTTGGGCAAGTTGTTCCAGTGTCTTACTGCTCTCATAAGCAAAGAACTTCCTGCCAATATTTAAAAATTATTTATTAAACCTACTCTCTCTTAATTTGAATCCATTCCCCACTGTCGTGTGCTCTTGTGAAAAGTCCCTCTCCATCTTTCTTACAGGTATTCAGAGGGCTCAATTAGGTCATCCTGAAGCCTTCTCTTTTCCAGGCTGAACAAACCCAATTCTCTCAAGAGAGGTTTTCTATCCCTCTGGTCATCTTGATGACCTCCTCTGGACTTGCTTCCAAATGGCTGTTCCAATAAAAATTGCCCAAGAAATGCCCTCCTTGTACTGAGGACCTCAGAGCTGGGTGCAGTACTCCACGTGGGATCTCACCAGGGTGGAGTAGAGGGGAAGAATCTCCTCCAATATTTATACAGAAATAATTTGACTGTGTACATTCCTCATGCACCATCTATCACATGCTGGAAACCAAAGAAACATCCTAAGTTGCAGAATAAAGGCAGATCCAACTCGCCTTTAGACAACAGACATTTTTTTCACTGACTTCAGTGAAGTGGACAAACTCACTGGATTAATTAAAAAAACAGTCTGGAAAATATCTCCTACAAGATAAAAATACAGGATTTTTCACACTGCCAGAAGTATTAGCAAGCCCAAAGAAACTTAATGTTGACAGATTTAAAATGAATTAATACATTCACTGTGCACTACAACGTGAATTTTCTTTTGACTTCAAGAGTAAGTTAACTGTGATTTGGTTCTTGGTCCAATATTGTGAATTCAGACATAATTTAATCATCCTCTCTCATATACCTCAATATTCATGGAAAGTTACATGGAAATTGCCCCTATGGCACAGATTCATCTCATGTAAATTGGCACAGCAACAGCAGGTTCACATCCTGTGTTTAGCCTGCACTTAGCAAGAGGCCTAAAAAATTTTGCTTGAGAATGTCTTTAGCAACTAAACAGCCCCTGTGGACTGAATTCTACAACCTATGTGTACAGTGGTGCTCCCAGCATAAACTCTCTGATTATTTTACCAGACAAATTAAGAGCTGTTGCAAGCAGTTGAAAGAAGAAACAGTATTTCAATAGAATGCTTAAGCAAAGTTAAATTAAAGGCCTAGGTCTAATTCTACTAATTTAGGTCCAGGCTAATTCACTCAGGAATGAGTCACCTGAGTAAGAAGTTCAGAAGTAGACCCAACCATCAACTTTACTAACATTATAGCTATAATTTTTATAATATTAAAGTTATTACAAAATTTTCAGAAGACAATCTCTTGATTTCATTCCTATTCATCCTATCTATTAGCTTTTTATTGTGCCTTAGGTTAATGTTGAAAATGCATTTTAAGGAAAAATGTTTCTGAAGGTGTTAATTATTTTAGAACACTACCTTTAAATTCTCACAGCTTATTTCTCTAAGTGCAAACCAGAACCCAGTATGTGCAAACCAGAACACATATTTGCACCCTCCTTTGGTCCACAAACACTACCTTCTAGTTTGTGCTCTCCTCTGCTGTTGAAGACAAATCCAATCATATCAGATACTTATCCAGTGACAACTTAAGGACAAGTGAAAGATGAAAAGGAAAGTTATTTCACTTCCCTCTCTTACCTCCTAGCATGTCTGATTTTATTCATGCCTGTCTTTTGTGATCTCCTTTTGTACCACACAGAGCTTATCAACTGACACAAAAATAAATGCATAACAAATATTTTACAAGACCAGACAAAGGGATTTGCTAAATATAAAGAAGCTGCCTGGTCAGACTTCTACTCTTATCCCTAAGGGTGAATACTGTTGCTTCTGACATCTCTCAAGTTCTTGCAATACCCTCTCAAGTGCTGCTGGCAACCAGTGATTAGTCTGGTTCTCAGACACCTTAAGGGTCAATGGAGAAAAAAAAGGCAACAAGTCCTACAGGTTACCTTAAAATCAACTTGCAAATCTGGAAAGCTGCAATGGATGACTATAAACACTTCAGAAGGGATGGGCAAGGAAGGAGAGGCTTTTGGGTAGGAAGTCAGGAAATGTTTTGAATATCTTGAGCTTAATGATGGTCAAAATAGGGTTGAGTGTTTGTGGACAAAATCAGAGGGAAGGCCAACACATCAGACATCCTGGTTACAGACCAGGATGTGGTCTGTTATAGACCACCCAGCCAGGATTAAGAAGCAGATGAAATATTCTATAAGCGCTAGGAGAGTCACTGGCCCTTGCTCTTGTGGGGAACATCGGATTAATGGATGTCTGCTGGAAATGCAACAACAGAGACAAAACAGCCTAGGAAGTTCCTGGAATATGTGGAAGATAATGTCCTGGCACAGCTGGTGAGGGAGCCAAGCAAGGAATGTGCCCCAAGCAATGTTCTTGTCTAACCTGATCTCCTCCCAAAGTGTCCCACTTAGTGGATGAGGGAAAGGCCATGGATGTTTCCTACCTGGACTTCAGCAAATCTTCTGACACCATTTCCCACAGCATTGGGGTACACAGGACAGAGAGCACTACAGATGTAATTAGCATAGACAGTTTGATAACCGAGATGCCTTGGCAAGAACAAACAGAGCTTTAAAGAATACAGGAAGATTGGATTAAGTCTGGTTATGGGAAAAGAAGATTAATCAATTTCTGCAAGCAAGACACGTTGTAAAATGTACTAGTTTTGTCCGTGTGATGTTTAATCAAATCGTTGTAGTAAAAAAATACTAGCCTTCCAAGAATAGTATATAAACATTTGGAAATCTCAGTAAAAATGAATTCTGATCACCAAATCAGTCTTCCCATCTCTCTCTCAATTGTCCATACCACAGAATTCTTCTGGAGAAACTGCTTGTGGCTTGGATGGGTGCACTGTTCTCTGGGAAAAGAACCAGCTGTATGGCCCAGCCCCAGGGAGTGGTGCTGCACGGAGTGACATCCAGCTGGCAGATGGTCACCAGTGTGTTCCCCAGGGCTCAGAACTGGGGCCAGTCCTGTTTAATATCCTTGTAACTGATCTGGACAAGAGGATTGAGCATGCCTTCAGTCAGTTTGTGGATGGCACCGGGCTGGATGGGAGTTTTGCTTCTCTGCAGGGTGTGAAAACTCTACAAAAATATCTGGAAACTGGCTTGGTATCTGGATTGATGTGCTGAGGCCAGTGGTGTGAGGTTCAACAAGACAAATTGCCAGGTACTTTTTTTTAGTCACAACAAGCCCAGGCAGGGCCACAGGCTGGGGCAGAGGGGCTGGAAAGCTGCCCACAGGAAAAGGACCCGGGGGTGCTGGTGACAGTGACTGAAGAGGAGCCAGCAGTGCCCAGGTGGCCAAGAAGGCCAATGGCATCCTGGCCTGGAGCAGCAATGGTGTGGGCAGCAGGAGCAGGGCAGGGATTGTCCCCCTGTGCTGGGCACTGGTGAGGCTGCACCTCAAATCCTGATCTCAGATCTGGACCCTTCACTATAAGAAAGACACTGAGGTGCTGGAGCAGCTCCAGAGAAAGGCAACAGAGGTGGTGAAGGGTTTGGAGCTCAAGACTGATGAGAAGTAGACGAGTTTCTTACACTATCTCACGTTCACTCAGCATGATTCTTCTAAAAAATTCCTGGCTACCTTCTATAACAATACATTAAATAGTTTAAGTAAGGCTTGCACGTAGGCCTATCATGAGCTGCCATCTCTGCTTTCTGTGTGGAGTAGGAACAAGTGTAAGACAACATCTGGATCCGTGGTGATATACATGAAGTGGTCTAGCAAAGGAAATCAACAGAATGGATACAAATATAACAAAATTTCCTTTTGTTTTCTTTTATTTCCTCCTGGGATCATGATATTTCTAATCAGAATTCATCTGACATTTCAAGATCACTTGTAGCATACCTGTCAAAGCTAGGTCATACCCATATGAAATGGCCCAGGAGTTCAGACACAAATAAGCCATTTTCAGGGTTTTTATTTGTAAGCTTGTTCTGAGTGTTTTATCATTTGACTATAGTAATTTGCTTCCCTTAAGAAAAAAGTATGGAAAGTTAAATGTCAATAGTACCATTTTGAAATGAATAATTAAAGTTCAAAAAAACATTGGTTTTCTGTTACATTTCTAGTGCACAAATTGCTTTTGTTTTTTCTATAAATACAATAAAACATGAAGTCTTATTTAAAATTACCCCTCTCAGCTTAAAATTCTCCTGTGACTCATCTAGTTCTCTCATTATTTACAGTAATCCAGCAGTCTTTTATGACAATTATATATTTTCTATGCTGATGGGTTTAGAGCATAACTAGATGGGAAACCCTCAAAAGATGTGCAGTAACATCAGAAACATATGAGCAAGTCCAAGCAAGTGTGACAAAGGGAACAAGATTTTCCAACGGGTCAAACATACACCAGGAGTTCTTTGGTTCCCTGATCCATGCATCCAGAACAAGGGCACACCTGGAATGCTCTGTGGGGGAAGCCAGCTCTTGTCTCTGCCTTCATTTCTGTGGTCCACATCACCACATGGGCTATAAAACCAATGTGGCAGCAGCAGAATTACCTTTAGATGTAATGGCTTGCAGCAGCACTGACTAGTCATACTTGGTAATACATGGATTATATACATCAGAGTTCCTGTGATATAAATGAAAATTTTCTCAGCTTTTTTTCTACAGAAATTCAGAATGGAAATCTGTTAATATAATTTACAAAGGTGTGGTTTCCCATCTCCTATGTTTCATTAAAGAGGAAGAAAATTTAGTACTAAATTAATTTTTCACAATGGTCTTGTGTCAGCTTTGGCCTCTATATCACTTATGCAAATTATACATACACATATAAACTGCTAACTAAGCATTCCTGTGCACATATGGTCTCCCAAGTGGGGACAGATTCCACATTTGTGCATTTCATTACTTTGTTAACAAATGCAGATACATTTGTAATTAAACAGACTATTTAATGTTCTGAAGTATGTGACCATGCCAAGATTTGCTGCAATTTATCCCCAATTATCAGGTACATACCATAGAAGGGAGCTGTTAACAAAGGAACAAGACAACAAAAAAAAACCCCATAAACCCAACTATAAAGAAACACAATAATGGTGAACCTCTCCCCATACTCAAATATTTTTATGCTGATGACTGATCTGAACAGGCTGTCTGACTAGTGAAGAACCACTAACCTGGTAAAATTTTAAAGGTTCAAGATTTGCAAGAATTCTTTTTTAGTACTGATTAACCTCAAAATTATGTTTGAAGAGCACATGTAACATGAAGCATACAATGCACTTTTTTCTTTTCATGGGAACACAAAAGCTACTTCCAAGTCTCAATTTCAGCATAGGCTATTGAGAATTGTCTGCAGGGGAAAAAAATATATTACTTTGGAGATAGCAAGATTTCCTTTGGGCTGATATAAGAAAATAATGGGCTTTGATTGAATCTAGAACAATTTTTGAATGAGTCTAGACTGAATTTTTTTACTGGCTTAAAAAAATAAAAGAAATAAAATTAAGACAATACTAGTTACACTGCACTTTGATATAACCAATAAAACATTTTTGCTAGTAATGAATAAAGCCAACTCAGTGAGCCTTTGAATAACACCAGGGAAAAAAAAGTTTCCTCTATCTTTTTAGGTGAAGCCTCCCACATCAGCTGCTTCTCCTCTCAGTCAGCATTAGACCCACTCTCTTCCTAGAGCTGGCTGAAGGGTGGATGAATGTTCCAAGCCCAGCACTTTGGGGTGGTCTTGTTTCAAAAGCCATCTCCAAACAAAGAAACAAACCCAAGCCTTTTTTTGCCACATCCACAGTGATTCTGGAGTGATTCTTTTCAGTCGTTCTTTTCTTGCAGCCTTACCTTGATGATTATCAATCAGAAAATGCAGAAAAGCAGTGGGCAAACTGGGCTCTCATTTTAATGCCTGTGTCTACTTTGGCTTCTGTGTTCTGTACCTATGACTGAGAGAGCAAGAAAGCAGCTGGTACCTGTGAAAATTGAGAAGGTCTCTGGCCATCCCCATCTTAGGGGATGGGATTTCCTTCAATGAGATCCTGTCAGAAGGTATGAGCAGGTAGTGGTCTGAGCACACCACAGCTCCACCCCCATGCCTGAGTGCCTTTTGATGGAAAAGGCACACTAACGGGCAGAAAATGAAAGAAAAAAAAAAGGAAAAAAAAATTAAAAAGCCTCCCTCCCCTCTGCAGGGCCTCTTCCAGCAGCAGCCAAAATTGAACATAATTAAACCTCAAGGAACTGAAGGACATTCTGTCAGCCCATGTAGAAGCGAATGATATGACTGTAAATTTCTGCCATTTTATTCTTTTATAGCCAGGGGGGACACCCAGAGATTGCATAGAAGGTGAGTAAAAGCCATCTAGTCTGTCTGTTTACCACTGATCTCCCCCTTGATATATTCCTCAGCCTCCATGGTTCCTCCCCTGAGAACTGCTGTCACTAACTCATCACTCCTGCTCTGCCTGAGAGGCTGTGCTGGAGCTGATCTATTCATTTCCTGGCAGACAAGGCTCTCACAGGCAATTCCATTAGCAATATCCATCTCAATGACAAAGTACATCTTTTACGTGTCTGGTTTCCAACCAGTGTTATTCCGGGTCCCCTTTTTTTTGACATTGGAAATCACTGACATAGTGCAAGTTGTGGTTTTTGCCCTCTTTCTTTCAAGCTGCTGGATTGACAGAAATTTTCTTTTAAAAACGTCCTGTATGCTTTTGTGGTAAGGACACTGCTCTGGCTGGACTAAGAGATTTAATAACCATCAGCTTTCCACATAAGGTCCACAAAAAACAAAATTAAATTTATCTTTGACATGTGAAGCTGCATTTCAAAAAGATTACAAAATTAGGTTAAGAATATGGGGAAAGGACCCTTGTAAGTTATTTGAGCTCTGCACTTAACTTCACATTATTTTATTGTTGTTTAAACGAGAGAAAGTAATCTAGTGAAAATTAAATGAGCAATTTTCATGTGAAGGCCTCTGGGCATTATTAAGATTCACAGCACAAAGTGTCATGCTGCTTCATAATAAATTGATCTGAGTAAGGTACTAAATATCTACTGCCTTTATAACTGAGAAAACATTTTGTATTACCAGTGTTTCAGAAACAGACTGACAAACAATTTTTTTCCTTAAATACACAGCCACAGGTTAAATGTTCCAGCATTTTCCAGTGGCAGCATCCATCCTCCTATACTTTGGCAGGCAAAATAACCCTGATTAAATTAATTAGTGTCTTCAACTACTGTTGAGCTCATTAGCAACCCTCTAACATTGTATGTTCTGAAGATATATGCTTAAGTGCAATAATTGTAGGCATTGGTTCATTAGCAAGTATGATCAACATGGGTTATCAAAAACATTTTTCATGCATAACAAATAGAGCAAATTGCTGAAACAATAAAAGAAATATCTAAGATCTACAGCAGGTTCATCTACAGGATGTAATAATTCGTTAACATAATTAGAAGCAGATTTATAATAACTTAATTTTCCACCTTCTTTAGTCTAAAGGAGATCAAGGATACAGTCCTGCTTTCTGCAGGAAGTTTGTGCCCTGGCTGGCAAAATGTCAGGTGAAATTAAGACTGTGCAATGAAGAAAGTGTTATTTTGGATGTGATAGACTCGCTGTAGAAATCTTGCTGATTGCACACAGGCTGTGTAATTACAGGGACTTGTGAACTGTACTTCATTACCATGACAAAGTGTTGGCACTGGTGAGACATTTAACCTTCCCAGTATTAAATTAACACAATTCAAGCACACTTTTAGAATCACCATCATCATTCAAAAACAAAACAACACAGGGGCATGCTTAAGGAACACAGTAACAACGTAGTTGCATTTTTCCCCAAAAAGATTAATACAACAGAATGTTTATTTTCTCTTTCTTGGGCAATGGAAATCTCATGACTTTTAATATTTTCTCTTGACTAAAGAAATATAAATGTTGCCATTAGATTTCCACTGGAAGTTTCTGGTTCTGTGTATTATAGGCAGAGTTGAAGTATTTTAATTTTTTCCATAGGAACCACAACACATTTTAAGTTTGGCACATTTCATTTTCTAAGGGAGTTACACTGAAAGGAGAACCCTTACTAGATGCTAATGAATCGACCCATAACCCATGATAGTTCTAAGTTGTAGAGGTGCACAAGTATTCTTTCTTAGCTTAAGATAAAAGTACTTAGCACTTATGAGGAGGAGAAATAAACAGTGGAAGGGTTGACCCTACCTTCATTGGCACCAAGTGCAAATTTCTGACTGATTTCCAAAAGGGAAAATTTTACACACAAGACTTACGACAAATTTCGTTTATATTTTAAGGCTCCATCAAAGAAAAGAGAAAGTCATGTATGCTGTACTAGTCAAATCAGATGTATCTGCCAGTTTGAGCATACTCTTTAACTTTATGATTATGATCTTTACTGTATTTTTTGGAAATGGCTACACTTCCACAAAGTCACATTATTGTGTAGTTCATAACTCATTAACCTGAGAAATGCAAATTTAAAAGTAGAAATATTTCTAATACAGAACATTACTAACATACATTAAATAAAGCCATACACATGGAAAATGCACTAAACTTTAAGTCTTTGACTTTTTTGCTAAAAAGTTTTGATTTATTTCAAGACCTTTGTGAATATTCATAAATGAGCAGAATTTCCATACTGTTCTAACATGCTCCCAAAAGGGAAAACTGCTTCCCTTGTAGAAAACACTAAAATTAATTTCAGAAGAAAAATCATGAAAAGAAAATGAACAATGACCTGGTCATGCAAGCTCTCCTCATTTGGCATTTATTGGATGGTCTCTGTAAAGCTAGCCACTCATGTAAGTGTGTAGAATACTAGACCATGTCACACTCACCTTTCACATCAAACCTGTATAATCCTAATAAATTTAATGGAATTATGCTGTAGAAACTTCTTCCCAGCACAGTGCTTGCAAATTACTCTAGAGCTACATATTTACATTTGGGCTTGGCAGTTTTTAGCCAATGCCCTGACCTATTTGACATCCTCCCACTAGGCTCTGCAGTGCTGCAAGGAAAGGGAAGCAGCCCCTGAACCCAACTCCATCCATAAAACCTGCATATCAGACAAGAATAGCAAAGCAGAGGAATGCAGATGAAGCTAGAGAGAATACATGGTCAGTCAGTGCTAATCCTTTTTAATATTCCACTTCACACCAGAGAGGATTTAATTGTTTCTTAAATGGCTCTAGGGCCTCTGAACGAGCAAACCTGTCCAACAGAGCAGACATTTATTTGGAAAAAAACTCTCTGTAATAAATATTGATCTATCATAACCACAGATCATTCTGGAGTCACAGCAATTTCTCCTTGCCTAATTAAAACTGTGCTAATATGAAAATGAAGGCCAGGCCCATAAGGCACACCAGATCTGAGGGAGTGTGGAAATGCCTGGAAGTTGCAAGCTCTGGGCAGGGAGGCAGAAAGGCACAGGAACTGTGCCTGCATGCTAATGAGTTCCACCAGATCATAATCCACACAAATGCAATTTAAATTCCCTTCCACATCCTCAGCCTCAAATTCTTTTAATTAACCCGAAGCCAAGAGATAAGCAGGCATGCAGAGGGGAGGGGATGGATCAACAGAGGTGACAAAAGGCAAAAGACAACTCCTTGCCACTTCCCTTTCCTCAGGATTTGAAGGTTGTGTCGATCATTAATCCAAACTCAAAATGGGGTAATCAAAATGTCATTTACTTAATGTCCCCATGACATTTTAACTTTTACCTTATAAGCATTCCTGGATTTAGGGCTGGCAAAAATGTTTTAGCCACCACAAAAAGACACACTTCCACAGCCACGTGGCAGCACTTAAAACCATTTCACTCCCACTCGACAAGTAGCTTTGTTAAAGATGGCAGGCAATATTTCACCAGCTTGGCTCACACTTTTTGTAGAGACACTCAGCCTCCTGCAGAGGTTTAAGTCTAACAGCAGTCAATTTATTGCCAGCTCCAGCACCATGCAGACGTGCAAGGATACCACAGAAAATAACTGCTATACTTTATTTTAAGTGGTGTCACAGCAAGCCAGCAGTGTTGCATGTTATCATATGTAGAAACCTGTTACAAACCATAGTTCCCACAGTATTTCCCTCACACTCTCTAAAGATGGGATCTACAAACTGCAATTCTTCAACAGCTGCCTTAACATGTAACAGGGTAGATCTGGAGAGACCTGTCTCAGTAAAATTCCTCTAAATTTACACTGGTTCCAAGCCAAATTTGTCAAAGTGTTTTAGTAATCACAACAAGACAAACTGCTGGTTTGGGCACTTTCTGGTTTTTTGTTGTTTGGGTTGTGGGGTTTTTTTTAAATGGCTGGTAACAAAGAACGGCTTTCAGTAAGCATTGAGAGCCCTGCCACTCCACCACAATTAAATGAGATGAAAAGTATTTGATTGTCCATTTACCAGTATTTGCATATATTAAGAGATTTTGCCCATGCAGATGTATGCAGGTGTTATTTGTTAACAAGGTCCTCATGTGTTTTTTTAATATAACTCAGAAATCTGAAGGAGTCACACAATTTCACAAATGGCTAATCTCAGCTTTTCATCTCTGTAATCGTTATTTTCAAATCAATTTGAGTGATCCCTTTAGTGTTTACATTAACATCTGGCTAGTATCTTACTATGTCGCTTGAAGAAAGTTGGTGGCCTCATTTTGAATTTTAATGAAGACCACACTGCATAAATCACTGACATTAGATTCCCTACTGGCACGCTTGGCCTTGATGGAGAGCTGAAGCAAGCCAAAAAGAATTAAATGCCATTACATTACCGCAATTGAATAATCCAAACCATGGGTTGTCCACAGCCATCTGAGTATGACTGCCACAGTCAGTCTTTACATAGTTCAGAGACAAAATTAAGAAGTAAACTTCAGGTCTCTTGGTTTATGATATACCATGTGTTCTACAGACACTTAGAAAGCTGTGATTTCTTTTTTTTTTTCCCATCTCTGAGAAAGGAAAAATGCCACACTGGGACTTAACTTGTACGAACACTTACAAGTATTTTTAGACAGACAATCCTGATTTGCTTTGTCAAACTACCTGCTACAGTACTCCTATATTCCTAACAGACAGTCACAGCACAGACTGAGACAGGGAAAAAACCTGACATGCACTAAACTTGACAAGTGAGTCAGATTCTACTTGCTTAGGTCTCAGGTCTTTTATTCCATGCTGTGCTCTGAGAGAGAGGCAGTACTCCAGGTCTCACTGTGGTTTATATTCCAGCTTCTAAACAGGAGAAGCTCAGGCGTATTGGAGATATCCAGAAAATACAGAGAATACATGATCTGCCAGGCTGGTTTTCTTATCTGTATCTAGAGATGTGTTAATTTGTGTACAAATCTAGCTGTGGGTAATGATCTTGGTTTTTTCTGTTCTAGCTCTGCAGAGTTAATGTTATGCATTTTCATAAAATGATTATTATCTGTGATCTTCAACCTGAGAAAGTTCTTGACCTGAATGAGCTTTTCCTTCATGGACAATAAGAGATCTGAAGTTTGCTGAGCTCGTTTCACATTGAGGGATTTGTCTTTCACAGTCAACAGAGCTGAAGTCTCTGAAATTTAAACTCCAAGCAAGATCTCGGAGAAAAATAGAAACACATGTCTCACATTAAGAGCTAAGACCTCAAAACATTACAGAAGTATTCATACTGACTTTAGAATGTGATCATTTTACTGCACAGCAGTGAGCATGGTCATTGAGAATGCCATCTGCTGGTAAAAGCAGCATGAGGGAGCACAATTCCTTGTAAGATAACTTCCAAAAATGGGAAAGGTTAAACATAATGAGAATATTAATATACTGACAATAATAATTGTCAGATGTTTGGTTTGGGTTTGTTTGGTTTTGTTGGTATTTTTTTTAATTGCGAATTTGAAGGTTTTTTTCAATAAAGTAGCTTTACCTGCATGATATGATGGATTTTACGTAGAAACTATGGTGAGAATGGATTTTTGAACCAGAAGAAGAGTATTACACCTTTATTTTGCACTGGAAAAACTAACTTTTGCAAATAGCAACAATTAAAAAGACATCATACATAACAAGGAAATACAAAGAGAGCTGAAAGACTCAGATTGCTTGTACTTTCTTGTTCTTCTGGAGGGGAAGCCATAGGAGCAGCAGCTGAGGACACTTGGCTGTTCAGCCTGGAGAAGGTGAGACTGAGAGGAGACCTCACTGTGGTCTTCAACATCCTTGTGATAGGGAAACAGGATCTCTGCACTCTCACCACCAGTGACTGGACTCAGGGCAGTGGCATGAAGCTGAGTCAGGGTGGATGAGTTTTGGTTGAGTTTAGGTTAGATGTGAGGAAAAGGTTTTCCACACAGAGCGTGAATGAGCAATGGAACAGGCTCCCCAGGCAAATGGTCACAGGATCAGCCTCACAGAGTCCAAAAATATTTGGATGATGCTCTCACATCACACATGGTGTGCATGATTCCTTGGGTGTCCTGTGCAGGGCCAGGAGTTGGACTCAGTGATCCTTGTAGCTTCCTTCCAACTCATCAAATCCTATGATTCTGTGATTCTCCTATTTCACAGGATCCCAAAAGCAATTATCAAGATTTTTTAAACTACTTGGTGAGAACGTTGAAAGTTTAAAACTCTGCAGTAATAACTGGGAAAAAAAACCTCAGCAGTGAATCTGTTTGTTATTGTGCCATCACCTACAGCAACTGTGATTCCAAGTTTTCTGTGGCCAGTTTGTGATTTGACCACAAACAGTGGACAATACCTGTCTGGTAATTCCACTTTCAGAACAGTGACTGTTATAGGACCCACAGAAGCCACGTCTCTGCTGGTTTCAGAACTGTCTCTGCTGGTTTGAAAACATCTTTTCTTTTTCATTTTTCCCCTCAATGATTATTGATGAAGTGTTTTATTGTGTCCAGTTCCACAGGCAACAACCAACCAAGTCACCTAAACTATCTAACAAAAAACAACTGGTCTAATATTGCCCTAGTGTTTTCTGAGTGTCCCATCCTTGCAAGCCAGTCAGAAACATGGTACAGTATGTGGGAGCAAGATTTGGTGGTGTTCAGCAAGGACTTTGGTCTAAATATAATTTGATTATTGCTCAGACTAAGTTAACAATCACTGACAGATGTCCATCTGCTCAAAAGTAAGATCAATAAAAAAATTTGGAAGTGCCAGATGTCAACTCCAACACATTAAGTAGCAGATTAAAATATGTAAAGTTGCTTGAAAATGGTAAACGTACAAAAGTCTAATTAGTATTGAAAAATATTTAAATCTTCCATGTCTAATGACCTTTTGGAATTTGAGCTTTGCAGCTAGTAGATAGGTTTGAAAAAATCAATAGCACTATATAAATTATTATGCGGAATGCCATTAAATCATTAGTTTGAGACAAGCATTAAATCCTATCCCAAGATACTCTTGAAAGCTTGCTTTCTAAATCTATTTAAAGTACTGGCCAGACATAAAAAATATTTTTTAAGTTTGTCTGTGTACTGTGCAAGTTCTAGAAGAGCAGGAAAACTACAGAACACAATCTGAGGTTAAGAAAACACACAAGCCATAATGCCCATGACAGGATGTGTGCTGTTTCCAAGCCTTAAGATCACAAACAAGACTCCTGTAGTCAGGGCTCCATCCCCTCCACTTTGAGAAGTTCAACAATGGTGTCAGCAAAAAAAAAAAAAAATCTGACCAGACACAAATAGCTGTGTACAATATCATGCTTAACAACAAAAGCTAGAGTAGAGGAGGAAGGTGGGGATTTTAGTTACTGAGGTAGGGGCTGTTCAGAGACTGGCTGGGCATTATTTTGGTTGTGTGAGGTGCTGAGCAATTTCATTCACTGTGCCAGTTGGTTTGGTTTTGGTAGTTTCTTTGGTTTTGCCTTCACCTATTAATTCAGCTTTATCTGGACCCATGAGTTTTCCTTACTTTTGCTAAGTAAAGGTGTGGGGGAGATAGTCAACCCACCAAAAAGAGCTCACAAGACCCAGGAAAGCTTATTCACGACTCAGTCTTTTCTCCAGAAGAGATGCCACTGCCATAATACTGGTCCAGCTTCCAAAGGCAGCCTTTGAGAGAGGGGAGTTGATTTCCAGGTGAAAGTCTGCACAGCTCCTTAGAATCACTCAGAGATTATGCAGCCTAAAAATATGGCTAACCTTTTGCAAGAGGTTTTTTTTGTTGTTGTTTTGCTTTGGGGGGTTCTTTTGTGGGGTTGATGGCTTGTTTTAAATAAAACCCCAAGCTATCCAGAGTTCCAGATGGGCATAGTGTCCCCCACACAGCTATGCAGGAGACAGGGGCAGAGGGACACAGGACAGTGACTCATCTCATCATTACAGACAAGCCTTCAAGTACTGAAATACATAAAATTGCAACACCAAAAACAATACTGAAATTCACACAAGTTTGCTTATGAATTGGTTATTATTTTAATGCAATTTTTTACACTTAATTATTTATTTTATCAGCAACTGGATTTGAATCCTAAAGAGATTAAGATCTTGTCTTGTTGGTGGGACCATCTTGGGGGGTTGATGCAAAACCAGGCACCTTTGTTACAGAACTACCCAGTTTTCTATTTGTGACTATTACTAACTGCAGTGCTTAACTCCAGCACTCACGAGGACTGTGAGATACTCCTGGCAGTCAGGATTACAGGGATTTGCACCTCTTGTACCTCTCTCTGCAAGGCAGATGACAGCTGGAGCATGCCATGCTCTTGCAAATTTTATATCAGTAGCCACAGCAGCAAATCTCATTCTACAGATGGCAGTGGGAATAAACACAACCTCCCCATTCCACCCAGTCTGGAGACAGGGAGTGTCTCAACTCTTCTTGCTTTGGTTCTAGTTATGAATATAGTGGTAAGAAGGTATCTTCAAGAAAGAAGATAAAATGTACACTTTTTTTTTTCTAATTATGGGGTATTTTTGTCTTTGTTCTAACTTCAAAAACTAGATAGTGCTTTCTCTAATGCAAAATCCAATCCAATTATTTCAGAGGCCTTTGGATCAAGTCTCTTCTCATTATAAAGTCCAATTAAAACCTTTAATGTTTCTCCCAAGTAAATGATAAATTAGATGAGAAAGTAACAAATTCAAAAAAAGTAAAGCACATAAGTCTTAATAAAATTAAGAAAAACAGACATCTGACAAAAACGCTGCACATGACAAAAAGAAATTAGATTTAAAAAGTGGCAATGATATTCTGGTTACACATTTATCATAAATCCATGATGAAAGAGATGAGAGGTAAGTCATCTGTAAATGACACTGGGCAGAAGTCAGAGATAAAATACTGTTGAAGTTTTCAGTTTTAGAAATCCCACATGGACAAAATATTATGAAAAAGATTGAGGAATCTTACAAGCAACATACTAAGAATTATAATTCCATCAGAGAACCCTTAACAAGTAACCTTTGCGAATATACCATTAGGTATGCTTATCTTCTTTCTAATAAAGGGGAATGGGGATTCAAATTTAATCATTCTATAAAATAATTAGGTTAAAATTCTATCATTATTCTTAACTAACTTAATTCCGTGCCTCTGGTAGCTGCCTCACACAAGCCAAAATCTGTTCCCATAAAACACACAGGCTAATCTAAGACGATTAAACTTACTGTATTTAATTTTGATACAAGGCATTTAAAAATAACCTTTCACTAATTTTGCTGATTCACACTAACAGCTGAGCATCAGCAGGTACCTGTGTTTTGGCAGCAATGCAAATTCATGCTAATTTTCTCTGAGGTCTTTCCTAAAAAAAGCAGAAATGGAAGTCAATGCCAAAATGATTGTCACGTAAGTGCAACACCTTAAAAGGTGTAAAAAAAGATGATAAAGAGACTTATTAGCCCATCTCTGGAATTTTAAATAGCACTAAGAAAAGAAGGCTTTGACAATTCTTGTATCCAAATACACAGGCTATTACACTGCAAATCCTCTCCACCAAAATCCTAGCATCTCTGCACAAAAAGCCCAGGAGCAGTCCAGTGGATATGCTCCCATCAACATCCTCTGGCAGGACCCAGGGGCTCCTGGCTTCGTGCTGCAGCCCTGGCAGCTGCAGGTCACCCTGCAGGGACACCAGCACTCACAGCCACTGCAGCGTGAGTCAGCTCAATTACCTTTCCCAGCCTGCCTCCATCTTCTTTCCCTCAATGCGCAAATACATTTTCAGACACAAAGCCAGTCTGGTAGCCAACTAAAATTAACTTCTCCAAACACACAACAAACTAAAAGGATTCCACTCCACAGCTACTCCAGCTGTCATCACAGCTCCTAAATACCTGAAGAATTATTTGTAGCACGTCCCTAAATGTGCATACCAGGCTATCTGCGATCTTAAGCACTTATGGCAATTATGGCACTCTGAGAGTGCCTGAAAAATCTGGTCTTCACTTCTTGTCTCTTTGCCCTTTCTTTGATTTCAAATGATAGGTTTAGCTCAAGTACCTATGTCCTGACTTGGGGAATTTTGATGAACTGCAGTTTTCAAGTAAATCAGCACAAAACCCATGCTGTTCAGGACTTTATTAGTGACTCCACAAGCTCACATAGCAAGGTGTGATATTAACTGGTTTTAGATCTGCTTTGACAAAGGAAATGGGACTATACACCACTTTGGTCAAAGTATGGACCTATGCACCTTGATGACCAAAATTCCCAGATCCAAAAATTCTCCACAGGTTATGAGCAGTCCTGAACAGCAACTTCTGAAATGGTAACTGTCAGAAGGGAAGTTGTAAAGATTTTATGGAATAATGACAGTACCATAGAGCAAAGACTTTTTAGGAAGCCTGAAGGAGGCAAGCCCACTGCTGCAGGTGGCTGCCAAGAGGAAATAAAACATGTCCTGCACTTTGCCAAGATCCCCTCTGGCTGCAGGCAGGCTGGCAATAAAAAAGTCTTAAGCACAGGTAAGGAAGGACTCATTTAAGTCAGCAGTTGGTGTCTGCACTGGCTAATGGGCAACAGGAGGTCTCCTGGTACTATTCAGATAGGAAATACATATATATGTTCTTGATAACCACAGGAAAAAGTAGCCATAGTGCATAGGTTGAGCAGTATTTATTAGAAGTTTAGGGGTGAACAGCTATTTAAATAAAACAGATTTTATCTAGACAAGGGCTTGAATATGGACCAATGCAACAGTTAAGTGTCCCCAGATGGAAACTGAGGGATAAAATGAGTGTACAAGTTTTACAGAAGGGCCCTCAATGGCTTCACCCTCCCCCACCCAAAAACGTGGTCTTTTGTGATGCTGCTTTATGCAGCTGAAACTTTCTTGTTAATTAAGCAAAGATTGGTAGGTACAGCTGCAATTTCAAATGAGCTCTTTCCAAGACTCTCCACTTGCCTCATCACCAGATGCACATTTCCTTTTCCAGCTTGTACACTTGTTTGCATTTTTTTGTCCTTTTCGTATTACCATAAGATGGAAGTTATCAGTGCCTAACAAAGAAAACAGAGGCACCACTGGAGTACCCCTTTAAAGTCATGCAGCCTGTTGTCATGGCAACCACTTAATTAGTTGTGTTACTCATTTTTCACCAGCACCTGGCAACATCACCTCTCCCAGATCTGTTATTATTGAGGAGTCTGCTAACTCAGCTGCTTTACGAGGTAGCAGAAAAGATTTGCTGGCATTTCCATTCTGAATCTTATTTTTCGGGAATCATAAAACACTCACAAATTGCCCAACAGCTGAATACAACATGCACAAATACCACTGTGACAACCCATTCCCTTGAAAAGAACACAAAGAAAGCCTCAGGATCTAAGCATGCTCCCTGCAGTACCAGCATGTATGTGCACTGCCATTCACTACACAGGGAGGGGGGTCAGACCTTGAATCCTTTAAGTGAAAACACACAAATACTTTGACAATCTCTTGCACATCTCTCCTTTGACATCACAGGTGTATGGTACAGGGACAGGATTGGCCCCATTTCCTCCAAGCTTCCTTTTGCAGAAAGATTCCCACCCTTCACATCGCTGCTGTCCACATCCTCAAGCTGCTCTGAGAAGCACACAAGCATACACTGAGCCAGCACTGCAATTACCATAATTAAACATGATAATCAAACAGGCTTCAGTCAGACAGCAGTCAGACCTGACAAAACCAGGAGCTCTCCTCGAGTGTAAACTGTCCCTATATGTGAGCTGCACAGAGATTTCAGACTCAAAGGGCTGAAAAGAAAAAAGGTTGTTTAATTACATTCCACAGGCAACCCCATCACCTTGGATAAATACTTCCCTTGGACAAAAGGTCACCTAGTTACCTAAATTCTCTTTCTGAGCTTGGGACCATAAAGGAATAAACACATCCTTACAATCGTCTCTTTAGCATCTAAGTCAACTGTTTTCAACGGTTGAACACCCAAAATTTAATATTTGGGTGATGCAGCAGAAATTAAACGTTCTGAAATCTTATTAGAATGTGGCAATAAAAAAGCCTTCTCTCTGCCAAACAGCAGAGATGATACAAAGGAGCCTCATGCAGAATTCAACATCAGAGAAGAGCAGAAAGAAACTAAAATAATTCTCTGATCTGTACAGTGGGATTCTGGAGGTACAAATGTGCTTCTCCACAAAATTTTAGACAAGAAGTTGGTCCAAACAGATAGCTTTATCCCCTGATATTGCCTTTATTCAAGTTGCAAGGCTCCCTTAATGCTCTTTAAACACAGATTTTGGCAGTTTATTGTTTAAAGATTGAGCAGTAGTGAAAACCACATTCATTTCTGCTTGTCAGAGATGTTGATGAATTCCAGTCACATGCAATTAAGCTGCAATTCAACACAATGACAGATTAAACAGCACAGTCTAGACAAACAAAGGGAAAAAAATCAATCAAAAATACAATTCCCAGAGAAAAAAATCCTAAACAATTCTACATTATTTCTGCTGCAAACGGGGTGTACAGTCTTATCTTATTTATTATATGAAAGTAGAGTATTTGTTTTATTTTCATTCCCGCAGTGTTATTAGAATCATCTAAAAGAGACAGTAAAATACTAGTCATGCTGTAATATTTTTGCTACAGGAGCAACATAGGATCTTTAAGTTTTAAAGTAAAACACAGATATGTCAAAAATGGTATAAAAACTGCATTTTGCATTTCTTAAAGATGAACTCCGTCTCTGTAAAGCAAAGCAACAAATGTCACTGAGAAGTTGAATTTGCTTAATGACATTTAAAATGAAATAAAAGACAAGTATTCTAGGCCCCAGTTTACACCCACATAAAATAAGAGATTACATGTCTTCACTCAAAAATCTTCACGTTGTGTATTGTTTTATTAGTTATGTTGGTTTTCAAACCAGAGGAAGAATCACAGAAGCATATAATTTTTTCTTAACTCTGGCAGTGCTTTACTCTCTCTAGATATGGGGAGATACAGCAAAAACTGCTTTAACATATGCTGCAAGAAGAAAAAATTAGTTACACAAGACATTTTTGTACATTATTGAAAACCTTCAGGTCAATGCTGTCATGCTAGCAAGGCATCAAGGTCTCTTTGTCAACAATGTAGAGCACACTGACCTCAGAAAGGTGATTTAGTAGCATGATACAAAATTTCATAGCCCTTTTTCACCACACCTGAGAGATGTTCCAGAAGCTGGAATTTTTAACACTTGTCAGCAGTAGGTTGTACTGTACAATAGCACTCAACATGCACATGGCCACTATGATTTTAGCAATGTCAGAAACCTCTGCTACTTTGAAAAGGTAATTTATGTTCACATGAGAAACCTGATTAAATTCATCCATACTCATTCAGCAATGGTATCAAGGGTAATGAGATCTTGGAAGACTTACCAAACACTTGATTCTCACGAAACCAGAACAAACCCAAATTTTACACTTCACAGAACTGGTAAACAAATGTTTCACTTTATTGAATGAATCCTCTTAAGGGAGAATGGGCTTGGAAAAAAAAGGCAGCAAAGAGATTTAGTCTTGTTAGCCCTATACATTTCTGATTTACTCATACAAGCCAAAGAAAGTTCCCGTGAGTGAAGGCAGAGTTGCCATAACTCATCTTCTCATACCAAAAAAGACAACTCAGCTCAAGTCCTTTGGGGAGAAACACAGGGCTTGAGCTGCAGTTGTACAACAACTGTGACATCAGTTCTGGCTCTGTCACACTACAGAGCCAACCTTTCCAGTTATTATTTTGTATGGACTCCACCTACCGCAATAGGCTTCCATCACTGGACTACCAGAGTGGTGCTACATGAAGAAACTGTTCAATCAAAAAGTGAGTTTTCTTAACTTTAAAAAGGCCCTAAAACTAATGAGCCAGGCAACTTCAGTGTGTAATTTAGCAGTTCTGCTCTTAAACTCACCTCTAACTTCAGGAGAGAATCGAGCTGAATGGCGAGACACAAAAAGTTTCAGTTCTTGATCCAAGTTGCATTCGACCAAGTTTGTGTCCCATGACCGGATTCCTAAAATTCAAAACACAAAACACATCTAGCTTGACAATTGAGCACTGCAAGTTTTAACTGAGTATTCTTCTATTTGCATTCAAGCTATTTGCATATTTCCAAATTCCAAGCCCAGCCTTGCTTCCTTCTAAGGCACACAGCTATTTTTTAAAATGCATTCAGAAGGATTCTGACAGGAATCAGAAAAAGATAACTTGCTTTTCCAAAGGGTGACCATTCTTCAAGGCCCCAGCTTTAGAACTGCAGTAGCAGCCACTTCACATTAAGTTACCAATGTCCCTGACATGACTTTAAAATCACAATATACAGGTTTACAAAAATGGAAGAGTGAATCACCCAAAGGACAATTCAGTCATGTTGCCCTTTTGAGAAGAAAAAGACAGCACTACCTAGCATGTTGCTAATTAATATTTAAATACAAACTATTAAATTGCTGACTTCTTCATTCAGTATCTTTGAAGCATACCATATTTTAAATTAAAATTTAAGTGATCTTTTATTTATGAAGTGTCAGAACTCTTGTTTTGAGATTTGAAAATGCTGTGCTTGATCTTTTTTTAAAAAAACCAAACCACGCATCTCTGTTCCCTACTGTTTTTCCCCCAGCTACTTAAAAAGTGAGACACTTGACATTTATATGACCAAAAAACATATTATTCCAAAGTAGATTCCAAAGGACTGAAATTCAACCAGAAAAAAAAAGAATAAAAAGGCCATTGCAGCCAAAAGACAAGTTTCTAGCTTTCTTCCATAAGATTTCTTGAATATTTTGGGAAAAAAAATTCAAAAAAGATAGAACATACTTCAGATTTTTCTATAATTTTGTTTTGAAATTGTTCTGAAGAATCTTCTAGTTTTGAAATAATGAGCAGGCAGTAACACTACAAGTCTAGGCACTGCTGCAATTTTGAAGACCAAAACTGCACCCATTTTTTTGGTCCTAAAAAAATATCATTACATCTACACAAATGAACTGGCAAACATAAAATGGATTGCTGGTGAGGAAGTGTCTGGTAGCCCCTCTCCACGTGACCATGCCTTTGCATGGAATTATTGGGTAAGATCACTTTGGGGTTTGACAACAAGATGCCTGAAGAGGTGTGTCCAACCCCTCAGAATGAATCTAGAATTAACACTGATGGTTACTCTTTCAGGGTTTCAGGCTGTGGATGTTACTGTCAATGCCACTTCCCACACTATACGTATTTTCTGTTTCAAGGCAGCAGAAATGTCAGAACCAAGACTGGCAGAAGCCATGTTGCAGGGATGAAGCGTGGAGAGAAAAGAGGGAATAGCAGAGAAACCAGATCTGCAGTGCCTTTCTCCCATTGCAGCTCTGAGGAGGTTCTCCATGCAAATATGAACATCTGCATTTCAAAAGCCTGAAGCCTCTACAAGAAGAATGCATCCAGGGCTTTTCCTTGTCAGCATCCAAAGGCAGTAGCAAGCTTACTGCAACCTGCTACCAACAGTTAGGCAGCTGGCATTTGAACCTCCAGAAAAATTTGAACATACAGAACTGCCACATACAGAGTGTTCCATAACCACTGGAGAAAAATAACTGAGCTATAACCAGCCACCTCCACTTCCCGACTGACGCATCATTGTTCAGAGGGATGAGCACCAAGACTCTTCTGCAAGTCTCCTTACTTTGTCTCCTCAGAAAGCTCTTGGCCATATGGTACGTTTTTGGGACAAGTTTTGGCAGGAAAATACATCTAAACAGGCTTTAATATCTTCCAGGTGTTGGAATATTTGGAGAGCAAGAATACCAAGATGATATAATACCATACACATACAGCACATATGAAAACAATAACTGTTAAACTGACATTTATCACGAAGCTGAAGGAGACTGAATGAATGAGTGCTGAACTTCAAGAAGCTTGAAGATAAACAGCTCCCTGGTCTATGATACCAAGCTTGGGCAGAGAAACTACAATGCCTTCTGGAGGTGAGTTAAACAACATGGACTATGATTCATCAATGCTGCTAATGCAGGATTTGTCCACCATCCCTAGATGCTTTAGGTGCAATCCTAATTTGCTGCAGGGATAAGATTTTGATTAGATGTAGTCAAGATTGCTCAATCATTGCCTGATTGAGCCAGACAATGTTCGAAATACAGAACTCAACACAAAATAAATAGGAAAAAAAAAAAGCCAAGAGGAAAAAAGACTACATGCCCTATGCACACAGCAGTCCTCGAAGCTGAAGGTGGAATTTGGGTGGACTATCCAAAATTTGCAACTGCATGATTCAGCAATCTGGATGCAAAAGTTATGCATGTGTATTACAGAGTAGCAAAATAATATTAAATGAATGATATCACTAGATCAGGTTTTGGGTGGAACAAAGGTAAACATGGAACTAAAATCCAAGGTCAATCCAATGATGGATCAGCAGTGTGGACGTAACTGCTGTAAACATGGCTGAACTGGAGCTATTTCTTTCTTCCTGCAGTCTTAGGAGTGCAATGCCATTAGACACAGGACTAATCAGACAGCAGGCAGGGCACACCCAGAAGCATCTGCTAAATCAGTGGAAAAATCTTGAAGCTTCCTCTTCACTCCCCTCTTCTCTTTTGGTGGATGGTGGGTTGGGAGGATTGCCCCCTTGGCAAAGTCACATCCAAAAATGTAATTACTGGAAAAGCATCTGGCCACACCGTTCCCTCCCCACGACATATTAAGAACTGACTCTGCATTCCACCAGGTTGCGTAGCATCACGCCACTGATGTGCTATCAGCAGATGTTTTCTTTGACACGTTGCTCTGCAGTTTGGCGCATGAATCCACAGTTTTTTTCACTGATGGTACTCAGGAGATGCACCAGAGGACAGTGAGGCAGAGTTATCAAGAACCAAAATGCATCTAAAGGTCTATTGAGAATAAAGGCAGCAAGAAGTGGGTTTTTTTCCAGACTGCAGCAGACTTTCCAAAGAGAAAAACATTACTTGAACCCATAATTGCCTCATATAGATAAAGCAGTCAGACTCCCACTGTATTCATCCAGAACAATGTACCTTAAAATTTCACCATGGAGTTTTCTTAGCAGGCAAAAACGTCAATCAGATGGTCTGATACTAACAGGAGCAAGGTGGCTTCTAATCCAAAATGATGAATTAAAAGGCCAAAACATTCCCTCTGAACACCTAAACCTGTAAGTGGGTGTTATGCTTAGTGGCAGGAGATAGCAGCAACTGAGCTATGCAGCAGCAACTGTACAATATGAGATTCAAGAAGAGACTGAAGACCATTTCTTCAGAGGAATGGCATTAGCTGTCTTAAGGGAAAAAAATTTACCAATTTGCTTTATAATCTTTGACAATTTAATTAAAATGCAGCCAGTTCTCTTCTAACACGACTGAAAATTAGATAGAGTTAAGGAAGTGCAATGCTGAAGAAGCTCTGAATGACAAAGCACCTGCCTCAGTAGCTCTCCCCAAGAGACAATGGTAGCAATAAAGATGAACAGGTTATGATGAAACCAGTTAGCTGAGATGAGGATGCCTTTAACCTCGAACAGGAATGAAAAAGAATTCAGAGAAATAACCAACTGAAGCAACAATGGCTGAGAAAGCAACAATAGAGACAGATGAAGTCCTAGCTGGACTGCTGAACCACACCTACATGACAAGGCTGCTACCAATTCCCCGTTCCGGGATCTCTTCTCCACTCTTAACAATGGCAGTTCCTGAAATCTTTGTTTTCACCAGCCCGGAACAAAAAAATACATATTATAAAATCAGGTATCAACTGAGTTTAACTAACTGTAAGGTCCGGCAATAATTTTGTTTGTGCTTTATTCTACTAATACCGCAACAGCTTGTTGGGTTTTTTCCCCCCTCTCCGCATATATACTGCAATCTATTGTATCAGAAACCACAACGAAAACTTATAAAACTATCATTTCACTTGCAATACCACCCTGCATCGCCGTCTTTAAGAAAAGGACAAATAAACGCCGAGTCAGAGCAGCCCGCAGTCGGACAATAACGACGCTGAGCCCTCGGGTTAACAACCTTGTTACTCATATGGGTTTTCTTTATTGCAATATCTGTAAGCGTATATAGAACTCGGGTCCTGAAAAAATCCTCCAGAAAAGTCCCAGCGCCCAAAGTTAAGACACAAAGGCGCGGCTGCGCTCCCGCCCGCGCAGCCGAGATGGAAAACGCCCCGAACCCCTCCGGGCTCGGCGCAGCGCTGGGCAGCTCGGCTTAGCTCGGGGAATCTGGGCTCTCTTTTGGCAGCTCGGCTCAACTCTGGGCAGCCGGGCTCCCTCTGGGCAGCTCTGATCCCGTCCCTCGGGGCA
>JBBMKD010000115.1:48869977-48902967 GCA_037834095.1 Argya squamiceps | reverse complement strand
GCAGCCCCGCTCCGCACCCCCCGGGGGAAAAGGAGTGTGTGGGCGATTGCGGCGGCGCCCCCCGGGGGAATAAAGAGCCGGCGGCTCGGCGGGATGGGTGTTGAGGGTGCGATCCCGGCTCCCGGCCGCGCCCAGGGAGGGGCAGGGCGCCGGCGGGGGGTGTCGCGGCGCTGCCTGAGGGCGCCCCGGCTCCCGCCGCCTCACCTCGCTCGATGTTGGCGATGGCCCGCCGCAGGTGCTCCTCGGTCACCAGCTCACCGACGACCACCAGCAGGTAAAACTTGCTGTCTAGGAAGCGGTGCGAGAGGCTGGGCGAGGTTGAGGTCGGGTTGGGGATGCTGCAGGAGGGCTCCGAATCCACTTCCACCACTACGGTGGCCATCGCCTCCGCCCCGCGGGCTCCGGGGCGCTTGAGCGCTCGGCGGCGGCTCCGCAGGCGGCAAGGAGGGAGTGAGGGCGGGTGGGGAGGCGGCGGCGCTTTTATACGGAGACGGTGCAGGGCAGGGACCTGTTGAAGAGGAGGAGTAGGAAGGGGGGGAGCCGGCGCATCCTCCGCGCCGCCGCCGCCGCCGCCTTTCCAGCATCCACGGCTGATGTCATCTGCGGCAAATCCTCCCCGCGGCGGCCCCCGGAAGCAGGAAGGACGCGGGGGGCGAACAACGCCCCGAGGGGACGCCGAGGGGTTCGCCCCGTGCCCGGCTCTCGGCTCCCGGCCCGGCCGTGTGACCCCAGCCCCCACGACCCTCCCGACCCTCGCTCGCCGTGCCCGTTCGGGGCGGCACCCCGGCCGGTGACCGTCACCCCGAGGCCCTTCCCGGGTGCCAGCCTGGAAACACGGCGATGAGGAGCCGCAGGTGATGACCTGGCAGACCCGGGGAGCTCGTGTGGGAAAGCCGGCATCGGGACTCCAGCAGCGCTCCAGACGGGCATGAAGAAGCAGTGCTGCTGCCCGAAGCCGGTTGTCCTCTCCTGCATCTTGCTGTAGCACTGCAGCAAAATTTGAGTCATGCTTAAAACACACACCCGCACCCAGCAATCTAAATGTTCTTGCTAACTTCTTTAATATGAAAGCAGTTCATTTAATAAGATAGTTCACACATACCCTTTCTGCACATAATAAGTGCCCATGGATATATGACACCAGAACACTGGTTTTTGGACAATGTGGTGAAACCTTAGCTTACTCAAAGTTGCAGAAGTTCAAAGGGCTTTGGTCAATAATGTTAACCAGGCTCAAGCAACTCCAGGGAGCAATGATAGCAGAAAACTTATATAATGACAGAAGGAAAGGTTTCATTTCTCTTTTCATAGATAGTATCTACTAATACTAGTACTAGTACATAGATGTTGCTTACCAATGCTCAGTGATAACCACCTCTCAAAAGGGTGTCATTCTCTCCTAATGTGGGATAGAGAAGTCAAATCTGAGATGTTCCTCTCACCTTACTGACATAAGCAAGCCACTCATTTACACTAAGCCTCTTGTTTATGTGGCTCAAGTGATGTGGGATAAATTTTACTGTGACATAGGAAAGGATATAAACTTTTATAACTTGTTTTTTAAGATAACTTCTTGTCCCTGACTGAGAAGACACTTCCTCTGCTTGCAACTTCTTACAGTGCTGGGATAATGCTCAGGAACAGAGTGCTTGTCTGGATGAACCAGTACATCAGCCTTGTCCTCTTTGTATTTTGTTCCAGGACACAGTGGACTAATTCACGTGTGTTTTCAGGTGTGCTAGGGTGTTTTTTGTCTGCAAAAAAAGGCTGCATTTTCAACCCACAAAGTTTAGAACAGAGTCATTTTAAGTGGCATCTATCTATAGCACCTAGTGGTTTTGATAGTAATAGTTCCTCTGTGTAAATACAGTGCTCAGAGAATTGTTTGTGGTGTGTCTGGGTGGTGCTTCCAAAGTAGACTTTCTCTGAACTTTCTGGAGGTAGTAGAGTGCTGACAACGTGTTTCCACAGCCGTGTCAGGTGGCTGAGATGACACAGTGGTAAAGAGCAGCAGTGCTCATTCTTCACTGGAGCTGACACTGCTGATGGAACAAATACAATCACACAGACTCAGAAGAACTAGCAGCAGTTTTAAGGTTTGCAAAGTATTCAGAGGTGCAGTGTGTTGCCCTTTGGATACCCCTGTTCATCTGGGCCCCACTGTGACTTTGCTGTTTCCTTGCTAATCCTGTCAATTTCCTTGGGATGGTGTAGATGCCAGTTTGAAGTAATGTCCATCTCCTGTGGCCTTTTCCTATTTTACCCCCTTCCTACTAATTTATTATAATTATAGATACTTTCAAGACTTGCCAGGTGCTGCCCACTGGAGAAAGCCAGCTTCAGGGTCCCACCACTGCAATCTGTAGTTTTGGGATATGCCTTTATTCAATCACCAACAAGAGCAGCTAAACTCTCAAGCATGGAAGAGGCTTTCCAAGGGGACTTTCCAACTGGTTGCAGAACAGACAGATATGGGTTCTTGGACGTAAAGGAACAATTACTTGCCTCACAAGCACAGCAGGTTAAATGTCATAGTCAGAGAAATGCACTCCAGTACTCAAAAGTCACTGTTTGTGCTTTTAAGCACTTTCTTATTTTAAGGAGAAGTGGAAACATCCATAGCTGGAAATATGCCTGTGAATTTGAAAAGTAAGAGCTGAAAAGAATGCATTTTATGAGAGAATAAAATGCTTACATGCAGGTAGGTAATACATTTGAAGTAGCCTGCTCAGGTAGTCCTCTGTTTTATATTGCACTGTAAAATAACATGCAGTTAGAACTTGGTGTGGTAAAAGATGAGCTGTTACAGTCAGACTGTCTTGTGATGGGTGATGTGTCACACATTAAAACCCTAAGGACAAGAGGTTGTCTTTGGAAATAAACAGTCTGGTATTAAGCTCTTCAAAGGATGCCAGCCTCTGGCCTTGTTCATTCACAAGCTGCATCATCTGAGATGGAAGCTAAACAAGAAAGGTGTTTTATCCTCCTGGACATATCTTCTGAGGAAGCTGCAGGGTCCCTGCTCCATAGCCACTGTTGACACTGTGACTTGCCCAGTTAGTGTTTCAGGTAGATTTGTTTGTCATCATCTTTCCCTATCTGGAAACTAATTTATATTCTGCAGTATGGACCATCAGGTCCACTGCTGAGTGAAATGTGGAGATGTGCTGCATAAAGCTGACTTAGTGTTCTGTTACCCATACTATTTGAGAGTGATACTACCTGCCTACCTGCAGCTAAATCACATAGATATGCCCCTTCAGTAGAAAAAACAGCAACATTCATGGGCTGTGGAATATATCTTACTGTTTCAAAGAGACAGTGATTGACCCTGCACCTGTCTGGCTTTTGATTATTTTGGTTTGATTTTGTTGTTTTATTATGTTCAATACCAAATTGGGGTCTCACAGTTGACTGTGGTCAAATATATGTAGAACTGTATTTTTTGATTCTGTATTTTTAAATGCCATTTGTTACACACTAATATTCAAGTTTCATTCAAGTCCAAATTTTAAATGGAGTTCCAGTGATGTACAAGGCTTTAGGCTGGCCCATTGTCTCATGTCAAGTGTCATCTGTAGTACAAAAGAAATATATATCCATGTGGATTACTTCAAACCAATTGACATACAGACTGGGGAACAAGACATCAGCAATGTGGAGAGGGACCTGGGGTTGCATCTGAGCCAGCAGTGCCCTGGCAGCCAGGAGGGCCACCTGTGTCCTGGGGACATCAGGGACAGCATCAGCTGGGCAAGGGAGGGGATTGTCCTGCTCTGCTCTGCTCTGCTCTGGGGCAGCCTCACCTCCAGTGCTGGGGGCAGCTCTGGGTGTCACAATCAAAGAGAGATATAAAACTACTGGGGAGTGTCCAGAGGAGGCCACAAGCATGGTGATGGGCCTTGAGGGGACCTTATGAGGGGCAGCTGAGGTCACTTGGTCTGGAAGACACTGAGGACGGACCTCAGTGCAGTTACAATTTCCTCATGAAGAGAAATGCAGGGGGGCAGGCACTGATCTCTGCTCTGTGGTGACAGTGACAGGACGCAAGGAAATGGACTGAAGCTGTGTCAGAGGAGGTTTAGGTTGGATATCAGGAAGAGGTTCTTTACCCAGAGGGTCTTTGGCACTGGAACAGGCTCTCTCCAGGGCAGTGATCACAGCACCAAGCCTGACAGAGTTCAAGAAGTGTTTGGACAACACTCTCAGGCACGTGGTGTGATTCTTGGGGTGTCCTGTGCAGGACCAGGATTTGGGCTTCAGTGATCCTTGTGGATCCCTTCCAACTCAGGATATGCTGTGACTTTTTGAATTTAAGAACTTTACTGAAAGTGAAGTGTCTCAGAAGGCTGTCTTCATTGAGAGAAATGCCAGCCTGAGAACTGCACAGTGTGTCATGACGGGTGTTCCTCAGGTGGGTAGGATTTCTTAAGGATAGGCAGAAAGGCCTAACTTCAAGAGATGGAGATTTGCTAGCCTAGATGTGAGGTGACAGATTCACAGAATGGCTGCTTGGAAGGGGCCTCTGAAAGTAATTTTGTCTAACTCCCCTGCTCAAGCAGAGTCACCTAGAGTAGGTTTCTGAGAGCTGTGTTGAGTGGGGTTTGAAAATCTCCGTGGGTGTGAACCACCACCATTGTGGGCTACTGCTGATGCACAATGAAGTCAGGAATATGCAACAAATACTAGATTTACAATAAACTATTATATTAATAGTATAATTATTAATACACAATTATAGCAGATAATACCTGTATGATTTTGTACCTCACTTGATGCCTTCTCAGTGTGACCATCATTCTCAACACCCCTAGTTCATCTCACCCCCCATTTTCTGCCATCAGAAGCTCTGCCATCCCCGTGTGGTGCAGCCTTCACCTCCCAGAGTCTCCTCACTGCCTTGTTCCTTTGGGGCAATCCATCAGGGCATGCAGCAGCAGTGGTGCAGAGGGACAGCCAGCATGTCACCCTGACTCCAGCAGAGCACAGATGTCATCCTGCAGCTGCTGGCCATGGTGCGATGATTAGTTCCCTGCCAACACCTGGATTTATGTGTGGTTCATGAAGACAATTCCTCCTGCCTTTCTCCACTTTTTAGGCAGGGAGGGATCTTCATTTCTAGCATTCTCAAGCTGCCAGAGGAGCTCTTCCTGCAGCAGTGATGTGGCAATACCCAAGGGTCACCAGAGAGAGCTGTACCTGCATGAGCAGACAGAGACTTGGACTCTCAGGAAATATTTTACATTTTAGGATGGCAGGCTTTATATTTAACTACATGGAAAATAAAAATTACTCGACCAGCATTCATTTCAGGTATTTTAAATATATTACTTCAGTTTCAATGATTACTTTTTAAATTGCAAAGGAGAGAAAGCTTTTATTTGCTTTTGGTGAAATAACCATTTCAATTGATATTTAATCTGTTTCCTACTCCTTCCACTTTCTCCACAGAAAAGGAGAAGTTAAATATTAAAAAAAAAAAGTGAAGAAAGCAACACTATTGCTTTTAAAAATAACATTTTCTCTCACTTTTAGCTTTCTGTCTTGAAGTGAGAGAAAAATAACATCAAGTAACATTTTGCCTTAGTTCCCAGTGGAAAAAATAATTATTTTTTATCAGAGTAATTTCCCTCTTTGTCTTTATGGAAAAAAACTAAAAGTAAAATAAAGAAAAAAGTACTTTATTTAACTGCAATGAGAATTAAATGAAAAGAAAAAGATTTTCCACTGGACTATTAAAAAGACAAATTCAAAAATAATTATTTTGCATAATTTTATCCTGACATTTGCTATGAAAAGAACATGTAGCTTTTCTTGAAAATAAAATGATTGCTTCTCCACTGTTGGAGGGAAAATACAGCAGTTTTAAGTAATTAGATCATGTATACTAATTAGCACGATACTTAGAAGTCAGCAGTAAATGATAATAAAAACATTGAAGTCAATGGTACCCATTGTACCACAAAGCTGGATGGATAATTAAAACATCATCAGCTGCAAAAACAATGGTAAGACAAAGTGGTTGACATCAGGCAGTAGTTTTGAGCATCCTTTGAGCTCAGGGTTCAGTAGTCAACCCTTCTGAACACAAGAGAAAATATATCTGTTGATGTGGGATATAGTTAGGCTTTCAGGAGATTAATTTGTCGGGGTTTTAATTCTTATTGAAGGACTGCAAGTTACAGAATTTCATTTGGGTGCTAGGGGTAAAATACAGTTTATCTTCTGTCACACCAACCTGAAGAACCCTATGGTCCACATGTGCTTCCTTCCAAGCCAGTTTTAGAGCTCAGTCTTGACTTAGGAGGGGATCAAATCAAGCCATGGGTTTAGAATGCCTGAATGTACCCTGTCATCTGCCAGTTTGGGGGCAGCTGGAAGTTGAGAGTTCCTGGGCTCTTGGCTGCCAAAAACCTGTGTTCATCCTGGCCACAGGCTGCCCAAAACCTGCCTGCCCTGGCAGGACTGCCTGTCCATGCTGGAGGACCATCAGCCAGGGTGGTAGTCCCTTAACTTGCCACAGGCACAAGAGAAAAATGTCAACAGGCCATTGGCCATGTGCTGCTCCATCCTAGGTACTCAGGTGGCAAAAGAATGTGGAGGTGCTCTAAAGAAAAGTATGGGTTGTTTTCTGGGGAGCCTTTTTGGTGTGGGGTTTTTGGTTTTGGTTTTGGTTTTGGGGTTGTTGTTGGTTTTTTTGGTGGGGTTTTTTTTGTTGTTGTTTTTTGTTTTGGTTTGGTTTTTGTGATTGTTTGTTTGTTTGGGTTTGTTTGTTCATTTGTTTTTGTTGGGGTTTTTTGTGGTTTGTTTTGTTTGGGTTTTTGGTTTTTGTTGTTGTTATTGTTGTTTTCTGGGTTGTTTTCTCTCCTGGCTGAATTGCCTAAGGCTGCCTCTGGGAACCAAACAGCAAGTAGCTATTTTACTTAATATTTTCATGTAGTTTTAAGACATGCCTTACAACACTTTTCAGAGGTTGCCTGCTAGCTCTGCTTGCTCTGTAGGATTTAGAATTGCTTATTACTATTTTTTTTACTAGGGTGCTGTTCTTCCAAGCACACTACAATAGAAATGACAAATTGCTGCTGCATAGAGAATACTGGAAGCAAGAAATCTAGGCAAGCATCATTTCACACAGTGCACTAACAGACTTCAGAGCACAGGATCTGGGGAACTGCTCCATCTTCCTACTGGAAAGGTCCCACAGACCCTGGTCCTACACTGGAGGCATCACAACTCTTCAAGACTGTAGCAATTTCATCTATTGCATAGCTGCAACCAGAGTAGTGCATTATCTTGCACCCTTGCCCAGGAATTTTTGTGCATGCAAGGATCTTGATGCAACCTTTCATTCTAGCACTCTCACTGTGTCAAAAGTTACAATGAGTCCTGTTCCTAAAAGAATAGTTTGTGACTCTGACACTGCCTAGAGAGTGTTTAGCCATTCTACTGATGTAGTCTTTAGTCTTACTGTTGCAATCATCCCATCCTTTAAGTGTTTCAGCTACCACAAAGCCTCATACTTTTCCAACAGAACTTGATACTTGAACAGCATAAATGGTAGAAATGGTTAACCTAATTTTATATGTGTCTCAAAACAAATTCCAGTGTTGTTCACTCAGACCACCTACATGACTGACCATCTGGTTCCTTTCCCCTTTTGTGCACTTTGTTATTTTGGCTTAATAGCAGCGTTACTATTTGTACAGTTTTGCAGCATCATTGTTGGCCTTTTTGTTTGTTTGTTTCCCTTTCTTTCTATTTTTATTTCTTTTTCTGCCTGAGGCACTCTAATAGGCTGACACAAAGTAAAGATGATTTAAGGCTGCTCCTTAAATTAAAAAGTCATTGGTATTTTGCAGTAGGTTGGGATGTGCTGACTAAGAGTTGCACTGCAGAGTTTACTGAAAGGTCTGAGTGGAGGGTGTGCAGCAGGGATGCCCAGAGAGCTCAGTAAGCTGAGCATTTTGCTAAAGGGCCCCTGTTTCTGGTCAGGGGGTATATAAGGGTCATTCTGATATAAGGATCCACCATCAGTGTTTGTTTTGTGCCTTTTAGTCCTGCCATGGTGGTGCCACAAGAGTCCTTGTGGAGCTGGAACCATGCTATGGGATAGACAGGGTCTGCTATGATTTCCTCCTGAAAATTGTCCTGATTTTTTTGTCAGGTTATAATGCAACTTTCTTGCTAGAAGTTGCATTATAACCTCTTTGGGTAGTTCTAGAGTGGTGTTGTGTTTCTGAAATACAGGGAAATTTTGTTCTTTCTCATTATTTGCAGAGGCAGTCAAGCAACAGTGTTAGAGCCATTGCTGCAAAGTATGATTTCCAATGCAAGAAGTCCATGAGCAAGTACATTACAAAATACAGGAAAGAAACATTTTTTTCAGATGTTCTTTTCCAAATATTCGTAATCTGGTTTTTGGGGTTGTCCTGTGCAAGTCAGGAATTGCAATCAGTGATTCTTGTGGGTCCTTTCCAAGTTATGTTGTCCTATGATTCTGTTAAATATTCCATTCAGTTTTCCCTAAGGTAGCTTGAACTTCTTTAACTGTGGGGTTTTTTCTCCAACTTTTCCTTATGCTGGTTCCAAAACCATTTTGAATTCCAAATTAGAAAGAGTACAGTATTCTTCAAAGCTCAAGGAAAGCAAGGCTTGACTTATTTTACTGCAGTCACCCTGCAGGCATACTTTTGAGATAGCAGCTATTATATTGTCATTACATGGAACAATAGTATACACTTGTGTATATCATATAAATGATACAAGAAAAACCTCTTTTTCCTCCCAGTAATACTGGAAATACTGCTTTTTACATGCAGGAATGTCTTCTTCCACAACAGCACAGAAGTGTTTCTCTTTCTGGGATAAAACAAAATGCCATTGCACTCAGTTTTGTGAAAAGGCATGAATGAATATATCCTTTCCAAGCAAAGTCATGGGTATAAATTGCATAGATAGAATGTAATCTCCATTTTTGAGTAATACAAAGGCACTGTATTTTGGCAATACACGATCAGAATGGTTTTTTCATATTTCCCAGAGAAAATCCCAGTTCCACAAACCACAATGTGTCAACTCTGTAATAGGAAATACATTTACTAATAAATTGAGGGAACAGTTTTATTTATCTGGATGTCCTTACCACAAGCTCTGTATGTTTTCTTTGGAGGATTTGTGTTGAGTAGGTTCAGTCACAGTAGATTTTGTCATCACTGAGAGAAAGCATTCAAACAAATCCCTATGACCCATGGGTCATAAAACTATTCATTGCTATATTCCTGTATTTATACATTGTATTTTTAACAACATTTAAGTTATTATAGATGATTCATTCAGTGAAAATGTTTGCTTATCTCCAGAGTTGTCTCTGATTATCTCTTGTTTTTTGACATCTCAAGCTTTAGGCTCAGTCTTTGAGTTCTATCACGTCATTTTCCTTGGCTTCAGTTAATGTCTCCATCTGATTTGGTAGTAACATACTCAGTAGAGAGCATAAAGCAGCTGTCCATGGCTACTTTTATAGAAATCTAAATTAAAGCTGTGGTAGAAGCACCAGTAAATCTCCATCTAGAAGAAAACTGCTAAAGCCACCTTATGGTGCAAAGTACTGAGGAGTTAATGGAAGAAAAGATTGGGAGACTGTGCTGGTTTTGTCAGGGATAAAGTTAAATTTTTTTTCACAGTGGCTGCTATGGGGCTATGATTTGGATTTGTGCTGCAAATGGTGTTGAAAATGCAGAGATATTTTCATTATTGTTGAGCAGTGCTTCCTGCCAAAGCCTTTTCTGCTCCTCACATGGCCCCACCAGTGAGGGGGCTGGGGTTTACAAGGAGCTGGGAGGGGACACAGCTGGAATAGCTGACCCCAGCTGACCACAGGGATATCCCAGGCCATATGGCATCATGCTCAGGATATAAAGCTGGGGGAAAACGAAGGACTGGGGGTATGTTCAAAATCATGGCTTTTTGTCTTCCCAAGTCACTGTTATGCATGATAGAGCCCTGCTTTTCTTGAAGACAGCACGCCCATGGAAAGCAGTGAATTGATTTCTTGGTTTGCTGTGCTTGTTCATGAAGCTTCTGCTTTACCTATTAAATTGTCTTTATCTCAATGCACGAGTTTTCTTGCCTTTACCCTTGGAGTTCTCTCCCCATCGTGCTGGTGAGGGAGTGATGGAGCAGGTGTGTGGGGCTTTGTTGCCAGCTGGGATGAAACCTGACAAAGGTGAAGTGCAAAGAACACTGATGAAGTTACAATAAAATGGACAGGGGGTTATTTTCTTCCTCCTAATATTTTCTGAAATCTAGGTTTTGGTTTTATGCCCATGGTTTTTTGGGTTTTTTTCAAGGATGATCAGGGTTGATGGTAAGATTTTTTTGCCATTGGCATTGCTAGTTTGGAGGGTAGCCTGGCAGTGTGGCTCCAAATGGAATTGCTGGCAGGCAATGCCCATGTTCTGCTTGCATCCAGCACATAAAAGGGGTAAATATCAAGGCTGTGAAATATTTTTAGGAGAAAATGTTTCAGAATAAGAACAACATGAAATTAAGAAAGAGTCACGTTTATTTTGGCTGAAAAAAGATGCCCCAGATGCTGTGCAGCCTAATGTTAAAACACATATTAGTACCTCCTTTCAGGCTGTTGGCACTGGAGGAAAAGTAGAGTAAGAGCAAAGAGGTGACTAGCAAGAGGGCCATGATATTTTCAAATGAAGTTGGAAAAAATAAAGAGCGAGATGATGTAGGAAGAGACTTGGACAGATACAGTAGGTATTGAAACAAACATTAAATATGATTACATGTCCTCCCGTGCATTCTTCTTGCAAGTAACAGCATAGGAACTCATCATTTGGGGAAGAAGAGGAAGAAGGTTGGTTCTGGCACAACCTGCAAGACCCAGGGTGTGGCACAAAGGGTAAGTCAAGGCGTGCTCAACATCCCCTCCAACAAGCAGAATGATTTCTTCCAGCCATGGTTGTCTGTGTTCCCCATGGAGCAGAGCACATGGAGCCAGCACTGGAGAGCACCCAAAGACTCCCAGGCACCTGCAAAGGACACAGAAGCCCCTGCTGCAGCCAGCAGAAGTGGTTTTCCAAAACAAGGACTGGGCCCCATGGATTGCTGTGCAGCTGCCCTTCAGCTTCTCCTCAAGCAGTGCCAACATGCTCTGGATCCAAGGCCAAAAGCTGATGGGAATGCCCTTCTGAGTAAGCATTTCTGGACTGAGTGCATTGTGATCTTCATGAATTGCACATCTTTGGGGAGAAATTGCTTAAAATTGCTTATAGACCCCTGCCTCCCTTCATCTCTGCATTGTGCCGTTGGTGGCTTGGCCTGTACATCCACTATTGCAGCAGCAGCAAGTGCAGAAGGACTAATGACAGGTATCTAACAGATCTCCAAATTGCTGCTGCCTTGATGTCTGACCATTTTCATTCCATGAGGATTGTATTTCAGTGTCTTCAGCATAAATTCCCGTTTACAAGATTTTCCTAGGGCTTTTTTTTCTGTTTTGCTTGGGGTTTTGTTGTTGTTGATTCGTTCACTGGTTGTGTTTTGGTGATTGTGGTGATTTTGGGGATTTGTTGATTTGGGGATTTGTTTGTTTTTGTTGGTTTGTGGCTTTTTTTTCTTTTTTTTTTTTGTTTTTTTTTTCTCCTGAGCATGAGGAGGTAAATGTGCACCAGAATCTAATAAACACTGAAAGCCAACCTGGGCTATTTTGGGTTGATGTATCTATAGTGGTATTTTGCACTGAGTATTTAATTAATAATTGTGTTTATGATAAATAAAACCAGCTGATCTTCCAAGAACTGAATTTGTTCTTTGCTGTTATTGCCAGTAAAAATTAATAAAATATTATTATAGTGTGCAGTGTAAGCTTGAATAATTCTCAAAGAGTGACAGGAACCCACCTGCCAAGGGAAACCATGTATTTTACCTTTGTCACAGAGATTTATTTATATTAAATCATATGTTTGCCCTTCATTGTTGCTCTGTTTTCTGAGTTATAAACCACAGATTTTCTTGGCTTTGGAAAGCTGTTTGAAAAGCTGGATATAAATTCTTCAAGAACAGCCATGTAAGAACTGTTTCTTCTCTGGGTTTTTGTTTACATTAATTTTCTTCTGCTCAATTTCCTACATGTATATCTTAATTTTAAGGAGTTTTCTGCTAGTGTTACTCAGCTGTTTGAGGGTTTTTACCTTAACCATTTATGGTCTTGCTGTCATTGATTGAAGAAGCAGGGAGATGTCCATATGCAAGGGAGCGAAGGTGAAATTATGTAACATGAGAGGATGATCTCTTTTGCAGTCTCCCAACCTGAGGGGTCACCTTATTTTCTATCCAGATAAATTCTAAGCAGGCTGTGATAATATTAAGAAAACTAGTTTATCATATTGAGAGTTTATCATTTGCACAGTATTTAAGATCCAGGCACGCTGAAGAAAAGTCTGCCTTAAACTCAGAGGGTTTTTTATGTTTTCCTGAGAGAGTAAAAAGTTAGGTGTAATATTATATTCAGTAAAATACAGCAGCACAGCTCTTTTTTTACTAGTGATACATTGTCTCTGGCTTAGTACAAAGTCATTATGCAGTACGCCCAGTTTACTGAAATCCTGGAAGCTGATAACAATAATTAAAATATTACGTGACAAGTAGTGGTTTATTGTGCAGTCCCACAATGCCTCGGTGAGTTGTTAGGCATACAGCCAACTGCTTTGAACCACCTGGAAGAATTATTTTTACACCTTTCATGGATAGTGTTAGGGAATGATCCGATGGGCTCTCGGATCTGCAGTTATCACACACTAATCACCCTGGTAAGATTTCATCTCCTGAGTAACTAAACTGATATTAATGACTGATAATGACCAGGGGTGAATATTTCTTCTGCCTTAATGACTGATGGAGCTAAACACATGGCCCAAGGCTTAACAATAGGCCCTTAGTCAGCAGACAGAGCCCAAATGCAGCTGTGGGTGTTGTTATCAGCTCAGACTGCCTGCAGGTGTTTCAGGAGGAAGGGGAAGACAAAAGCAGCATCTTTGTATAGGCATAGGATATGCCTAAGGAATAAAGTGTGCATGAGCCACATGTTGCAAATGTGCTTAGCATTTCATAGCTGTAAATGTCTGTAAATTTATCTGAGTAGCTTGTAGTCTTTTTTTTTTTTTTAAATAAATTTTTTTCAGTCAAATTACTTAAACTATCTTAAAAGGTTACATTTCCAGAAAATGGGATATCCTCAGTCTGGGTACTTCATCCTCTGATGTCCAGTTTAATCAATTATTGTCTTGATTTTGAAATTTATTTGTGTACCTTTCCAAGCCTTTGCTCACACTGGGACTGACCTGGGGTGTGATGAAGTCACAACAAAAAATCACAGTTGTTTTACTGGGATGATAATTCTTGTGTGGTGGTTTTGCAGCTTCAAGGTGCTGCCAGGTTAAAATTTGTAGCATTTCTCTAGTCCAGACCACATTAACTTCATTTCTTGTCTTCATTGCAACCCTGAGAACACAATGATCAGTCCTTTTTTATTGCTACTTAACATTGCATACATGTACATTAGATAACAAACACATCAGGATTTCCCAACAATAGCCATGACAAGTTAACTTCAAAAATGCACTACAAGTATTGGGAATAGTCATGCTCTCTAAGAAAGACAGTAAATCTGGGTTTCTAATTAGGAAGGAATTATTCTTTTTATGTACTCCTAATAATTCCTTCCTAATTTTGGTACCCTGTGTTGTCAGGAGAGAAGGAGATGGTGTTCAGAGCAAAAGCCTTGCTGGGGTGCTGTGAGAGCATCCCTTTTCCTCCATTTGTTATAGTGTTATGGAAGAGAGGATGCTGAACCATTCAGGACACTAAATTAGTTGCCAAAAAAGAAGAAAGAAAAAAGGTACTTGAAAAAAATAATTTAAACTTATCATGTTAAATTTTGTGTTGTGTATGGAAAGTTTAGAGTTACTAGTTTAGCAGGAAGGCTGAAGTAGTTTTGGTTGCTCAGCTGATGAAAACTCATTGTTTCTTAGAGAATACTGGGCATCATTGGTGCATGTCATGAGTTAGGAATGGTACTCCCCAGGTTAGTGCTTCCACTAAGACTCTCCAAACCATGTTGCTTCTTGCTTGCTCCCCTTCCTCCTCCCCCTCTCCTGCACTGGATGGAGAGGAGAATTGGAGGCAACAAAAGGTGAAGTGTTGAGATAAGAACAATTTACTGGAAACAGCAATGAGATAAGAAAACAAACACTGACAGCAACAATATCAATAAAAGTGTATGGAAGAGACGGTGATTCACTTGCAAAATGGTCACTGCAGAGCTTGACCTGACCACAGCCACACCACCTTGGCTGTTCCATCCAGCTCCTAACCAATGCCACTCAGCTTCTCCCTCTGGATCGGAGCCAGTGTTCCCTCTGTTCCTCTGCCCCGCTTCCTCCACAGGAGAGAGTCCCTTCTCAGAAGAGACTCCCTTTCCCCCACCCCCAGCAATGATGTGGTCTAGAATAACCCCCAAGTCCTAGTGATGCCTTAAGTTTTAGCTCTCATGTTTTTCAGGTTCTGTGCTATCTAGGGGTGCAGTTCTGAGCCTCATTAAGTGCCAGTAAGCTCCTTTCACAGAGTAGAGGGACAAAACAAATCCTTTTCCTGATGAAGACCAAGGACAACTTTCAGGCCCAGAAGCACAAACAAGAGGGGACTGAAGGGAGGAACAGGAAAGATGGAACCTCACAACCTGAAACTGTAACTGGACAATTAAACCCCAATATGCAAATGGACCAAAATATGAAAAATGTGCGGCCTTGTGGCTGGTCATCCATTTTGTGACCATTCTCAGTCCACCTTGGATGTAGCCCTGGGCAGGCCCTGTCCTGCCCGACATGTATCCTAAAGGCCTTTGAATAAATACCTACTTTATTCTCTAGGTCTGTCCAGTCTCTATTTCGGGTCAGCCTTCCCAAGGCATCACTAGACATTCCTGCTCCTGGCTACTGCAAAAATTAACCCTGGCCTAGCTGGAACTAGGACAGTAACTGAACTGAAGAGCGTGAACACTTTGTCATTTGTTCAGTGGTTTTATTGCTGAGTTTCATCTAAATTGTCCAATGAGGCATTTGAAGGAAAATTGATTTTTTGTTTTTAGTAAGTGAAGGGCCTTTAAGCACTTTTGCCTTGAGTGTTGCCTCTGGAACATCATTCTGTACTACATTCTCAACATTTTAGAATGCAAATTCAGAAAATGTATTAACACAAAATTCAGACAGCATGATCATGACAGTCCCACGCTCTTTGAAACCCATCTGGAAAGAGAGCTCAAATTCCACAAGCCTTTGCCATTTTCTGTAACACAAAAGGGAATTTGTAACATGCAATGGTACTTTCAGTTGCTGGCTTACTGTAGGCCAGTTTAGGTGCTGTCTAACAATGGCTTGCTCTTGCACAAGCCTTGGTCTGGTGGATTACAGCAGAGGGACCATGTAGTGACAGAAGATGCCATTTGATTTCTCACCTGTGACCTTTGGGTCTGTCATTAAAAAAAAAAAAAAAAAAAGGGATAACTGATCAATATCTGAGCTGCAAGAAAAATAGGTAAGTGCTGCAGGCATACAATTTGTGAGCCTGTACACAGGTTGGAGGTGTACAGTATTAACCTGTCATTTAAATCAATTGTGTGAGAGAAAAAGTTAGAGAAGATGTTTGGGAAATCATGAGCCTGGAAAACTTCCGTGCAACAATTAGTAAGGAGAGTGTCTGAATGTATATTTAAAGACTGTATAAACTCTCCATCTCCGAGAAAACATTTAGCAGAAAGCTTTGGGCAAACTTCATTCATGGAAGTTGCTGACAGCAGAGGTAAAGGGCAAATGGCAAAGGGCATCATCTCTATAGAAACACCATCACCAGAGGCTTATGAACCCTGTTTCCAAGAGCAGAGCTGGACAAGATAAGTGGAGCTATCACAACTCTGCTTTTGCCAGCTTTAGACCTGTCATGAATAGCTATGCTGTTACTTGCTTCCGTGACAGCTTAAAAGAAATGCAGCCTGTAACGCCACTGTTGCCATCCCAGCCTGACTTCTCTTTGTTATCAAAACGTTTGCCACAATGTGTAACACTGGAGAGCACAGACAAAACCCCCTGCTTTAAATTTTAATTTGCTATTGCAACCCTAAGGGGAAACGCTATCCATGAAGTTTTCCAGGAAACATAATATGAGAATAGGTTGGGAAAAAAGGATAAATGAAGAATTTCCTGCTCTGCTATTCTCCTTGGTGTTGTGGTGGATTTAAAATGTGGTTTAGAACCAGAGCTCTGCAGAAGGCAAGCACAGTCTGTACCACCTGGCTCTGAAGAAATTTCCACTTTGATTGCTTATAAGCAAGTTGCCTTGAAAGGTGCTATACCATCAGCAACTGCTGCCAAATGTGCTTCTTCTCTGGAAGTTTCAGGCTTTTAGCACTAGGACCCCATCCAATTGAAGGCTCAGCAGTGATGATAAAGCAAACTAACAGTCAGCTCAGCTAGACAGAGAGAGTAGTCTCTTTGATGTGTGTAAGGAAAACTGCTTTTCTCAAACAGCAGCATTCAAGATTTCCTTTGCATTGTTTGGTTTTTTTGCATTTTATCTGGACCAGAGAAAGGGGGGCCTTGAGACTTCTAATGCATACCTTGTTATGAAAATAGGTTAGTATTGCATTCCAGCATCAGTCTTGTACAAAACAAAATACTATCTATTACAAAATTCCATTTCTTCATCTTCTGAAAACTCATCAATATTTTCACTTTTTTTCTTCTGCTTTGAGTTCTCAGGCTCCATTAGTCCTGTCTCTTCTCCAAAGGCGATGCTGGAGGATCACACAGCACAGGGAGCTGTGCCAGAACAGATTGCAAAGGAGAGTGATGCAGCACAACTCAGCTCCCTCCTTCTCTCAAGATAGAAACTGGGCTTTGAAAACAAAAAGCCTCTCCACCGGGCATGCTCAGCAGCTCCCCACCGACTGCTGATTACTGTCGGCCTCCACTTGCTGCCTGGAAGGTGTGACAAGCCAAGCCCCAGCTCTTCCCTGATGCACCACAGGGTGAATCACTGGTTTTGCAGTTTTGAAAAATATAAATGTTTGATGAGCTACAGACTGTTATTGTCTACCAGCTCCTTTTGCTGCACTGTATTTTTCACACGGGAACCAACTTAAAATCGGTTTTGATAAAAAGATCGCATATCCACCCCTTGAAATTAACTAAGGTGAATGCACCTAGGTGTGCCCTAGTTGATAATTTGAATCCTATTATCCTATACTTTGGATGACAAAAATACTTTGCCATGACTTACAGATTTTCTCCTGCAAGAGTCAATTTCTGTAGCAATTTCCCTTGGATTTTTCGAATGTCATAAATTTTCAGTGCTATTAGTTGAATTCAGCATTGGTAAAAAAACCTCCTAAAAGTGCTACAACAGTGGTAAATTTTATCGCCTCCACCAGAGTATTGATCTGAGATTGGACAGTAGCCCCCAGTTACTTCTGAACACTGCAATGTCAAGCTGGCAAAATAGAAGTCAGGCTAAGGGTAATGTCACCAATAAACTGAGAACAGAAATACTCTATTCAGAGTGATGCAGAAATAACAAAAGCAAAATAATTGGCATAAATTTTCAAGAAAGAGTAACGATTACCAAATTAAAACAAACGGGTTTTTTTTTAATTCAGTATCATTTTTCTATGGCAGAACTTGGACAAAGGGATTTTTGAGAAGCCTGATACAAGGAGCCAAGAGCTTCCCTGTAGTTACTAGCAGAAAGGAATATTATCTGTTTATTTCAACACCTGAGAAAAATCAAAGCAATCCTGACATTAGGTCATAAGAAGAGGCTCGCCTGGTAATTCAAACCTTGGGTTTTGATAAAGAACATTCACAGAGACAAAGAACATTCACAGAGACAAAGAACATTCACAGAACTTGATAGTAAAGTTTGTTCCTTGTTTTCTCTGTAGCTAGAACAGTTCTCGTCATTTACTACACACTGACAATAGTTCACTCTCTAATTTTCAACACTCCCCAGTTACATTAGAAATTCTAGCCCAACACTGTTATATTACTCCCTGAAACCCAATATTATGCATCTTCACACTTCACACACACTTTTAGACTGAATGCTTTTATTTGGATTACTGCAGCTAGAACAGAAAGAACCATTACAACATCTTCTTGATGGAGTGCACAGCCTGTACAATGCACACATCAATATAACTGGTCCTGGAATGGAACAGCCCCAAAACAGGATGTGACCCTCACATCCCCCAAACATGCTAGAAAAATGTCAAATCTGTGCACTCCCATCTGAAAAATAAGTGCATAAAGCCCCAGGTATTCACTTGGGAATACTCTGTTTGGGGCCATATATCTCTTTTTGGTAATGTTCCTATAGCATCTTGAACTTAAAAAATAACTACATGACAAATTCTACCAAAATGATCAGGAAAAAGAGGCAAAAAGAGACATAAAGAAAATAAGAGCTATAGTTTTCCTTTGTTTTGTATTGTCATGGACTCTTTCATCCCCAGAGGAGAAGGAATAATATCTCTAACTCTGATCTCTTATCCTGGATTATTTCAGTTACTGGGTATTATTTTTTTCCTGATCAAAGCATAGCAATCTCTTTCATGAATTAACTTTTGACAAAGAATCAGCTTTGGTGAAGTAACAGATTCGTGTTTCTGAAACAATTACTGCAGGCTTGGTAAGCACATCTGTAGATGAGGACCAGAGCTATTTCCAGGTCCATTAGAGAATAACAGTGATGCCATGGTGATCAATGCAATTATTTTGCTTCAGATGGAAATGGTTTGGCAGGGACATTGCAAAGGGACATTAACTGAAATGTGTTTTTATTAGATAAATGGTGAAGATGCTTCCTATATTGTTTTAAATGCATGTTTGCTCACTTCTATTTACAGTGTAATCTGTAATCCAGTAAATTTATAATCCAACCATATGTCCAAGCAGAGTATTTGGTAATCAAGACACATGGTGTACAGAATAGCAATTTAGTAGCCTACATCTAATTACAGAAAAATACACCTGAAACTGGAAAATACATAGAATGATCATAGGTTGAAAAAGACCTTTAGGATGATTAAGTCCAATGCTGGGAAGTCCTCAGCTAAACCAAATCCCTCTCTAAATGCCACATTTACACACCTTAAATACTTCCAGAGATGTTGACTCATCCACTACCCTGGGGAGCCTGTTCCAATGCTTTACTGCCATTTCAGTGCAGAAATTTTTCCTAGTACACAATCTAAACCTCCCCTGGTGAAACTTGGCATCATTTCTTCTTGTCCTATCACTTGTTACTTTGGGGAAGAGACTGACCCTCATGTCCCTGCAACCTCCTTTTGGGCAAGAGTGTGGTGAGTCACATTTCACACCCCAGCCCTGACCCAGGCTGAACACCCCCAGCTCTCTCAGCTGCTCCTCACAGGAATTGTGCTCCAGACCCTTCCCCAGCTTCACTGCCCTTCTCTGGACATGCTCCAGCACCTCTTTTCTTCCAGTGAGTGGCCTAAAACTGAACACAGGATTCGAGCTGTAACTCTTTCCCCCCACATCCAAAAAAGGATGGAAATTCCCCTTTGCCCCCTTTCTGTTGTTAATGCATTTATAGAACAGAATATAGAATTTGTGTTACAGCAGCAATATAAATACAGAAGAAATATTCTGTTTCTTCTTTTGTAACAAACAATGGGCATGTGCCATGGAGATAATTTTACTTTCACTTAAGCCCTTCATAATTATTATTTCTTCTTTTCAACTGAACCAACCTCCCCCCACCAAAAAAAAAAAAAAAGGTAGTGATGGATGAGCTAGCTAAAATGTGGTTTAAGGCTCTCTGCATGCGTGATATTGCTTGATACATGTGTACAACAATATTCAACATTTGAAAAAATAAAGTGACATACAGTTCACTTTGTGAAGTTATAGACTTTTAACACAAAAAGATGATTTAAGATTTCATAAGATATTTGACAGTTCCCCTTTAATTTGCATCCTGGGTAACGCTGGAGTTGTTGAATGGATGCCATGAGTACAACTCAACAGACTATCCAGACCATTTTGATTTTGTCCTCCACCAGTGTAATGATGTCCCAGGAGGCTGATGATGGAATTTCTTGTTTGTGGCATGACACTCCTTGCAATTTTGATTTTTATACCCAGCAGTTATGCTCTTATGAGCTGAGGTCCTGGAAAGGAACATTTTCATACTCCTGCTTTTATGGGTACCTTTTTTCCTTTCCTTTTAAGAAAGAAGACAGATTATTTGTTCATTTTTCTTTATAAATTTGAACCATGATAAGACCATAGTGTTTGTCCTTTTTCCTTATTTCTTGAATCACTATCTTATGGACTTGTTCTCTTTCACTGAAAAGGAGCCCATTAATGAACTCTTCAGTGGTATGACTTGTTATTCAGTACCAATGTAGTAGAGCCTTTCATGTAGTTTGCCAAAACCCAGAGGTCTTAATTTCCCTGGATTTTACATTCCTGCCTCAGCTGGCAATCCTGGAAATGCAATAATAAAAAAACACGTTGGATGCATACAGTGATCTTCCCACAAATAAGAGAGATCACTTGGCTGTCAAAAATGGATGATCATATTGTGTTTTACTGATAAATGGTGTTTACCTTTTAGATTTAATGCATTATTTTTAAAAAAATGTTTTAACTCACGGAACGAAAACATCTACAAAGGAGTGGTGCTTTCTTTCAAGGCACAGGCACATATGCTTCATATCTCAGTAGTAACACACTGATTCACAGTAACTGCAGCTTCTGTGACATGTGTTTGGATTAAAGTAATAGAAAATAAATGAAATGTTTGGATTCCAAAATACTGGCCAGATCTTTTATTTATTCAGTTATGTAAAATAACTTGCTTTTCAGTGGATGCAAGAGGAGACAGGAAGCATTTGGATGCACTAGAATGCAACCAATTTACAGAGAAGTCTTTCTTCTGACAGAAAAAAAAGCCCACTGCCACTGTCTTATTGTCCACAGCCAATCACATCAGTGTGAGACTGGGCACTGCTTTCAAAAGACACTGCACTGACATATACTTATTTACTAATCCCATCCCTTGAGCAGGCATTATTTAATTGCGTGCTCAGACAATGTTTAGTAGCAGTCAGGTCAGAAAATTCATGAAAGAATCATGATGAGAGTGGATTTGATCTTGATCTCTACATCACTTGTCAAATCTTTATTCGTGAAAGAAGAAACAGTGCTGAGTTTCCACTTTGTGATGCTATTCTGAGACTACACCGAGCTGCCAGAAGAGGTTCAGAAAAATGTAGGATACAGGGCAGAGAAAATCCATCTGCCAGAATTTTTAAAAAGGGGGTCTTGCAGGCTCGGAACTGATCCTGAGATTTCTGAAGAGCTGACTGATCCCTGCTTTTCAGAATTTAGGGGCTTCAGACAATAATGGCCTTTTTAACCAAGATAAAATGCATTTAGCTGTCTGCTGTGTTAAAATCTCTTCTTCAGTAAGGAGCCTCTTCTACTCAGTGCCATCTTATTTCCATGCATACACACCCCTCCCAAAAGACCCCACCCAACAGTCTGGAGGTTGCAACTACAGCAGGTGCTTAGTTTTTGCATTGATGATGGTTGCATCTCCCAGAGCAGGCAGGGCCAGTGAGCTTGGTGTGGGTAAAGCAGGTCAGGCTGAGGTGTTACCCAGGAGCAGCTTTTGCTGAGGAGCAGCTCTGTGTAGGTGCAGAGCTCCCATCAGGGATGTGCAGCCTGTGTGCAGCACTGCACACATGCAAATCCTGGGCCCAAGGACACAAAATTTGACTAGGCTGGCAGCTCTTAAGGCTAAACAATATTTTAGAAGCAGCCAATAATTAGTAGGTGATGGCTGCTAATGGTAAATAAATGAACACACTGTGCTGTCAGATAGCCATTGTATTGGCATCAAAGCTGGTGGAGTTATTCTGGGTGTGTACAGGTAGATGAGAGATCAGCATCCTGCCTGCCATATGGGAAGTGCTGTAAATATAGAATGGCATAACATATTAAAATGGCATGTGTGCCAGCCTTTTTTATACAGCTTGATTGACTTCAAAGGGGCTTCTATAGCACAGAAGCCATCTCATTTACAAAAAAAACAAACCCAACCCAAACAAACAAAAAACCCCCTTCAGAACTGAGATCGTGTTCCTGCATCTTACATGCAGTATACATACTTATGATAGTTCCAGCGTGATTCTAAAGGTAAGAAAAAATAGCAGTTCTGTATTCTCTTTTTTTCCCCACTGCACATCCATCTTCTGTATTAGACACTTTTTACTCCACAGCCTTTCAAGATTACCCCTTTCCCCCACCTTCTGAGTCGCTCTGTGTCTGAAGTCAGGCTTGTCCTTTGTTGTGCAGACTGAGGAGGGGAAGGTGTGGAAACCTGCTCTGTGTTACCACATATCCATACACACGTCTGGGAGCACAGGAGATCCCAGTGGCTGTGGGCCCCTCTGTCCATTCCCCTTGTATCATCCTGCAGCTGCAGCCAGGCTGGAAAACAGCCTTTTTTCCCCCCTACCATGACCCATGCTGAAGTTCCAACAGTGTGAAAAACAGTGCCAGGCATGACATGGGGTGATGCCTGAGATATCACATACTGCAGACTCCCAGGGGTCAGTGCAGATTCCCAGTGGGAATTTGAACTCTAACACTTCCAGACAGTGTTTCTTGGGGTTTCTTTGAGGGCATGAGGCCTGTTCCTAGTCTAATGTGTATATTTGTGGGGATGCTGCCTGTCCCATGATCTGGGAAAGCTCAGAGAATACATCTGTTGCAAAAGAACAGGGAAAAAAAAATTGTGAAATTCAGCCTATGTCTGTAGCCACACAAAAATCATAAACCTTCTTATTTCCCAGTCTTCAAGAAAGTCTGCCAGGATAAAGAAAATGTGGTTTACTAATGTAAGAAACAAGCACACTGCTGTATAGAGCAGGGAAACTCACACACAGCAGTCACAAGCCTTTGTATACTTTCCACCTGGCTAGAAGCATGCGGCTTCCTTGGAAAAAATATGTTCTTTGTTGAATTATTCAGTTTTGCTTCATTTACACTCAGGTATATTTTATGATTACTATCATTATTCATTTGTGTTGTTTCATTACCCACTAGCTTACTTCCAGGGTGAACAGTTTGGTAGTGGATGTGCAGAAATCTGAAAGACAACAGTGACTACCTCACACAGATGAAAATGTCCTTCTCTGGCTTGGTCTTGGCTCTTCTTACAAAAGCATGAGCTGTTCACTATTCAAGGCCAACATATTTCCACTAATAATAGAATTAAATAATTTCCCCAAACAAATAGATTTTTTTGGAAGAGAAAAGAGGAAGAGAAGAAATCAAGGGTAACCTGAGAGGGTGTTCATGTAGATTAGCTGTGTTTAATCTCACTTTAACTCACCATCTGCCTCCTCCTAACCTGCGTGTTCAAGGCAGCACTGTGTTTCTTTCACAAAGGAGTGAGAATTTGCCTGATGCATGTGGATGAAATTGCTGCTTCCTGTACAGTGGTTTGTTCATGGTTCTTTTTCTGTCCCATCAGGGTGTCTTCATTTCAGCCGTGCTAAAAATAAACACTGTACACTTGCACTGTGGTTCTTTATGTACTTTTCTTTTTATATGTGCTACATAGAGAAACTAAATGTGTGTCTGCATGCATGTGCTATCTCTACATGTGTGCACAGGTGTACAAACACACACGTTTTTCTAAATGTATTCATGACATGTAGAAGTTTCATAGGAATAACAGTATTTGAGAGGTGTATTAAAAGTATGTATCTGGACATTCATGAGAGAAAGGGAGTAATAGAAATCCAATGTCAGGTTTCAGTATGTTTGTTATTAATTATTATAATAAAAAGCTTGTCCATAGGGAAAATATATTTTTTCACAGGATTAATGGAAAATTTAAGTCTTAATATATTTAATGCATGAGTTACTCATTTGGCTTTGTATTAGAACAAAACAAATACATTGACTAACCCCTCAAATTGCATTTGCTAGTAGCTGCTTAAAATAAAATGGTGACTAAAAATGTAACAGATTATGCCATTTTTCCCTCCTTTTGCTGCAGCTCCCGTTTTCAAACTTCAGAACTGGACTCACTGCTCTTCCAGGAGGAACTAGGCTTGAGGCTTCTTGGACAGCTGGCTTCCAGAGGAAAGAACTTTTGTGGTACTCTCCAACAGTTTGCCCTCTGCCAACCCACATCTCCCAACAAGGTTTATAAAGGCCGTACAGAGAAGCATCCTCTAAACTCTAAAACATTAATGAGCTGGAAGGATCACAAGCTTGTCATGATCTCTGAGTCCTGCAGATAACCACACTTGGTGGCCCAGATTTGTTTCCAGCTGCATGGGCTGATCAGCAGTGAAAATGAATTGCCCTCAAGAGCACGTGGTATCCCAGCTCCCCATCTGCATTTTCATAGCTTTAGGGTTTTTGTAAGCAAACATGATGCTTTGCAATGAGCTTCAAAAGCAAAACACAGAGCTGAATAATTCAGGCCCCCCGTTTTTATTGCAGTTCAGAAATTGCCCCATCTATATGTTTCCCTGCTAATTTATACCCCACAAGAACCCTTTTGGCTACACAAAGGTCTCACAAAACATAAGATCACAAAAATGCTGCTTTCAGTTTTTCTGTTATAAGCAATCGAAGGTGTCCTGCCCCTGACACTATTCACTCCCTAGGGTATTCCTCTAAATGTAAAAAAAAAAAAAATAAAAATCTAATTTAAAATCCTGCGTGGGAAAAATATTAAGATCTGAAAGACTACAAGAGACACCATGTCTGCACAGGCCTGTGTGGATTTCAGGTGAGGGCTTGTCCCCTTGTTCATCACTGAACAACAGAGAGGAGCAGAATTCACCACTTGCATATAAATAAGTAGGTGAGCTCTGTGATGTGTTGCAGGAACCACCCCCTCTGCTCCAGCAGCCTCCTAGAAGGTCTCTGCCCGCAGGAAAGCCTCAGGTTTTATAAGTTTTATAGGTTTTATAAGTGCCACCTTCCTCATCTCTGCTGTTTTCTTCTGACTGGCTTGATTTTCTTCTGGCTGGTGTTTGATTTTTATATTTTTTTCAATCCATCTTTCATATCCTCTCAGCACCACTTTCCTCTATTCCCTCTGTTCTCTTTCCTAACTAGATGCTTTTAAGTGTATTCATGATAATTTCCAGCCACTATCCATTTCTTTGCATGTTTACTCTAGGGAGAATGTGAGCACAAAAACATCAGTTTTCAGTCAATCAGAGACTTTCAAAATTGATCAAACCTCTTCTCATTTTGTAATGACTATTATAATATTCCCATTTTGCTAAATGAGCTTTTTAACGTGATTTTCTTCTGTCTATGCTTTCTAATGGCTTTCTAATTACCAAAATTTATAGAGCAATTTATATTTAATAAAGCTGATGTCTGTTTGCTTAACACAAAAGAACGTTTGCTAATAAGAGGGCACTTAAATAATCAGCTACACCCTCAGAAGCAATGGAAGAAAATAGGAAACTGACTGCAAGTCCTAGTGGATCTGTGATGAAACAATGCCCTCCACATAAGCACGAGTTGTGAGGGGAGCACCTGAGCTCTCCTGAATCAGCTCATCAAGGCAATGGAGGCCCCACTTGCAAATCAAAACAAATAGATAATTAGTATCTCAGGACAAGCTTCCAAGACAAAATAATGGAAAAGGAGGATCTTAAGCCTGGTGCTGCAGCATTTTCCATGGCAAGGGATTTTGTTCTGTGAAAGTTCAGAGCAGACACTGCCCAGGCAGTTTTCATTCAGTGCCTTTCATTCATGCAGCAACACGAGAATGATTCCTATTTCCTGCCCTACCCTCTAAAGTTTTCTCAGATGCTCCTCCTTCTAGTTTCAGAAGCACTGTACTTAATTTTTGGTGTCCTAATTTCTTTTCCCATCCATATATTTTGTGTCATCTTCCAGAATCTTTGATTTGCTCACTTTCCATTGTTGGAGAGTCTCACAACTGGAGTATTTCCACGAGTATGCCTGACAAAGACACATTAAAAGATAGCAAAACAGTTTGAATCCCAACATGCCTAAAGTTTGTTGATAAAAAAAAAATTCTTATTTTTCCGTTTATGTTGTTTTTTGGGGCACCGCCACCTTCCTCAGAGCACTTGGCCTTTTGTCATCACTTTGAAAGGGAAACTGCCACAAAAGTCAGTGGGAGATTAGCAGAACACTTAGTGACAGATTTGGCATGTTGCATCTGTAATACTGAATTTTCTTGAAGGGTCATAAGACTTAATAAGTGTTCATATCAACCCCCTTTGGCCATGTAATAATATACTCCATCACTGATGCAGCATTAACAACCTGAAATTCATTACACACTGAGACACCCACGGTAATTTTGCTATCACTCACTCTGATGCAAGTCAGCTTTGGTACCATGGATATTGTTTCATGACAGCTCTGCAGTTCTTTTGAGTCATTTAGCCTTTTTAGGTTGTCTCCATCCTCTTGCTACTTCTGCCTACCTTAAGATTTTATTTTTTACTATTAGTTTTTAAACTCCTGCCTCTAAAACTGTGTGAAACAACATACAGACATGTGTTTCTGCATGAAAGTGGGTGCATTCATTCAAATTAATAGATTCATTGTCAGATACTTCCTAATTGGCCTTTGCATATGTACAGAAATTGCTAATTCTGAAAGCAGATATAAGGGAAGGTTCAGCAAATGTATATGTGAACTCAAACACCAGTTTGAATCTTGCTGGCATTTTGACATTCTCCACTCACCAGCTCAGACTCAGAGGCAGAAATGTGCAGAAATAAGATGGGAGGGAGTCTGTTTTCATCCAATATGTAAGCAATAAGTGACACTATTGAAATGGGGTAATTGTTTAATCACTGAGAGAATGAAGCTAATTCAGATTGATTTGGGATGAAAACACAAAGTATTGCTAATCCCAGCTGAAACACAGCAAACACAATTACCATTCATTTGGAGATGTTATACAGAAGATTTGCCAACATTCTTTTACAAACCAAGGACAACTAATAATTCTACACTGAACTTTTTTCAGCTGAGTCTAAAAGCACACTTTGTAGTGTCTAACCTTTAAAAAAACAGCAAATAACTTCTAATAAATAGCAAGTAACCTCTCCATCAAATTTTAAATAAACTTCAGTCTTGGCGAGTGAACATCCCCTATTAAAATTGGGACACTGATCAGGATCTTCACCAGGGCCTTTCAGCTGTCATCTGTGGGCTGCTCCTGAGAAAGCTGGATAAGAAAAGCAAGGGCACACACACACATACACATACATGCGATATTCCCTGGGGAAATGCCACTCCATCACAAAGCAGCAACAAATGCAGCAGGTCTGGCTCTGTAAAGAGTGGCCTGCAAGCTCATTTTCAGCTCACTACCTATTATCCCGTAGCATTTCACCCTTACTTTCACAAAGGCCCTTGCTACACCTTCCCTTCTGATTTGCCTCACTGTCCAAAGTGTCCATGACAAAAAATGAGTGTGTGGTGCCTTTCACTGTCTCTGGCAGCACGGAGATGAAAGATGTTCTTTGTAAACAGGAACCCCTGCTGCTGCAATTTCAGACCATTGGGGCAAAACAGAGGCTGACAAGCTTAAACCCTTTTTTTTTCAGACTTTCAGTTCTTCTTTCAGGGTTTTTCTGGCTGAAATGTTGTTTTTCCAGCTTTGTTACTGGACTTGAATCCAATGTTTACATTGCATTACCAATATCTGCTCTGTATTGCTTCTGTCACAGTGTTTCAGATAGCATGCATTTTCATTTTATAGCTCTCCTGCTTCTCTTTAACTTATGACCTTTATTGAAAATGAACCATTTGTTTGCAGAATGTCAGAAGAAAGGATTGAATCACAGGAGCTTGGCATCTGTGAAATGCTTTGGAATCCATTGCAGCTGTATTGGGAAAGTAGTGATGGAAAACTATAAAATGCCTGAGATTAGGAGTTTATTCTAGAGGACCCTAACTTGCCTTTAGATTGCCAAGCACATTTCAATCACCAAAATTAAAAAAAAAATGGCCTGTTAGGAATGACTCTCATGATGCTTCCCTAATACAATTTTTGTTGGTTTTTTTTTGTTTGTTTGTTTTTTTGTTTTTTTGGTTTTTTGGGTTTTTTGGTTTTTTTTTTTTTTTTTTTTTTTTTTTTTTTTTTTTTTTTTGTTGGTTTTTTTTTGTCATTTTTGTCATATTTTTGCTGCTCTCAGTATCTCACAGTTCTCCTCAGTGGGCCCTAGGTACTTGCATGAAATGTTTCAGAAGCCAGATGGGGACTGGGTGAGTTCCAGAACTCAGTAGTGCTTGGCAGCAAGGTCCACACTGCAGTGCTGGGACATGGCATGTTACAAAACAGAGGCAAAACCCCATTTTGCTTTAATTTCAGCAATTCATTAAACACCAGCCAATCAGAATCTTACAGGATCTGCATTGTTTACCAGCAGCCTAAAGAATGCTAGTCTGAGAAATGCATGCATCTTGTGTTCAGAGAGGAGCAGGATGAGCTTTGCACCAGCGTCCCTGACAAAGGGAAGGATTTATCAGGCGAAGGATGGGATGAAAATGAGACTACTTGTATGCTGTTGCTGCAGATATTGATGCAGATATTCCTAAGAGGGCTTCTTTTCTCCCAGACTTGGAGCTAAGGAAGTTCTACCTGAGAGCACCACTCAGGGGACTTCACAGTTTTTCAGGGTTTTAGGTGGAACCTGAAACTGGATTAAGTAATTTGTGGAAGGCAACCACAGTTAAGCAGATCTTCTGCCTACTACCCACTACCCTACTAATAATGGTCTGTAAGTGTGCAGTGGCAAGGTCACGTGCAGTTTCTCCCATCACAGATGGATATATCTTCATTCCCCTGGGTGCAGCAGAATGGGAACCTTGTGGTGGCTTGTCCTACATGGGCACACCTTTCAAGTCTGGCAAAGGGCTAAAACACAAAAAATGGGCCAGAAGTCAGTGGCACAGGCCTTACTATACATACCTGGCTACTGAACTGGTACTTGGGTTGTCCTGCTAGCTATATGCCAGTTACTGGAAATTCATGCAAGTTCTAATGATCTTGGCACTGGTCAGAACAACAGCATCTGTATTGAACCTGAAGTTAGAGGGCTTTGAGGGCTTGACAATATGTTTGGAACATATTTCTGGTGAAAGAAATATCAAGAACCGCAGGGAAGGAAGTGACAGAGGCATTTATGTGTCATCCACACAACTCAGAGCTAAATTGGCACCAGAGGAAACATACAATCCATGCTCACCAGGGTTTACTAGAGGCCCTGAGCAACCCAGATGATCGAGGTTAAGCAGGTGTGGGGAGACAGAGGAAACCCTGCTGAAACAAAAGAATTGAACTTAAAGAAATGTATGGAGCCCTTGGAATTTTCAGAATGGTTTGGGTTAAATGGACCTTAAGGATCATCTAGTTCCAATACCCCTGCAAGAGGCAGAGCCACCTTCCAGTAAATCAAAGTGCTCAGAGCTCCATCTAGACTGGTCTTGAACACTGCCAGGGATGCAGCATTCACGATGTCTCTGGGCAACCTATTACTATGCTTCACCATATTCACAGTAAACTACTTCCTCCTAACATCTAATCCAAATCTCCATTATTTTAGTTTAAAATAATTTCTCTTTGTCTTATCACTATCTGCCCATGTGAAAAAAAATCTCTCCATCTTTTTTTATAAACCCATTTTAAGCACTGAAGGGTTGAATCTACACAATTCTACACAGAATCACAGAATATACTGAATTGGAAGGGAACAACAAGGATTGTTGAGTCCGACTCCTGGTTCTGCACAGCACCATTCCCAGGAATCACACCATGTGCCTGAGTGTGTTGGCGAAATGCTTCTTGAATTCTGTCAAGTTTGGAGCCTGTTCCAATGCTCAGCCATCCTCTGGGTGAAGACCCTTTTCCAGATATCCAACCTAAACCTCCCCTGACACAACTCCAGGCCATTTCCTCAGGTCCTGTCACTGGTCACCACAGAGAAGAGATCAGTGTCTTCCCCTGCACTTCTTCTCATGAGGAAATTGTAACTGCACTGAGGTCTCCCCTCAGTCTTCTCCAGGCTGAAAAAGCCAGGTGGCCTCAGTTGCTCCTCATACAAGTTCACCTCAAGGTCCTTCACCATCCTCATGATACTCCTTTGGATGCTTTCTTAACAGCTTAATGTCTTTCATTTATTGTGATGTCTAACACTGCACACAATCTGCAGGACATCTCAGGCAATATTCTCCTCTAAACCCTTCTCCCTAAAAAAAAGAAAGCACCACAAAACATAATAGACAATTATCATGTAACTTGTTTGAAGGGACAAGTGTCCGTTGGAATTCTGGAAACTGAGGATTTCAGGCTTTCTGTGCTAAAAGGTGCTGACCCTCAGGCAAGCACTGCATTTGACCTGAGGCCATGGAACAGGCTCCTGAAATTGAGTGACAGCACTGGGGTTGTGGGTGTTTAGTTTGGATAAAAGTGTGTGATATCACAGGGTGAAAAACTTAGATTTAAGGTTTTAGTGTATAGTAATATGTATAGGAGAAGATGGAGGATTTAAGGCATTGTCTGAGTCCTTCTTCACCTTCTTCTTCTTTGTTTCGGGTGTTTTCTTCTAATTGGCTGAAAAAGGTCCACATTGTGGGCATTGTGTGGTCAATTATGGGGTTAAAAATATAGATAATATAGGTGTCATCTTGTTATTGGATAGCTTATGCTTAAATAACCTTGGACAGAGTTAGAGGCACCTCCATTTTCTACCTTGCTAGCTAGAGCTCATGATGTGTGAGGCTGTACTATAGATAAGAATTAATAAACACTGAGTCTGAGCACAAAACTGTGACTCCTGTGTATTAAGCCTGGCTCTAACATGAAGAAAAGAATATAAAAACCTCACAGGTATCCTTACCTCTCATATCCTGAGCTACAGCCTTGAGCATGAAGGGAGGGATGATAGAGACCAAGCAAGTGACCTACATGGGCCCACTGGCAAAGAATGATTAAGGTATAACCAGAGGACAAGATTTCTGATATATTTTATGTGGAAAATTTTATGTTTATGTGGAAATTTATTTCTCAGAACTCAGCTGTGTTATTAGGACCAATGCTTGTCTTAGGAACAATGTAGATTTTTTTTTAAAGGGTGCTTTTTTAGTGTTGTTCTCATTCAAAATTTTTGTCTGCAGTTACACAAGATTACTTGTAAGTTATAGCATATTTTGTGATCTCTTCTTGATGTCTCAAACAGCTGGATCACTCCACAGCAAAATCAGGCTTCATCTCCAAAGCACATTTATTATTGCTTTCTCTGCAGCTAAAATACCTAAGTTGTATTTTCTCCATTTTTTGGATACTATGTAAATGATGTGCTTCTGGGCAGGCTTGTATCGACCTAAAAAAGGTTTCCAGGTTCAAGTTGCATTAACTGGAAAAGGCAGATCACTGTAAAATGCAATATTCTCGAGAATCAATAAATCTTGCTATCAGAACGGATGAGGGTTTTCACTGCATCCCCTCCACTTTCCAGCCAGCTCTTCAGAGGGAAGCAGGACATTTTGTTGTGCAGGAGGAATGTTCACAAACCAAGTCCTCACAGTTCCCTCCAGTATTATTCTTCCCATGGCAGCAGCATCCACTCTCTGGCTACTGGACTAAGCACAGATGCCAGAGCAAGAGAAGGGCTGATTTGGCAAGTTAATTTAAGTGGTGTTGGCAGAGTGTTTCAGGTCTAGCAGTCATCTTGGTGTATTAATAGAATTGAGGTGTGTCAGCCAGGCCTGCATGAATCACTTGTGTGGTCTCTTTTAGGATTTCTCCATTTATTAGCGTTGATTTTTAAATTTTGATGATGTATTTCAGTGTTTCCTATTTCAACTCCCACAAATAATTTCTCCTTCAAAATATCTTGTAAATATCAGGAATAAAAGAATGCCATTTTGATTTTTGTCCTTTTCCTGCATATTCTACTGTAAAATCATTTTATGGACATCTGGTCACAACAAAATCTCATTGCAAGGAATGCTCCTGCATTAGACTGTTTAGCTGTGGACAGCTTATCACAGAAATTTTATTCTGTGCAGCATTTATTCCACATCATGGATCTATTTCCAATGACTGGAGATGAAGTTTTCCTACAGTTACTACAGCTACTTCAGTTCTGCCTCTTTTCAGTATACAGAAGATTCATGCAAAGACATTTCTCATTTGGCCAACACAGCCAAAATATCCTGTAAAACCGAGAAATTATAAAAAGAACAGGTGGCTTTTCAGAGAGGTTGGACAGGGAGAAATCACAAATTCAAGTGTTTGAACTTGCTTCAGGGTGGGATTTTAATCAAGGCTGTTAAAGCCACTTGTATTTTATTCTTAGCACAAGGAAGATGACAAATCTCACATACTACCAGTACATCAGCAAGAAGTTAAATATTTAACCCCAGCTTCTTTGGTTCCAGTAATTTCAGAAGTGGTTCCATGAGAATTTGCCTCCTAGCAATCAGGAAATTCCTTAGAAATCCTGTGCAATCTGTTCCTTTGCAAGTTCTATGACCAGCACCTACTCATGAAGAACCATACTCTTTTTTTTTTTTTTTTTTTTTTTTAGCTGAAAATGCTGAATTAAAGGCAATGTTTCATGTTACTCTTGGTTACCTTTATCACCTGGGTTAAGATCTGGCATAATACAGTCACAACAAATCCTAACTGAGCATTGGCAGCAATGCAATTAATTCACATTAATGGATGGCATGGTGGGACTCATCCTTTCTTTCTCCAGCCATGCCAGTGATGCCTTTACTGGAGTGTCCTGGGTTGTAGAATAAGATATGCACAAAGTATTCTATCACCCTCTTCATCATCTGTTGAAACCAATTGTT
>JBBMKD010000115.1:48797055-48869877 GCA_037834095.1 Argya squamiceps | reverse complement strand
CATCCCACTCAGGTTGTATTCTGACTCTGTCAGTGATCTTTTGTATTATTGCATTTATTTTATTTTACCCTTTTTTTTTCTTGTTCTTATTAAATTGTATTTCTGACTTGGAGCCTCTCACTTGTTTTGCTTTCAAACCACTATATGGAGGGAAGACCCCTGCTCCCAACAGCAGTTTTGTTTCTTCAGGGACCAACCAGGTCAACCTGCCTGGGATCCCTGATGCCATGCCATCAGGGTTTCTCCCCATACTTGGATGTGGCCAGTCTGACAAGTTGATGAGAAAGCGAGGCTTTAAATTTTAGCTTTCATGTGTTTCACATTCTGTGCTGCCTAGAGGCACAGTTCTGAATCTCATATTAAGTGCCAGTCAGCTCACTTCACAGAGTAGGGAGACAAAATAAATCCTTTTCCTGATGAGGACCAAGGACAACTTTCAGGCCCAAAAGCACAAACAAGGGTGGACTGAAGGGAGAAACAGGAAGGATGGGACCTCACAACATGAAACTGTAATTGGACAATTAAACCCCAATGTGCAAATGAACCAAAACTTATAAAAATGTGAGACCTCGTGACCAGTCAGCCATTTTTGGGGCCATTTTTGTCCACCTTGGGTGTAGCCCTGGTCAGGCCCTGTCCTGCCCAAGGTGGATCCTAAAGTCTTTCAATAAACACCTGCTTTACTCTCTAGCTCTGTTCAGTCTCTGTTTCAGGTCAGCCTTCCTAAGGTATGAACAGAACAAAGCAGTTAGGTCAGTATCTCAAACAAACAAGGCAGATGTCTGGGGCTCAGTGGGATGCCCTCTGCCTACATGGGAACATTGCCTTTCTTTAAAAAACCCAAATCTTTGGCCTCAGCTTTACCAACTGGGCCCATCCTGGGCTGTCTCATTTTCCCCTGCCTTAGCATTCAAATGTTCTGATGCACTTTTCAATAAATAAGTAATCTCATTTTGAGTCTTTTTTTGCTTTAACCTACTGTTTTCAGCCTTGGTTTTCTTTCCAGGCCCTATATTTTTAAGTTCAAAATGTTATTATACCTCTTCAAAATTTCTATTTCATTTATAATTGCTCTCTAAACCCAGAAGATAGATGTGACTAGCAAATCTGTTTATTTTGGGAAGGGGGGGACAAGGAAAGGAGGGGATTGAGAGTAGTTAATAACAGCTTTAGCACTAGGCAAAAAGGAATCACAAAATTCTATGGACTGGCTGGCACCTCTGGAGGTCCTCTAGTCTTGATCCCAGTAGGGTCAGGGGCAGCATGTTTCCCTGGAGCATGTCTAGGTGAACTTTTAATATCTCCAACAACACCTAACAATATGGCATCATTGTTAAGACAATCTAAGTATCAACAGAGGACAACAGTCAGCCATAAAATAATCTTGTTAATTCAGTGTGTTAACCATTTTTGCCAGTATTATCATCTGAGACAAATAATATCTCATTAAGAATTTGTGAACTTCCTCTTCTGTTACCAGAATATTTTCAGTTGTATCTTTCCATCTAATCTAAGAAAATTACTACTGCTTTCCTATTTTCTGATGCTAAGAATTAATTTGTTTTCTGGATGGGGCATTTTCACCCCTTGCATGAGGAAAATGCCATTGCAACCAGAGTATTTTATAATCCTGGATGTCTCTTTAATAATAGATTTTCTTATACTTTCTTTTTCTTATCTGTCTTCTTTTCTTTTAATATCAGACCTTCTTGTGATATTTCAGAAAGGAGAGCTTTGGGACATGACACCTTTGGGTACTTTTATCTGCAGGCTGGTCCCATATCCTACAACCTACACATTGATAGCAGCGACAGTGCTTCCTATCTCTTATCAATTTATAATTTGATGACTCTTAGCTCTCAGTTTTCTTCTAGTGACATACAATATGGTGCAGCAATTACCTCAGAGGGGTCCCAACAGCTCACCTCCATCTCAGGAAAGCACTCCTATAATGAATCGGGTCCCAACAGCTCACCTCCATCTCAGGAAAGCACTCCTATAATGAATCCTCCTCCTTGCTGGCAGATAGAAATCAGTCAAGAGAGTGTATACAACCTTCATCTGCCCTTGCCTGAAGCAAGTGCTGCCTGTTTTGCATCCCATCTGACCTTCTCTGCAAACTTATTGCCCCTGGGGAAAGGCCATATTTGCACTGGGTGACATGCAGAGGTGCATTTAATAAGTTGAAAAACACTGTTATTGTTTTTCTTTCTTCTGATTTTGGATGATGAAAGGAACTTGCAGGCAATTTAAAATTCGATTCTACAACAGGGAAGTAAATGGGTCAAAAATATAAATAATATAGGTGTCATTTGAAAGTGAGCACTTCTATGTGCAAAATGAAGCATGAAAGATGTGAAAATGCAGTGGGAGAGTCATTACCCTGGGGTGGAATGAAGCAGGCCCTTGACATTGGGAGACACTCCACTCTTATGTGTTAGAAGTAAGTAAATGCATTTATAATCAGCACACACAGGGTGAAATAGCAAGAGAAAAACTAACCTCACCCATAATTTGCCTAGTTGGTGACAGCACTACACTACATGAAAGAGACTCAGGCTGTGACTTGGGAGGAAAGAAGCCAGGAAAACCAACTCCTTACAAGCCCAGAAAATGCTGGAGTGACAGCTCACTCCCAGGTATCGGAGAGCATGGGGTTACAGAGCTGTCTGAGTCACAGCAGCAAGGTCTGTCACTGCTCTTGTCTCCTGAAAAGACTGGATATGTATCAGGAAAGGAATCCCTGAAACAAACATGCTGTTTCACACAAAACACTGCCTGTGCATCCAAAAACAAAAATTTCTTTTCAAGATTTCTCCAAGCTCTTCTCCATCCTGCATGTAAATCTCACAAACAGATACATGCTCAGGTGAAGTCAGCTGAGGTGATAAACTTTTCAATAAATCACATGGCTGACTTGTTCTTTAGCATATCCACTTACAATCTGTAAATAAATCCTGCCAGCCAGTAAACCAATAAACTTCTCTATGAAATTATTTATCTCTATTCTCCCAACATTCTTACAACAACAACATAGAAATCACAGAAATTATGTGGATGCCATTTACTGTTGCTGTTGCAAACAAACCAGTTGATGCTCAAAGGACATTTTAAAGGCAGACTTTCAAAGCCAGCTTGCATTACCTTGACTCTGATCCTACAGAAGGAAATGAGGTCAGTTTTGACAAATACTGAAAATCTCAGCCATGAACACTATTTTTCTTACCTACAAGGTACATTCCTCACTGAGAAGGCAATAAGCCATTCAAATATAAATTACCTTATGCCAGACTAACTCTGGACCTTGCCCTGTGGATGACTACATCAGTGAGAGTGTTGCAGCTCAGACCATGTACCACAGATCACTTCATAGTGACCCAGCTTAAAGGGCTGTTCAAGGTCTCAGAGACAGTCTATAGCAGAGTGAGATATAAAAATTGGCTTTCCCAACTTCTGGAGCACTGCTGCAACCACTTTCCTCATCTGCCTGTCACTGATCCTTCAGTAGTTATGTGTGGACACCAGGTTAATTTATGGTGTTTCTTTATGAAGTGTGTCTAGAACAACTGGATTTGTCACAGGTGCAGAAGCAAAATATCACATCAGACTGACGATGAATTACTGATTCCCTGATTACATAATCTCATTCATAAACTCAATCTCCTCAATTTAAAGGCAGTTAAAGTCTACTTTGCTAGCACTTCTTTTTTTTTTTTTTTTTTAATTAAAACATTATCTAAGTTCAGTGTATGTTAAGAACAAGATTTGGATGATATTTCTCTTGCCAAAAACTCATCCTGCAATAACATTTTTTCCTTTACAAAGCTTTTGTTTTACTCAACATTAGAATATTAATACATCAAAATCATGATTGTCCTTCCAAAGTCACAGCATAACTGTACTCCATTTCAGTACCAGAACACTATTCAGCAAAAACAAAACTAATTATCACAAGAACAGTTCACAGTCAGTGTGCCAACTTATTTTTTAAAGTACCACTAACAAAGGTGTGCAGATGTTTTTCTGTGACTGTTCCTTGGAGTACACTCGTTACCTTTGTGCTAATTTTCTGTGATCATTGGTGCAATTTCACTTTGTTTTTATGGTACTTGAAGAGAACAAATGTCAATTTCACAGATTTGATACCCAAAGCACCCTTCTCCAAATGAAACCCATCTCCCAAGCTTTTAATTATGAACTATATTCATCCAGAAAGGCCATGAAGCCCTAAACACAAAAGAACAGGGACGCACAATTGGTGGTCTAGTCAACAGGTCTCAGTCTTAAGCACTGAATTCTCAAAATGTTTGCCATAAATCCAGAGTTCAGGAAGAAGGGGGAAATTCTACTGAGAAACTCAAGGATAGGAAATAAGGATTGTCTCACTACCATTCTGGAAGAAGCATGAGCACTGAAAAAAAACCAAAATAAATCATGCACTGCTGAATTATTTACTCTACTATGCAGGACATATTTGGAACAGTATTGCTTTAGAAGGGAGCTTAAACTCAATGCTACTGCAGTCTGTCAGGTGAATCATATTTCTTTGGAGACCAAGCAGTTTGGGTTTTTTCCTGATGACTAAAGTGCTTGTATTCTCTTCCTGTCAATCAGCCGCAGGGAATTGTCTGGTGGGTCTTGAAGAGCAGAGTGACAACATCAAGGGGAGCACTACTAATAAAGGAGCAGCCACTGGAGGGGAAAAAAGAACTAAACTTCTGCCGAGCCTGGCTCTGATTCTCTGTTCTTTAGGAATTAGTGTACAACCAGACATTCATAAAAGTCAGCTGAAAACTTACAGAAGGAGTCAGGAATGTGATTTCACTCAGTGCTCAGCCGTAGAAGCACTGATATCTCAAAGCAGGAAAGTGTTCCTGTTAAACGCCCATCAAATTAAACTAGGGCAAACACGCTGGAGGAGAACAAAGGGCTTAGGGAAACAAAGAAAAATAAACCACCAAAACAGAACAAAAACCCCCACCATCTTTCATATTTTTCCCCTTGAAACTACCATTAATGTTTATTATGTACCATACCATGTTTCTCTCAAGGTCTGTAAGTGTGCTGCTCAGTGTCAGCGCTCAGCACAGCCCGCAGGTTTTGGGGAAGCCCCGAGTGTAACACTGTGATTCTGTTGGTGCTGTTTACATTAATCAGCTCTGCAATGTGCCTCGGACTGCCGGGATGGCTGGGCGGGAAGGGGTGGCATTCCTGGCGGGCATCCCTGACAGGCAGCTCTCCCACCCAGGGTCCCAGACAGATGCCACACCACCAGCAACATGAATAATTTTCCTGCTCTCCGCAGCACCGCTGAGCTGCTTCTGACACCTCCCCCTCCTTTTCTCTCATGCAACAAAGGCTATTTTATAAGGGAGGGGCATTTCCAATTCAAGGTTTGAAAAGCTGCGTTATTCAGTGGGTTTTGGGGGGTGATGAGGGGAAATAATTACACAGCAGCACAGCCAGTTGCTCTGGTTTTGTCTGATTGCTTAGCAAACTTTCAAAGGAAAGTAGTCACTATAGAAACTACCACATCTTGTAGCTGTTTGTGTTTCCTCTGAGATGCAGAATACTTTTTAATAACACATTTGTATTTTTCCTGCCTTTAGAATACACTGTACAATAAATAGCTGGGCTTTGTTGTGTGTGGGTGTATGGTTTTCATGGGTTTTTGTTTGGTTGTTTGGTTGGTTTTTTTGGGGTGGGATTGTTTTGTTTTGTTGGGTTTTTGTTTGGGGGGTTGTTTGTTTGTTTGTGGGTTGTTGTTTGGTTTTTGTTTTGGTTTTGGGGTGTTTTTTGGGTTTTTTAATTGCTTTTAAAAATTATTATTATTTCTTCAGGTTTGCTTTTCCACCATTGAATGGAGTACAAGGGTAGGGCTTATTTGGAAGTTGATTCCCACAAGTAAGAAATTACCAGCCATTTCAGTCTGTTTGAGCTTCATTTTTAGTAGCCACATCTTATTACTGTGGAAGAATTCAGATTGGATAGGTACAGGAAGGATGGGTATAGTAAAGCTGAGAAAAAAAAACAGCTGTCAGTCCACAGTTGATTGGGAAGGAGAGGTGAAGAGATCACATGCATAAAAGTTCATCAGGTCCCAGTTTGATGGCCAGTAATTCAAAACTCAGTATTGACAGAGGAAAAAGGACTAACTGCTTGCATTGACTTTACAGGTAATTGAGCTGTCACATAAAAGGTAAAACATCATAAAAAGCACTGATATGTGCAAGATCCCTTGAGTCAGTGAAGCTCTCAGTAAATACATGAAGAAAAACACTGTGCATGTGACCTTCCAGTGATCATTTCCCTTTAATCAATGGTGACCTATTTCTATTTTATTATCTTCACCATGATGGAGCTGAGAAGATATAAATCATGCAATGGCACAAACCCACTGAACTTCGCCTCTGTTCAAATTTTCACCTCTCACTCCTGAGTCTGGTTTTTCTTTTATTTCTCACCACTGAAAGGAATGGAGGACTTTTGTCAGAAGTTTCTGATATGCTGTCTGGGCTCCCTCTTTTCCCACAGTGAAAGCCTTTTTTTTTTTCTTTTTGTCAAGTGTTTCTCGGGACATTTGCATGAATATAGAATTACGTATTCAGCAGTACAGGATTATTTCAAGAGATTTTCTGCATGTTTTCCACTCCTCCAACACAGCTTCCAGCTCCAAACAACCTGTCCCACCAATCCAGCCTGCTCCCTCAGCCTCATCTCCTACTGCTCCACCACACAGGCTCAAGCATCCTTGCTGATCCTCAGACTGTCACCACAGGTGTTGCTGCTGTTTATCTTTTCCTGCCCCTCTTCATCCTCAAACATCATCCTCAAAGCACCCTCATCCTCCAGTATGCCCTTCCTGTGTCAAAACAAGCTTTTGTCTGCTTAGTTCTGCAAGAGCTACCAAGGCTTTACGTTTACCCAAAGCTGCAGGTTGCCCTCTGCACCCTCTGTGCACAGTGCAGAAAGGGGCAGGCAGAGGGAGAAATATTCCTGGGGCCAGGCTGAGTCCTGGAGGGCAGAAGGGACAAAACTGACCACCACTGTTGGTCTCAAATATCTGGGTGCAAGCAGTCCCAGGAGCTAGGCAAGGAGCTGAGATCAGTAGGACATCTGACCAAGTGGCCTAAACTGTATCTGTCTTTTTTGTTGTTGTTTGTTTGGTGGTGGTTTTTTGTTTTGTTTTTGTTTGTTTGGGGATTTGTTTGGTTGGGTTTTTATTTTTGTGGAGGTTTTATTTTTTATTTTTAATTTTTTTTCCTATTTTTTTATAATGCCTCCATGACATACTTCATTGTTTAACTACTGGAAAATTACTGTTAATCAACCATAGCCATAGACTGGCCGTGGTCTGAAGACTGGAATGAATTAAGAAGTATGCAGATCCTGGATCTCTACCAAGCATTACTTCAGCCTGAATTTTCAGGCCAGTTTTGAATGAGGTACTGGATAATCCCTACCCACCAATATAAACTTGGTCTGTAGATACCTTTGTGTATCAGCTTGGCAGATTCATATTCAGATGTCTGCCTGCTGTTAGATCTTGAAGTTACAAACATAGGTGATAAATGGAGGCATTTTGGATGGGCCAAAGGACTCTGTTCACAGTCCAGGGCTGTTTGATGTATTTTCATTTAGATGATGACAAACATACAGCTGGGAAAGTTGGATGAGGTTATGACTACTGTCAAACCTGTATTTCAGTGGTAAGACAATTTCATATTAACATATTGTGTTATATCTATGGATAACATCTCGGATTGAAGGCTACAGGACACACAAATACAGAAATAGTTTGGAAACATGGCATTCAAAGAGGTGCAGAGACAAGCAGGTTAATTCACTGTCCCTGCCCTTCCAGCACACCCAACAAAACAAGCAATAAGCACAGAACCATCAGCAGAAGAAGGAGGGGTGTTTCTTCAAAGCCATAGGTGGCATTTGTACAGAAAGTGTGGAATCCCCCACCTCTGCTGCAAACCACTGTGATGGACACATTGCAGCATTGAGAAGAGCTCGGAGGAAAACAAGGAGGATGACAGGAAGCTATTTACTGAAGGAGCACGGTCTAGTCAATTTAGCCAAGGAGAGGCTGAGAGGTGACTTGCTCCCTGTCCGAGAATTTCTGCATGGACAGGTAGTTACTACAAGCAGAAGACTCTCCAGCAGGCAGGGGCTCAACAAGATCAAATGGCTAGAAGCTGAAGCCAGCTGAATTCACAGTAAAAAAATCCTCCTGTTTGAAAAACAGTAACCAACAATTACTAGGCAATTTTCTAGGCCAATGTTGTCACTTCAGTGTTTTATATCAAAACGCTTTTTTTTTCCCTTTAAAATATGTCAGGAGTTAAGCTCTGAGGTAGGAATAAGTCAGTCAATTCCTATGGCTCACCTAAAAGTCATGGCAACAGGAGTTGCAGATCTGACTACAGGTCCATGTAACAGACCTCTTAGACAGGCCAGTGTGAGTGTCTTGGGTTGCAATATGTAACCAAAAATGTGTATTCTGTTTTCCATCTGTTGAAACCAGTTGTGGAGGTGTTTATCTCTTCTCTGACCCATACCTCATAACTCCAGGAAAAGGGGTTGGGTGTCTTTCTGTTAATGGGCAGCTGTTAAAACCAGCTGGGGCAGTGGTCTTATCTCTTCCAAGGCCCTCCAGGGGATATCTGCTGTTAATGGGCCAGCAAGGCTCACTGCAGGGCTGATACAATTCCATCATCCCACTGGGACATGCTCCACCCAGGGGGAGGAGGCCAGCATTCCTATCTGGATAAAACCTGAGATTCAGAACAGCCGGACAGCCTGTTTGGACTGGATTCCCAGAGGAAGACTGGGCTCATCTCATCACCACTAGACCTTCAGAGGGAACCTACAGCCTTCTAGAGGGTCATCTCTGCTCCAACAGAAACACATCTGTCACTCCAGGAGGACTCATTTGGACTCTGTCCAACACCCTGACCAACAGGATGTCAGGTCATATTCTGACTCCGTGAGTGTTTCTAGGATTTTTTTCTTCCTAGTAAAGAACTGTTATTCCTATTCCCATATCTTTGCCTAAAAGCCCCCTCAATTGCAAAATTATAATAATACAGAGGGAGGGGGTTTATGTTCTCCATTCTAAGGGAGGCTCCAGCTTTCCCTAGCAGACACTTGTCTTTCCAAACCAAGACACTGTGGAAAGCTGTAAGAGAGGCTGGGCACAGCACAGTGTTCTCACAGGACAGCCTCCCCAGTCTGCTCTGTTGACAGTGCCAGGAATCAGCCTGAAGAGAGCTGGATCCCTGCAGCAGGCTGCTGGCCTCTCTGCACCACAGGAAGAGGCACAAGGCTCAATCTGCCAGAAACAAGCACAGACAATAAACAGAAATACCACCAGGAAAATTATCAAACCAGTAAGCCTAAGGAAAGCTCAGAAGAGAGTGAGAAGTCTGGGGAAGAGAGCCCTTCCTGCTGGGACCTTGGGCCAAGGGCATTGCAGAGCTCAGCTTTTTTCCTCCTCCCCTGGGCCCACCTGCCCTGAAGACCAGCAAAGGCTGCTGTGGTCCCTTGGGGCCTCTTTGTTTACAGGCAACAAACACTCAGCACCACTCCAGACACCCAGCTGCTGCAAAAAGTATCAGACCATCTCCAGATGCACCCTCATTTCCTTCCTCTTCCCTCATCCACACTCTAATGATACCAGTCATTATCACCTGCCAGCTCTCCTCCATCAGGCCTCCTCCTGCTCATTATCACTGTCTTCCCAGTTTTCCTCCTTCCCCCACAGCTCTTAGCAATGTGTAGTGTGATAGAGCCCAACACACAAATCCTTAAACACAGTTTGTCCCTGTTTTGTGGCCACCAGGAATAGGTAGATACCTGTTGGAAAAAGCCACATTCCTTCAAGGAGCTGGAGTCTCCCAACAGACTCTTCCCAACAGGGGCTTTTGTCAAGGGTGAAAATCTGGCACAGAGCTTCCAAAAACCTAATGTAAAAATCTCTTGGAAATATATAAAAAGTAAAGTGTAGTCAATGCCAGGGATAAGAAACTAGAAATTATCCAGTGCTGTAAAAAATGAAAAGCTTAGGGGAGAAAAAGTATTTCAAGGTAAGTGCTATGTTAGCAAAAAAGATAAGGTTCAGCAAGGCACCAAAAGGGGAAACAAGGATTTACAATAAAAGAAAACCAGGTATTATAGGTAGCCAGAAGACTGTAGCAGTTACCAGGACTATAGACCTGGTCACACAGCATATCTGGGAAATTTATAGCTGAGTGTCCTTCTTCACTAGGAAAACTAAATGTTTGTTTGCACTCTTACATATAAGCTCATCAGCTCTTTGGAGCAAAGACTACATAGATGTAAACATAAAACACCATCAGTACTCAGACATTAAGCAGAGTAACAAAATGTTCTGCATGGCTCCCAAAAGAGCAGGTAACTGCAGCAGAGACTTGTCTAGAAAACCATCATTAATTCTTGCAAAAAAATGTTACCAGAAGAAAATTCTGCTTCCATTCGGAAGGATGGCTTTTCACTTGCCTTTGCAACTGGCAGCTATCTATTTTTGGTTCAGGACTACATCATGTTAAGACCATAAATCTCAGTGACAAGGCTACAGCCTCGTGCTTCTGTGGACAGCTGGCCACCTGCCCTCACAGCAGCAGTGAATTTTGTCATGCACCAACAAGATTTTCATCATCGATCTGTGCACTCAAACCTGATGGTGTTTGCAGAAGGCTCATCCACAGACCACCTCACTTGCAGCAAATCCCAGAGGATTTGGACTCCTAGGTCAGCTCCATGCCTGCTCAAGTGACCTTCACTACTGCCAGCACAGGATGCACTCCCACCAGAGCCTATGTCACATGAGAAACAAGAAACAAGAAATAAGAAACAAGAGTCTCAACAGTTTGCATGCCTGCAGTTGAAAGCTTTGCAGTATACTTCAGCCATTAAAAGATGTCTTGCCCTGATTCTTATAATCTGTGAAAGCAGGGTACTCTGTATAGTCAGATGAGGAGAGGGAGGTTATAGAGCCATTTCAGTTCCCCTTCAACAGCCACAGAGGCTTTTAATTGCAGGCTGTACTCCACAGGGATTGCCTTGCCTGTCCCTGTGCTGAAGCAGGTGCTGTTTACAATTCTCACCCTCCCTTAGGAATTTTCCAAAAGGAAAATAGCAGCCTCCTTGAACCAGGCCTGTAGAAAACATGTTGATGAGGATATGAGCATCTGATCCCATCTCTTGTCTCTTATCAATGTGAGAGTGGTTGTAGCTAAATCTAGGAAGTTACAGTTGTTGAGTAATGTCAATCATGTCAAAACATCAAAAATACAATATTGAGTATTGATTCCAACAGCTTCCCTGACTGTGTCAGATCCTGAGCTGTGCCCATGGCCACAAAGGTAGCCTGATATGGGTCTGTGACACTCATTGATAGCTTCATTAATACACTTTATTGGAGATTGTCGTCACTCCAGTGTAACAGGAGTTAGAGCCTTACCTTCTCTGTATATGCTGAGTTCCAAAAAACTTTGATCCCATGGGGAATACAGGAATTTCCATCTTGACAGATTTCTTTTTCCCTTTTACAATCAATGCAAAAATCTTGACTATCCTATATCTTGGCTAGCCTATAAGTTCAATTCTTTGGGAAAAATACATACCTTGTATTCTAGTTTTACACAGCTGCTGATGGTGTAATGCTGGTTGTGTTTTACACTTGCATGTCTGAGGGCAGTTCAGCTGGTAGCACTCTTGTACTGTGCATGGAGAAAAAAGGTATATGCATTGAAAAAGCTCATTAAAGGGAGAATGGTTGGTTTCCATTCCCCATTGAAAAAAACTGTGGTCCTTTGTGGAGAAACCTTTCTTACTAAGAAGTGTTAGAACAGTTTTTAATAGGCTTTTACAACATAAGTGTTTAGGAATTGAGAAACCTCCCACTTGCCTGACTAAGCGGGCAATGAGGGCTCTCCCAATGACTACCCCATTCAACTGGGTTACAAAGCATCTCCCTGATGCTGGGGGAAAAAATATGCTAAGGGTAAATTCTAAACATTTCACTGGGGTTTCAGCTATTATTTATTTTTGTCCTTTGAAACAGCCTTGTTCTTTGAAAATCTTTCTCTCTGGAAAACACATTTTCTGCTGAGAAACACCAAAACAATGAAGGTAAAGAATTTCAAGAAGTTATTCCATAGCAAGTGCTGTACCAGGCTGGATCAAACCTTCATCTCATCTTTGTCCCATCATTGGCAGATGCCAAAATCCAGTGCTCAGAGCAGGTCAAAGTAAGTGTTTTGAGAAGCTGCCCCTGAATGCTGCCCTGGAAGGAGCTGGCAGCACAGGATGTTGTCAGCCAGGGCAGCTGTGTTTGTCATTAGCAGCTTCCACGGGCTTTTACTTTGAAAAGCTCAGTGCCTTTTTCATGACTGTGGGAATTTCGCACCTACCTGCTACTACTCCTGTGCCCAGGAGTTCCCACGCTCAGGTGCAGGTCACATGGAGATTCACATTCCTGTGGCACAGCACGTGATGGAATAGCTGTTTTTCCTCTGCCCACACACCTGTGTCTTTCAGTGTCTACAGAGCCCTCTCAGCAACACCCTGTCAGCTCCTCGCCAAGGTAAAACCTTCTCATCCTTTGGGCAGTGGCTGCCCTTCCTCTGTTTGGGCTTTTCTAATTCCTGTCACATCCCTGTTGAGAGATGGAAACAGAATTCCACAGAACAATCAGCGTGTGGGGACATCAAGGATTACACAGCATCACAAGCAGATATATCCTATCCTCCTTCCTAGTAATTCTATTTTCAATCCCACAGAAATTTACATTTTCTGGATTGCTTCTGTTTTGTTTTGCTTTCAAAGATCTAACCCAAAACCACCATCTCATTTCCAAGTGGATGTAGCAATAGTGTCTTCAGTCAGAAACTAAGGGGAACTGCCTCTTCCCTATAAAAATTTCAGATTTCTATCAATCCAGAAGATGTTCATAAAGAAGTGGAGGCTTTGCTGACAGAAAATCCCAGCTGGTTCAGGATGGAAACTTTCACAGACATTAGGCTAAACAATGAGGTTCATTGCACCTGATCTTTCACAACACTGACTTCTACCCCAAGCAAAGCTGTGCTCCTCCCAACATCACTGAGCAAACTGGGTTCCCTACCCAGGGCACAGCTCCTGCCTCTTCCATCATTCCCCCAGCCAGCACTGTGCCTGTCATGTTGCTAATTAGCCCACAGCATGATTAGTCAGGTCAGACATACTGTAAATTGAGTTCTAGAGGCTGTTAAACCCTGATATTTGAGTTAACCTTTAATTAAAATATTTATAAGCACCAAACATCCTCACTGAGCACACTGTACCAGACGAGACACTGAAAATTAATTGGCTTAGTAAAAGTTAAGGACTAAGAAACAGTAATAGTTGGAAGAAAGGGCAGCAGGCACTGTTTTAATGATAGGTTGCCCTGAGTTCACAGTCAGGAGACATCAAGAGGAAAGCTGTACTATCTCCACAAGTCAGTAACTTTTTCTGTAAAAGGTGAAAACAGTTAAGCCAATAGGTCAAGAGAAAACAAATATGTTTGAGAGGGTAAGTGAAAAGAGTAACATGGAACATTTCTAAAAATACTACTGATGTTAATAGAAACACATGACCTAGCACTTTAGCAGCAGAGAGAAGACTCAGTGGCTCCTGTTTTTTCTAACCCCACCTTCCTTTGTGGGCCTCAGCCAGACAAGCTCAATATTGATCTGAGGCATTTGTAAGGCTCTACCATTTCATTTCTTTCCACACAAATCAACAAGTTTTAGCAAAATCCCTCATGCACATTTAGGAGTTCCTGGAATATCTGCACTTTTGTGTAAAAATAGCAAGCATGGACATTTTTTGAATTTTGGTTATTTCAGTTCCTGTAATGAGCAGCATTTTTAGTTCCTTGGAAATTTTGTTGTTGTTTGAGAAATAAAAAGGAAAGTCTCAAATACTAATGTGCCATTTGATGTCAGTGTCTTGCTCAGGAGAAAACACTGCTCATTACCTTGGAAATACTTCCTTATGAAAATCTATGCATATTTCTAAACCACAGCAGGAGATGAAAATACAGTTCAGGTTGTGACTGGTTGATTTATTTGACCTTTTCCATAAAGGAGATGTCATAGACCAGAAGGGAGGCACTGGCCTTGTGCTTAATCCAGACTTTCATGTAGATTTTGAAAGGCTGGGTATATGATGAGCCTGAACTTTCTTTGTTTGATTTAGTTAGCCATCACTATTTCACTTTCTGGGCTGACATGCTGTCTTTGACTGAAGCTTGCAGCTCTGTTTTGCTCAAAAGGCTCAGGCCAGACACACAGGCAGATGATAGTGAGCAAAAGGGCTGAGCAGGCAGCTCATCAGTGGTTACCCATCACCCAGCTGCACATTCTCCCTGCCTGCTCTAAGTGCAAGGTGGCTTACAGCTACCACAGGCAAGCCATTACATGTGCCTGTGACTGTTAAAATCTCTCTCTGAGGTTTGTGTTCATTCCTCAAAGCGTCTATTTATAGGTGAAAAATAATCTCTGTATTTTTAGAGACACATTTGCTGGACCCTTTTAGCGACAGCAGCCAGAGCTAAAATAGCCATCTGCTTATAAAGTAAGAGAGGTTTTATTTTCCATACCCTTCAACTGAGATGGTGGTTTCTTTGCACATATTGAAATTCCATCTTAAGAGCAGACACTATGCAGAAAATGCAGGTGTCTCCTTGCAATCACACCCCTGCAATGGCTGTGCAGACTCCTGCTGTGAAGGTAGGAGTCCACAAGAAGTGTAACCCAAAAGCCAAAGAGAAAATTATGTAGTGAGTACAGAATAACTTAGGGTAAAAACAAGGTTAAAGCTAAGGTGTCCTTGTGTCACATCTGAGGTATTTTTACTTAACAAATTGCAGTAAATTATAGAAAATAGTAGAAAAAGGATGTTGCTGTGAACACACATGTATCAATCTGTGAAGGGTAATAGGATGACTTTTCTGAGAAAGGTGTGAGGTCTAAGCAACAGTCTAGAATTTTCTAATGTTTCAGAGCTAATAAGAATGAGGGAAAAGACAAGAGAATCTCTTTTTACAGAGATAAAGTATGGAAAAAAGAAATTCTTTTCTTTCTTCTGGAATTTCCTTTAGAACCAGATGAGATTTGTGATGACAGTTACATGTTTAAATGCAGATGGAGTTGAAAAAGCTCACGTGTTATGCATGGAAAATCCATAGATATTAATCATGATGGGTTATTCTTACCTTCCATTGTGAAGGTGCCTGCTGCTTTTAGGTTAAGTCCTGGAGAAAATGTATTGGATTTGAATGTATGCCTGCTGGAAAGGATGAAAGGCAATAGGTCACCTGGAATTAATTTGAAAACTTTACTTTAAATTATTTTTAAAAAGAAAGTGTTATAGAGAAGATATAAACTGGAAACACCAGAAAACAAGGAGAGCAGTCAACAACGACATCAGTTCGGCAGGTAAGTGAAAAGCATCACCAAAAATGGAATCTAAGGAAGATTAGGGATTCTTTACTGATAATAAATGACTTTAGGAGTTGCACAGTGACAATCCTAAAGGTCAGGTTAGACCCAAGGTTCTTTGAAGAGGTGCTCATTTGCTCTGTCTTTGCCACTATGTTCTTCTCCTCTCTCTCATCACTGCTTTGCTGATGAGAGACCATCTCCCACCTCTTTGTCCCTGTCACTGAACCTGACTGCTATTCTTGTATACCATATATTTAATGTAATTTAATTAATCCCCTTTAACTGTGAAACTTAAATACTGTCCACTGGTGATTATTCTCATTTTCCTTCTCTCTGCACTGTAAACTTAGCTAACATGTCTTCACAGAGGACTCTCCCATGAAAAGAAACCCCCAAAAATTATAAAAGTAAATGAACAAGCAGTCAGACTTGGAGATTCACATGTAGATAACCACCACAGCTTGTTTATGTCAAAGGGGTTCATTCTGGTGGAAGTTGCAAAAGCTGATTGACTGAATTGAGGGTGATTTTTAGCAGTCAAAGTGCAGGCGTTAGATGGACTGTATTTCTGAGGTAGCCATGAAAGTATCATGGTGAGATAATTGATAGAGAAATAGACAGCTATAAATAGACATATAGATACTCTTTCTATGCTCATATTTATGGTATTTCCACCTGTGGCTTGGTGTAGTCTTGCTTCATCATTTTCCTTGTAGATTAATTTCTGCATCTCAGAAATTCTTGTGCAAACTGGTTTGTGAGAAGTTAGAGACACTATTTAATAATTTCCTCTTTCCTTACTCTCCTCCTCCCTAGTACACACAAAAGATTCATTCCTGCTTGAGAAACTGGTGTCACAGCCTGGTGAACTCTCAGACTGAATTCTGCTGCTGAGACATCTAGCTGCAGACACCTCACTGCTCTGAAGAAAAAATTACACCTACACTGTACCATGATTTGTCTTCAGCTGCATTCAGAGTGTTAAAATCCAGCTCCACAACTATGACTTGATGAATCAGAGAGAGAAGGTGAGCCTTAAAAGGACAGCAAGTGTCTCTGGCAGGGACATCTGTTGGAACACACACAGTCCTGAGAAGGGACAGGAGGATCAGTTTGCTGTACACCTCCTGCACTGAGGACTGTAGAAAACATCTGTGAATTTAAGCAAAAAAAAAAGTGAATTTAACTTCTATATCAGGAAGTGAAATACACTGTGCACATACAATATATTAAGGTCTGAAGCGTGGTGGCTTGGTTCACATGTTCCTACAGAGAATCACAGAAATGTCATCTGGGGTGGCACCCTGGAGATCTTTCCTCTGGTACACAGTCTGAGGCAGGACTTTCTCTGTGTCTCTGACAGGTTGGTGGGGCTTTGCCTAGCCAAGGCTTTGAAACCTGTGAGGTTGGAGACCCCTCTGTAAAGTGTTGCATCCTCTCCCAGGGAGTAGGATGCCTGTCCTGATTTTGCAAGCTGCAACACTGAGGCCTCATCCTACAGTTTTCTGCTGCCCCACTGCCTTGGCACAATGCAGGCAACTCTTAGACTGGGAACTCTTGTTTTCAGACCAAGTCATCTCATCTCCTTCCATCTTTCTGTGTGCCTTAGGACTTGAAGTTTCAGCTGGACCCTCAGAGGTGCCTCTTGTTCTCCTTCCACAGCACTCTGGGCACACCCTTACCCAGGGCCAGAGAAACAGAATTGATAACTCCCCATAGTGTTATGGTTATAATATCCAGTATGTGATGTGCATCCTTCATATAATGCCCACTGCAGATGGCAGTAGGAAAAATCTGAGAGAATGGAATTTATTTAGCTCCATTACGAGTTACTTTCATCCAAGCAGTACTTACTGACAAGCATGTTTTCTGCTGCTGCTACTTACTTTCTTCCTAAAGTTCATCAGACACAGGACAAACACAAAAAATTGGTTTTGCAGGAGTGATTGGGAGTGTGGGAATGTATGTAGTCCTCTAAAACTTGTTAAGAACATAAGAAAAAGCTTTCTCTCATATTTTTGAATCAACATGGAGCACATCTTGACATCTAAAAACCAGAATTCTTTAGTCAGGCAGTGCTCAAGGGAATTCATATTTCACAGGCATGGGAATTTCAAGAGGCACAGCTGAAGCAAAGCTATTACCTACAATTGGTTTTGAAGAGTTGGTATGAGAAGGCATTGATAACATTTCACTAGTGACTTATCCCTCACTGATTAATTACTGCAGTTTCAAAAACTTGGAGCTCTGGAGAGGAACAGAGGGAGCTTGGAAAGTTCAGTTTGAAATGCAGAGTCACAGGGCTGCTGAAGGTGTAGGAGGCTGTTCTCAAAGGCAGAACTAGGCTATTGCATGCATTGGACATGCTTACAACTTTGTGAAATCTCAGCATCTTTCCAACTAATATGGTACACATTACAGGAAAAGATCATGGTATTTCTTTATCTTCAGCACAAACTCATGAAGATTTCTATAAGAATTGTGTAATTCCTGAGCACTGCTCATTGACCTTTGTGTTTGGCAGAAATAGCAGCCCTGGCTGAAGCAGAGATGCTGTTCAAATGAAAGGTAATCACAGTATTTGTGTTTGTGGAAAACCTGAGCACCAGCAGCCAGATACAAAATGCTTGATAGTAGTTTTCAGGTGTGAACTCATGCTAGGTGTTACAGACCACACACATGATTGCAACGGAGAAAAGCCCTCCCATAAAAAATCTGTTCCTCAAGACAGAAAAAAAAAAAATCACTTGGTTCCTCATTCCAGCAGAATGTGACTATCATGTCAGCTGCCTGGACCTGCATGCCAGATGTGAGCATGTCACAGCTGCTCTGTGTCCGGTTTGATATTGCCTGTCAGAAACAAGGGGCTGTCAGGTATTCACTGGAGCAGGTATGTGTGAGTGTGTGCAGTGTGTGTATGCACACATATGAAAACTTTTGCTGGATACATGCACACAACCTGTTGGAATTCTGGAAGCTGAAAATTTCAGGCTTTCTATTCTAAAAGGCACTGACCCTCAGGCAAGCACTGCGTTTGACCTGAGGCCGTGGAACAGGCTTCCAAACTTGAGTGATAGCACTGGGGTTGTGGGTGTGTAGTTTGAATAGTATTGTGTGATCTCAGAGGGTGAAAAACTTAGGATTTAAGGTTTTAGTATATAGTATTATAAACGGGGCAAGATGGAGGATTTACGGCATTGTCTAAGAAGTCCTTCTTCTTCACCTTCTTCTTAATGGTTTTGGGGTTTTTTTCTAATTGGGTGAAGAAGGTCTGCATTGTGGGACTTGAGTGGTTGATTATTGGGTCAGAAATATAAATAATATAGGTGTCATCTCGTTATTGGGTGATTAGCACTTAAATAACCTTGGAAAGAGTTAGAGACACCTCCATTTTCTACCTTGTTAGTTAGAGGTCACACTTGTGAGGCTGTAATATAGATAAGAATTAATAAACACTGAGTCTGAGCACGAAACTGTGACTCCTGAGTATTAATCCTGACTCTAACACAAAGAAAAGAAGATAAGAAACCAACACACATTGAGTTTTTAAGTCCACCAGAAATATTTCCAGAGCAGAAAGAAAGCAAGCTACTTTCAGTTGACATATTCATCTTCATGTGTTTCCATCTTTCTGAATGAAATGTAATTTTGTGACTATTACATGGTCAGAATCTCATATCTGTGGTTTTCCTCCCCTCCCACACAGTTCAGAAAATGAGTTTGCAACACTTTAGCAGTCTCTTCAGATGATTTTTCCTGTTGACTTCAGTTAAATTTAGATTGTAATTCCTTTTCTAAAAGATGAGTGTACCTTTGTCATTGAGGATGAATTAGAGCTTATCAATGCTTCCATACATCAGGGTTCCAGCCCCTTTGAGGGGGCTACAAAAATTTAGATTCCCTAAATTCAGGGCTTATTAAATAAACGCATTTGTGCCCAAGGAAAGGACAATGAAAAACATGAAGGAAAAAAAAATAGGGGCAGCAATGAGGAAAGGACATCCATGAGTCATGGCCAGGGCTCAGAAACTTCCACTGTCACCTGTTGTGGGAAATTGGAAACATGGGATGGCAGCATGTGCTTCCCTCTCTGTAGACACACTTAGTGTGTGTGTGAAAGTGATGATTTGCTTGAAAGAAGTACATGAACACAGTAGAATATACCAGGGCTTTCAAAAATAGTTTTAGGCTGGGATTTTCATGGCTCTAGAGAAATAGATAAGTGCACTCTAGATTTTGTGATTCTGGTAGAATAAATTGAAAAAACCGTAATTACATCTTTTTTGCTTTTTTGAAAAGAGCATTCCAGGTAGCTAGGCATTAGTTGTGTGAAACCCTCATCCTGCATTCACTGTATTTGAATTTAGAAGATGCAATATGCCAGTGCAAAATATATTCTAATCAGTCTGTCCTTGGCATCATTTATGTATCAGTTGTGGACCCTGTACCCCACAGGTTACCTCTCAGAAATCATGGCTTTACCAATCTGTGTGGATAATTGCAGCCTTTAGCTCCTCTGACAGGCATTATGTTGTCAGGCCACGGAGCAGCTTGCTGATGAACTCATAAAAGAGCAAAAAATATGTAGTCTCAGACAGCTATAAGATCCAGCCCCCCATGCATTGCCAAGCATTATTTAATAGACTGTTAGACACATTTTAAATTTTAGCTAGAATTGTGATTTAAATTTTATTTTACAAGTACATTTTTGTTGCTGGACTTTCCACTAAAAACTTCAATTTTTGTTTCATTGAGGAAAGAACCAGCACTCCCATCTGGGGTTTCTGAAGAAAGATGCAAGGAGCACACTCTGTGTGCAGTGAAGCTATATGATCCCCAAAATGCTGTCAGGGAATGGAAGGGCTGGGAGAGCAAAGGACTGGAGGCAGAACACCTGCAGGTCCTGACTTTTCAGCAGCATTTCCCCCAGGCATGCATCCACCTTACTGAAAGATGCAAAATAGCCAAGGGACAGCCTGTAACTCCAGGCAAGAACTGAAATATCACACCTGGGTTCTAATTTCTTCATAATGAATAAAATATGGTCTCTGGTCCAATCTAAACATACACATAAACATATCAGTAAAATGCAGACTATTTTAGTGGGTGTAGTCTCCTTAATACAAATGAGAGCTGGCATTCTCTGTGCAAAGCCAAACATCACTGCCATGATGCAGTTAGGTAAGGTTTGCCTCACAGTTGATGGGGGATGAGGGGGGAGAGCTTGTGTGAGAGCTATCCATGAAAAAAAAAATTAAACATTTTCTCTGAGTCAAATAAATCACAGCCCCATGCTACAGGATGGGATATGCCTAACTAGCTGTCAGAATACTACTTAAAAACGAAAGTCAGAGAAATAGTACTATATTTCACAATGACAAAGGTGGCATAAAGCTCATTTGTTTTAAATAATAAGATGTGTTTCTGAGTAACACCCTTTTAGCTGCCCGCTGTGCCTGTGCAGGCTCAGATCAGTGATCATGAAGCTATTTTCTCAGGAGGTTACTTTTCAGCAAGTCACTTCTCTGTGAAATGTCATTTGTAAATGAGGAATGGGTTCTGTATAACCATGTATTTGACGGAAGTCAAATTGCTGGGGGTGTTTTTTTGGTGGTTGCTCTCTCTACATAGCCCAGGTAGGAGACAAAGCATGACACATCTCTTATAGACTCGGTGCAATGAGATGTAAATAATCAAAAGCTTTTTTGATATTATCCTGCCTTCTTTTAGAATATATCTTTAATAATTTTTTTCCTCTAAAGTATTTTGTTACACATCTTCAGTGTAACATTTCCACTATTTTCTTGATTGACCTTGGGATAGTATGATTTACCCTATATATGCATTTCCATTGCTGTGTTACTGTTTGTGTGGGAATTTTTTAAGCAGGCTTAAGATTCAAGACCTGCAGTTTCTTCCTTCTTTTTGCTGAGTCTGTCCTTGCTGTCCCTGGAGAATTCAGCCTGCCCCTCTGGGTGCTGCAGAGCATCACTTACTTCTCTGATGTTCAGGTGACATAAAATATAGGTAACATCCTTCATGAGACCAAACTACCCATATTTACTAACCTCACTTTATATTCTGTGACCTATTAAAAACAAAAATAAAACAAAATCAAAAAACTACACCACACCACCTGCCACTCCCCCACCCCCAATAAAACTTTGAAAAGCTTTATTGTTCTGCTTGTAAAATGTTATGACTTTTTAAACTTAGAGATTTTGAGGAGGATCTTTTCTAGGTTAGAAAACTAATTTCTGGCTAAAGATATCTCATTTATGGTCTGTATAAATGCATATTTTCTTCATTCATCTTTATGATTTGATTTCTATATCTGTTTCTATTCTTAAATCTAATCTTAAATTTAATCTCACCAAATCTACTGCTTAATAAATTATGATAAATTATAATAAATTATGATGGGCTCAATCCCTGAAAGTTTAATTCGAAACACTTTTAGTTTTTAGGCTATTTTTACCATGTTTACCATGCCCATTAATTGATTCAGTTTTGTGTTTCTTTGGATAGAAATGCTTTGTTGCTTTAGTACTTCAGAATGGGTTTCTTTTGCTGAAACTTTCTTAATCTTGAAAGACTGTTTCCAAAAAAACATGAAAGAACAATGCTGAAGAGGGTAAATTGTGGAGACAGTAGATAGGAGGCTCAGAGTAAAAATGGTTTCAAAATAAAATGTGTCAGGAAATTGATTGCTCTGAACACTCTGTAATTAGCACTTCACTAACCTTTGGGAAAAACAGACCCAGAGCAAGGCAGGATTCATATTCCAAAGACAGAAATAGAAAGCATTACTGATTTTCCTATAATGTCTCATTTACATTTTTGCTGTGTTTCATAACATGTATTGGATATTTCTGGTATAGTTTGCCATTGCAATTATTCTGCCATATTACATTTGGTAATAATTTCTAATAATATAAATAATATATTTATCCAGCTAGATCTCTGTGTGTCTTTATATTGATGTGCATGAGTGTGATCCTGTTGCATAGGTACTTTCACATGTCTAAAGATAATTCTGAACTCTGGCACATGAGATACAAAATATATGGTTTATTAAGTAAGTACATATCAAGCCAAATGAATAAAAAAATTCTACCAATTCTTACAAACATATGTAGTACATATGTTTCTGACACCTATGTTTTCTCTGATTTGTCACCTTTTCCAAGCTAATCAATTGAGACAGACAGCAATATCTATCTTTCATTATCTTTGTGGGGTCAAAAGTGTTGATATTTCAGTATTTATCCTGTAAACTGGTATGTTTAATGTAGACTTCACTGAATACACACCTATTTATGGGTAGAGCAGGAAGTCCACTCACCTTTGCTAAATTTCTTCCAGACTGACACTTTATTTACTAAACTCAGGCTGAAGTGCACAATTAGTTTTCAGTAAGATCTCCCTGACTGTGAATTTTAAAACACTTTGAAATGTGCACTCTGGTAGTGCACATTAGCTGGTGTGTCTGTACCAATGGATATATGTTTTTTAGCCCACACAGTTGTTTCTGTACAGCTGAACACATCCATGAAAGGTACCAGCTTAAATACCACATATATGATCTGCTCAGTGAGAGCATCATTCACCTTGACTTGACTTTCTTTCCTTAACCTGGCAGATTTTCTAGGTCTTAGGTAGCTCCAGCTAGATGTCTGGAAATGCCTACTCTTTCTATAAACTAATAATAGTAACATCACAAAGTAAAGTGCTTCCTGACATATATTAGAACAAAATATCAGGCAAGGCAAAACAGTAATGTTGAAGCAAAGAGGGTGAAGAAAATCTGTACATATAACATCAAAATGGGGCCTGACGTTCTGAAAATTTTGTGAAAAATGGCTTCACCTTGGATCCAAAGGAACTTGTTTACACTTCATATTGTCCTCTACAGTGCCAAAGGGAAATTCAAAATTTTTTTGCAATGGTCTATTTTTTTTTCGTACTTACTGTCTAAAAAATTTGTATTGGTCTTTCAAGGTGAACCCCACTAAAAATGTAAGCCACACCCACACCAGATGGAATCAGATCATTTACCCCCTTTCTTTAAGCAGGACATGGTGGAAGAGAGGGTAGTGATTCATTCTGCTTTTGTGTAGCAAAATACATTGCTAGAGGAAGGATTGCTCTCAGTGTCACCTGTTGAACATCCAGAACAAAGCAGGTAATTTTGGAGGACATGTCATCAAGATGAGAGAGAGGAAAAGGCAATTGTGCTAGCAACCCACCTCACCACCCAGAAGACTGAAGTCTTTTGGGGCTACATGGCAGCGTTGACTCTGAATTTATGTCATTTTGGAATAGATCACCCAGCTGTGCCATCATTGGTCCAAGTTTCTCTACACTAATGATAAACAGACTCATTTGTGGCATCAGGTCTTCAGGCTTGGTGAGGAGGAAGAGGGGCATTAACTTCATGGGTATAGCTTGCAGTCATCATGCTTTAGTAGCCTTCCACACTGAACAGAAATGTTTACATTAAAATTTTCTTCCCAGTGTGCTGGGAGAGAGCCCCAGAGGAAACCTCCCTGTGTAAGATAAGCACATTGAACACAGCAGCTATCCAAACTTAACATCAGGTATTTCAAACCACATGCTTATGTGAAGTTTGTTATAACAATGAAACCTACAGGGTTTATAAGAGAAATTATTAAATGTACAAAATAGGGTTTCTACCATCAGATCATAGTGCTATGAGAGGCCTGGGAGAAACGAAAGGTGTAAACACAGCAGTAGATATATTCACTAATCACATATAAAGACATGAAGGAGAAATGCCTGTCCCAGAACCCAGACAACACAACCAGTGAGAAGGAAAATAAGAGTAAGAAATGGCATTTTGAGTAAAAGGAAGCCTGTTTGAAAGCAGCACAAGATGAATGATGTTGGGTTACCCCTCCCCAAGGATATGCCAGTCCCCAGGACTTCCTCCAGCAGGGAGTCACCTTTCATCACCTTGGGTAAACAAGGCGGTGGGAAAAACCCTTCTTGATAAGAACAGAACCGATAATTTTCTGGTTTCATACCATTCACTGTAATTGCCAGCATAACACTTGACTCTTTTTGATAGAAAATAGCATACTTAGTGTTTTCTTTCATTTGACTCCAGGAAGCTGAATGCAGACTGCTCCTCACTCAGAAGGTGTCAAACATGTCAGAAAGAGGTGGATGGCTTGTGAAGGGCTGTGCACTCTCTGCAGATTAGGGTGATTTAGCAACACCAAGGGCAGTTGTCGACTAACCTGAAAGGCCCTGACTGGGAGCTGACATCAAACACCAAGGCTGTAAGGAGATCCTGAGGTTTGCCAATAACTGCAAACTCATTGCTGTTGCCTAGCAGAAATAAAACCTGATTTTACATTGCTAATGGTCTCAGGGCTTTAAAAGCAAACCCAAGAATTTTGCTTGCACATTATGCAGTTCAGAAAGAAAAAAAGAAAAAAGAAAAAAGAAAATATAAACAAACAAACAAAAACAGCAAAAACCAAACAAAACCCCAAAAACCAAAAAGGAAACAAACAAAAAACCACCAAAAAACCAAACCAAACCAACAACCAAAAAAACCCCAAACCAAACAAAAAAAACTCCCCAAACCGATCAAGAGCACACAAACAGCCAAAGAAATACTGTGCACAGTACTTATAAATGATAAGTTTGATAAAGAGTTTCTACATGTAGAATCACAAATTTCAGTCAGGACTGCAGAGGTGACAAAACAGGCCACTTGCCTTCATTGGGTGCTCCCTGGAGGTTTGGATGTGGAAAGCTGCACTTGTCCTTGCCTTCCAGCTGATTTCTAATGTGACCTTGAGCAAATAACTGGACTGGGCCTCAGATATCTGGCCATAAAATTGTGCTCACCTTCTAAATCTTTACTGACCTTGTTTATTTACACTGTGTACTAATCAGAACAGATGTTGTCCCTTATTCCGTGTTTGTGGAACAGGTAGCAAAACAGAGACCCTGACCTTGTCTGGAGGTCACAGGTGACCCACCATGCTGCGAGAAATGTCAGGATGTATCTTCCCAACAGAAAGAAAAATAATGATAATCTTTGTCTCACCTCAAAATCTACATTAAAGAATGTGAAACAATATACAAAACAGTTTAATAACACTTTAGATATGCATGGATGGCATGTTTTTCTCTATGACTTTAAAAAGTTATGTTTAACATGGAGAATGGAAGACAGTGGACTTGGCTTCTCCAGTGTATTGGGGATATTTGTTACGCTCAATTCTTCTGCTTCAAGAGCAGATTCAGTTTGGCATGACTCCTCAATTACATGAGTTGTCTCAGTTCAAAGAGAAGTAAAGCACTCCAGGTGCCTGTACTAAATTTAGAGAGGATATTCAATAATGTAGTGTCGTTTCTTGTCAAAGGCAGGAAAAAAAATCCCAATGTAAAACAGAATACTACCAAGCCTGTGTTTGTTAATTCACCTAAGGATAGGGGCAGTGAGTGGCTTCTGGCAGAGGACACCAGTAGGATAGCTGGTGGCTCCAGAAAAGCAAGTCCTACCACTACATAAGAAATACTTCCATGTAAACACAACATAAATTGCTTAATTTTGGAACTTTTACTAAAGTGGTCACAACACTGTGCTTGTTAGCATAGGTAGGAGAATCTGCAGAGTCCTGAGATGCATCCATTTTATTTTCTTCTACCAATTCTAGCAATTATTTTTCCTAAGGGTGATTTTTCTATTACCTGTAAATTTACTCTCTATTAAGGGTAAATTTTTATTACCACAAGGAGTTGCTCCTTCAGAGCATCCCTAGACCAATCTCAGACTTATAACAGGCTGTGCCAGGCTCATTAGGGAGGGCAAAGCCTTTAACTTTCCTCTATATCAAAGTAGTGGTACCATGCTGTGAAGCAGAACCACACAGCAGAAGCAGAGAGGCACACAGGGGGGCTCAGGGACCAGATTTGCATTAGGGGAAATAAGGATTAGCTTTGTCCTCATGCCACAGAAGGAAATACTGGAAGAAAAGCAAGGAAATACTGGAAAGGCTGGAAAACAAAGAACAGGAGGTGGGCTAGTATAAAAAATACCTCAGAAAAAGTATTGGAAACGGTATAACTGGGTTCATTGCAGTGGGAAGTAAAAATTTCCAAAATTTTGCACCCTGAAACCTGCAAAGCAGCTCAGTCAGAGATGCTGAGGATTTTCACCAGTTACCAGCTGCCAGAGGTGTTTACCATGCACTTTCTGCCAAGTCCACTGAGATCCTTCTCTCTCTGATGTGCAGTAGAGAGTTGAGCTTTGCAGGTATGATGAAAATTCTTCTCCCCTTTGGGATAATGATCAAAACCCCATCCAGATTTTGCAGACACACCAGCTCATCACCAGCAGGCCAACTCTGTGCAGAAAATGTGCTTGTTCTGTTTGGGAATGAAATCAGGCAGAGGCAGGGGAGGACAGAACAAGACCTATTCCTCCCTCCTTGCATAGTGCCTGCCTTCCACTGCTCTGTTGTCCCTGGAGCTGACGGATTTCTTGGGTTGCAATGCAAGATGTATTACATTCCCATCTGTTGAAACCAGTTGTGGAGGTGTTTTTCTTTATCTCTTGTAACTCCAAGGGGAGGGGGTGGGTGTCTTCTGTTAAAGGGCAGCTGTTAAAACCAGCTGGGGCAGTGTTTCTTTCTCTCTTCCACAACCCATCCTCCCTCCAGGGGACATCTGCTGTTAATGGGCCATCAAGGCTCACTGCATGGCTGATACAATTCCATCATCCCATTGGGAGATGCTCCACCCAGGGGGAGGAGCCCAGCATTCCTACCTGGGTAAAACCTGAGCTTCAGAACACCAGGACAGCCTGTTTGCACTGGATTCCCAGGGGAAGATTGGACTCTTTTCATCACCACTGGACCCTTCTACAGGATCATCTCTGCTCCACCAGAACCACATCTCTCACTCCAGGAGGACTTGATTGGACTGCTGCCAACACCCTGACCAACAGGATGTCAGGTTGTGTTCTGACTCTGTCAGTGTTTTTTCTTTTTACGTTTGTTTGCTTTTTTAAAGTACATTAAAGTGTACTTTTTAAGTACATTAAAATGTACTACTACATTTTAATATTCCTAGTAAAGAACTTCTATTCCTATTCCCATATCTTTTCCTGAAAGCCTCTAATTTCAAAACTATAATAATTCAGAGGGAGGGGGTTTACATTCTTCATCCCAAGGGAAGCTCTGTTTTTTCCCTGGCAGACACCTGTCTTTCCAAACTGAGACACAGAAGAACACCATTGGAGCTCCTGCTCCTACTGCAGGCATGTCTTTCCTCAGGAAAATACCTTCTCTCTGAGCCAAGGCTCCCTGCACAGCCATTTTTTCATGGCAACAGTCAGTGTGCAGCCTGCTCTGTGCCCCTGACCATACCTCTCCACCCAGATGCTCATCCTCACCTAGATTTTGCTTCACTGGATTTTGAACATTGCAATACCAGGCTTCCCAGAAACATCTGGATGTTCAGTGTTTGGAAGATCTTTGCTACCAGCTGTGCTTTATGTAGTATGGTGCTGTGGTGAAGAGATTTTAAAACCACTGAGGGTCTGTTCTGGAGGGCGAACTGCGCCTTTATCAGTGGGCACTTACAGAGCAGGGTGCCACGTCAAAGAAAACTCAAAGAAGGTTCTTTTCCAATTCCTTTGAAATTCAGAGGAACAAAAATACAAGAGAAACACAAAAAATACTAAAGCAGGTCACTGTAGGTTCAGTTCCTGCAGGCATAAGACATCAACAGTACCAGGAGGAGGAGGAAACCCCAGGAAAAGCAGAAGCAGTGCAGGCAGCAGGGCTGCAGACAGCCTTGCCAGGGGTCACAGGATGCTCCCACTCCTGCCATTTGTCCCCACAGGCATCTGACCCCTTTGGCAGAGAGAGGAGGAAGCAGCCCCAGGCCCAGGCAGGCATCCAGGGAGCCCTGCCTGTTTGCAGCCAGAGGCAAAGGCTCATGCAATTACACTGTGAGGCTGAAAGGCAGTTATTCTGCTGTCTTTATTTCTCCTTCTAAGACAAGGAAAACATGGGTCTACAAGCTGAACACTGCTGTGCCACGCTGACAGCATTTCTTGTCGATGACCTCAGTGTTTGCTCATTCTGACATCACTGCCAGGAGCAATATAATTCAGGCTGGTGTCCTGTGAAATGCTCCCAGGGCAGATTCACAAGAGAATAACGCATGTGCCCTTCTGGACAGCAAACCACTGTGTACTTATCTTTCAAAACAGTCTGTGAATAGTAATGAGGGAGGTTTGAAACATTCCTTCTCATCCATTAAAAGGTTCACTGCTGATCACTTCCAGTGCATTAAGAAATGAGGGCTTAAATCCTGAGGCCTTCACAGCATTTTCAGCAGACTTTTGAGGAAGAACATTCTGGTGTAGAGTGTATTCAAAGAATTTCAGAGCAATACCCATCTTCTGTAGAATTAAAAGTTATGTGTTCAACATAACATTTTGCTGTGCTAAAGATACTTTGGATGAAAAAGAGAGTAAAAATGGCTTCATAAAAGTCAATAATTGCTTTTCCCCCGCAACCCTGAAATTAAAGGGAGTTGCCTGAGCTCTAGATCTCCCTTTAAATCCCAGGAATAACCTTGTTGCCTTTGATAAATCCCATCTCCTCAGGGAAATTTCCATCCTTGTACAAGTGAATGTAGTGTCATCAAAGAAATGAGCACATCAGAGGCTGGACCGAACTGATCAGTACAGTACCACAAACATATTGCCTGAACATGTGTGCTAGTTAGCAGAAGAGCAGCATGCATGCTATTTATTCATAGGAACTGCCCTGCACTATTTTTATCAAGCACTGAACCCAGCTCAGCACTGTACCTGTGTTTCAGACAATGTGAAATCACTAACTGGATTTTGATGACGTTCACCTGAAAAATTGGACTGCCTGGGTCCTGAGGACTGCATCCTGGCCAAGGATGCCCTACCAATTTATGCTGGTGCCAAGCTGCAGTTATATTTCCCTCACCGTGGGCAAAAGGCAGCTACCATAAACTACATATAGAAGTGAACGAGGAGGGGAGCCTAAATTATGTCAGGGCATCTCTGTTGCAATTATTTGACATCCCTCTGCAGCTAGAAAGGGCCAGTAATTGAGGCAAAGACCTCTCTAGCCATTGCTGCTAAGGGCTGCATGGCAAGATGTGACTTGATTGCTTCCTATTCCTATTTATTGAAACATACTCAAGATGTTTTTTCTCCACAGTTACCTCCATCAAAAATGTACAGGCAAGTAAAGCACACCAGGCAGTGTCTTAGTTGACTGACTCAAAGGTGTAGCAAATACATGACTGCCATCCAACTAGATAACTGGATATGATATTAAGGATCAGAAGGGCATGGAGTTCCAAAATGTCTGTGGTCTTTCATCCTGTTTTCAAGCTTCCAAAGACTAACAACACTCTACCAAGTTACTTATAATCCCCCTCTAGGTGGAAAACCTTTTGTGGTTAGGCACAGCACGCTATCTGCAACATGATTCCTTCAAACAGGAACCAAGACCCATACACTGACTTATTTTATACTGCTGTTGTTACTGCAAAATGAGAAAAGATAATCACCATTCATTCACCACAGTGGCTTCAGAACTGTACAGTGATTATCTACTTGTGTAGCTCAGTGGAGGAATTTTATCAGGGAGCTCTATCCACATATGTGTTCTGCTTAAAGGGTTGTGTTCAAAAAGAAATTGTGCTTTTACTTCTCTGCAGCACATACTCAGAAGTTATTTGCTGCTCAGTGTAACTATAAAAAGCCTATGTAAAAATTCAAAGGTGAAATTTCTTGAAAATTATCATCTAAAAGAGCTGATGTATTTTCCTGGTGCCTTATTTTTTTGTCATGCTTGCAATACCCCAGCATTACTGCAGAACTGTTAAAAGGCAAGAGCTAGGGGCTTCCTGTGTTTGTTTTTCATTGAATTTGGTGGGAGTGGTGTTTGAAATTAAGTGGGGCTTTAGATAAATAAGAATAATGAAGAATTTCACCATGGGGCTTAGGGGCACATGACACGTTTGCTTTGCATAGGCCACGGGGACCCCAGTGGGAACTTAGGGAATAAATGCAAACCTTCCTCCCTGCCTGCTCATTCACACCACAGCAAGGCACAGACAAGGACTCAGTTATCTGAGCCTGACCTCAGTCACAAGATAAGTTGTGAGAGATATTTTTGGGCAGGAGAACAGGCATGGATTTAGCCTTGTTAAACAAACACCCTGTTGTTTTGCCAGTGTTGAACTGGGTGCAGAAAGAGCCCACTTCCCACATGAAGTTGATCTACCATACAAAGGAAAAGCTCTGGTTCTCATCATTCCCATGTAGCACAAATCCTGCCACCTGTGATAAACAAGAAAGAAATTGCATTTCAGTCAATTTTTCTTCTGTCCTGTAAAAGTTAGTTATGAGCCTCCTTCCTACCAAATATGGTTTCATAAAAGGCATACATTATTTAGATTCTGCTCCGAGGTTTTGTGGAAGAAAAAAAACTGCTTCCTGTTCAGTGGAAGAGGAGGTTTGGAACATGACACACTATGACACACTACTGGGTTCCAGAGCCATCTTTGCCCTTGTGTGGATGGGATGCTAGAACCATGGGGCAAGGAGTAACTCCTGCAGTTTCAAACTTTTGACAATTCTTTATCTTTCTCCAAGACAAAAAATTAAAATCTCATGACCTTCCCCAAACTGCAGCTCCAGAAAAAAAATTATCTAGGTCACCTGAAACTTTTAATATATATTTTCATTTGTCTTTTACCTTTTTTACTGCAATTAAACAAATGAGACTGTGCTTCAGAACAAAAAAGGAAATATATTTTTTTCACTTCACAAACTGGTGATAAACACCATTTCTAAAGGCGAAAACAGCTCAGAGATCTCCTTTCTATCATCTCTCCCCAGCATACCAGTGAAGGTCATTAACGTGTTGCAGTCCTGTGGTAACATCCAGCTGTCCTCCCCCCACAAATCACACTTCTCTGAGGTCCCAGAGTTTCACCTTTGGTACTGGCTACAAGACCAGTTGATGTCAAGCCATTATTTCCTCATGATGTGATTGATCATGGTTGGCACAGGTCCTGGCTTCCTTTCTGTGGCTGAACAGTAAACTTTAGAACATGTTATTAACTAATCATTAAGTCTGGAACTGGAAATAGGGAATGTCTCAGCATGAATTTTCAAATGGATGTCATTGATGCTTGGCCTTGTAACATTTCTCAGTTCTGCACACATGGCTGTTAATACAGCACCTCAGCCTACTGTGCTTATGGTAATCACACACAAAGCAGTCAAGCTGAATTGCTGAATTAACTTCCAGAACACTTTGGGGATACTATTTTACACTGTTTGAATTAGTAGGTCTGACTCAGATTTGACTGATAAAGGGTGGCTTTCTTCTTCCTTATCTGACTGCTCATCTGTGTCTTCAAGCTTGAATTACATGGTATTGTTTAATATCTGAAGGGGAGGACTGGGCAACCAGCAGCATTTAAAGCTGAGAGGTTTGTGCCTACAGCCAGCACCACTGCCCTCCACATGGGCAGGAATCAGACATCCCAACCTGGTTCATTCCCACATCACCCCAGATGGAGGTGTTACAACACAGCACCTGCTCCTGAGCTGGAGTGGAAAGTTTAAAACTCTCTGAGGTTCAAAAGTGGCAGAGACAAAGGCACATCTGCCCTCTCCTTGTGCTGCCCAGCCCTGGCACCTCTGTGTGTCAGTGCAGAAGTGGTTGTCACCAATAGCTCCCATGTATTTCACCCAAGTGGATTCAGCCCTGGCAATCCCCAGGAAAAATCCTGACAGCTGAAATTCTTCCCTAGCTTTTGCCATTTGCCTGATGGTGAGACACAAGGTACATGAACATCTCCTTTGGGACACCCAGTAACCTTCAGTGATGTGTGAGGGATTTCTAACCTGAACATAATGAAAACTCTATTTGCTACATGGTTCAGTTACTGAGTGGCTGAAAATTTTCATGCAAATTTCATTGCTGAGGACTTTCAGGGCTATTGTTCTGCTTGTTTTAAACTGAGAAAACAGTTTTAAAGATACTACTGTAGCTCTTTGCATAAGCCCTGCTGCCACTGCTGTCTGTAGTTTCATTCATTCATCACCTACTGTGATTGCCTCATTCATCTGTTTCATGTCAGGCATTTCACACAATTCAGTATCTTTTAGAGCAGCTAGAGTTTGCTCTGCAATTATGCATAATGTTAATTTCTTAATCCAACCAAAGCAACTGTAGCCTTCACGGGATCAGATTTCAGCACATTGCTTTCTATTAATATGTGATTTAGCTGTTGCTGATGTAGTCACACTTCTAGGAGAGGCAGAATTTGCAGAATCCACTGATCATCTGTGTGCATGAGTCAAGGATCAGGCTGATTAATACAGTTTGGGCTCCTTCCCGCTGGGATGCAAGGGAGCAAATCTTTCATGAATGAGGAATTTGCACATGCAGTATTCAATCCACAATAAAGGAAAGTGCTTTTTAAAGCAGCTCTTACTCTATAGTTACTTAGTGTAGCAGAAAGATTTCCTTGAAACCCGTAATGATTGAGGAGTATAAGGAGTCTCAGCACTAAGAAACACTGGTAACAGGACCACCTGTTGAATTCTTACAAACTGCTTCCACACAGAAACAGAAGAAAAAATACCAAGATCTGCTCAGACCTGAAAACATTTTCACACTTTGGAGATGCACAGCAAACTCCTCAATGTTTTTCACTTCCCTGCTCATGTCTTTTCAGAGGGAGCAGAGCTCATTGCAACAGTATGTTTTGAGGGTTTTTTTTCCTACAGTGTACAAGACATCTCTTGCTGTAGCTACAGCTGCTTGTGACAAGCACACCAATGCTTTTACTTCAGAACAGGGGCACATCACAGACACCACAGACAGCAACTCTCCCAAAGTACACTTATGCTCTTCATCTTCAAACAAACATTTTGTTCACATGTGAGTCCAGCTGGAATTGACTCTGTGGTGACTCCAAGCCACCAGGACACTAGTAAAAGCCCAGTCTTGAAAATAAGTTGTTCTTCTATGAATCAGCACATGAAATTTAACTTCCTTCCATAACAGAGAAGATCACATTTGCAAATGAGCACCCTTGATTCTGAAACAAGGATAGCAAGGCTTTCGCTTCAGACTTCTAATGAGTTCAATACTTAAAAAAATCACACTATTTCTTGTTCTTTAAATGCAGTTTTCCAGTGCCAATAACAAGGTGATTGCATGACAAGGGCACTGGACAATCTGAAGCAGCTCTACAAATACAAGTTGCACATTAAGGTCGTGCTGGTCTCAGTATCAGAGACAAGACATAGAAGTCCCAGTTTCAGCCAAGACAAGTCAGAAAGCCCACGGCTACAGCTGTGAGTTCTTTGCAAAGCAGGATGAAAGCAGCTGTTTCAAATAAGAGTAAGTACATTTGTAAACACTGCCAAATGTATAACAACATGAAAACACAAGGAAACCCCCTCCTGGACTGCAGTAATTAAACCTCTGGTGTCACCAGGACTGTGGAGTCAGCAAAATTCCATGACAGCTGGACTAATGCCAACACTGTGCAAGTCTCACTTCTGAGTTCAGGTGGCTTTCCTCAAACGACTTAACTGAGGTGAGAAGAACAAGAATCTGCAAAGCTTGCAGAATTCATGCAGTGTTTCTTGACAAATTTGCTTTCATGTTTTCTTTCTTTTGCTCAGATTAGAAGAGGGAAGAAGAGGGGTGACCTGGTGATTCTTGGCCTACCTCCTAGCTGAGCACTGGGAGCACAGATGCTGTCCTTTCCAAACTGCAGATCTGCTCCTCCTACAGCATGCTGGGTTTGGTGGACTTCCAGTTTCCTGTGGTATTGATGCACAAAACAGTTTCCCCACTCCAAAACTGCAGAGGAAGAACCAGATCATCTGACAAGCAGAATTACATGATGGGGGAGAACAGTGACTGTAAAAAAAGTTATTAGAATAGAAGGAGGCTCATGTTTTCAGGACTTAGAAAGATGTATCAGGCAGAGCAGAAAAACAATCCCCAGGAAAGCATTTGAGACACCCTAGACATATTTGATCTGTGCCCAAGGAATGGCCTGGAACTTTAAGGAAACTGTGTTTCTTGTACTGGCTAAGACACTAAAAGAACAGGTCAGAAAGTCTTGCCAAGCCCTTACATTATATGCTTCAGTAAGACTAATCTTCTGAAAAAAAAAGAAAAACAGAAAAAGAAAAAAGAAAAAAGAAAGAAAAAAGAAAAAAGAAAAAAAGAAAAACAGAAAAAAGGAAAAGGAAAAAGAAAAAAGGAAAAAGGAAAAGGGGGAAAAGAAAAAAAAGAAAAAAGAAAAAAGAAAAATGAAAAAAAAAGAAGAAAAGAAGAAAGAAGAAAATAAAAACAAAAGAGAAAATAGAGAGAACAATTTAAAGGTATCCTCTCTGTTCTGGGTGAAATAAAAAAAAAAACCTGATAAGAATGACAGCCCAAGAATGAAAGTGTTAACTAGAATTTCCTAGCCGGGTCTTGATCATGGAGTGTTCACCAACCTTCTCAGTTCTTCCATGTGAGATATGAGACAACCAAACCACCTTGCCCATGGGAAACTTTACCCTGTGCTTTCTACTTGCCCGGGCATCTTCAGGAGAGTTCTATATGCCTTGGCAAAAATACTATCTGAGAGGCACCAAGAAGATCAGGCAGGTGCTGGATCTCCCAGAAGGTGCCTGGGCCCACCTGCAGAAGGGTCAGAGGGGATTTACTGGCCACAAGACCCCAGCCACACTCTGGTTGCCAGAGGTGCCTTTGTGGTGTCTGGTTTTCTGGTGGACAGGTCCCACCTTTCCCTGCAAATGTCAGGCAGTCAGCCAATTAAGGAACATGGAGTAAAATCAGTAGGAAGTAAGCCTAAACCACATGAAATACAGTCCTTCCTCCCCCGTACACCCAACAATCAGTAATTTCTGTAGTCTGCTGCCACAGGGGTCTGGGTTAGATGGCATCAGCATGGTGGGAAATGTTTTAGATGGAGAGACAGATTCTACAACAGGATGTGGGCAGATATCTTCACCAACATATCTCATACCAGAGTCACAGAAGGAGAAGAGAGGGGGGCTGAGGCTTATATCTGTGCCCCATAAACTTCTATCACTGTGGCAGGACACAGACTTCAGGGCAGGATCTGCCAACCTGATCCCACCAAGAAATCCTTGCCCCCTTTATGCATCCTCAAGTCTCTGTGCAATAAGGCTTGGTACATCTGGGTCTCAGATGGGCTGCTGGAAGTTTTTTTAATGTTGTTTTAAGACAATAGCTTCCAGCTACCTCACATGCACCCTCTTAATCCTCTTAGGACACAGTAACATATTAGGCATTGATTAGCAAGCAGAGCATTGAGAAAAGGAGAGCAAAGCTCTCACCCGAGGACATGCAAGTCTCAATTAGAATTGAGCACTGGTATCATTATTTAAGTGCCTCATTTTTCAGACAATTTTAGCTGCAAGGCTGTCCTGGAGCTAGGCTGGATGCAGTGTGTAAGGTACACTGTGAAAGAGGGGGGATGTGCTGTGAGCTCCAACACCACATGTTCATAGTACATGCTCTGAAAGTTGTGTAGTCTAACACTCAGGACAGTTAGTTGTGCACTGACAGCCAACAACATCCTGCTCTAGAGAGAATCCCCACCAATATCAGATGCTACATTATAGCTCATTTTCTCTAACATTTTCCAGTGCCTGAACAGAAAGTGCTCAGAGCTGCTACAGATATTAATCTTCAAAATTATGCTATTGAGATATTTACGTGTGTACAGCCTGGGGCAAAAAAAATGCAGTGCTGTGTCATGGTAGGGATGCACCATTTGCTTCCTCAGAAAATGCAGCATCTCTGCTGTGCTCACCACAGGCCGGGCACAATCAGATGTGACTCAGGAGTGTCTGACTCAGCAGCTGTCCAGACAGCAGGTCATATTCCAGTGCCAAAGGTCTGTCACTCTGCTCTCTCACATGGCAACAACAGAAGGAGTGCAAGTAATCCACATACTGGCTGTAACACTCAGCTATTAATCACATGGGTGCAGAGAGCTCCCAGGAAAAGACACACATTGTGGTTCAGCAGGAAAACTTCCTGGTTTTGGCTGTGGCGTTTGTGATCTTTTCAAATCCAACTTCCCTCACCCACCTTACCCTGCAGTAGTTTTTTGGCCTTGTGCTTTAGAAGGATGATGCTGCCTGGCAGGGTGTCAGGGGCCCACTTGCCTAGCTGTGTGAACCTTTGTGGCACTGACATGGGGTGGATCTTGTCTTGTGGGACCATCAAGTCCACATCTGGACCTTCTGAGTGAAGAGAGAATGCTCACCTTGGTCTCCTAGGAGCAGGCATAATTTTGGGTGTCTCCCTCAAAAATGAGTCATCACTGCCCCGTGCAAGATCATATTTCTGTGATCTGTGGAGACAGACTGCTCTGTGGAGGCACCCAAACACACAAACCCTTTGTCAGAGTTCATAGTAGTGCTGACTCATTTGCCTTCACAGTGTCTGAATCAAGACAAAAACAAGAGACGTGGGCAGAAGCACAACTCCCCCCAGATATGTTTCCTGTGGTAAACTGTGGTTGAAGGCAGTTTTCGGAGGCCTTTGTAATTCCAGTAGGCACAGCTATCACTGATATCTTAATGCCTTCACCTTCTAACAACTTTCCTTGATATCTCTTGATTTATTTGCTTCAGTATTAACCATTAATTTCTTCAAATACTCATCAGTGTAACTGCACTGCTGAATCTCTGTAGTCTTTTGTTTACCCTGCCTAGATTTATTTCACACAAAAGATTGGCACAAATCCCAGAAGACACAAAACTAATGAAGGATTGATTTCCACTGTGACAATTAGTTGCCTGTCCCAGTTATAAAACAAGAAGGCCTGGCATGTAGATGATATGGGGTGAGAGTGTTTACAGTAAGTGCTTGCTTCAGTCTGGAGATTTAGTGTAAAACTGTGATAAACACAAACTGAATTTAATTTTTTTGTAGCAGTGAGGCTTCAGTTGCAATATTCTTGCCAAGGCTGGCTATTCTACCCAGCAGTGCAACAACTACACCACTCCTATGGTCCTAAGAGATGAGTGGAATATTTTACCTCCCTTAGCTCAATTCCTTCCAAGACCTAGGCTACAAATATTATGTCCTTCCTCATAATGGTTTTCTTCCTTGCAATTATTTCCACAGATAACCTTATCTTCACTTGCATGTAGGCTATAAGTAATTAAAGAAAAAACATCACAGGGATGCTGTAGATAAAGTTACCTACACATAAGAGACAGACCAAATGGCAAGGAAGATGTAGTGTTGATTATTGATTATTATCCATATCAGAAGGACTGTAACAACCAGATTAAAAATCATCAGAGTGATACGTCATCAAATGCAGAACTAATAAACATCAGCTATTACAGTGATGACAACCTATTTCCAGTGATTTTTGAGGATCTAATATCATTCAGTCATTATAAGTGTAGCAAAAAAAAAGAAAAGAAAATAAAGAAAAAAAAAAGAAAGAAAAAAAAATAAAAAAGAAAAAAAAGAAAAAAAAGAAAGAAAAAAGAAAGAAAGAAAGAAAAAAAAAAGGCTGATAGCTCAAATATCAAAATAAAAGACCCCAAAGGCAAACCCAAAGCTCTGCTGGGGTTTACTGTTGCTACCAAAGGTGATGATATTTCATAGTGCAGTGGACACAAGGGAAAAGAAGTGGGCACTTCCTGCATGTTCCCATCCCCTGCCATGTTCGTGATTCATCAGTGCATCCCAGCCTGGAAAGGGCAACAGCAAAACTCACCATCTACTTTCTGAAGACCAGAAATCTTTCCACTGTCAGTTCCTCCTAGTTTCTGCATCCTGTCAGAGCTGCCAAGCCATTGCCCAAGGGGCCCAGATGCTCAGCAGGAATGCCAGATGGGGAGCAGCCCCAGCCCCACCAAGCTCTGGGATGTTGGCTGCTTGGGAGGAGCAGGGGTTGCAGGGGGCAAAGACAAAGGAGCAGCAGCTGCTCCTGCCATCAAAACGTCTAGGGCACAATGTCAGATCCTGGTAATAACACAGTTATTATCTATCAGCTCCATGTTACTGTCTTATTTTTGAACAAGGAAAAGCAAGCAATGCATTTTTTTGGTTTAAAAGAGAGAATGTACTCATCTATTCAAAAACAATTCATCGTATTTTTCCCTTTTTCCTGACTCCCAACTGTAGGAGGCTACATGAAGTCAGGATCCACACCAAGAAAGAGCACAGCAGTCCTGCACTGAACTGTGTTCTTTTTGTTGTCCATCTGAAAGTCAATACCAGTATGTGAAGGCATAAAAACTCACCACTGACATCAGCATGGAGCAGTCACTTCAAACAGTGCTTTGAAAAATTGCAGTACTATCAGAAACAGGAATTAATTTCAGTTAAATCATTCTTGTTGCAAACTATGCAAATCTCCATCTTAAAAGGTAAAGCAGAGGGTACATGCTGTAGGCCATAGATGGGATATCTCAGCCCTTGCCTGGCTCCTTGGTCACAGTCCCACCATTCTAAGGGTCCACCATCCCCTCATCCCCTAGCTCTGGTGTGGGCTCATTCCTGGGCTGAAGCTGGATCTCTGCTCCCCTGTGGATCTCTGCTCCCCTGTGGATCTCTGCTCCCCTGTGGATCTGCAGGGGCACAACTGCCTCACCATGGACTGCACCAGGGGCTCCAGGGGAATCTCTGCTCTGCTGCCTGCAGCACCTCCTGCCCCTCCTGCTTTACTAATCTCAGCATCTGCAGAGCTGCTTTTCTCCTCTCATTCCTCTCTCTGCCTGGCACTCAAGGTTTTACCCTCCTCAAATAGATAATTTTGAAGATTCTACCACCATCATTGATGTGCTCTTCTTTGGCCAGCAGCTGGTCCACCTGGGGGTCAGCTGGCACTGGCTCTGTTGGACATGGGAAGCACTTCTGGCATCCTCTCACAGAACCCACCCCTCTTAGCCCACTCCCACTACCAAACCCTTGCCACACAAACCAAACACACATAAAGAGCAATCATTTATCGAAGAAGCATGCAAAAATCTATGAGAAAAATTATTTCATGTCTGAAATATTCTGTGTGAGGTGATCCAGGACTGCACTACAGTTTCTATTTCCTCCTGTGACTGGGACTATTAAAACGTGATCTGAAAAATCAAAGGAGTGGTAATTTAAATGTGTCAGGGAGTCAAGATAAGTCAATGTACCGTATAATTTTCTGCAAATATGAGCTGAAGGGGATAAAGCTAAAAACAACTGTTTGAATTTGTGAAAGCAGACAAAGCAAAACCAACTGAGCAAGGAAGAACTGCAGGCAACACTGAAAATAAGGCAGAAGCCTTAGCATCTGATAGCATTTAATTTCAATTAATGTAATGTATTTAATTTCAATTATGTACAAATACAAGTTATAAGATCTTGGGCATAAAATATTGAAGAAAGCAAGGTGTTTTTGCTGAACACCTTGCTGAACACAGAATTTTTGTAATAAATGTGTTCACATAGCTGTAACTTGTGCTTATGCAGTTCTTCCAGTATTACTAAAAGGTAGTCACTCCATCAGCTTTGAACACATCTGGTTACATCTAATCCCACACATTTCTAGGACCTAGGAAGGGTATCAAGATCAACCTGAAGACATCTGCCAGCATCTGCAAATAATGACGAAATATTTCAAAATAGTTTTGTGAGCAATAGCAGTTATTTTAATAAGGAAAATACTATGGAAGATGATAGTCATGTGGTCACTTAGTTTGGAGTAATTCATCAATACAGGGTCACCAAATTGTCAAAGTAGTGAATATTCAAAATATTTTTTATGTTGTACCTATGCATGACATGTGCAGACAATGTTTCTATGCAAATTGAACAGGTAGTAGAAAAATCTCCATTTCTACATCTCATGGCTGTGTATATAGATATTAACTTTCAGCATGGGACTACTGAAATACATTACAGAAAAGTGCTAATTTTTGTGATTTAAAAAGAGCCCATAGATAAAAAAATCATTATTTGATTTATTATGGATGTAATCCAGGGAATGAATAGAACAGCATGCTATGGATCCAGGTCTAGGTCCTGTCCTTTCAACACCCTTAGAAACCAGGCAAAGGAAAATAATTAATTTGCTTAATAAAATGGAATTTTGAGATGTTCCAATTAATTCTTGTCCCAGGAACATTGTATGGGCAGTTTGGAGACTTATGTAAACGTTCTGTCTACCAGTGATCAAAAAATTGACTTGTTCTTTTAATTAAATATCTAATTTTCTTTATTTCTGGAAATATAGAAATACTGGAGCTTCATTTTCCTGGTATATTCTAGCCTCCCCACATTTTATTAAGATAAGATGAGAGCAAATTATTTGAGACAGTTTTTGTAAATAAAACCAGCAATTCTGTTTCAAACTATTGTGTGTCATTCAAATGATAGAAGTAAAGAAGTACTTTTTATCCCCTACTGAAAATATTTTATTAATGAGAAAAAATACTAGATCATGCATTTAGATTTACTTCTTTGGTTCTAAATGATACCCTGTCACAAGATTAACATTAAATGTGTGAGTAGTCCTCTAAATTAAATTATTCGCTTTTCTAAATTAGATATGCACATAAATAATGAGTCTACATTATGAGAACCAAAGAAATTAAAACAATCACTGACAATTAATCCAGTCCCCATACAAGCTACATGCAGAGTCTGCACCTTTTTTCCACTTTTGTTGCAATTCTAAAAGTTATTTTTCATTTATGAATAAATTGTAACAGAAATACATTGAACATATGCAAAAATGGTGAAGGGTGACAAATTATCTAGTGCTATTTCCATTTTCCTTTATTGTCCTAAAATGGTATCTTCCTTCAAAAATTTTTAAAAAAACACCATTCAAAAGAATAGCATTAACTATAGCCCTATTAAGCAGAAATTAGAATCCAAGGGTGGAAATTTCCAAACATCTCTGGTCATGCTTTGCTATGGTAGGTGATATGTACTATATGGAGCATGTTTCTCATGAACTCGAGCTTCCTGTTAGGTTTTCATTAACCAAGATATCACAATCATTTCAAATTTCTTTGTTTCTGAAAGGCAATTAGTTTTACAAGGATCTGCATTAGAAATCTTTCATTACAGATCTTTCATTCTACATATTTAAAAAATACTTCAGGCAGAGAAATATATTTGTCTCCTATTTGTTCCATGTTTGGTCCTTTGCACAAAAAAGCACTGTCATATGTAAAAAATTACTCCAAATTTCTGCATTTAGCTGACAGAAGGATTCAAAGGTCAGCCAGCTACAATATATACTGAAATGGATTCAAAACCATGACAGTGTTGGAAAAAGTAATAGAATATTGATGTCCCTTCTATTAGTGTATCAAGAAGATAAAGAAAGTGATAAATTATCATCTTCTGTCCTTGGAAGAATACAGTAAGCAAGTGCAGAGCTCTCCTTCTAGATCTCTTCTGTTGCTGGTTAGTGCTGATAAAACATTAGTTCTTGGACCAAGCCCCAGGACTAGAGGCAAAACATCAACATACTGAGAGCAGACAGAGCATTTTCAGTCCTAAGGTTATTTTAAGGGTACCTCCTATAGAACCCACCAGTGATCTCCATGCACATGCTTGTGGATTGCCAGTCTTATGCCTCACTGTAAAATGGTGGGGGAGAGCAAAGACCCATTTCTGATTTACATTTATTTCCATCTTCATCATCATATATCTGCCGGGTTTTTTTAGCTGATTGTAAGTGTTTACTTTTTAGGTTCTAAGCTGATTTTATGAGCCCATAATGCTGTGCCTTGCCACCATCAGTCTTTGCAGGCCAGCTCTCTACCAGGCTGATTTCCCAGAGCATGATCCTGTAACTCAGCAAATGGATGCAGACACTGCCCCTGGCCCATATTCCTAAGGTCAGTGCTGGCAATGAATGTACCCTACTCCACTCCACAACCCCTAACTTGCTTTCTCTAACTTGCTTTTTGTAGGGTTGCAGGGCAGATAGGCAACTGTGGGTTTATCTTCTTTTCTGTTAGAGCTGGGATTAAATGCTCAAGAGACACAGTTTTCATGTTCAGACTCAGATGTTTATTAATTCTTATCTACAGTACAGCCTCACAAGCTGTGAGTTCTACCTAACAAAGTAGAAAATGGCTCTGTCTCTAAAAGATGTCTCTACAAGGTCTTTTAAGCACAAATTGTCCAATTATTAAATGACACCTAAATTATTTTTATTTTTAACCCAATAACCAAACACCTGTGGTCTGCATTGTGGATTTTTCCACCCAGTTACGAAAAACCACCCAGACTCATGATGAAGAAGGTGAAAGAGAAGGGCTTTGCCTACACCCTAAATCCTCCATCTTGCTTTATATATATTACTATATTTTAAAACATTAAACTCTAAGTTTTTCACCCTGTGATATTACTCACTTCTATTCAAACTACACACCCACAATCCCAGTGCTATCACTCAATTTTGGAAGCCTGTTCTGTGGCCTCAGGTCAAATGTAGTGTTCTCTTGAAGGTCAGTGCCTGTTAGCACAGAAAGCCTGAAATTCTCAGCTTCCAGGGTTCCAACAGGCAATAGCTAGTGAGAAGGAAAGAGTAATTGAGTGGGAAATCAGGCAAAAGCCTGTAAAAATCTGGGACAAAAACTTAGATGGAAGGCCAATGTTTATTATTAGTGCTATTCTTGCCAATGAACCTAATGCACAGATTTAGGCAAGAATAAATTAACAGAATGCAAATCAAAAAACTAAAGCAGTCAGAGAAGGCCACAGACAGGAATACATGCTTCATGAGCACTGATTAATCTCATTTATTCATTAAAATATTGATCCTCCAGAAGGCGCACACACACTTATTCACTGCTTGCTGCCATCAGTTAATGCCTCCCAAGACTCTGCTCCTTCAGATAAACTTGCAGTTTTAAGGAAGTTTTTTTAAGGAAGAACTAAGCATCCCACAGCATACTCCAGCTGTAACACACAGTGAAGGTTGCCCACAGGTACAGCAAGGTGATGGAACAAGACAGCCCAGTCTCCAGCAGAACCACAGCAAGAAAAAAGCAAGAGATACACCAGAGGAGACCAATATGACAGGCTGCACCAGAATAGCAAAGAAAAACAGTGATTATGGACCTAAGTCAAAGTGAAAATAAGATAGTGCTGCCAAAGTCCTGGGTGGAAGAAACCAGTTTTGTCAGGTGGGAGAGAGAAGAATCAGGAATTCTGAGTTAGGGAGAAACCAGTGTAGGAGAAGGATTTTGCAGCACCATATAATATTGCCACTGTTCCAATTTTTGCATAGCAGAAATTTCCCTTGTTTTTCTGTTTTCAGCCTTTGAGACAAGTGGGATTCTTAAAAGCTTGAGCTTTTGTAAAGATTAAATGTTAAGTCAGTAAATGCACATCACTAAGCCTACTGGAATGGTCTCCAAGGCCTTTTCTGTACCTTCCCAAGGGTGAGACAGTATATGGCACTGAAAAGTATCCCAGTGCTCTTCAGTGCCAGCTTGTTATTTACTGCAGTCACTGTGATGCACCTTTCCTCTTGTCTACAACCAGTATTTATTAGCAATTACTCCTGTAAAACTGGAAAAGGGTAAGTGCTGTGTAATGGACTTGATATTGGTCCCACCACACCTTGAGATGGCAGACCACTCACTGGTTTATGAAGAGACACAGGCAGAGCACAAAGCAAGAGCAAATTAATGCAAAGATTTTTAGAAGCAAATGTTAAATTGCAAAAGGTATTTGACCTCCTAAACCACAAAGAATTGAAATGTGACCTAAGCGTCACTTTACTCTAATGTATCTTGGCAAATGGAAGATTACTATGCTGTTAATGCAAGTACATGAAATCCATTGTATTCTTTCTTCTATTACATCTAAACATCCAAATATAATACCATTTCATATTTTCCATTTTAAACATAATGAGCCAAATTTTCAATTGATATGGAAAGGTCATTTTCAAACAAATACGGAACAATTACGTGGCTGATTTTTGTTCAGTTATCCTGACAGTGCCTACTTAGCAGGTAATTTGTCTTCCAGATGGCAATTATGTATCACACAGATACAGAAATGCAACTGATCTTACACAGGCTGTAGCTCTCAGGGATTTGGTGCCTTTCTGATAAGTAGAAACAAAGGCCACAATGAAAACCTGTTTCCCTATTCGTTTCGTTCATTACTATTAAATCCATAGACAACTTCAACATTTTAAATATTTTCTGAAATCAGGCTTGAGTCTAGCAATTCCTGCAAGACTATAGTAAGAACATAATCCAGCAGCACTGAGTTTCTCAGAAACTCTACTGAATTTACTGTCAGGCCAGCCATTCTCATTTATATGTTTCTATGCAGATCCTTTTTTTCTTCTTCTTCTTCTTTTTTTCTTTTTTTTTTTTTTTCCTCCCTTTTATTCAAAGAACATCTGCAGTTTCTCTTGATGCCCATTGATCAGAGTGGTAAAAAAAAATCCTGTGTATCATTGAGCAACATCTTCTGGTACAGTAACTCCATTAGCCCTGCAGCTGGTGCAGCAAATGCAGTGTTTGCACTCTCACAACAAACAAGCCTTTCTTAAAAAGCTGTGAGGGTGTGTGGTGTTGGCAGGATTCCTGCTCCTGGGACAGGCAGTGAGATCTAGATAGCCTCCTTGGCCCCTTGACTTCTCACAAGGCTCCCAGTGCCACCATCCTCATCCTCTCTCAGAGCTAGGATGCCACGGGGAGTTTTATGAATCACCACCTTCTGAGAAATAGCACCTTTCAAGTCACATTTGCAGCCACCAGAGGAGGTTTGTTTCTGCCTCGATTGCTCCCTTTTTGCCCCAGGGCTCCTGGGGAAGGCTCCTGTAGAGCCAGCCCTCCACACTGTGAGTCTGCACCACCTCCAGCCTGTCAGGATGAGGGGAACACAGACTGCCCCGTCTGGGGCTGTTTCCTGAGTGCTGAAAGGGTCCTCACCTCAGACGTGCCTGTCTTTAGACAAAGCAGAACTGTCCCATTTTCTCAGGGCAATCATGACTCCATGCATCACCCACGAGGCAAGAGTTGGCTAACACTGAGTGGGTGGGTGGGTCAGTAAGTCAGCTGCCCTTTTCCCCCTCCCAGGCAGCTCATTTGCAATTAGTCATTTAGGGTCTAATTGCAAAGGTCAAGATGGGGTGAAGGCTCTCTCAGCTTCTCTATGGGTTGGGAGGTCCATGCCTGCCTGTCTTTGGAGGGGAGGAGGACAAAGTACCATCATTCCTGGGTGAGGGCAGGTACTGGAGGGCTGAGGGCAGACACTGGCACAGCCTTGGTCTGGTCTCACAGAAGATGGCATGGAGCATGCTGCAGAAGCTGAGACAGAGCTGAGCCCAGGAATGGGTTCAGTTTTGCCCTTTTTGGTCAATGAGCACCCAGCTCCAGTTATATGAAAGCCTCCGGTAGTATTTAGTCTCAGAATTTTGACTTTTACAGAAATTAAATGCATAGATGCAGCAGTGGGATATCAAAGCAGGCAAGAGACACATAACACAGATTTGACAAACCCACTTCTACATTGGTATTTGACTGAGACTATTGGTTCTTGCTACACTATTTTAAAATTGCCTTATTTATGATCCTTGCTTCACAGAGTTGCCACTGTCTTCTGATACCGAAAGGGAGAAAATAATATCTATTTTTGAAACATTATCAAATGAAGAAATCAAATAAAGGAAATAACATGAATTTTTGCTTTGTTTTCTAAGAGATATCAAGGGACAGAATGAAACCTGCTGCCCAGCCCCTACAGTACCAGCCACTTGAGGGCTGACAGTTTTCAGGGGCAGAGAAATGCAGAGAAGACAAAGCTTAAGAGTTAATAATTGGTGTGGATATGATTGGTAAAATACGCCAAAAGTCTAAGTGGCCATATTACAAAGCAGATCAATTCTGCATTTATGCTGACTGCAGAATCATTCCCCATGGCTTTTGACCACTGAGCCTTGGCTCTTGTTGCTGCAGGCCCAAGTCTTCTAGGGCACCCAGCTCTATGGTACCCAAGAGAGATAGCAGAGGCCTGAAAGCTGGGAACTGATTTCTTCTCCCAGGTTTAAAAAAAAGAAAGATTTCTTCACTTGGGTGAAAAGCAGATGTGTGAATCAGTGCCTGACAATGTCGTTCTAAAAACAAACAGAAGGCTTAAAGCATCACTTTTACGTGTTTTATGGCCTTTGATTTTTTTTCCTGCATTAATAAATTTTTACAGCACCAGGATTTTGCCAGCAGTATGTGATACCAAAACAGGAAGTTCTGCCAAAAGGATTTGCTTGAAGGTAGGGGAAGAAAGAAGAGAGTGTTCTTCAATTTAATGTCCAGGATGAGCAGTTTATAAGGTCTGCATATTTATAGTACTTTGCATTGCTCCTGCATAATTCCAGCCTTGCTTTAGAAGTAAAGACATGACTGATCATCTCAGTTGCATTCAAAAGTTTCCATTTCTTGACATCAGCTGACATTTTGTGAATTATTTACGGAAGAACACTAAAGCATACATTACATCTCTCCTAAAAGCTTAACTCTTCAAGGCAAATGTCTAGGCTTCCTGTCATTGGAACATTTCATCCAAAGACAGTGTGCAGGAGCCAAACTCACTCTCAAACCTGCCATTTTATCATTCTGCAGATTCAGACAATGTAATAAAGCACACTGAGCCTTTGAAAATTAGTGAAATGAAAGATTACATTTTTTTCTCAAGGCAGGAAACTGCCAGTCTCACAGTGGGAACCTCTGACAGACAGATACAGGCTCTGCTGTGAACATCTTCCTCACCAGCTGCAAATCCTCAAAACTGCTGTACCAAGGAAGACAGTCCAGCTCAGCAGGTCCCCACAGTCATGCTGCTAAATGATTTCCAGGAAATGATGTTGAGCTGCTCTGGGAGATGTGGATAGCACTGCCATATGAGGCACCAGAACACGTGTCAAATCACAACAGAAACCCAAAGGCTGCAGAGGCAGAGCACAGAGTAAGGACATCTATCCAATGGGGTAGGCAGAGGTTAAGGACCAGGACTTCCACTCACAGAATTACAGAAACACAGAATGGTTCAGGTTGGAAAGGACCACTGGAGGTCATATTGTCCAACCTTCCTACTCAAGCAGGGTCCTCAGGACTGTGTTCAGGTGGCTTTGGAGCATCTCCAGGGAAAGAGAGTCTACAGCCTCTCTGGGCAATCTATTCCAGGGATCAGACACACACACAGAGTAAGGAAGTTCTTCTTCATGGTGAGGTGGAATTTCCTGTGTATCAGTTTCTGGCCTTTGCCTCTTGTCCTATTGCTCAGCAACATTGAAGAGGGACTGGCTCTGTCCTCACACCCTCCCTTCAGACACTTACATGCATTGATAGTAAATTCTCACTGTCTTTTCCAGGATGATCAGGTCCAGCTCCCCAGGACTTTCCTTGTAAGAGAGATGTTCCAGTCTCTTTATACTGAGGAGCTGGACACAGCACTCCAGGTGAGGCCTCACCAGGACTGAGCACAGGGACAGGATCACCTTCCATGACCTGGTTTCAATGCTCTTCCTAATGTCCCCAGGATCCCATTGGATTTCTTGGCCACCAGGACACACTGCTGGCTCATGGACAGCTTGTTGTCCACCAGGACCCCCAGGTCCTTCTCCTCAGAGCTGCCCCCCAGCAGGTCAGCCCAAGGCTGTGCTGGTCCCTGGGGTTGTTCTTCCCCAGGAGCAGGACCCTGCACTCGCCTTTGCTGAATTTCAGATGGTTCTTCTCTGCCCATCTCTCCAACCTGCTGAGGTCCTTCTGAAGGGCTGCACTGCCCTCCAGGGTGTTGGCCATTCCTCCCAGATCTGTGTTCCCAGTGAATTTGCTGAGGAGGCACATTCCACCTTTTACAAGTCAAGGATGATCAAGTTAAACAGTTCTGGCCCGAGTACTGAGCCTTGGGGGACGTGACCAGGGACAGGCCTCCAGCTGTGCCACTGATTTTGACCCTCTGGGATCTGTTGTTCAGCCAGTTCTTGAGCCACCTCTCTGCCCACATCCCAGAGTTTGTCCATGAGGATATTATGGGAAACATCATGAAAAGACTTTCCAAATTCCAGGACATCCATCCCCTCATCCATTCATGTGGTTGTTTCATCATAGAAGGAAATCAAGTTGGTTAAGCATGATTTCCTTTTAATGAATCCATGCTGACTGGTCCCCACCACCCTCTGGTCTTATGTTCAGAGATGGTCTCCAGGATGGGCCATTCCTTCACCTTTTAGGGATTAAGATAAGGCCGCCTGGCAAGTAGTTCCCTGGGTCCTCCTTCTTTCCATTTTTTTGAAGATTGGGATGCCATTTGCTTTCTTCTTGTCCTCAGGCACCACTTCTGACCTTTATGACCTTTCAAAGATAATAGTGAGTAAAACAGCAATGAAGCCTCATTTCCCTCAGCACTTGCGGATGTCAAATTTAACTTAATGCTTCTCAGCCAAAGGAGAGTTTTCCTTTCTCCAGGTTTTCTCCCTGGTCTCCTGGGTCAGGGTTTCCCTAAGGGATGGGCTTGGCAGTAAAGAATGAAGCCAAGAAGAATTTGGTATCTCAACCTTCTCTACAGCCTTGATTGTGAGTGTCCCTGTTCCATTCAGTAGCAGACTCACAATTTCCCTAGCATTTCTTTCATTACTGATATATTTGAAGAAGCTCTTCCTGCCCTTAGTCAGATGTAATCCCAGCTACGCCCTGGCCTTCCTCACTGCAATTCTGCATGTCCTGAGTGTATCCATGTATTCATCCTAGGGGTCCTGCCCCTGCTGCCACCCCATGTCTGGGTTTTTTCTCTGTTCCTTGTTCATCCATGCAGGTCTCCTGCCCTTTTTCTCACTTGCTAGCCCATGGCAATGGATACACCTTCCTTGAACCTGACCAGTTTGCTGGACTCACTTTCCTGCAGGGCCACTCCCATGGCATTCTTCCATGAAGTTCCCTGAAGAGGCTGAAATTAGTCCTCAGGAAGTCTAGGGCTGCAATCTGATGTTCTTCATCCTTGCAGGATGCTGAACTCCACAATCCATGGTCCCTGCAGCCAGGGCTGCCTCCAGCCTTTCTTGTTAATTAGTTTAAGGTCCAACAGTACACCTTTCCCTGCTGGATCCTTCACAGCCTCTACAAGAAAGGTAACATCAGGGGTGTCCTGAAAGGAACCTCAGGGATTGTTATCACAGCCTGACTGTGTTGTTCCTTCTACTGACATCAGGATGGTTGAAGCTCCCCACCAGAACCAGCACTCAAGGTTGTTGGGCTACTTCTAGATGTCTGCAAGAGACCTCATCCACTTCCTCCTCCTCCTCCTCCTCCTCATCAGAGGGCCTGTAGCAAACACTCACTGCAGTGTCACCTTTGTTAATCTGCCCTTTAATCTTAACACATAAAATGTCACCTTGCTCATCATCCTCCCCAAGGCAGAGCTCCAGCTCTTTCCCTGCAGTTCATCAGCTCCAGGCTAAGCCTGTGGGGAGCTGAGGTCCCCATCCCTATTCACAGTCACTCCACTGCAGCATTCAATGTGAATATCACCTTGGTAAAGGTGTCTGCACAGCTCCTCCTGTGTCTCACCAGTATGGTGAGATCACACAGACCCAACTGTCTTTGTGATGCTTTTCTGTAAGAATAAGCAAGTATTTTCATAGGAGAGGATTTGTTGTTAGTACTTGTGCTTTGAAAAGAAAAAATGGATGAGGCTAATGGCCAAGCATGTCTAAGCACAGATTTCCCTCTTCAATGCAAGACTCAAGCACACAGATTTCTGAGCACATTTAACTTCTTTATGTAATCCAGAAAATTCATGTGCCACCTGGGGACTAGGCAGTGACCTTTTAGATCTCTGTGGATATACACAACTCTCCCACTCTCAATACAAGTGAAATCCTAGACTGGCTGCCCTTGTTCAAGCACATGCCTTAGAAAAACAATATGATGGGAATCATTCTGCATTAAATGTAGATAATTCAAAAATTTCTGTGCCCTTCAGAAGACATGCTGTGTAGTGCAGCAGCAGTGAAAGACAATAGTTCATTGATTTTTTTGGTGATTCAGGAAGGGCTAAGGTTCACAATAGGAAACAGTTGCTTTCCCTTGTACTGATGGTCTACTATACCAATAGAACAGAAGGTAGGCAGATTGCAAGCCTTATCCCATTGAGGTGAAAGTGAGGGCCATTTGAGAGTATTATTTATATGGATAAGACCAGGGCTTTGATGAATTCTCAGCCTGTTAGGTTGGTAAATATTGAAGTACTTTATGATCTTCTATCTGTTAAGTCAACAGAATAGAAATTCTCATCAAGAATGTTCATCACAGCCAATATTACGTGAGGAACAGTGTCAGTTACCTGTTTTCTAAGTCACAGAATCACAGAATCAGAGAATGATAGAATTAAAGAGACCTTAAAGTTCATTCAGTCTCAACCCCACTGCCATGGACAGGGACATTTTCCACCAGACCAGGCTGCTCAGAGCTCCATCAAACCTGGCCTTGAACACTTCAAGGGATGGAGCATCCACAACTTCTCTGGACAACCTGTTCCAGTGTCTCACCACCTTCATAATAAGGAATTTTTTCTGTGATATTCAATCTAAACCTCCTCTTCTTTCAGTTTGAAACCATTCCACCTCGTTCTACTGCTCCCTGCCCTTGTGAATAGACTCTCCCCTTCCTTACAAGCTCTCTTCAGGCAGTAGAAGGCCTGAGGTTTCGTCATCCTGAGGCCTTCTCTTTTCCAGGCTGGACATATCCAATTCTCTCAGCCTTTCCTAACAGGACAGATGCTCCACCCCCTTACTCAACTTGGTTTCTCTCCTCTGGACTTGCCCCAGCAGGTCCATGTCCTCCCTATGTTGGGGATAACCATACACATGCTCTCTTTCCACGCACTGTCACCATGGCATCTGGTGGCACTTGCAATACTGTGTCATCACTTAATCCTCTTGTACAACCACAAAAACTGAGGCACAGAAGACCCTCAGTTACAAGGGAATACCACATGCCAAGCTTTGACTTCACACAGCAGATTTAAATCCAGAGTTACATCCTTAGATCTCTGTCTCATTGGAAGCCAGCTCTTTGGGAAATGAAAATGCACTTTTAAAATGTTGTCATTAGTGCCTTGTTTGGAGTGATGTAGGAAATTGGCCATGAAGCAGCTGTTTGAATCTGTAGGTGTCTGAAGATGCAGGACACCCCTGTACTCCAGATGTCCCTTTCCTTTCTTTTCAAAATGCCTCAGTTTTCCAGCTGACATAGCATTTGTTTAAGTCTCAGCTTCTGACTAAGGGATTTAATGGCTGAAAATCTGCCTAAGGGTCAGAATACTCCAGCTGAGTTCATCCTTGGGTCACTGCATTGAACCAGGACTGTGGATAGGAGCCTGACCTCTATCTTTTGCCTTATTTTTTGTCTTATTTTTTGCCTTATGCTGTATTTTATCCCTTATAGTGAAACGCAAGTATTGTGCTTGATGCATTTTTTAGAAATGTAATTGATTTTAAAGAACTCAGAGTCTCTTGGATGAAGCCACTAATGGCAGGTAAAGCTGGTTTTGCCATTCTAAAATTTGCTGAAATAAAATTAATGCAATAAAGGGCAAGACTAATGCTATAAGGGGCAAGACCCTACCCAGCAGTCTAACTAGGGTTAGACTTTTTTTCTGGACATCCTGTTCAGAAAACCTACATGAAAAAGTGTGAAATTTATACCCTGCTCTGATGAATCAGGCAATGTGTTGAGGATATTCTGGCAGCTAAAGGGCACATTGTCCTATATTCACATCCACACAGGAAAGTGTTTGTGTGTCTGAGTGGTTGTTCCCTCTTACCTAAACAGGCATTAAAAAACACATGGCTGCAACAAGGTAAATGCATGTACAGGTTCAGCACAGGTTGGAGACCAAACTTTCCATGTGCATGTATGCAAAAAGAAATCTTATTTATCTTCATCAGTTTCAGAAGCTTTGCTGCTTATATTCCTCTGCAGTAACAGCTGAAAAATATCTTATGTACAACAATATGCAGACATACAAGAAAGAGGGAAATGGCATGAAAGAATCCCAAGCAATTTGGTCAGTAAATTATGCTGTGGTATCTCTGGCAGTCTTTCAGAGAGCTACAGAGCTGGTTTAACTGGTCAGCCATCTGTACAAAACTTTAAAAACATTTTCTGCTATGAAACATATAATCCATAGACCAGTTTCTTTCTGGTAGAGCAGAAGCTGTGGCAGTCCCATATTTTATGCATAACAAATCTCCTGTGTTCCTGCAGATCAATCCATCTGGTATAAATTAGAGTCTCTGTGAAGGGAAGTATTGGCTCTTGGGCTTTTTTATTCATCACAAAGGAAAATGTAAATATACTCTTCCTCTCTGTATTTTTTGTTCATCACAGAAGAAAGTGTAAATATACTCTTTCTCTTTGAAAACTGAACATAGAAAAAAAAGATATGGCGATGCAGCAAAGAAAAAAGGAAAGCACAGCATTAAAACCTAGCATGAACACATCTTTTTTTTTTTTCATACTGTCTCACACATACAACCAGAGGACATTTAATATCTCTATTTTCTCTCAACAGCACAACTATATTCTGCATGTAAAGCCCTGGGGAGAAATTACTATGGAGAAACTCCAGAGTCCTACACCAGCCTACCACAGGGCTTTCTGGTGCTCAGAAGGGGTTTTTCCCAACATCACACAGCACAAGCCATCAGATGCAGATTTGATGGCCCAAGCCCCAGCTGCTGCTACTCATGAGAACAGGATTTGGGCTCTGCACGTTACTGTACAGGTTGAAGCACCCAGGCAAAACATCACTCCCCTACTGAGCTAAATATAGGAGACCCATATCTTGCGCCTCTTAGAAGAAAAACAAGCTTTTGCTGACCATGATTTTTTTTTGCTGCAGAACATAAATGCAACCATGATTATTTTTTGTTGCAGAATAGAGATTATCTCAGTTGTTTAAAGCATGGTTCTAATAGCACCAACACTGGAGGCCCAATATGGGCCATTCCCTTAAATTATGTGGGCCATTCCAAACTTGAGTATTCTTTGGTCCATGATCTGTATCAGTGAATTGCTAAATAATGTTTTAAAAACAATGCTAAAGGACAGTTTTAAACCAGCTCTTTATCCTACAGGCTTTCTAGGCCTAGAAAGAGAAAAAATTACCTGCAGTTTTATTTTACTCAAAGCTTATTTTGTCAGTCCAGCAGTTCCTGAGAAGCGCAACATTGGTACTGCTGGGCTAAGCTAGCTGTAGCACTTGAGACATTCCCAGACACAGAGAAACACAAACAAGAATCCCCCAATAATATTGATTTTTAATGCCAGTGACAACATCCCTATTACTAATACATGTGCCAGCATCAAAAAGATGATGATCATCTCAGACATAATTAATGCTAACAAGAAATTGGTAGGATTGCCACAAATTGCTAAAAGATATAACTCAGGATTCTGGAACTATCACAAGGATGGAGGCATTACTCCCCCAGAGTGGCTGCACCAAGAGCTGCCAACACTGACACAACATTTCACTGAGGGATTAATGCCTTTTTCCCTTTCAGGAAGTGTAATTGCCTGCTCTCAGAGCCAGTGACCCAAACACAGAGAGGGAATGCCATACCTCGCAGAACAGCCCTCAGAAAGGCTGGCATGGCAAAGACCCCTGTGATCCCTGGGGAGCAAGGCTGGCTGAGAACGCTGTGAAGCTGGAGTACAGCAAGGGATTGGGCTCAAGCATTTACCATGCATCCCTTCATGAAACACACGTGGGGAAAAACCCTCTCCTGAACATGCAGGTTTCTCAAATTTGTAAAAGATTGTCTATGCTGGAAAGCCAAATTTATCCTCAACTGCATCCAGAGCAGTGTGGGCAGCAGGGCCAGGGAGGGGATTCTGCCCCTCTGCTCTGCTCTGCTGAGACCCCACCTGCAGGGCTGCACCAGCTCTGGGGGCCCAGCACAGCAAGGACAGGGAACTGTTGGAGCTGTCCAGAGAAGAGCCATGAAGATGATCAGAGGGATGGAGCACCTCTCCTAGGAGGACAGACTGAGACACTTGGGGTTGTTCAGCCTTGAGGAGAACAGGCTCAGAGGAGACCTTCTAACATCTTTCCAGACCCTAAAGAGGGCTACAAAAGAGCTGGAGAGGGACTTTTTACATGGCCAGGTAGTGAGAGAACAAGGCAGAATGGTTTCAAACTGAAAGAAGAGGAGGTTTAGATTGGATATCACAGAAAAAATTCTTTATTTTGAGGATGGTGAGACACTGGAACACGTTGTCCAGAGAAGCTGTGGATGCTCCATCCCTTGAAGTGCTCAAGGTTGGGTGGGATGGAGCTCTGAGCAGCCTGGTCTGGTGGAAGTTGTCCCTGTCTATGGTGAGGGATTGGAACAAGGTGATCTTTAAGGTCCCTGGCAATCCAAGCCCTTCTCTGATTCTGTGCAATTGCTTTTCTGAAGATTATAAAATCAGGTAGGGTCAGTGAGAAGTACAACCAAAGTAAAATGTACATTGAAGAATGTAATTCCATGTATGAAAAGATATATTTCTTTCTGCATGTGTCTCATAATTATGATTTCCTCCTCACTGCTTGTGGTAATTATACACACATTGCAAGTTGTAGAGCTCAAGGAAAGCTGCATTTCTTCACGCTACTGTCTTTTGACTATGATTTTGCAGGTTATTTGTGTCAGTGTCTGACAAACAGTGTTGCAATTGCCAAAGATTCTGGTGAGAGCAGCAGAATACTTCTGCAATGTCACTCAGTGTGGCCAGGAATAATTTTAATTTTATGGACCAGCATTTAACTTACGCAGTGCTCTTTAAATCAATGTACTTAGGTACACGCATTAATAATTAATATTGAAATACAATATAAAAGTGTGACAATGCTGCACATTTAATACAATATAGTCACACCAAAGCTGAGTTTGGCCCACCGTATTGACTTTTGCAGATAAAAACAGAGGCACAAATAACGCAGAAGCTGAGAGGAAAAAAAGAACCAAATACGTTGCTGTGGGGAAAAAATAAGAATATAAAAGAACAGATTAAAACCCGAAATCCAAAACATTTACTTCTGTGTAAACATAGCATTTGGGAAGTGCTTGTGCAATGCTCTGGCACCATTTCCCTTACAGACATATGTGTGTTGAAGAAGAAAGGCAAAAACCAGCTTGTGGTAAGGTGGAGGGGTGAATCTCAGCAATAACCAGGTTCACTGCAGAGAAGCACACCCAGCAGTTTGGGGTCTTTTGTTTTAATAAGCCCTCTGAAGCTGGATTTTTCACAAGTGCTTTTAAATTAGCTCCATCCCTCCTTTGTTGTGCGAGGACAAGCCTGTGTGTGTGCATCTATTACCCACATGATGAATGTCAGAAAAAGGCAGGATGAAAATTCAGGCTGCAGCCAATTAAAACTGGACTGGAAGATGTGCCAGGGGACTGTGGAGCAGCCGCAGCTCCCTGCCAGCTCCTGGCCAGCCCGTGGTCTGTGCTTTCAGCTGCAGACTCACACACATCCCCCACCCCAAACAAGTCCCAGAGCAAACACACCATGGCACAGGGAGTTTGCCTTGCCAGGCTTCATCAGGGACCTGGTTTTTGCACTTGGAGGGAGCGTGGACCCCAGCATGGCCAAAGCGTGAGATCGTTTTGGTCTCACACAATGAGTGCTCTCCACTTGCTTGAATGCACAGCTCTGGGAGAAAAATCATGAAAAAAAAATCCAGCTTGTACTGAGACAAAAGAAAATCGAGCAGGTCAAATCATCTAAAACACCCTAGAGTCAATGTAGTTGTCTCTATCTCCTTGAACCCTGTAATCCTGCCGTGGACTCCCTGCATCACCACTCACCTTCGTTTTCATCTTAGTACCTGCAAGCAGGATCTGTTTCAACACAGTGAATTACTGGGAGACAGAAGGCTTTGCCCCAGTCAAGAAATCAAATAGTCATATCCCTCAGCTATAACACAATTTACTTCCCACAAAGTTAATAACCCTTCCATGTAAAATTACACATACAAGCTTCCCATATTGTCTTTCCTTACCCTATCCCCAGGCATCACATGTTTGCAGCCTCAAAGAGATTAAGCATTTCAGCTGCTCCAAAATGTTCAGAAGTTAACTCACAAGAGTCACTGTGATCTTTACACTTTATGCTGCAGCTTTTAGAGACACTAAATTGTTCACAGACAATTTAGACAAGGACAGGATTGCAGAACAGAAGAACAACAAAAGTGAACCAATCACTCTAAGTAGAGTAAGCAGCAATTTATTTCAAGACTGATTTAAACAAAAAATCTTCTCTGCTCCAGACTTAACACTTGATCTAGATGGTATTTTGCATTTGGATCACATTAAGTGGAGGAAGAAAGCTTTAGGGAATAAACAACCCTTTCCTACAGATATTTCATTTTGGCATCTCTTCCTCTACACGTACATATTGCAATGATCCAAGTTGTGTTGCATTGGTACCTTTCCTGAGAAAGGAAATAGCATTGGACAAACAGTCAGAAGCATCCAGAGGAACCCTGGCACTTGTAAATTCAGATTTCGTAGCCCTGCTTTATGATTCAATGTTCCCAGGAAGCAGGCTGCTGGTGCCTTACCTTGTGGCACAGAAGCACTGATGTCTCATGTTCAGTGACAGCTGTGAAAGTAAAATTTGTATCTCTTTCACTCACAGCAGACAAGAGGAATTAGGTACAAATGGATAAAGGCATGCTTAACCTCTTACTGGAAGCTAATATGTTGTTGCTGTTTGCTTATCCAAGCTCCTACCTTCATAAAAGACCATCACAAACATCTATATGTCCAGCTACAGCAAAAGTTTATGCACATGTGTAATGCTGGGCATTGCTGCTCTACAAGTGGTAGCAGGAACTCAAATAATAGAGTACTGACACCTGGACCAAATAAAGAGGCCAGAAATACAAGCTGGAGGCTGCTGAGACAGGGGAAGTGAGAAGACAAAGAGATCTGCCTTTCTGGAGGCTACCAGTAGAAGCAAGAGGGGTTACTCATTGCCTCAGGGACATTTCAACAAAAGTGTCACTTTTCCTATCCTTCACGAAACTTTGACATTTCCATTATTCAGGAATGAGCACTGTTTTTTGGGTGGACCATGGTGGTGCCATGGGTGGTGCCCCAGCACGGGTTTATCCCATCTTTGGTCTGTCCTAACTGAAATGGAGGATCAGAATATTCACAATGAGATGAGAGCAAAGCCAAAAGAGATCTGCTGTTCACCCATGCACTCCTGAAAGGCCAAAGCTTTAATTTACTCAGTACTCTGGGCAGATGCTCCTGGGGAGGATGAATGCCATTTTTTTATTGTCTGCAATGATGTTTCCACTCCAATCTCCATACCTTTCAGCACTGATTTGGCTGTAAAAGTAGAGACATCCTCTGGCCTGTTGCAATGCACTCTCGCACCTGAGCAGGTGTTCCCATATTGGGAAAAGAGTTTAAGCCTCACCCCTGAACTTTTAAGGAAGAAGAACCAGAAACTTCTATGCTTCTCTCACCATAATTAGTCCAGTGCCAGGACAAAGGCACCCCTTGGGTCCTTGAGCTGTTCCTCAAGTAACGTAGGTATTTTATATTGGGCAGCATGCCAAAAATCCCTCTTAGATCACTGAATACTTAAGAGAGAGCACGGAGATTCTTGGGGCTTTTTAGGGTGTCTTGGCAGGTGCAAGGGACCTCCCTGCACTGTGCACAGCTTTTTCTCTTTTGGTCTGTATAGTTTGTTATTTTCTCTTTAATTAAAACTTTTTGCTTTTTCAAAGCACCTCCAATCATGCTGTCTTGCTAATTTTTCATAAGCCATTTCTGGGAGGCTGCTGGTCACCCTCAAGGTGTGATGAACCTTTGTGGGGCTAATAACACGCTGGCCTCACACAGCCACATATCACTGGTCCTGCTCTATTTCCACAACTCCTCTGCTATTTAAGGACTTTACTGTGTGGTCTCCATTTCGGTGGTTCCAGTCTCTTGCTGGAACCAGGAGCAGCAGCAGCAGCAGGCCTGGGACAGGGACAGTCTGCCAGGTCTCACCAGGCCCACCACCATGGGATGAGGCTGGGGCTGCCAGAGGAATTAGGGAGTGAGTGACACAAGGGCCCCTTGACACAAGGATGTTCAATCAGCAGCTAGGCAACAGAACTAGTACATTGCTGTAGAACCATGGAAAGCGTTTTGTCTGTATGAAACTTGTGTTGCCATTTTCCCAATCCAAAATCTGGTTTTCATGGCTTTTGCAGCTCCCTAATGTCACACAAATAATGCTGGGGTAGAGTTAATTTGTCTGGGGTAGAGTTAATTTGTCTGGGATAGAGTCAATTTTCTTCACAGGGGCTGCTGTGAGGCTGTGTTTTAGTCTTGCATTGAAAACAGGTTGATAATATAGAGATGTTTTTGTTGTTGCAGAGCAGTGCCCAGCCTGCTCAGCAGGGTTTTCTGCTTTTTGCACTGCCCCTCTGGCAAGGAATCTGGGGGTACTTGGGAGGCTGGGAGGAGACAGAACCAGGACAGGTGACTCAAACTGAGCAAAAGGATAATCCAGACCATGTCACATCAGCTCAGTGTATAAAGTGGGGAGAAGAAGAAGAAGAAAGGAGGGAACATCTGGAGTGACAGAGTTAACCAAAGTAATCATTATGTGTGACAGGGCCTGGCTCTTCTGGAGATGGCTGAACACTTGCCTGCTCATGGGAAACCCTGAATTAATTTCTTGCTCTTCCTGCTTGCATGTGCAGCTTTTTGTTTTCCCTATTAAATTGTTTTTATCTCAAAAAATGAGTTTTCCAGCTTTTACCCTTCTGATCCTCTCCCCAATCCTGCTGGTGGAGGAGTGAGCAGCTGTGGGGACTTGGCTGCTGTCTGGGGCTAAACCATGGTGTTGGGACAACTCCTAGGCCAGACACCCATCCTCTTCCTCGGGCCTCCTCTGGTGCCTCACCAGCCCCTCATCCATTCTACTGCATTTTGGACAAGCTACCCAGAGCAGTGACACAGGCAACCTTCCCACTGCAGACAGGGACAGAGATTTCCACTGACAATTTTGTTGTGTTTGGTTGTTGTTTCCACTGGTGCTTTCACAGAGCCTAAGTTAATGTGTTTTTCTCCTGTGGAGTGCGATGACCTGTGTTAAGCTTTTTCATGCAAATCAATCATCCACTTATTTCCCTCTGCATATACTGCCTTCAACAACAGGTTGATAATGAGAACACACAGACAGACAGAAACCATATGATTAGGCCTTTATCTCAGTGGACACTGTAGTATCTGTCCTGATTTTCTGTCCTTTATCTCTGTCCTTAAGCAAGGATATCTCCTTTCTCAAGGATAAAGAAAAAGGAAAGAAGAAGCAGGGAAAAAGGCTGGCATCCCAAATTTTGGCCCATTGGAGAGTTCTTATGCTTAAGCTCAGCTACAAAAACAATTTCTGCTACTCACGTACAAGGCTACAGTCACACATAATTGCATGTCTTGGCTACTACATCTTAATAATCTCCCAGACTGTCCTAACGTGGGGCCTGGTGCCTGGCATCTTTTGTCTGGACATGCCTGAGCACTCACACTTTGAGAGCATCATGTTTTAATTACGCCCTTGTCTCCATAAAAGGGAAAAAATAGTTTCCCGACATGACAGAGAAGCCTCAGAAGGAAATTCTTTGAAGGAAGAAGGAGCAAAGGGAAGGTTAATGAATTTGTGTGAGGCAAGAGAAAGAATTTTCTATTTGTATCCAGTGCTGGTTGGATATTTACATTGAAGTGAATAAAGAAAATTAAAAAGTAATAAAGAATTAGATACCAGACATTGAATCAGAATCATGGTGCTGGAGCAATGTTGCCTGGAGAGTGAAACATGACAAAAGCTAAACATCTGATTGCTGTTGGGGTAGAACATGGATTTCACAGAAGATTTTTCTCTGCAGCATTGCTCCTTTTGTTCACAGTTTGCCTAATTCAGCACTTTTGTTAGTGGGAGAACACTCTCATTGTTGCTATTTTAATGCACAGACTTGCACTCCTCTGGCAAAGGGGTGGTGGGCAGAGAACACACACCTATCTCTGCATCATCAGGCATTCAACAGGAGTGGTGCATGGCCCAGTGACCATTGCTGCTCATGGCTCCAGTCTCCAGCAGCATCCAAGGGCAGGGAATTATCCCTGCCCTAAATGTTCAGGGATGGGCTAGGGTTAGGCTTTTTTATCTTCTTTTCCTCTCAGAGCTGGGATTAAATGCTCCAAAGATAATGTCTGTGTTTGGACTCAGATGTTTATTAATTCTTATCTACTGTACAGTTCCACAAGCTATGAGTTCTACCTAACAAAGTAGAAAATGGCTATGTCTATATCTCTATTTCTCTACACGGTCTTTTAAGAACAAACTGTCCAATTATGAAATGACACCTAAATTTTTTTTACTTTTATCCCAATAACCAAACATGCGTGGTCCGCAATGTGGATTTTTCTACCCAGGTACAAAATACCACCCAAACACCTAAAGAAGAAGATGAAAGAGAAGGACTTTGCCTACACCCTACAACCTCCATCTTGCTTTATATATATGACTATATTCTAAAACCCTAAACTCTTTAAGTTTTCCTCTCTGTGATATTACATACTTCCACTCAAACTATACACCCATAATCCCAGTGCTATCATTTAATTTTGGAAGCCTTTTCCAAGGCCTCAGGTCAAATGTAGTGCTCTCTTGAGGATTAGTGCCTGTCAGCACAGAAAGCCTAAAATTCGCAGTGCCCAGAGTTCCAAAAATGGGCCAGTCTGTGCCAGGGCACAGGAGCTGCTGCCCCCCCAGTACTGGAGAGTATTTCAAGACACCTCTCTCCTGCTGCTCATTGCTGGAGTCCTGCCATGGATCTGTGCAAGTACAGCAGCACCTACAAATTAGAGATTTATTAAAAAATAAAAGATGAGAATTTATGTGTTCTCGTACTTCTGTGTTCCCTGAGGGCAAGGAAGTTACCTAAAAACCACATACATGGAAGACAGAAGAACTGAGAAATAAAAAGCCACGTTTGATGGGAATCTACAATTGTTTGGAACCTGCTACTAAGGTTTTATCATACCAGGAGAAAAAGAAGAAAAAATAACATGGCAGGGAACACCTTCAGTCTGGAAACACATAAATCATACAATTTAGTGGCTCACAAATGCCACCTTTCTTTAATGATGTTGACAAGAAATTGAGGACTCATCTGAAATACATGTTATTCAGAAATAACTCACAAACAGTTTGTAACAACTGCTGTTCAAAATTGTTTTGCTGTGTTTCACCCAGCTAATGAGCCCAAATCACTGCTTTGGTCAGGGCAAGGGTTAGACTCAGATTGCTGTAGCAAATTCACCCATTTAATAATTTCAAAAACAGTTTCCCAACACTGTTGAAAATTACTGACATAATCCCTGCACATCTGCAGTGTGGAGCATGAACCTCCATTTCCAGAGCCAAGCAGTGCTGCTCAGAACCAGCAGTCAGAAAGAAGCCAGGGCAGCTCATCTCAAACCCCACAGCCTGGTTATCACTGCCCCCAGCCTTGGGGACCCCCACTGGATGAACCAGTGGCACAGCTGGAGCTGGGCAGCAGAAATGTGGTTTTTCCAGTGTAAGGTTTTTTGTTGTCCAGCTGATCTCCTGTGCAGGCACCACAAAGCTTACCAGATAATCACAAAAAGAGAGATAACACACACCTTTGCTCCTCATTGCCAAACAACAGGAAAGCCCAAAGTGCAGGTGCTCAGCTCAGGGGACACCTGCCAGACCCACAGACTGGAGCTGTAAGGGGTCTTGGGGGTTCCAAGACAGAGAAACACTGAAACACTGCTAATATTCATCTGAGCTCTGATTATCCAAGGGCCAAATATAGTGTGGGATCATCCACAAGAGAGATCCAAATCTCCTGATAATACATGGACCCCAATACTTCTGGCAGTAACTTCATTCTCTGTGTTTTATACAAGATCCCAATGGAAATCTTACAAAAAACAGCTGAAAACAAGTGTAATGTTTTTAAGTTCAGAACCAGGCAGAAACACCAAGGTGGAATGCTGAGAAAGAATCAAATGAAGACTGAAAAGAAAGCAGGGTAGATTTTCTGCTTCTTCCCTTCAATGTCTATATGGCATACTTTAAATTGTAAAACCATTTCTTAAGCAGTTTATCTCATAAAACTCATTATGCAGCTTAAGTTTAAAAAAGAGAGTGTTTTAATTATGGTCACCTTCTTTAGAAATGCTTTGAAAATTACTGGAAAAAAGGCATTATCCAGGAGTTACATGTGCCTCCACCCCAAAGGGAAAGAGCTTCACAGGATCCAAAACAATAACTGAACTACATTGTGAAAGATAAAAACTATCATTATGGTAAAACATTTAATTAAAAGAGCCATGAGTTTTGGCAATGTTATAAGCTTTCATTATTCAGGGCACACACCAGCTTCCCATCAAATAGGATTACAAAACCCCTTCTTTTCTGGAAAGGTTAATTTATGACTGCCCATATCAGAACCTTTTCATGTGTGTCTCAAAGCTGCTTCATTCATTGCTGAATACTGGTTTAGATCAGAAACTCATCCACCATCACAATCTTCACGCTCCCGTTCCAAACAAGTATACTAAAAAGGAATGGCAAACCATCTTAGATTCTGCTTAAAGAGAGTGATTTTTGCATATATTTAACATGTTCATATTAGTAACTGTATTCTCAGCCAATAAGTTTTCCTTCTTTGTCCTGAAAATTTGTCCAATCCCAGCAGGGAGATCCATAACAAGGACATTATTTTCAAGTTAATTACTAGTTAACACTGAAACGTACATTTCAACTGAAGTTACTTCAGGATCTTCACTAGGTAATCAAGAGGTAATCCCTGTTACTGGCAATGTAGTTGTTACAAGATGCCTCTCTTGGCCATGAGGCTGACAGAGAATATGTGAAAGTATCTCTTGTACATCCATTTTCAACTTTGCAGGAATTGAGAAATGTGCATTAACAAAATCACACTTCCCTCCATTCTTGAGAATTTAACACTAGCAACTCTACTAGGAGAAATGGCTAATTATCAGATTAGCTAAAAAAAAATCCCCAGAATGCCATTATTGACATATCTGATCACACAGAAATGCTCAAGCTGAATATATAGTTCTCTCTACAAAGCCTCTGTATAAGGCCCTCCTCCATATACATTTCTCAGTGCTTCATTCAATATTTCTACCATACAAAGAATTAATTGGTATTCCTACAGATGTAAAATATTTAGAATACTTTTTAACTTCTGCAGAATGTTATTTTTGTACAGGCATAATTATCATGAAATATTTTTGCTTACTTACTTTACTATGTGCTAAACATATCTGGAATTTCAAAAAAGTAAACTAGTCTAAAAGTCCATTTGAAGGCATTAGTGCTACAACCAAAAATATAAATCTTCTCTCAGCTCATATTTTTCTTCGCCTGAAGTATTCAGAGCTGAGCTTCAATTGGCAAATGAGTCACCCTTTGTCTTGGGTCATCCTATTCCTTTCATTTATTTTTTAGGATGGAAAATCTTCACTGGCGAGAAAATGAATCTTAGAGCAGAACTAAATAACACATCTGAAATGAAAACTGCTATTTGAGATTTTGACTATTGAGGCATTGTACCTCTGGTTTTGCACCTGCATGCAGAGGACAAGACTTAGAGGATGGGTTAGTGTGGGTGCCAGGGTCCTGTGGGTGTGGGCACTCAGCTGAAATGACTCAGAGGGACGGAGGCAGGAGCAGGCAGGAGTGTGACCACTGCTGCAACCAGCTGCCTCCAGCAGGCTCACAGGCTTCCAGAGAGATCTTCCCAGAGGTTGGTGCAAATATTTGCATTAGCCAGAGATGAAGAGAAAGCTGGAGCCACACAGAACGTCACTGATACACTGCTGTCATATTGCTGGGCTGTAAAGGCAAATTGGGAGCAGAGGGGATGGATTTGTAGATTGTGTGGAGGTCTCTGCTGAGGTTAAGTAGCTGAGGGCATACTTTTGTCCTTTTGACCTTTTTCTCTTTTGTATGGAAATAGCTTCAGTCTCAAAAAAAAAAACCCAACAAACAAACAATCCAAAAAATCACCACCAAAAACAAACTATCCAGACCAAAAAACCAAAATTGCAGTACCTCAATATCTGAAAAGTATTTTCCAAATAGTTCCTGCCTGTCTAAAACAAACCTCTGAGACCTAGCCTGTATAATTCCACCTTTTGGCATCTCAGGCTTGTTATATCCCATATATTTATCCCAATTTACGTACTGCTTGCATCAAGCCAGTATTAGTCTGGTATGCTTAATGTAGAGAACAGAGAGAGTGAGGCTGACCTAATGTTAAATATAAGTTCTATTTATGCATTTTCAAGGGATCAAGTTAGTCTGTGTGTGCATCTTGAGTGTGGCAGTCACTAATCTGCCACAGCAGTTCAAATCAGCCCCTTTAGAGAAGATATTCTGTACCTAGAAGGTGCAGGGAAGTGGTTCTGCACAGATCTGTGAAGATAACAATAACTGCCATAAGGCTTCACAGAAACTTCTCAACCATAAGGCACCAGGAAAATGGAGCAGATGATAAAAGATGTTCCAGCCTGGCTTCCAGCAAAGCTTGTGGATGGGTTCTTGCTGAGAAATGTGAAAATGCAGAAGATGATGGCAAGGAGACTCAAGGAGAAGGTTTGGATTGTAATGCTACTCATATTCATACCCTTGGTGATAAATTAAGTAAGCTTTATTCAAGATTTTCACATAGCTGTACTATATATCTTGATCATTAAAAAAAAAATCACATATTGCCTGAATATAGTAATCCCTCTTTTTGCAGAGGATAAAACTGGAGTCTTCTCCCAGGTGTACATGGTTATCCATATGGACACAGTTTGTTTGAAATGCTGAAAATAACCAAATTTTTGCCTATCTGGTTTTGTTTACAGAATTAAAAATAAATAATCCCAGGATTTGGTTGGGGTTTTGATTGCTGCTTTGAGGGTTTTTTTGAGTCAGGAGCACTGCATTATGAACCTTTAAAGAGTGTGTTGCAGCCAAACGACTTGAATCTTGACAACAGATTATGTTTTGCAGATGATTTTGGAACACAGCATGACAAACACCATCTATTTAGAGATTAAGAGAAAAGTAGGGTGAAATTTACTTCTAGATAATTGTTCCATTTAGATGATAAACTATGCAGCAAAATACACCATAGATAGTAATAATTTAATCCTAGAGGCTATAACATATTCTGAATTACTTTTATTCATCTGCCAAAAGTGTTTCAGAATGATAAAAATATCATTTTGTCAAATGTGAATCTGCCTGCATACCAAAGCACCCTCTCACAAGAGAGTGATGGCTTTGCCCTGCTGCTGAAAGGCTAAGCATGTCTATCAGCTGCTATATTTTGCTTCTGAATACCAGGTCAATTAGAAAAATCTGACTTTACATGCATTAACATACATGAACAATGCATTCCTTGAAGAAGAATTTGGGGCCCAAAGGTTCCTTCAGCACACTGATTTGTTCTAAAGTTAAGAAAGTATTTGTCTGAGAACAACTTTTGGTCAAGTGGGAAATGGGAAAATGATTTCACTCCATCATATATCCAATCTCAGGCCTGATTGCATTTCACGAACAGAGTCAGCAATCAAAACAGGTTAACCTTGCTTTATTCTATGCTATTTTTTATTTTGTAGAAAAAGATGCTGGCCTTTCAACGTCTCAAGTTTGCCATGAGGCTTGGTAGCACTGGTTTACATCCAAAATATTGTAGGCTGAGAAACACAGCCTACAATAGCCTACACAGCCTAAACACGGTGTTTGTGTATGAATCTTTTAAGATCTTTGAACCATTTGTATGCATCAAAGTGCCATTTTAAATAGTAAAATGTAAATTATAATGAAAATGAACTTTCATTTTTGAAGAGCAGGAATTATGCTTTGGTAAAGATGTATTTTAGAACAGGCAGCAAGGAAGAATTAAGAATTCACATTAGAGCCATTATATTATAAAATATAATGCACACAACACGACAGATTGTCCTCTTCCCTGTATCACTGTCTGTACTCAACACCCAGGACAGATGTAGTCTGAATTCAACCAGTCCACAGTAGGAAAGTGAAATTCCCTCTCCATTGTAAAGGGATCAGGCTGTGATCACCTTTCTTCCCCCAGAAGCATCAGGCACCCCTTTTCCCTGGCTGGGGTACATGATGTTTCCTCCACACAGTAACCAACAGCATATTCCCTCAGTTGCTGATGCTTCCCATTTCTGCTCTCCTAGTACACCCTGCTAAAAGTCCTGGGATTGCTGGGAATGTCTGCAAACTCTTGTCTTGGAATATTTCATTGTACAGATCTTCTCCACATCAGATGGCATGTGCCTATATTCCTCCTAAACCCTGTGGAGTGGCACCTTGCTTTGAAAAGGAAAATGCTGCACTGGTTGTACAGACACTGCAGTGGGCAATGACTGGTTTCCAATGAGTGGAACTGGTAAAAAACATTGCCCTGAAAATATTGTCCTGTTTACCTGAAAGAGAGCTCAACAGACTTTAAACTACAGTTGTGGATCTGGTTTGTGGGCTCTGGGGTGCTCAGCTGCCATCTATGTTTTTTCTCCCACATGAAGAATCATTAAAATTTTACCCTCTGCAAACTTTACTCCTTGACTCTTGCCACATTTTTTCCTCTAACTGTGATCTTTCCAAAGGCAAAATTGTGCACTTGTCAGAAGGTTGAGAGGGGAGAACACTGCTCTACACATCTTCTGGGCAGAGCACAAGAGAGGACACTGCTTGTTGCTACCACACATAATTCATTAATTTGTTAATTTTAGACACAGAGGAACATTTTGCTGTGCAAATCTTATTATGACAGGGTTTTTCCTCCCATCCTTTAGGAGATTGCCTCCAATGGGCCAGCACTGATTCTCACTGCCACAGCAATCACAGTCAGTCATGTATTTTCACAGAATGAATTTTAAGAACATGTCCCTGGAGGGGATGTCTTTGAATAGCTTAGTCAGAATTGTATTTAGCAACTCTCTTTTGACCCTGGAAAATGGAGGGTTTGAGTCAGCAAGTCTGCAATGACTGTGTTTCTACAGACTTCTTCACTGAAAGGAAAGTCCTGGATGGCGTGATGTTTGAGAGAGAGATTTAATTATGGCAAATATCTCCCCTCATTTATCAGCAAACAGCTTAGCAAAGACCACAGCTGATGGTAGCAGTTGTCTTATTTCCTTTCTCTAAAGTTAAAGCAGAAATCTAGAAATCTAGGCCTTCCTTTCCTGCTTTAGATTTAGTGGCATTCTGGAAAAGCTGTTCTTTTCCTGGCAGAAGCACACTGCTTATCAATAAATTCTTTTCCTCACAGGTATCTGTTGCACCTAATTGAAAATTGGATTTTACAGATAAAATACACTTCTGAAACAAGAGGTGGAGGGCCCTTGATGCTGGGGACTTTTCTCCTCTGTCGTTTTTCCCTGCAATACAGGAACAAGAAGATCATTGTAGCTGAATCCAACCACTACAGCCAAGCACAAGCTGGTTTTCTTTTTGTGGGTGTGCTTTTTTTTTTTTTTTTTTGTGGTATCCCTTGTATTTTGAGCTACACTGCTGCCCAGCACTGCAGTGCCTATTCCCACACAGCAGCTACCACCTCCTGCACTCCTTGGACATTGAAAACCAGGCTGTGACTCAGCAAAACGCCAATCAAACTGGAAAATAATATAATATGCATCACAGAGTAAAAACGCAAGTAATTCAAAACCCAAAGGACAATAAATGCTGAAGAAAACCACTGCTTTTCTCTGGAAGAATATTCTTCATTGGAATGGCATCATCCATCACCAGCCATTACAGCAGTTAAAGTGAATACAGCTACAAACACATCGATATCTCAAATGCTACTGTATCATTTTTTTTCTTCCTTATACGCACAACAAGCTTAAAATAGATAACTCTATTAGTGCTTGGTTTTTACAATGCCTTGTTCCTGCCAGCCCAAGATTTCACTCTCTAAAAGCTTTTTAAAAGGCAGTCTTCATCTGAGCCTGGTTTTGGTCAGCCTGACAGCTCCCTTGTGAAATTCCCAAGGTGGTGACTTTAGCCCTTTCCTGATTTCAGGCAGCTTCCAGGAAATGAGAGACTTTTAACGTTCCCCTTACCTGGTCACTTTAGTAAAGAAGGATGGATCAACAACAGAGAGATTTGTGCAGGGTGCATAGTTTACATTTCATCTTACATGTTGGTTAAGAAAACTCTGAGCCTACAGTGGGCCTTGAAGGAAGCAGAGAGGAAAGAGTTATGATTGTGCTGATTAATTTCTGAGGACCCCAAAGAAGCTAAAAGGGTTTCCACACACAAAGTGGGAGGCTGCCTGGATAGACCAGCCTGCTATTCCCAGCTATAAGCTTCTCCCCCACAGATTTCTTTCATGAAAAACAGCACATACCTCAGCCCACGCAGCAAAACATGTGAACTTGCTCCTATGCACTATCTCAGTGGAGAGTGAATCTCAAAATGTCAGCTTCTGCAAGTCATGCTGACCTACATCAGCTGAGAATCTGCCTTCTGAAGGCTCTCAAGTGGACATTAAATGGATTCCAGTGTGACATTCTCCATCACTTCCCCATCACAGCTGCCTGTTCAAGGAGACCTCTCGTGTAAAGGGTGAATGGGGAAGGTTGCAAACACTAAGTGCTTCAATGTCTAAATATTACCTTTTAGGATATTTCTATTTCAGCAGTATCCAAGTCAGAACTGGGAGCAGACAGTGAGACACAGTTACTTCTCTTCCATACATAGACCAGTCTGCAACATTGTGCACACAACGCTTGCTTTTGTTCACTTCCTTTTTAGTTATTATTTTTTTCCTCAGAGTTTTGGGTAAAGAACTCAAAGATGAGAGAATCACCCTGTTCTATCCAGAAAGAGCAAAATAAAATCAAGAGCATGGGGAGAGCATTTATGAGATTGTTCCACTATTTTTTGACATAATATTTCAGAAAGAATCTCATCTCAGACCTTCTCCATGCCACACTGGGCTGACACATAGCTTCCACCAGCCCCAGTTTTGCACTTCCAGTGGCCATAGCCAGATACCTAAGTCAACAGCAATTGCTGAAAGCCACAGCTGGGCTCCTGTCTGTGCTACCCAGCTGAGTCTTTTTGGATAACAACTCTTCAGAGTTTGTCAGACTGTCACTCTTTGCTGCTGCCCACATGCAGAACAGCCTCATTCTTTTGAATCGTGCCCAAAAAAAAAAAAAAATCATGCCCATTGAAAAAGGACTCTGCTGCTGTGGTTTCCTTACAAAGCATAAGCTTAAACAGCTGTGGTTTCCTTATAAAGCACCTTGTCAGGAGCTTGTGCAGGCAATATTATGTTTGCTGTAACATCTCTCATGATTCCATCATTCCAGACAAGGAATTCTATCACCCAGAGTTTCTCTCTAGCTTCTCCACAGCACAGGTAGAAGGACTGAGCTGTGCCTGCATCTCTCATCCACCCTGAGTAGTGGGAGGGGAAAAGGAAAAGAAGCCCTCCCCTTCCTTCCCACCCTTCTGTATTGGGTCCCTGACTGCCTCAAGACCAGGAAGAGCCAAAGGACTCAGCTGCTTATTGATGTGCCCAAAGCAAAACTGCTGTTTTACATCCATAGGAGATGGAACCAAACCAAAGAGCCCAAACCCAGAGCTGAATCCCCCAGGGCTGTGGTGCATCCTGGTCTGGGGGCTTTCTTCTGTGTGCCACCAAGGCTGAAGGTGCTCTGCTGCAAGCTAAGGCTAAAAAAAAATTGGTATTCTGCTTCTGAAATCAGCTAATTTCTCCTCCTTGACTAAAGAAATGAAGGAGATTACACAATTTTTAGAAAGAAAGAGCAAAAAGGAACTTCAATGCCCCAGGCAGGAATGCTAAAGCAGATGGTAAGATGTGCTGCAGGGAGAGATAACCACAAGGATTATAACAGCAAACCATGAGCCCTGACTATTATCAAATGACTACTGAAGTAGAAGGATCTGTTTGAAATCCAGTGACATACTGACTAAGGCTGAAATTTATAAAAGCCATGCTCTGTTGATGCCTCCACAAGGAACATTGACACAGCAACCACCACGAAAAAAAACAGCAAACTGAGACTTGGCTGTGTAGATTCAATGGGCTACATTTAAAAGGATTTTTGGTGTCAGGTTCCAACAGCCAGTTTAAAAAACTGGAGACCTATTACCTCAACAGCTTGTGGGAAATTAGCCTGGATAATGGCCACTTAGGCTAATACTCACACAATGCCCTTGTGAAATGCAGAATGCCCACCCAAAACCACCTGGACACCCGAGTGGGGAAGCAGCAGCAGCAGATGCTTTTCTCTTTAAGACCCAAAGGCTCAGAGCATTAGCAGCCAGGCTTTGCCTGGGCTTCATTTAAATAGAGAGTGAGTGTGATTTTTATGGGAATCGTGCCCTCTGTTGATGCAGGTGAAACACTTTCCTGAGATGGTGTTGCTGCCTCAGTAAGACATGTTCATAACTAGGAAAGGGTTGGCTTTGCTTGTTTGTATAGATTTTTTTAATGATATTTTTAAAATAACCCCACAACAGACATCCCCTGAAAATGTCTACTTAGAAATGCATTCACCTGGAAAAGTCTGGTCACTACTTATGAAGAGCAGGCCCACGTGTCCACCTTCCTCTAGTGACTCTACACTACACCTGAAACAAGAATAAAAGTGTTTTGAGCAAACAGGAGCAGACAAGGTCATGTGCTGCACAAGTTGCACCATTTGCAGGATTTCAGTACCTGAGTTAAAAAACAGAGCAAGAATCAGAACACTGATAACAAATTAAATTTATATTATCAATTATGCCTTCACAAAGTATCTTCAGTTCCTCATTTGTCCTTCAGACATTTGTCTTTTCCAAATCATACTTCTGACAAATATTATCTCCCCCAAAATGTAGGAGGAGGCAGCAAAACTGTTCAAATGTACTATGTCATATTCAGCATACAGAATATGCCAATAGAGCAGTACAGAATACACATGAATTTTGCTTTAAGAGTGCTCTTCAAGCAAGGCCCTCCAGGCAAGTATTTTATCTCCCTGGTGTGTAAGACTGCATTACATTGGCTCAGGTTAGATGTACAATTAAACCATTGGGGCAGCCCCTCCAAGCACTCTTTTTGACCTTCTATCCTGTAGGCTTTTCTAACAAGACCCAGGTGTTCTGTTCATTAGGGATTTCTAATGGCATTCACCCCCAAGCCTTTCTAAAGTCTCATGCTTTGTGCTGGTTTTAGATCCCTTTATTTTGGATCCCTTTACATACTTCTATATCCTTTTTCATGTTTGTCATGCTTGCTGGAGCTGAAAGCCACCCTTCCCAGAAACGAGCCATAGATGCATTATTTAATATCCTATGATATGTATAATTTATATTTTCTTTTCTTTTCCTTTTTTTTAAAAGTCATTACAGGCAGTGATTTCAAGCGTTGGTGCAATTCTTGGATGCCAGTTTCAAGCAGATTGGCTGCAGGGTATGTGCACAGACACACACTTGGATGGAAAAAAATCTGAGGAGTTCTGCAAAGACTTGCTATTTCCATCTGAGAAGTGAATATGTTATCAGAGATCAAGACACAGAGCTTGGGAAACTGCTAGTGTTCAGACTTACAAACTTAAAGCCAGGAAATCTGGCACCTGCCCAACAGCAATACTGGCTGATTCTCAACAGAAAGGGAGAAGTCTCATAAGGATCAAGGAAACTTTGGAAATGTTAATTAAATGTTGAAGTTAAGGTTTTAAGTCAATGCACTTAGCCTGACCCCCTGTTTGCACTGCTGCCTCTGCCCACCAAGGGACAGCCATCTGTCATGCAGCTGTCCTGTCTTTCCCAGCCTCACCACCTCTCCACAGGGAGACAATATTTGTCACGCAGTGCCCACATGAAGTGTCCCTGGAAGGGACAGAGGAGGAAAAAAATACCTTTTTTTCCTTCTTTTCTTATCTGCCTTGCTCTGGGATGGCTGGGACAGGTGTCCCACAGCCTGAGAACAAAGTCCTGCTCACCCTGCTCAGGTAAGAAACATTTGTTGGGGAAGATGAATCAGGGAAACCTTATAAATATGATTGCTTAGCAAAAGATTCTGAAAATATGAAACCTATA
>JBBMKD010000115.1:48783684-48796955 GCA_037834095.1 Argya squamiceps | reverse complement strand
TGCAATAAAACCACATGTTTTAGAATGTCTCAGGTCTGCAGAGTTCCCTCTCCCTGCCGTCCACGGATGCTCTTACAACATTGACATGGAGAGAGTTGTCAGTCTCAGGTCATGTTCCTGCAGATTTACCACAGGCCAAAGGGAAAAGGAATACCAATTCCCAACTCTCAGAGACTCCAATACATATATATGGGGAGACCTTGTGGCATTTCTGTACTTAAAGGGGAGCAGTAAGAAAGGTGAACTTAAACTTTTTGGCAGAGTCTTCTGTGAAGGGATAAGGGATCAGGATTTTTAAATGAAGTAGGTTCATTTTAGATAAAATACAGAAAATTTTTTACAATGAGACAGGTAAAACAAGGGCACAGGTTGCCCAGGGAGGTGTCCCTGGTCATGGCAGGGGGTTGGATTAGATGGTTTTTAAAGATCAGATCCAACCCTAACCCTTCTGTGATTCTGTGATTACGGACAGAATTGTGCCCTGTGATGACAGATTTGCTCAGTACAAATAATGAAATCCAAATGGAAAAGGATCCTGAAAGTTCACGATTGCAATTGGACAGTGCAGCACCACTGAAACCCCCACTGCAAAAAGATTATCTTGCTCAAACACGTCAGGTGTTTTTGGAGGTGGCACAGGAGCATATTAGGAAGGAGTTTGCTCATAAAAGACAAAAATAGATGCACAATTTCTTCCTTTCTTGCTCAGCTTATCAAGGCTGTGTACTTTATTATCTAAGAATGGATATAATCAAACAGTATATTCACCACCAATTGTTATTACAGAGCCCACTTACATTTGTTTTAGATAGATAATTATAATATACCATGATACATTGTGCTCCAATAAACGTATTCACAGTCATTGTCATCCTCACAAATACACAGACTGCTTTATTTACAGGAGTTTGACATAAGAGTAATGCATAAGGGGAGAGTGCTAGAGACAAATCAGGCTTCTCTGTTAAGCCTTTGCCTGAAAGGAGTCTAATCAAACATGCTTTCCCATGTTCTGTATTAATTGGCTGATTTCTTTTTAACCTTGAATAGTAAGATAGTCTCTGGGAGTGCAAAAAATCTCGTAGAATGATTAGTCGTAGCTCATCAACTTACCTTACCAATACATTCATTAGTTTCATAGATTGGAAGAAAAATCTGGAGGTTTCTAATCCAAATCCCTGCTTGAAACAGAATTGATGCCAAAATTGCATGAGATTTTTCATGGCCTCACCCAAAAATGTTTTATATATCTCCAAGAACAGACACCCCAAAGCATTCCTGAACAGCCCATTTCAGTATAAAGACTGTCAAAGTGAAGAACCCCTTCCTAGTACATGGTCAGAATTTCTCTTGGTGCAAATTGTGTCCCTTTATCCTTATATCTTGGAAAAGGCTCTGTCTCCATATCCTCTTTAACTCTCATTAGGTACCTGGAAACAGCAGCTATATCCCCACCACTAGATGCTTTTTTACTTTAGGCTTGTTTACTCCCTGGTGAGCTTGGTTCACTTCCCAGGAAAGCCAAATTCAGATGTATTATGCCACTCCTGGCCTCTTGCAGAGAGGAAACAAGTTTTCATTCACCTAAAGCATCATTTTCAAGCCAACTCCTAATTACAGATGACTATCAGGAAGATTGATTTCAAGCATCAATTATTTTCCTCAATAACAACGATTCCTATTCCGGTCCCACTTCAGGAGCAGCAAAACAAGCTGAGCATAAACCACAGTTATTTTTTGCTGCTTCTAGCTCAGCCAAACCCAGGAAACAGAATTTCTCTAGGGACAGGACCACCCTGTGAGACTGCCAGGCCAAGGAGCTGTGGTTCCAAATGGAAAAACAGGAGTCTTCCATGGTATGGGGTTTTCAGAACAGCTTGTGCTTTTTATACACCAGTATAAATATATACTGATCTAGCCCTCCTTTTGTTTGCCTCACATTAGAAAGACACTGAGAAAAAAAAAAATCTGGGCACTTGATCTATGAGCCTTTTGGGGAAAGGACTGCCTTTCTTGCACTTCCAGTATACCAAGTAAGCTGCCAGATCCTAAACAAGGGATTTATAAATAGATGTCTGTGTTAATAGGCACATAAGAAAATACTACATATAAAAGAAATCTTCAAACTTGTCTTGCATTTGGAGCCATCAATGGTTCAGCACTCCTCTCAAAAGAAATCCTATTAATTTTAACATTGGGTTATGAACACAGGCTTCTTCCCTGTTTAACTTAGGACAGATGAGGCATCTCTGCATCAGCTGTTCACACTACTGCCTGTGTTACAATTGCCAGGGTGATCAGATTTCTCCTGCTTTTTTAGATATTTCCACTGTAATTTCCTAAAACAATAAAAACATTTAAAAATTACCCAGTAAGTCATCCTGTTTAAAAGGAGATTTAAAAAGCTGACTAAACTGCCTCTGGGACTGCTCTGACCCAAGCCCTTCTGTTTTCATTGTATGTACCATCTGCTGACCATGCAAGTGGGTGAGTGCATTGAGAATCACTGGGTGCAGGGAGCCCTGTCCTGCCTGCATGGGGCTGGGCTGGCTTGGGGAAACACTCCTGGGAGGCATGAGGAATGGTCACATCCCCCTGTTGCACTTTCATCAGGGGCTTCCCACTCTCACACCCCTGAATAATTAGTCTTGTTATTCTTTGCAAAAGGAAATAATTTATTGGAACGACAATAACATACATCTATGCCTTATTCAGCATGTAACAGGCAAAATTAGGTAACAACAGGCTTTTCAAAATGGGAATTATTTCATCTCATAGCCTCTGTAGCTCTTTTTTTAACTTGAGCTTTTTTTTTAAAGCACGGATAAGTGGCAATGGTGCCCACCACACAGCAGTGCAGCACAGACAACATTGTAGACAACCACAGTGTGTGCTTGTGGCCAAGAAATCCAATGATGTCCTGGGAGCCATCAGGAAGAGCATTTCCAGCAGGTTGAGGGAGGTGATCCTGCCCCCCTCCTCAGCCCTGTGAGGCCACACCTGGAGTGCTACACCCAGCCCTGGGCTCCTCAGGACAAGAGAGACATGGAGCAAGTCCAGTGAAGGACTACAAAAGATGGTTAAAGAACAGAAGCATCTGTCTGAGGAGAAAAAGCTGAGGGAACTGGGCCTACTCAGCCTCAAGAAGAGATGTGTGAGAGGGGACAACATCAAGGTCAATAAGTATCTGAAGTGTGGGAGGCAAGAGGATGGATCCAGGCTCTTCTGAGTGGTGATGAGCTCAAGATGACAAGAGGCAACAGGCAGAACCTGATGGACAGGAGGTTCCACATGAATATAAGAACTTTATTGTGCAAGTGACAAAACACTGGAACTGATTGCCCAGAGAAGCTGTGAAGTCTTCATCACTGAGGATACTCCAAAACTGTCTGGACACAACCATGTGTCATGCACTCTGGGAGGCCCTGCTTGAGCAGGGAGGTTGGACCAGATGACCACTGTGGTCTGTTCTGACCTGACTTCTTCCTGGGATTCTAGAATTCAAAACCTCTCAAAAAATCTTTGTTTTCCAACATCACCATCTGCTCATGTTTTGTGGTGTAAGCGCCCACTTATGTGACAAACAGACCTGCTCATGTGTTAATATTTTTTCTTAAGCTGTGCAGAGATCTTGAGAAAAATAAGAACAAGAGTTAGGCCAAATTCTAAATTCTGGTCTCAAGAATACAGGTTGAAATTACAGGTCCAGTTAGATTTTGACTTCAGTTTGCACATGAGATTGGTCTGTACCCTAAGATCTGTAGCAGCTGAAATTTCTGCTTCTCCTCTAACTGGCTCTTGTTACAGAACCTTGGTCAACACAGGGGCACGTTGCTTGATGAGGCTGTGAAATACCCATATCCATCTGTGGAAATGCCTGGAGAAACCCACGGTTGGTGCTCAGTAGGAATTTGACCACAGACCCAATCCAAAGTCTGTTTTGTCTCTCAACACCTCCTTCCAATTTCCCCAGTTCCAGCTTGACTCCCAGGCCATCTTCTGCCGTTTCCTCTGAAATGAGCATCACTTGTGCTTTGGTGTGATGGCCCATCAGCACCAAACTCTGTGGCAAAAAGCACCTCAGCAGCTTTTGGAGGTGGCAGAGCTCAGTATCTTTGCTGTCAGCTCTTTGGACAACACAGATGACGGTCTTGTTGTAAGACAACAAGCAGAACTGTTTGCTTTTGGGGATTTTTTTAAGTGTGTGAGGAACTTCCATTTTAAAAAACAACAATGTCTTGATGTCTGCATTAGACTAGATTTCAAAGAAGAAAAACACCATCTTCAAGCTGTAACAACCTAGGACCTAAGCTTGCTTCTTGCTTTTATTGTGGTCAGAGCTCTGCCTGGGACTGAGGGCAGAGACCTTCATTATCTTCATGACCTCTGGCTTTGCTTCTCCTTCTTTACTCTTTATTCAGCTTCAGAGACTCACATGCACATTACTGAAACTGTTATGGTTGCCATAATACCCCTTTCCTCCTCAACTACCTCTGCCTTCTCCCCTTCCAAGCCCCCCATTAATAACCCTCTCCTTCATGACTCTGTTGTAGTCCCCATCATCAGAGATATTGCTATAAGCTGTTTTTCACTCTGCAGAAATCAAGGAGTTCTTCTCAGGCCCACATGCCACTGTCTCTGGTTATTCCTATTGGTCTTCATTTCCACAGCCTCCACTCCCTTTGATACACAAAGGTTCCATGACAAGAAGTGCTGTTGCTTTTTTATCTTCTGCCAGAGTCAGGGTTAAATGCTCGAGATGGTATTTTGTGTTCAGACTCAGATGTTTATTAATTCTTATCTATGTTACAGTCTCACAAGCTGTGAGTGCTACAGCACTTCAAGCTAACAAAGTAAAAAATGGCTCCTATCTCTTTCTGTACAAGGCCTTAAAAAGATAAACAGTCCAATTAAGAAATAATACCCAAATTATTTTTACTTTTAACCCAATAACCACCTGTGGTCTGCAATGCAGACTTTTCTACCCAATTACAAAATACCACAAAAACCCATGAAGAAGGTGAAAAAGAAGGACTTTGCCTATGTCCTAAAACTTCCATCTTGTTTTATATATATATTACTATATTCTAAACCCTTAAACTGTAAGCTTTCCACCTTGTGATATTACATACTTCTATTCAAACTACACACCCATAATCCCAGTTGTGTCATTCAATTTTGAAAGCCTTTTCCACGGTCTCAGGTCAAATGCAGTGTTTTTTTTGGGGGTCAGTGCCTGTTAGCACAGAAAGCCTAAAATTCTCAGCTTTAAGGGTTCCAAAAAAGTGCAGATAGTGTTTGATCTGAAGCTGTGCTGTGTAATGGAAGTAGTGTCTTCTCAGCAGTGCTATTCAAGGGAAAAAAAACCCTTATCATTTCCCCTGCACAACTAGAACCTGTAGAGCAGATATTTCAGTGAGCTACACACAAAGATGCTTAGGTCAGAAAACAGTAATTATGATCTAACTGTATGAAATATGCATAGTAATTAACTGTGACAGGTCTTTATGGACAGAAGTAACTGGGGCATATTATGGTGTTTTTTCTTTGTTTTCTTAATCATCAGTCAAGTCCTGCATATGGTGACAAATCAGCTTTCTGTTAAACTATTCAGTTCATTTTCTATGCAGACTTTATTGAGTAACCAGCATTAAAATTGCATTCTTTAACTATGCATTGGATAAGAGCACCAAAAAAAAAAAAAAAAAGATACCCAAAACATTACATTTTGCAAAAGAACTTTAATAACTCCAAGAACGTGTGTTGTTACTTAATTTAGTAGTAGCAGAAATACCTGCAACTCCATATTTTCTTCATGTTTATCAACCACACATCAGTGATACTTCTATGAATTACATGCTTCTAGCAATTATTCACTTTACAGTAACAATTCAAAAATTAAATTGAGGTGGCCATTTACATCACCATACTAACAAGGAGACATTCAAAAGTGGCTTTAAAGGGCCAATTATTAGATATATTTGAAAATGAAATATTAGTTTCCATGGGCCTACATGCTGCTAGTAGCCATCACTTCAGCAACAACCACCTCTAACATGCAAGGTAGCTACTTGTAAAATGGCAGCACTGCTTATTTGGGCATCTTCCAGAAGTGATGAACTGCAATTTAATGTGATCCAATACAAGCTAGGCTTAAGGTTCCCTTTGTCTTCTTCAGAACTCATCAGATCAATTCCATATTGTTTTATTGCTTCAAGTCCAAATAAAATGTTTGGAGATGTTGAATGGGGCAGTTCTGTTACAAAAAGTATTTCTAAAATCATGGAATCATTTATAATGGAAAAGACCTTTAAGATCAGCAAGTCCAACCATTATGCCAGCACTGCCAGGTCCATCACGGAATCATTTTCCTAGGTGCCACATCTACATGTCTTTTAAATCACTCGGGGCATAGTGACCCAACCACTTCCCAGGTACCTGTCAATGCTTGACAGCCCATTCTATGTAGAAATTTTTTCTAATATCCAATCTAAACTTTCCCTGGCACAGATTAAGGCCATTTCTTCTAGTTATGTCACTTGTTACCTGGGAGAAGACACCAACCCCTCATCATACAGCCCCTTTCAGACAGGTATAGAGAGTGGTAAGGTTCCCCTAGACCTCCTTTTCTCCAGGCTGAGCAACGCCAGATCCCTCAGCCCTCCTCATGGGACTGGTGTTCCAGACCTTTCCCTGCTCCGTTGTCCTTCTCTGGTCTCCCTCCAGCACCTCAATGTCAACCCAAAACAGAACAGAGGATTTGAGGTGTGGCCTCACCAGTGCCCAGCACAGGGGAACAATCCCTGTGTCCTGCTGGCCACACCATTGCTGCTCCAGGCCAGGATGCCATTGGTGTCCTTTAGCTAACAATGTGTTTTACAGAGGACAGTGGAGACTTAAAGAGGAATAAGTACTTGGTGCAATGAAGTCATGTTTGATTTTTGGTGTTTTGATAGCAATCTGAGGAGAGGTGTCTCAGTGATGAGCTTTCCCACCTCACGGTATCATTTAAGTTAAATGAGAAATGTGAACACTCCAAGAGGGCACTAGTGATAACAATGGGGTACTGCATAGAAATTCTTTAGCATAACCATACCAAGTTAGATAAAAATGGGGCTTTCTGCCACCTGGTTTAGTGGAAGATGTCCCTACCTACAACAGGCTATTGGAAACAGATTATCCTAAGGTTGCTTTTAACCCAAGTCATTCTATGGTTCTTTGGTAACCACTGGTGGTAAATTCTGGCCCCTCATTTTGATTCCAATAAATAAGGGTTGGAAAGACAGAGATATTTTTCTGCACTGAGCACAAATGACCACAAAAGCACAAGTTAAGTATTGCTTTCATCAACTCTGTGTGCATACAGATCACAAAAAGGACTGAGGAATACCTTTTTGTTAAGGTGTAAACCACAGACCCCCTATGTCTATTGACATCTACTTGAAATCTTAATCAAGGAATGTTATCACTGCATTTGGTGCCTCTCTAAATGTGGATTATTCTCCTCACTCTGGAAGAGAACTCTTTGCCAAGAAAGGTATGAAGGGTGTACTAGGACCACACCACATTTGTATAGAGATATTATACATAAACCACAGATATGAAGAAATTTCTGGTCACCATAGCACAGACTTGTAATGCCACAAGTAATAGCCCTTATTATGGAGGAAGATGGCAATTTCTGATATAACTGTGTCTCCTCCAAGCTCATGGCATACATCTGTTGTTTTTATCATATTGAATATACAGGGTGTGTACTATCATCATGGTAATAGGTTACTTCAATCTAACCACAGAACTGTAAATAATACATGTATTTATAAAGTACTGGGGAGGTGTCCAGATTAGCTCAGAGCAGTGCAACATTTAAATGGTGTTATTGTGCACACTTAATTTAATACCTGACATTTTAGTGGTGCCAGAATTGCATGCACAGCCTGCTACTGCCATTCAGTGGGAGTTACTGATATAACACTGGAACAGCGTACAGAGAAGGGTGCCAACATTGCCAAATAGGAAGAGCTCCTGAGACAGAGGTCCATATCTGTTTCAAGGTCTTGAAAAATGTTTAAAACATTCCAAAAAAACACCACAGAATGTGACAAGGTCTGTAGCAAACAGAGTGTTCTGTCACCAAGAGGTTCTCTCTCTCCCAAACTTTCCTTGCCAGAGGGCTGCTCACAGACCCTCATTTCTTGAAAGCCATTGGAGTGCATGTTTCTCTGTTGGTATGGTAGCAAGGCCCCAGCATTAACTAAACCTTTCTGCTTAAACTTTATTGGTCTAAAGAAGATCATCCTACAGCAATGCAAAAAACCTGTGGCTTTCTTTTTATCTTACCTCCAGAATTGCTGTAGATCAGACTGCTTATTTTCAAAACACCACAAATGTCACAGAGAAAATGCTTTTGAAAAGTTGGGTTCTTCAGCATGTAGCAGAAGCCACACTATATACCACAGTTTCTTCAAAACCCATTTGCAACAAAGGGTTTGCAAATCAAAGCTCCTGCATAGCACACAGTTCTGTGCAAGAAGGTTGGGGAAGAGGGTACTTCTGCAACTGGAGAAGGTACTCTTGCAGTTAATCCATATTAACCACAAATTATTGTCACATGACTGCCACATTCTTCCTTTGGCTTCAGCTGGAGCTAAGGTTAGTGGACAGCTTTGTGTCAGGGACAAAAATGGTCTTGCAAGAGCTCTTGTTTCATCAAGACAGTCAAGACAATCACAGAGGACAAAGGTGAGGAAATAAGAAATGTTTTCTAACGAGCATGTGCTGTATATCACAGCAAACTGCCAGTGGTGATACATTGTGTTGGTGATGAATGCCCCCACTCACTTATTCATGAGGCACTGGGCTCATTGGTGGGAGTGTCAAGATGGTGGGAGATGGTCCTTGCCTTGCCTTTCCCGTCTCCCTTCTATAATGATTCTATTATTTCACCTGTAAATTAATTCCTACCATATTCTCCAAGCACATGGCACTGGCCTTATCAAAAATATGCATCTTAGACATTGAAATCATCCATTGAAATTGTCATCATCATCATTTTGAGGTCAATTTATCCTAGCTTCATGTGTAAGTTTTCATACAAGCAGCAGCTTGCCTTCACCAAGCCAGTAACTTTCTTAGAAATGCTGTATATGTCACCTTAAGGATTTCCACACCTGTAATTACCAGCAAAACAAACATTTAAAAGTTTACCCTGGAGGTAAAGGTACATGGTTAAAATTGTGCTTCGGCCCATGGTAAATGTGAGCTTGTGTTAACCTAAGGATAGAGTGTCAGCAGTGTAATTGCTATTTCAGCAGCCCTTTAAACTGCACTAGCAATGCAGAGTCTGAAACACAGAGGTACTGCCCCCTCTTCCCATCCCACTGTTCTCCTCACGAGGCAAAACCATCAGCAGGCCAAAACCAGCTTCTGGATGGGCAGCAATGCTCTATGCCTGTTTCAGCTACAGGGCATTCTGCTTTGCTCTGCTCTTTATCTTGTCAAACACATGGTTAGATGTGCAGCTAACACATGGTCGGCTTCTACAGAAGAAGACAAAATCCCTAAATCATTTTGCCTGGATAATTCTCCCCCAGGAAAGAGAGCAACCTTCATCTCACAAGTTAGAATGTATATCACTGCAGCAATATGATGAACATTTTTACTGACTCCTCAGGCAAAAGACTCAGGGAAGATACTCTTTTCTTCCATGTTTGGGAGACAAAACTCCTGACTTTCACAGTATAAAAGCCCATGTGCAATTCTGCCTTATATCCACAGGTGTCAGTGAAAGACCAGCACTTCTGACATTTATGAGGCAAAAAACCACTGAGCTGACTTTAAACATAGAAGTTTAACATAGCTTAACTCCATGACTGTAGGCTCATCACTGGGAAAACATGCAGTTTTAAAAAGACTTCAAGAGACATTTCCTGGCAAGTTCAGAAAAAAGCATTCCTGGAATGAGGAAGGATGAACAATTCAACAGAGCAGTTCCTGTCCACACTGATCTAATCCTTTCCTTTATAGCATAAAATTCCATCTCTTTTCATTTAATTCCACAGGCCAACCACCTCCCACTTCCCTATCCCATACCCCCTTCCATGTGCTAAATTCCTAGTGGCTTTTCCCTTCATTTCCCTGGACTCTGCAGCTCTAGGCTCACGTTCTCTGTCAAACCTGGATAGCTCTGCCTCATTTGTACTTTTCCACACCAATTCCATCCAGCCACTTAGTGCCTTCTGCAGCCCTTCAAATTAAGGCTTCCCAGACTGTTGCTGCTACTCTGAGTGCCACTGGAGGAGTGAAGGAGAGGAGAAATGTGTTGGAGGTTTGCACAAACAGGATGGAACTGCTGGTAGACATTTGCATGAGCTTTATTGCAACATCAGCCTCATAACAGGGTTTTAGACAATTGAAAGATGGCAACAGCTCATGTCTTGCCAGCAGCAGCCAAAGATTTCTTTGTTACAGGGCATTTTAAAAGTTTTCCAGCCAATAGCAAATTGCTAAAGCTTACAGACAATTGTTCTAGCCAATCACTAAAAGCACATGTACACCTGATTCAAACAACATGTGCTTGTATGCTTTCTAACAATACATAATACTCCATTATTAAGCTTAAAACCTTCTACTGTCTTGCTAAACATATTTTTCTGCAGTCTTAGAGTTTATTCTAGCCAAGCCTAAAAACTCAGACTATTGTTTCATGTCATGCAAAATGCTGTGGCATTTGCATCTTTGTGACCTCCTTGCATCCTCCATCTCCTGAAGGCAGAGCTCCTTCAGGAGATGGAGGATACAACATCCCCTTGCAGGAACCACCTGGCATCATTTGGGGTTCATACCTCCTACACAGGAGTTACAGATGTAAAAGCACTTTGCTGTGAGAGAGAAAAAGGTGTATAGTCCTTGCCCAGCAGATCACTGCTCTGTATCATCCTGGCTGTGTGAGCAAGTATTTCTGGCAGGAACACACGGTGGTGTAAAATCACCCTCCCTTGTGCAAACAGAGCTACAGATGAAGCTGAAGACAGCTACGTGGCTTCTCTGGTCATTTCATGATGCAGCTGAGAGTGACCTTGATGCCTCAAGTTTTAGCTTTCATGTTTTTCAGATTCTGTGCTGCCTAAGGGTGCAGTTCTGAGCCTCATACTAAGTGCTGGTAAGCTCTTCACAGATCAGGGAGACAAAACAAATCCTTTTCCTGATGAAGACCAAGGACAACTTTCGGGCCCAAAAGCACAAACAAGGGTGGACAGAAGGGAGGAACAAGAAGGATGGAACCTCACAATCTGGAGCTGTAATTGGACAATTAAACCCCAATATGCAAATGGACAAAAACTTCGAAAAATATGAGACCTTGTGACCAGCCAGCAATTTTTGTGACGATTCTAAATCCACCTTGGGTGTCGCCCTGGTCAGGCCCTGTCCTGTCCAAGGTGTATTCTGAAGGCCTTTCAACAAATACGTGCTTTATTCTCTAGCTCTGTCCAGTCTCTGTTTCAGGTTAGCCTTCCTGAAAAACTAGCTCTAGAAAAACTAATAAGAGGCATGTAAACATTGTCACCCATCCTATGGAAACTCTCATTTCTGTGAGATCTTATTTTCCTTGATTTAACTTTTATTTTAATTTAACTTTTACAAAGAACGTAGAGAATTTGAGAATTAGGAAAGAACTGAGATGGATATTACCAGTGAAACCCATGAAATAAAGATTGCTGCAATTGTGATGCTGTTAGCATGTTAAGTGAGAAGAATAATTATGCATATGAAAATTTCTGAAGTGTGAAACTTCTAGCTTGCAGGAGGAGGGGATAAGGTGCAATACTTCAATCATGCAGGTTTCTTAGAGAAATGAGAAGAAGGTCCTATGGAAAAATGTGGGAAATTGTTCCCTGAATGAAGAAAATAGTATATTGAGAAAATTTCATGTTGTGTGATGAAAGTAACATAAATTCCTGCTTTAAAAACTAAATCAATATAATATATGAATGTATTTTTATATGCAGATATAAATATTATGCCACTGTGAAAAAATAATGTTTACATCTGAAGTGTGGTAAAAGTTTTCCAACAAGAATGACTGTTCATGAGATTTTATGTCAAGTGTAAGCAGATGTAGAACTACATTATGCTAACTACTGTGTCTTTTGAAAACTCCACTTAACTTCCAACTGTTCAAAAATCCTTTGGATGTAACTGGAAGAGCAATGAAACCAACACTACAGTCTGCACAGCCTTACATTAATCTGCACTATTTACTGTCAGTGAAGTAGTTTTATGCCTAATGATTTACAAACAGTTCTGATTACTGAAAACCTCTCAAGCTGCCATTCTTCATCATAATCTCTAGACCATCTACAGAGAATTCAAGGGAAAATTCGTAATTATTTTATTGTATTGTCCCATTGAGATAATTTGATGTTTGGTGATTTTTTTTTAATTTGGAGGAAAAAAGTTCCATTAGAATTAGCTCCAACCTTGTTAGTCTTGCAGACTACTCCAATCATGTGTTAAGAAAGAGAAACAAGTGCCTTATAGCTTCTCTCTGAGGTTGTTTGTGAGCTCTGCACCTCTGGTCCTTCACAATGTTCAAGATTGCACCTCCAAACAGTGGCCAACTGTGTGCAGGCGTTGAGCTGAGCCATGGAGCAAATGTCTGAATCCCCAAGCTGTGCACAGCCCTGTCTCAGCACCTGGCTGAGCTTTTCTAGGGTTTCTACGGTTCTTTGCACTCTTTTTAAATATGCAAAGAATAAAATTGAACGTTTCTATCTGAAGTCATACATCACCACACAGTTATCTGACAATTTGCATGATCCGTATCTCCATAGCCAATCAGGTGTACAGAAACATTTCTCTTTTTAAGCTGCTCACAAATATCAAAATACGGCTCACACAACACTGCTTGGGCTGGATAGTCAACTTGGTTCGATGTCAGCTGTGCCCCAGGCACGTTTGACACAGGCAACATTGCAGAGGAATTGTCACAGCAGGCAGTGGTGGTCAGTGCCACGACGTCCCCAGAGAAGCGTCCTGAAAAGGACACACCTGGTCCCACAGACATGTCTGCAACTGCCTGGTGATTTCAGCTCAGCCTAGTGAGTGATTCCAGCTCAGCCTAGTGAGTGATTGTTTTAGGTTATGTAACCAAAAAAAAAGTGTATTCTATTTCATCTGTTGAAAGCAGGTGGGGAAATGTTTTTCTTTATCTCTTGTAACTCCGGGGGGGGGGGGGGGGAAGGTTTCCCCCGTTCAGGGACCTCTTTTCA
>JBBMKD010000115.1:48712158-48783584 GCA_037834095.1 Argya squamiceps | reverse complement strand
AACCAGGTGGAGCAGTGTTCTTTATCTCTTCCACAACCCATCCTCCCTCCAGGGGATATCTGCTGTTAATGGGCCATCAAGACTCACCAATGACATGATACGTTACATCACCTTATTGGGAGGTGCTCCACCCAGTGGGAGGAGCCAAATCATTCCTACCTGGATAAAATCTGAGACGTAGGAGCACCAGATATCCAGTGCTCCCACTGGATTCCTGGAGGAAGACTGGACCCATGTCATCATTACTGGACCCTTTCTAAAGGACCATCTCTACTCCAATAGAACCACATCTGCCACTTTGGATTGCTTCCAGCACCCTGACCAACAGGGTGTCAGGCTGTATTTCTGACTCTGTCAGAGTTTCTAGGATTTTTGTTTGTTTGTTTTTGGCTTTTTTGTACTACTACATTTGTATTCTTAATATTCCTGGTAAAGAACTGTTATCTCTATTCCCAAATCTTTGCCTGAAAGCCTCTAATTGCAAATTTATAATTGGAAAGGGATGGGAGTGAGGATGGTTTACATTCTGCATTCTGAGAGAAACTCCAGCTTTCCCTGGCAAATACCTGTTTTTCCAAACCAAGACAGTGATTTCAGCTCAGCCTGATGACTCCAGTTCAGTTGTGAGCTGAGCCTTCAGGGTGACACAAAAAGGGAAACGGGGTCTTGGTCTGGAAGTTCCTCAGAGTCTTTACTCTGCTGCTTCCTCAAAGGGATCCAAGGGTGAAGAATCTGAAAACCAGCGAGAGCAGGGACTTATATAGCTAAGCCAGGGGGCGGGGTTACACAACTTGGCCAGTAGGGTGGAGGATTGAGAAATGAACCAATCAGGGGAAGGATTGAAAATGGACCAATCAGCTAAGGTAAAAAGGAGACATGAACCAATCAGGAGAAGGATCAAAAATGGACCAATCAGGTAGGGTAAAAAGGAGGAAGCAGGGAAAGAACCAATGAGGTGTAACTGATTAACATACCAACCACAAAGCCTCATGGGGGAACACATCTGCTCGCCCTGAGGGCAAGAGCATCTCCCAAGGCTTCTCCCTTAGGGGAACAACAAATGCTTGAAACCAAAGGGTTCTTCTCTCTCCGAGGGAGAGTGTCCACATTACCCACTGGCCTACCAGCCTCCACAAGAAATGATGCTGTGCACCAGGATAGAGATCCTCGTCAGGGCCACCTCTCAAACAGCCAGCATGGCAAGTCCTGCCTGACCAATCTAATGGCCTTCTATTGGGGTGATGGCATCAGTGGAAGGGCTACAGATGTCATTTATCTGGACTTCTATGAGGCCTTCAACACGGTCCCTCGCAACATCCTTCTCTCTTAAACTGGAGAGAATTTGTGATCATGTTGCTCTCACGTATATTCTGTATTTAGAATAACATCTCTTCTGCTCAAAGGGGTTTTTTTTTCAATTCATGTTTTTGCAGTGCCTCATAATATTCTCATGAGGCCAAATTATCAGGTGAGAAATGGCATCAAGTAGGAAAGTGCCAGCAGTGTATGGAACTATGGGTTGAGAAAGGAACATTTCAGGCTAGTGAGGAAGACAAAGAGGTTGATACTTATCCATAAGTTTTACTTTTGTGAAAAATATTACTATCTTTTCAGATTGTTAATTAGAAAGTGATGACTAGGAAAGTCCTATGGAACCTTAAAATAGACATTTATTTCCATTAAAATGATGGAACTACTTAATTATCCACTTATTTCTTTCAGTGCAGATGATAAAATACTCCCATGATCGAGTTTTTCTAATGCCAGGGCTGAAGGCACAGTGTCCTTCTTTTGCCTTGACCTGGAGCATCAGTTTTAATGTCCATCTTGTTAAGAACAAAATCCTAATTCAAATGAGAAGTTTGGGGGCTGGGGCATGGGGGTGGTGTTACAAAGCCATATTTTGCACACAGATGGGTAATTAGACTGCAGTGGGTATGGTGGTTCTCCTTTACCACTGCAAGATCACTCCCTTTCATCAGGTAAGTTTGCAAACAGAGCACAACAGAGCCTTAACATTACATTTGTCACTAGGAGTTCAAGATGTTTTGAGTTATATCAAAGGAAGTTATATCCCACAGTAAGATCAGAAGTTGCATGGTCCAGAGCTGTCTTTGTTGTTGCACAGCGGGGGGAGAGATCACTGAAGTTACTTTACAAGAAAGTAACATTGAAAAATCTATTTGTCTTCAATCTTCCGTAGGGATGCTTAAGACAGTAAAGATGGATGCAGATCTGGTCTTCTGCAGGGAACAGAAGCACTGACCAATGACAGAATTTAAATCGTGTATGGACTGAAATATTACTAAAAAAGCCTAAATTTAATACACTCAGATGCCCTTCCCTTCCTTTTCCTCATGTCTAAGATCTATATGGAAATCTTCTATTTTATGTGCAGACATTCTACGTTTAAGGATAACAAGAAATTTCAAAAAGCTCTCTTGTTCCTCTTTAAAAACACTGATGTTTGTTTACATTTGCTGAGCATTATGAGTCTGAAGAATAACAGTAGAGTTAAAATGCTGCTTATCAGAACTCTACGCACATTGAGGTGTTTTGTACCTGAGAATTCAAAGAAAAGAGCAAAGTTTCCAACAGCCAAACCTCATAAAGTTCTTTACAGAACTTTACAAAGAGGTGTACTTTCTTGTGAGAGGTTGCTCTCTGTCACACTTCATGTAGATCATCTTTGCTGGTCTCAGCACTTCCAGTGGAAATGATCCAGGAGTAAATCAGACATTGAGATTAAATGAAGCTGAAAGCAAAGCAAATTGCAAATGAACAAGGTACTGAGGGTAAGTAGAACTTCACCAGCTTTGGTAGTTGCATAGTCAAGGGTTGAGAATAAAGGGAAGAAGTATTTCCTTTTTCAGTAACCATGAACAGGACCTGTAGAGTCCAGGAAAGTGGATTGCAAGCAAATAGGATGAAGTCAGAAAAATGAAAATAGTGAAAAATGTTGAAACCCAACCAGATACCAGATACTATTTGTCTCTAAAATGTGTCTGTCTTCATTAAGCAAATAACACACTGTAAAAGAGGGTTAGTCTACAAGGTTTCCAAAGTGAATTGTTATATGATAAACTCTCTTTCCTCTCAGTAATCTCCCTCCAGGAGATGGAAGGCTGCTTTAGTTTCCCCACCTCCTCCTCTCACTGGGCTGAACAGCAACTCTCTATATAACTTTTTCTCATATTCCTTATGCTCCAGCTAGAGCTATTTGAGTCATCCTTACCAAGAGTCATTAAACTATATTGATATCGGTTTTATAATCAGGAGTTAAAATTAGACATACATGCTGCTCAACTTGAAATGCTGAATGTTTTAAAGAGCTAAATGTTTTGAGAGTTTAAATGCTTTTAAAGCATTTTTAAAAAAAGATGTTGGTTTTGCAAAAAGGGTTGGATAAGGGGCAGGAAGAAACTGGGAGAAAACTGTGAAAATGAAGAGCTGGAAAGAGAAAGTGAGAAGCAGAGAGCAGAACTTCAGCCTGAGAAATAAAGAACCCTACTCAGAATATAGGTAGGAACTGTTTCTCCTGTGGGAGTATAATCAACAAGTAAAGAGTTCTTCACCAAAAGATGAAGTTGTGCCCTTTTTCCTGACACAGCTGCTCAATTCTAGCTGCTCCTTCACTTGGGTGGAGTAGCTGAGCAGCTGCAAGTTGAACTGGATGAGTAAAAAAAGGAGAAAAAAACCCAGTTCTTTTCTCTGATTCAGACTGTGGCCATTTGAATGTAAGTGCTGCATAAAATGGGAACGGTGCAAAAGAGGGGCTGAAAAGGACAAAATGCAGTGACTGTGAGCCAGGAGATAGGCACATAATCCCTTGGAGAGTGGTTTATGCTGTCTGAAGGGCTGCAGCATCATTCCAGAAGTTAAATTACACATGCACCACATTCAATAGGAGCTGAGGAGTAAATGCACAGGACTGCAATTCTGCTCCTCCTTCAAGGTTAGATTATTGAAGGCTTTGAAAGATACACAACCCCAAAAAATCCATGAGTCAAATCTGGATGAAGAATCTATTCTGGTCATATTAGAAAATACAGACTCTGCTCAGCAGCTACATTTTTAAATGACAGATCTCTGAAGCTGTACTTTTGATAGCTTTTGGCATGCTTCAGAGAAGGATTCTGTGGGTTCAGTGTGATGGTAAAGACAACAGATATCAGGAGCATGGGGCATCATACTCATGAGACCTGGTTCAAGGGGACAGAAACATTGATCAGAGATGGTCATCTGGGAAGAGGAAGCTAGGAAGGTGACTCCAAGTGACTTGCCTGGGAAAATGAAGCATGAACCATCAAGCTAGCATGAGCTTCCTGCATGTGTGTGGCTAAAGGTTCATGTTTTTTTCTTCCTCCAGAGAACAATCTATCAGGAACAGAAGTGAGTTAAATTGCTGATCCAATGAGTTGGAGACCAGGTTCACCTTAAGCTTGGCAGATAAAATACCTCCAAAGAGCCTTTTATGCCTTCTTGCTTTGGAGGCAACTTACAGGGAAGGAAAAATTGACATGATTTCTCTTAAAAATTGCACTATTTTTTAAATTGGGTTCACAAAACAGTAATGTGGTTCAGATTAATCTGCTGAAATGAACTTCATAGCCCTTACAGGGTCTATATCCTCCTTTTATCAAAGTCTGTTTATGCAAGGTGTCTTGGGAATACAGGGCAGGGAAACATGTCACTGTGGATATGCATTCACTGGTGGTATCTGTCCTTTTCTGTTATGCTAGTTTCATAGCTGTTACATGTTTTCTATCTTTAATTCCAAAAAGAATCAGGAATTTACCTCCTTTAAGTCCACTCATTTTCAGGCTAAGTTTTTCGTGGTTATTTTGAATCCTTTTTTTCTTATGCTTCCATAGTTAATAACTTTAATAGTTCTTGTCTTTCTGCCCTTGATGTTCCCTTGCTGATGTGCTTGTGGACAATAATAACCATAATGCCTCTCAGCTTTCATTTTGCCCAGTACAGCACATCCAGCACCTTCAGTTGCTTCCTGTACAAAGGGCTGTTAACTCACCCTTTACTTAATAGCACTCCTGTGTGTCTACTACAGGTTCAAAGGAGCCTTGACCAGGATATCATAAGTAATGTATGGAATTGATGCCTTTGAATATGAATATTAAACCAGCACGACACTTCTTCATCCCTGCAGAAAAGATTTCTCTTGTGTCACTGGACCTTGTCATCAGCAGTACTGCAGATTTCTACCCTCCCCTCTTTGAAGCCAGAAATGTTCTCTGTGAAGTGTTACCTTTCCATGTTACCTTTCCTTCTAAGGAACTTGAGTTGGTCCAGGATGATCTACTTTCCCTGTTTCTTCTGCTCCTTAGTAAGAATATATTTGATATTGCTTGGATTTACTCATCAGTTCTTCTTAAGTCTTAAATTCAAGGCAGAGTTGCTGTCTTACTTATCCAGACAATGTTTTTGGTTGACCTATGATCCAAAGGTAAAGTTGGGTTTTCTTCCAGTTTTCTGTTAGCTTGCTGGGGTTTTTTCCTGTGTCTTTCCTCCTTGTGTTTTCAATCATAGAATCAGAGAATCATAAAATTATTTGGGTTGGAAGAGAACTTCAAAGGTCATTCAGTCCCAACCCCCTGCAGAGAGCAGGGACATCTCCTGCTATATTGTCTCCATCCAAACTGAGGATGAAAGTTTCCTGGTATAGAACATCTACCACCTCTCTGGGTAACCTGCTTCAATGTTTCACCACCATCATTGTAAAAGGCTTCTTTCTTATATCTAATCTAAATTGAACCCTCTTTTAGTTAAAAACCATTATTCCTTGTCCTATAATCAAATCATCAAAAATCCATCCATCAAAAGCAGTGTCTTTCTTAGATTCTTTTTGAATCATATTATCCACTAGATCATTAATAATTTGTCAAAAACAAAACTCCATCTTCCACTCTGTGTTCTCCCTAACACTCATTATGCCTCCTGCATTACCACCAGCTAGTTTTACTTGGTGTTTCTAGTGCAAACCCCATCAGCCACACTGTTTAAAACATCCCTAAATTTTATACCCCAAAGAATAATGGAGGTCTTTGCTACCTTTTTTCCATCTGTGAGTATAGAACCCATCCAGGGGTAAACAGTAGGGTACTGGACCATAGGCTCTGTGGACTCAAACTGATAGCAACTGCAGTTCAGAGAACAGAATATCTTGTGCTGGAAGGGACCCAGAAGTGTCATCAAAGTCCAAATCCTGGCCCTGCACAGGACACCCCAAGAATCACACCATGTTCCTGAGAGTGTTGTTCAAATGCTTCTTGAGCTCTGTCAGGCTTGGTGCTGTGACATCTTCCCTGGGAAGCCTGTTCCTGTGCCCAAACACCCTCTGGGTGAAGAACCTTTTCCTAATACCCAACCTAAACTTTCCCTGACACAACTTCATGCAATTGTCTGAGGTCCTGTCCCTTGTGAGCAGAAGGAAGAGATCAGTGTCTTCCCCTCCTCTTCTTCCTGTGAGGAAAATGTAGACTGTGATGAGCCCATCATCCCCATTGATTCATTTGGACCTCCAAGGTGCTGCAGACCAGATATTGTTGTTGTTGTGTTTTAAGTATGCATACATCAGCCTGTACCATCTCTTTGGCCAGAAATAGGGTCTGCCCTGTCACTCCACACCCATGGAAGGTTTTCAGTAGAGACCCCTATTTCCTGCAGAACCTTCATGACCACCCTAACAGATGTCTTCTCTGGGGTAGGGAGTGCCCTTTAGTCTTCTCTGGGAGGAAGTCTGGTGATCTACAAAGGAGACAGAGTTGGCACGTGTTGTGAGGGGCAGAAGATATTCCTGTATCATGTATAGTAGGGGATCTCCGAATCAGTGAGAAAAAATGCCAGTCCAGTGTTCTGCAGCAGCCTGCAAAGAGAACAGAAATGCTTCCCAGAAGCATGGAATTAGTGAGCTTTTACAATGGGACTGCCAGCCTCTGAATGCACCTGTGAGTCATGCATTTAACATCCTGTAGTGGCTGGAGGCATTTCTCCTTGAATCATCAGGGAGATATCAGTCTTCTGCACTCCATTTTCCTGTAAAGCAGCAACCTAAATGCAGGTGTCCTTGCTCCATGCATTAATGAGCAGTGTTGTGTAGGTATTCCCTGCCAGTATCAGCAGCCTGGTTTATGAACTGAAAATAAAAGAGCCCTGGGGTTCTGCTGGTGTTTCTGGGTCCACTTGTCAAAATACAGACCTCCATATCAAACACCCACCTCCTAAGACACTTCTTATTCCTCTGGCCTCTTTTTGTTTTGTTTTGTTTTGTTTTGTTTTGTTCTTTGAGTTTGGCTGACCAGTTCTCCATCAGTCAGGCCTGTTCATTTGCACAGAGAGGTTTGCACTATCCAAGTTTCACACATGACCCAGGCTGTAGTTCTTGTCCATGTGCATTCCCAGTCAATTCATATTTGTGTTAACTGCTCCTTAGGCCAATGTGCTTATCTCTCTGCTTTTAAATTATTTTGTATTTTCTTGTGATATCCACCTTCTTCATTTTCTTTGGCAAATCAGGTATACTGTAAGTGCTGAAAACCTGCTTCTTTACAAACCTTCCTGCTTGAAAGGCAGATTGTTTAGGTTTACTTGAGTATTGATTAACTCATTTGGTTCAAATCAGAAGTGAGTAGACCTCTGCAAGTAAAATGGCATATCAAAGCATACACTGGAGTTACAGAAACAAATACAAATAATTGTAATTTCTAACACCAGATTAATTCTGAAAATAATTTTGAAAAATATTTTAAGATCTCACTTGCTGAGACCGTTTAACAATTTTGTGTCAATCTCACAGGACATTCCTCTAACCTAGGGTAGGACTTTTGCATCTATTCCACTTAAAATTCTTAAAAGTTACCCGTATGATAATTAAACTCTACTAGTGTACAATATTTGATTGTAGTGTTCAGCCAGTCTACTGGAATGACGTCAAATAAGAAGAGTTTCAGGAGGTTCAACCTAATTGTGTTACAATATTTAACTGTTTTTGAAAGCCAACAGGAATTCTTGTTTTAATATTAAACCTTCCAGCACAGTCAAAAAGCTAGCTCTAAGCTTTTTGTGCTTTGCTAGAAAAAGAGCTACCAGCAGCTCCTTCAAAGTTCACTTTTTATTTGCTTTTGATAAAACTGCTGAAATCTTCAAGCCAAGACAGAACACATGACTTTGCTGCTGCTGCCAACAGGAGTGTGTTTCCAAAAACACCCAAAAAATCAAAAAAAAAAACCCTCCAAAAAATCCAAACCCCACCCCAAAAAACAAGCAAGCAAACAAACAAACAAAAAATAAAACCAAAAAAAACCCACACACACTAAAAATCCCACACACAAAAAAATCAGAAAAACCACAAACCATTTAAAAAAAAACCAAACAAAAAAACCACCCCACCAAAAAACCCCAAACACCCACAGATACATTTAAAAAGTGTTTAGGGTAGTCCTCACCTTTCCTAGAGGAGAACAGCACTGTTGGTATGTCCTGATGATTATCTGAGCCCTACTCGGAAGTATCTACACAGGCTACAGTCTTACTTTGACTCCTTATACAAAAATGTATTTCACTCCTAGACCTCAATTTAAAAATCCTTAGGACAACCATCCTTTGGAGAAAAGAAGTACGTAGGAGGAATGAAAGTTAAAAGGAAGAGTGACACTTTAAATTTAGAATGGAAAATAATGCTTGTTCACTTTCTCCCTAAGTAAATTTTTCCCCAGACATTTTACACTGTCATTAAACAACATAATCAGCTAATAACCTATGATAGCACTATTATTTAACTGGTAATTTTTTACTAATTTATGGTTGGAATTCTGCCAAAATCCTCACATGTGTGATGGCGGAACACAAATCTTTCTGTAAAATGAACATTTCAGCTGGCACAATATTTACAGTACTGATGTATGAACAAAACTTGTCTCATATACAGGGGATCCTCATCCTTTGGGGTCGAAGTTATCCTTATGTGGTATTTTTAAAGATGTGAACATGAGACAAATACAGCATGCCTGTATTTTCATTGCCAAAGCCTTCCACTATATCTTCTTGCTAAGAGAAAAAAAAAGCAGTGTCTACTGTTTGTTTTTTTTCCTGACACAGCTATTCTAGTTATTTTTCCTGACACAAACCATTCTAGTTTTGACATATATAAATTAAAAGGGAAGGCCTCAGATATCCTGATAATCCATCATGTTAATTTCAAAATTTTACAAAAATATACAATTCTATAGCTATATCAATAAATAGCCTGCTAGACCAAAGATAATTACACGTTCATTAGAGAACTGTCCCATTTATGTGTAATTTTTTCAGACTAGCCATTTCACATCATCACTTTAAAGTATTTTAACTGTTAAAACTTTAAACTATTAAACTTTGAACTATTGTTACTTATCCTAATTGTTATCACATTTACTGTATGTCATTCTTTTAGTAAATAACTAATACAATAAAATTTGGAAAGAACACCTGAGAAAAAAAGAATATCTGATTCACCAGAAATAAAATTTAAATATTTGTTAAAATATTGTCTATTAAACCTCAAAATTTTTGCAGTGATTTTTAAACTTAGTATGTTAATTCTCCTTGTTTTAAGTATTTATTGGGTTTTTTTCTGTATCTGGAGTAAATTATCCTCAACCATTTGGAGAAATCTCTCAATAAAAATCCTGCAGTGTACTATTTTCCATCAAATTGGTTCATTTCTGCTCTTTTCAAGTACTTGTAGAAAGAATTATATGCAGTTTTCTTTATGAAATTCAATCACTCATTCTCAAATAGGAGCCACACCTCCTAAAATCACAATACCTCCAAACACAAAGAGTAGCCCTGGCTGTGTTCATGGATCTTGTTTTGCACAGGCATCATCACATTCTCAGGCTGGAAACTGGGCTGTGAAATATGATTTTGATGTTCATATTGCATCAGCTCTCAGTCATTCTTAACCTTTTCTGTGCTCTCAAAACTGTCACTAATTCAGGTATGATATGGAAAAGAGAGTACACCTACAGAGCTTAAAACCATTTCCCATTACCTCAGTTACGTATTTTTAAGGAATACTGGAATTGCTAAAGAAATCCATTGGCAAATCTGCTCTGAATTATTGACAACAATATAGGAAAAACCCTTTGATTGAGGGAGCTATTACAACAAGTCATGTCAGCTAAAAGTGCTAGAAAGAAGAAAAATCTACAGAAAGAAGAAAGAAGAAAAATCCAAAACTGGTGTAAATTCAGAGTTTTAATCTTATTAAAAATAATTAATTTCAGACTACAGCAAAACATATAATCTTCAAATTTCTGGTAAAATATCACTTTTTAGTAGCAAATGTGACCTGTAATATGACATTATCTTGTATCATGCATGTACTGTGATATGATATGCAGCTGGCACTAACACACCCCAAATATTTGCATTAAAAGCTCTATTTTTTTTTCTGATTATCAAGTTTTCCATTTTATTAGTAGTTTAAAAATAAGTTTGTGCTTCACAACTCTCATGAAAACGTGTATGATATCACAAATTTCTTTTTGAGTAGCATAATTCTAGAAACTGGTTTGTTGAAGCCTTACGTGTTTCAACAGGATGCAGGACAAGCAGTGACCTTTCAAAGTGAAATTCAAATTGCCAAACAATCCCAATCATCAAATCATCCAGTGGAACATCCGTTAAGTTCATCTTCAATCAGACTTCCTAAGAACTGCTTTTTCTGCATCTGGACTGCTACCTTTTGACCTTGGTCTGCAGCCAGTTCTGCTCAGTAACCTTTACACCATGTTAGCTGTTCCCTTTTCCGACCTGATCTCATTAGAAGCAACTTTCTTCCTGTTTTGTAAGAGAAATAGGAAATCTGCTCATCCAGTCTCTGATGCAGTCCAAGACACTCAGTGCCAATAAAATAATTAAGCTGCAAAATGTTAGGGAAATTGGAGAAGGCCAAGAACAACATTACAGAAAAACTGAAGTGATGGAAAATAAGAAAAATAATGGAACCCTGATAACTAAACAGCATTATGGAGCTATCATCACCTTTTTTTATATATATATACCTCCTAGGTGAGATACAGTAATTTGGGATAAAATGCTGTTTTCAAGGCTAATATACCCATAGTCTGTTGCCATAGATGAAACTAACCTCTTGGAGAAATCACTGAACTTCTGCAGCCTACAAAAACCCCTGCAAATCTCAAAAATGCAAAAGAAGAGGCAGATATATATCTTCCCCATAACAGGGGCTCCTGTATATGTCTTTTCCTCCCACAACGTGGTAAGGACTAACCCCTCATTGCCTGTGGCCCCCCATTTTCAGCTCCTGGGCAGTGCTGAGCCAGTTCATAGCACCTTGCAGCTGCCCCACAGGTGGGTTCTGCCTTTGCCACCCTCTGGAACCAGCAGCTGCCACTGACAGACCTCACTTCCTTCTCTTTCATTTCTGAGGGAACTGTCAGGGAACTGGCTGGCATGGAAAATCAGTTTTTTCTTGGCTAAAGATTATCCCGCAATCCAGTTCTTCCCTCTAAGTGAGGTGTAACCTAGACACTGGCTTTTGATTCTTCTGAGAGTCATAACATTTATTTAATCTTTTTAAGATTAAGGATTTTTTTCAGACTTTCCTTTTTATCTCTCTTCCTACTATAGAAATGGAGTGTATTTGAATTTTTAGATTTTTTTTTCACATAGAGAGAATTCAATTTCCTGTACAGGTTTTCCTAGAACATTTAATTAATCCTTTATGACTGCAGATATGATGCTATAATGTTCCAGGTATGAATTTCAACCAGGTCAGTGAGTACAAGATCTATACAGAAAGCAAGAAGTAAAAATTATTTTTATCAACATCATTCTTTCATAAATACCGTCTTGTGTCAGAAGGAGTAGCATTGCAGAAGATGTGAATTACATTAATGAACTGAACTTTAGATAGGAGTCATGAATCATAACTCACCTAAATAGAAATACTGAGTTAAGATCTGAAACATCAAAAAACCCAGAAGTAATAAGAAGTATTTTGTAAAATAAAGTATGCAGAAAGTAGATATTATTAACAGATATGCAGAAAGTAGAAATTATACAGAAAAAATATTATTGTAAATTCAGCTGGATCTGTTAACGTATGGGAAAACAAATTGAAGGAAGAGCATTAGTTAATATGTGAAACAACAGAGCGTGAAGCAAAGGTGTCCTGGAAAACAGTCCTGCACCAGAAGGAAGATGAGCTAGTAGACTTCATATCAGGCAACACAGATGTAAATTATTTGTCTTTTGAAAGTTTATTTTAATGTGTTTCTGTCACAGTAAACTTTTACAGTTACATTTTTGGAAGAGCAGCTGTTGCTGTTGACTGGGCATCCAGCAGCACTGACTCCACCATTCCACTATGCTCCACCTGCCTCTCATGTCCTCAGCCTCCACTCACACCTTCCCTGCACAAATTCCAACCCCCAATACCCTTCTGGTTACTGATTTCCTCTGTCATAATTGGGCCACCTCTTTTAAAGACCTGAATTTGGTGAAGCCAGTGCCTAAAATAACAGTTTTCCCTGACCCACCCACCCTGTCCCTGAGAAACATGCACCTGGACACATGCTGAGTGGCAACTCACAGTAGTGGGAATTTGCTCCACTTCACATCTTTTCCGTTGGAGCAGCTCTTCTGAGGGAAATAATCTGTTTGTTGTGTTGTTTGTTGTACCAGTTGCTTTTGTAGTTGAGTTTTTTGCTGGTTTTGCCACTCAAACCTTACAAAGCAGTATGGGCAGGTGTGAGCTGGCTGTTGTAATACCCATTCAATAATAACCATGCAAGTTAGGCAGCTGGAGAGAAAGCTGTGAGTTCCAGTCAGAGCCTGGCACATCCTTGGGGTAACTCACATCTAGGAAATCTGCTCACTAAGAGATGTATTGCCTTCTGCTGCTTCTTCTTCTGGGAGCTCACAGACACCCCTCAAACTATTAATGGGGATTTATGAACAGTATCTTTGGTTGGTTGTTTTTCTTTCAAAGTCAAATAAGTCAAATTTAACAAATACTGGTCTCGTTCATAAGCAGTGAAGTGAATAAACTACTGCAAATCATGCAATGAAGGTAGCAGTCCAAGTTTACACTCCAGAGATTACAGAGGCAAAGGGATGGTTCAGGAAGTTCCTGCTTCCTTCCCTAAAGTAGGTAGAAGGTTACAAATTAATCTCAAAAGAGTTTATAAGTCTCTCAAAGAGTTAATGAGTAGGTTAAATCTGCCTGTTTCTCTTAACAGTTGCCTGGAGGCCAGTTGGTCCTGTAGCATATAAAGTGGGTACATGGAGATGAGAAGCACAGCAGAGAGAGCCAGCAAACAAACAGCAGACAGGAACAAAGTGCTGTGTTTTCTGTGAAAGATGCCAAAAGGTCTTTTTACTTTCATCCGTCTTTTTATGCTCTTACTCAGTTTCTCCACTATTTGCCTGGCAGTACTTTGTGTGTCCACGGATTCCTCCATGTGCAGATGTGGGAACAAGCTTGTGTTTTACTGCCTGTTAGCTTTGGGGCTCTGTCTCCTTGTCACTGGCATTTTCTGGAGCACTTTCCATGAAGTCCTGAAATACAGGGCCCTTGGCATCTTCATTCGAAATCCCAGCCACAGAGAGCCACATGTCTGCACCATAGACAGGTATGTGCTGCAGATGAATTGGGAGGGAGGGAGGGATGCTATTTTTTAAACATACTGTGAGAAGAAAGAAGTAATGCAAGGTTTTTACAGAATGTAAATCATGTAGCCATTTTATTGTTTTTCTGTGGAGGGAAATTTTATTTGCTAGAGCAAGCAGCAATGTGCAAACAGCCATTCATGCAAACAATACCTAAGGTAAGGCATATTACACGAAACAGAGAAAGTTTCAGATTTTCCAAAGCCTCCAAAGTCATGCATGGAGGCAGCAGGTGCAGCTATTCCAATTTCATGCAGGAATATCCTGAGCTGACAATTTAAGATGCAGCTGTGGGGTAGGTGCTCATGTGGGTTATCAAACTCGAGGTATGCAGAGGGTCTAAGCTCATTCATTATATGGCTACTGCTGAAATTTGCTTGTCTAATTGTGCCCCCTATTTAAAAACCTCATGAAATTCAACCAGGCCAAGTACAAGGTCCTGCACCTGGGTTGGTACAAATTGAAGCACAAACACAGGCTGGGCAAAGAATGGACTGGGAGCAGTTTTGGTGAACTTGGTGGGGAGTTGTTGATGAGTAGGTCAATGTCACCCAGCAATGTGCACTTGCAGCCCAGAAAACCAAAGGTGTCCTGGGCTGCACCAAAAAAAGTGTGACCAACAGGATGAGGGAGGGGATTCTGCTCCTCAGCTGTGTCTTTGTGAGCCCCAGATGGAGCACTGCATCCAGATCTGGTATCCTTGGCACAGAAAGGCATGGACATGCTAGAGTAGGTCTGGAAGAGGGCCATGAAAATGACCAAGGGAATGGAACTCCTCTCCTGTGATGACAGGCTGAGAGAGCTGGAATTATTCAGCTCAGAGAAGGTTTCAGTGAGAACTACAGCACCCTATGGACATAAAGGGAACTTAGAAGAAAGATGGAGAAGGACTTAAAAAAAAGATATGTAGTGACAGGACAAGGGGGAATGGTTTCAAATGGAGAAAGGTTATGTTTAGATTAGGTATTGGGAAAAAAATGCTTTACTGTGAGGGTGGTGAGGCACTGGAGCAGGTTGCCCAGAGAAGCTGTGGCTGCCCCATCCCTGGAAGTGTTCAAGGCCAGACTGGATGGACAAACTGATCTAGTGGAAGGTGGCCTTGCCCATGGCAGGAACTGAATGATCATTAAGGTCCCTTCCCAAAACATTCTGTGACCCTATGATTTTGTTCTTAACAAAGTCAGATGCTTTCAGAGAGAGAGTTTCTTAAACTGATTGGCACTAGGCCTGGCAAAACTCTTTAACATGGTCACTGGATACAAATTACTTTTCCTGCACTGTTGTGGAAACTGTACTAGAAACACTGACAATGGGTGTGCTAAAGGCACTATAAAAGCAACATTCAGCAAATTTTGGTTACATAAGGAGAGACATACTAAATTTATTTTAAAACTGTGGAAAACAATGGTTATTGTAATAATAAATAACTTTAGGCACTGATCTCATTCTTCTTCCAAATTAAACTTCTCTCAGGCACTTGTTAAAAGCATGAGTGTTTGTATGCCATGGTTGGGAATTTTCATGGGGAACGTTTGTCTTTCTAGAATGCTGTGTTTTAATAAGACATTTTGTATAAAGACAAAGCAAGTGATACCAGTTATGCCTACTTTTTTATACTAATATATTTCATTGCTTTAAGCACACTTAGGTGTCTGTTTACAGTTAAAACCTCATCTAAATTATGGACACATAACAGACAAAGCATCTAACCAAGCAGTGTGAGATAAATCACATTAACCAAGATGTGTTTCTTTTTTGGTTTGCTTATTTCAGGCCTGACTTCTATCCTCCCTCTTATGAAGACAGCATAGACCCTGAAAAACTTGTTTCCCCACTGCCAGCTGCCTCCACACTAAAACAGCAAGAATTCATCAATATTCCTCCACCTCCATATAGTGAAAGCAGCGCAGAGTTTGTCAGTGAAACAAATGAGCAGGAACAGCCACCACCATACACATTATCTGTGGAGCAGCAGCAAACAGCTGAGCAAGACCCAAACCCCAGAGGGGGGTTAAATTCTCATATATCCATGCCAGAAATCAGTTGCCAACAGGATACAGAGCTCCAGAGGACCTCAGGAAGAGTAACACCTGTCAAAACATGAGAGGCAGGCAGCCAGTAAAATCCTGCATCTGTGAAGCAGGGAAAACTGGAAGAAGATTTGTGTCAGTGATCCCTAACAGTAACACTACTTAGGGTGAAATTGCACAGGAAAAACACTGATAATTTGTGACCTGGAGTGGAGTTGGAGGGGATATGTAAAAGTGCTTAGTATTTCAAATTAGAATAAATCTCCACAGAGATAGAAATGCTCAGGCTGTGTCTAGTAGAAGTCTCCATCTCTGGCAATAGGAGTTTCCTAAGCTCCAAGATAAATGAGGCATCATGGTGTTATCATTCTTGACTTGTGCTTCATAAGGAATTTCAGAAGAAAGCTGTCATTTTTTGTTTTGAGATGTTAACTGATTTGGGAAACCTATTAACTCAGCTTTTGTTTGAAATTTGCAGATTATTTGTTGCAACTGATTATTTTTGTACTGTATACCTTTCAAGTGGTTTTATGTGGGGTTAAAAATAACTGCTATTTTACTAGTGAATTCATTAATAAATTTTGTATTTAAAACAAATGCCTTGTATTTGCTTACATGATATGAGGTGCCCATGATTCAGGATAATGGCACAATAAAATACACCACCTAGCTGCCAAACAGAGAGCTCTGGTTATGTTTACATCTCCTCAGAGGGAATTATCAATTGCAGGAAGAAAAATTGCTCTCTGAGCCAATTCTAAGAACAGTTGCTTCTGTCACAGCTTCCTCAAGACTGTGGGAACTGAAAAAAGGACCCTGTACCCTGTTTCTGACACAAATGGCTTCATAATTACACAACAAATTTCAGAAAAAGGACAGGCTTGGACTCATCCTTCTTCTTTTACATGTATCCTTCCTTCCACAAAATCACTGAGGCAAATTTGCATCCAGGCCATTTCATCTATAATTCCAGATGACAAGAAAAATTTAATGAGGGTTCACTCAGATTTGAACTTGTAACATTTACTTTGGAATGGAATTTTGGGTTGGAAGGTTTGGATTGGGAAAGATCATTTAGTCCAAGCCCTTGCAAAATGCAGGTACAGAGCACTGTCCAACCTGACCTTGAATTTTTCCAGGAATGGGGCATGCATCACCTCTCTGGGCAACCTGCTCCTGGTTTTGCTAGAGACCAATGAGACAGAAAAGCTATCACACTCTCCAGATGTTCACATACTGTAAGACTACAAGTTAAGAGTTACAGCTGTCCATGCAAGCCATGGGGGTAGCCATGGCTAAGGCCAGGGAACTGACAGTTCCATCAGTTTTGTCTTCCAAAGAATTTCATCCTTCATGGGAAGAACATACAGTTCTTGCTGTAAGTAGAAAGGAAAGAAGAATAAAATGGGGTGGACAAGCTACAGAGGAAGAAAAACCCTTTCAAGGTAAGTTGAGGATGAGAAATGGAGTGAAGTACTCAGAGTGAGAAAAAAGAGCCCCTGAAAGAGACAGAAGATATAAATATTTTTCAAAGTGACTGAGAAGCGGCACAACACAGAGAACAATCAAAATCAGAGGAATACAACACATTATTTCCAAAACAACTGAAGAGAGGATCTGCTTGAGTGACCTTGTTATGGCCTTACCTTCTAACATTACCATTTCCATCCCCCAAAATCTCTTGCTACTCCAGAGTCCCAGATTCTGAAGGCAGCTGGCATTGCACAGTTATTAGTGCAGATATCAATCACGGCAGACAAGACTGATTAACCAGAGATATCCCACAGCAAAATGCTTGTCCTGTGCATGTTTAGCCTATTTTTTTTTTCCTGTGGAAATCTAACTTTTCCACTAGGTGATATTAAAGTAAGACCAAAAGAGTAGGAAATGGCTGGGACTACAGCTCTGGGTCATACTAAGAGCAAGTATTGCAGGAGTACCTGAAGTTTGCTCTTGGAGTGGTTTGCTATAGGAAATGCATTCAGAGCACTTCCACATATATTTATGAACAACCAGGAAGTTTTCCCTTTCTCCCAATTCCACGAGAATCCTACACTGCCCCTTTTTAGCACCAGCCATTTGCAGGCGTTGTGAGGTCATAATGGATCCAGAAATGTGAAAATGAAGAAAAATGCATTTTAACCTGCAGTATGCAATGAAGTATTTGATGCAAAAAAGTTACTGAGATAGGGAAAACATTGAATTTAATACCTAATATTTTGATACAATCTGGTTTTAAGTTTCTCTTTTCAGCTAATGAGCTATTTGATTATGAACTTAACGCAAAATGGCATGGGCAACAAGCTCAAAAATGTCAACAATCTTAAGGCAGCAGCAGGTTTTAAACACTTTGCTCCTGATCATACTTAATAGCATGAATTTATCTTTGCCAAGAGTAGCAGCTAGAAATTTTACATTAAAACAAATTTTCTTTGGGCTGAAGGATATGAACCAGTCAAACTAAAGCTTTAGAACAGAACAGATTCAGTGCATTGATAAACAACTTCCCAACACTGAAGACTAAGGAGCCAATTTTAGCACCTACAACACCAAAAGAAATGCATGGGCCTGTGAAGGTTTTTGCTGCAGGCATCATGAGATGGTCAATTCAGAACTTTGAGAGGAGGGAGAATAGCAAAGAGTGGAACCAAATTTTGCAGAGCAGACTTTAACATCTCTAGAGTTGCTTGGAAGAGTCACAAAGGTTCTGGCCCTGGAGAAAAGATGAGTCCAGGACAGCTGTCTAATTTTCAAAGATCACCTCCTTTAAGCCCAGGAATCATTCAACCTGATATGCACAGTTCAAACAAAAGCAGCAAAAGGTCTACATGGATGGCTCCTGACTAAACTCAGATATAAACAGGAAATGTATGACAAGTGGAAGCAGGGACAGCTGAATTAGGAGGAATGCAGAGCACTGTATAATCATACAGGAATGAAATGAGGAAAGCCAAAGCCCACCTGGAGTGGAATAAGGTGATGGTGTGGTTGAAGACCAGCTGGAAGTTAATCTCCAAACAGCCACTTCCTTTCCCCAACTCCCTCCAGTGAGAAAGGGACAAAAAGGCAGAGAGCATGGGCTGAGACAACAATTTACTGGAAAAATAGTAAAAAGATGAGGAAAATAAACAATAACAGAAGCAATACTAATAATAACAATGTATAAAAGAGGGTGATTACAAGCCAAAAATGCTTATGGAAGTCCAAACATCCAGTTCTTACCACAGCCAGAGTGACATGCAGCTTTTTCCTGAGAAAAAGGAGAAAATTGGAAGATGTCACCACACCCCTGGGGGCCACACAGCTTTTCCAGACACAAAGGAGAAAAGGGTGGACATCACCACAGCAGTGGGGGTTTTTTTGTCCCCCACCTGAGACAATGGAAAACAAGGATGGGCAACCCCCCCAAGCCACTGCTCTGCCCAGACCACACTGACTGCACCACTCCATTCAGCACTTTGTTTCCACAGGTAAAGAGGGAACAAAAATAGCTGTCCTTTTGATGCCTTAAATTTTAGCTTTCATGCTTTTCAAATTCTGTGCTGCCTAGGGGTGCAGTTCTGAGTCTCATATTAAGTGCTGGTGAGCTCTCTTCATAGAGCAGGGAGACAAAACAAACACTTTTCCTGCTGGAGACCGAGGAAACTTTCAGGCCCAAAAGCACAAACAATGGTGGACTGAAGGGAGGAACAAGAAGGATGGGACCTCACAACCTGAAACTGTAATTGGACAATTAAACCCCAATGTGGAACTGGACCAAAACTTGTAAGTGCTCATGACTGGTCATCCATTCTGTGACCATTCTTAGTCGACCCTGGGTGTAGGCCTGGTCAGGCTCCTGCCCTGCCCAAGGTGTATCCTAAAGGCCTTTCAATAAATACCTACTTTATTCTCTAGCTCTGTCCAGTCTCTGTTTCAGGTCAACCTTCCTAAGGCATCACTTTCACTCTGCCTTTTCTTCTACCCAAAGCTGTGCCCTACAGGGATGACATGACTGGTATAGAATAAATCAGCTGTACACATCTATACAGCTCCAGCCTCCTTGCCCTTCCCATACCCCCATCCCAGCAAATGCAAAAATAACACTGTACTGGCCATAACTAGGACTGATGACAAATGTGAAGGGTAATGGGGGAAGTTTCCACAGCTACATGAGTTGAAAACGGACATAGAAAAGCCTGAGGTGCTCAATGCCTTTTTTGCCTTCATATTTACTGGTAAAAGCAATCTTCAGGAACTGTAGGCCTTTGAGACTAAAGGAAAAACATGGAGTGAGGAAGACTTATCTTGGATATGGTCAGGGAGTACTTGAAAAACCAGGACATACACAGATCCATGTAATGACTTAGGATGGCATGCACAGAGCTGAAGAAGCTGAGCCATGCTATTGCAAACTACCCTCTGCTGCCTTTGAAAGATTGTGGGTGACCAGGAGTGGTCCCTGAGGTAAGAGAGCAAATATCACTCCTGTCCTTAAGAGAAGGAGGATCTGAGGAGCTACAGGCTGGTCAGCCTCACTTTAGTTCCTGGAGAGGTGATGGAGCAGTCAATTCTGGAAACCCTTGCCAAAGCCAAGGACAAGAAGCTGATTAGGATCAGGAAGGATTTATGAAAGGTAAATTGTGCTTAACCAACCTGATGACCTTCTACAATACTGAAGTTCAACAAAGGGAAGTCCTGCCCTTGTGGATGAACAAACCCAGACACCAAAACATGCTGGAGCCAGTGGGCTGGAAAACAGCCACACAGAGAAGGATCTGGGGGTCACATCCTTAACAAAAAGCTGTCAACTCACCAGCAACTCACCTGCACAGCAGAAACAGCAGCTGACATCCTGGGTTGCATCAGGAAAAACAGCAGCAGCAGCTGGAGGAAGGACATCCTTTCCCCTGGCTCAGCACTGGTAGAATTAAGATACACCTGGAGTGCTGGGTCCAGGTCTGAGCTTCCCAAGCACAAAACAGACCTAGACATTCCAGAGTGCCTCCAGCAAAGGGTCACAAAGAAAAAGGGACTGGAAAAATTGTCATATGATGACACACTGAGAGATTTGGGATTGCTGAGTCTGGAGAAGAGAAGGCTCTTGAAGGATCTTCTTAATTTCTAGAAAAACTTGAAAAAAATTAGTGTATGGAGCTCGGCTCTTCTCAGAGACAGGACAGGAGGCAATGGGCACAAACTGAACCACGTGAAATTCCATCTGAACACTCCAGAAGGTTTTTCTGCTGGTTTTTGGGGTTGTTTTTTTTTTTCACTGTGGGAGTAGTCAATCACAGTTTGCCCATAGAAGTTCTGGCATTGGAGATAATCCAAACCAACTACACATGGTCCTGGGAAGCCTCCCCAACCTGACTCTGCTGTGAGATGGGATACAGACTAGGTGATTTTAGTCTTGATGAACTAGATGGCCCCTTCCAACCTCAAGGATTCTGTGATCCTGTAGCTCAGGTGAGCAGTATGTTGCTTTCCAAATTGTCTCTGAACACAGAGAAAACAGGAGGGCTTAGGAAACAGAATTATCCAAGTAAATGTTAGTGCAATCACAGCTGAATAATACAGAGATCTTGCAATTTCCAAACTTGAGGAAGCTGCTAATTAAACAACAGCACAAAAGGGTGTGAGTCTCTGTCACAGTGCCTAGACATTGTGATAAGGTGAACAGTATTAATAATAGTTTTCCCTCTGCTAAATGCATGATCTGGTTTTAGAAGCTTTCCATCTTTTTGTAAGTTCACATAACTTGTTTTTTTCCACATATTTATCTCTCACATTAATAATTAAAAGACCTCAGGACATGCAGCACACTCCATGAGACTGTGGCTACAGTCCTCTCCACACACATCAGCTATAAAGAGCTGTACTTGAGCCTTACAGAGTTTTAATCATCTTTTTGCAGATGAATAAACTGGTGGAAAATATCAGTTACATTTTACCACTATCACCCACCATCACAAAAAAAAGGGAGGGTGAGTGGATTTGTGGTTAGGCCACTTCTGCAAGTCTGCTGTTTGACAGCTATTTAAAACCAAGACAAATATCCCTTTTCTCCATTTCAGCACAACCATTAGGCACAACTAATGTTTCTCCAGTCCAGGACAAAATCAATACAGAGATTTTAAAACATGACCTTTGTTTATGATGGCTGCCTTCATGAAAGCAGACTGCCATCTACTGCAGCTCTAGTGACAGCTTTCTGATAAAAGTACATGTGTGCTTCTTCAGTCGGCATCTGTTTTTGAGTCTTCCCACTGCGTCCTGAAAGACACCTGGCTTCAGGTGACATCTTACTTTTCAAACTGCATTCTCCCCATTCCACAAAAGCTTGGCAAATGGGATACTCCATAGTATAAACAGATAGTTCACTACGTGATCAAAAATAATTTCATTGTCAGAGAATGTGTAAGAGATTTTAGACATTTTAGTGGACTGACTTTCAGAATGTTCTTTCACACAACCCAGTAATTTGAACTGTCATAATCCAGAATGTGTCTATGCTTGACCATGTGTGATCTACTAGTTGGGAGTTTATTATCCTGCACCTAGAGAAGTTTAATCCCTAATAAATATAAAACATTAGATAAAAAAGGTTTCTGTGGAGTTGAGTGCTCTTACATTATATAAAGTAGATGTCCAAAAAGCGTGAGAATGTCATGGTCATATAAAAGGAAAATCTTCATAAAAAGAACTAAAGTCTTAAAATCTCTTGGTTTATGGAAACACTCAATGGTAAGACAGGACACTAAGTAAGAACATTCACACTTCATTTTTTTAGAGTCAATTAAGTAATAATGTAATTGTAATAAAGGCAATTTTATTAGAATGCTTGAAAGTGCAGGGTGTCTTGTCCACAATTACGTATTAAGACAGATATACAGCATTACTCTTTATTGTATTCTAAGTGCCATAGCAATTTTTTGACAGAAGTGTTGAAAGAAATTTAAACAATTTCCTCTGCTGCAATATTATATAAACTGTACTAAAACTTGACAACCACAATGAATTGAAATACACTGCAAAGAGGCAAGCTGCACAAAGCCACCTTGACAAATGATACAAGTGACCATTTCCAAGGAAGCAAAGCTTTCAAGCCAATCACATGCATAAAGTGTTGTGTTCTTTTTCAAAGCACAGTACTGTAGCTAGAACTGCTGTATCATTTCACAAGCAGGAAAATGCTGATGTCCATATCCCCAACAGCCTTCTCAGATCTATGCCGGGAATGTCTCTTGCACTCCCCAAATTTCTATTGCATGATCCACTGTTACCAAGAATCTAATAGAAACTGTGTCCAGAGGCTGAATCAGACATTGAATATTTCTATTCCATTGATTAGGGTTTGTTTAATTCTCTCTCATTCATTTACTTCGTGGTTAGTGGAGTATTCCAAAGACTTAAAAAATCTTCTGTAACTCCTTTTTAAAGAATTGCTGAACTTGCAGAGATTATCTTTCAAACACAGTAAGCACCAGTATCATCTCCTGACATGAGGAGCATTGTGGAAGACAGTCAGATTCCATACCCGACATATTGCTGGAAGGACAAAATCAGCTCTATAGCACAAAGGCCTCCTTTTGGAGTAAAACAACCAAAGAGTCAAAAAAATAAGGAAAATCTAAAGGCACAAGTCACATTGATATGTCTTAAAAGCAGGGGTAAAAAAGTATGGAATAACCCCACCTTTGGGAGCAAGTGTAAGTGTGTATACAACCCTGCTGTCAGCGTGCATCAGTGAGTAACAGGAGAGGCCTGAGAGGAGGCATGGAGCCAGGGGAGGAAATACACCCTGTGCAGAGCTTAGTACATGGCCCTGTGACTCAGCCATGCTCTGCAAACCTCTTCAGAAACCCACCAGAAGGTGACAAGAATCCCAAACAATACTCACCAAGCAAGTCTTTGCTTTGCAACTCCTCCCTCTCTCCCCCTAACTGAAATTTCTCCAACTTTTGTCATAGCATTCAAAACCAAGCAGTTGCCATTTTTGGCTACATTACTGACAACATTTGAACATTAAGGCCTCTTTCTTTGGTTATCCTGTTATCAGAAATTATTATACTGCAGGTAAAACAAGTCAATACACTATTGCATTTGGAGATCAATGCAAATGATTATGCTTAATGTTATATTGAATTTTTCTTCCCACCTAACTTTTAAAATCATACAAGGCACAAATGGCTAACAAATTTTAACAAGGTTCTGTCTCTTCCTTGCTGTTCATCTTTTTGGCCCTGGTTTAACAATCTTCTGTGGCTTCAAGTGATGACAGTGGGTCCCTTTCGTCCTGTCCTCTCATGAATCTGAGATATTTTCAGTGCAATTGCTATAAGAGGACTCAGCACAGCCTGAAGATGAAGAAATACATTGAGTTACATAAAGCAGAAACATCAAAAGACATCTTGCATTTTTAAGTCCTTCTTTTAAACTGTACAATTGTACAATAATAATAGTAAATAATAATACCAAAAACTGTCAGAGTTATGGTGTCTATTACTGTTATACTTGGCACAACAAAATATCATGCTTAGCATATGCTTTGTGAAGTATTACATTGAGTATACCTAAGCAATGCAGAAAAGAGAAAACGGTAAATATACACTGTACTGATCACATCTCTGTGCAACAGGAAAAGTGGAGCTCTTTGAAATCTGCAGTACAAAACAACCCAGAAATAATAGAGGTAGGCTTGTTTCTATTCTGATGGGGTGAAGCCACATAGATGATATTTTCTTCCTAAATACACTTAATATGTGAAGCTTAGGGACAGAAGGTACTGTAACAACTAACCACCTTAACAGAATTCAGAGAAGTGTGTTCTGACTCGTACCACATGCAGTTGTATTGATAGGATAAATTCCAACAGAACATCATGAACTTCCAAGTTTCAGGCTGTAGACTTTATTAAATAGTTATTTACAGGCCTGGACAGGTGACTACAGATGACAACTATGATAGTACCACATGAAAATCAGGTAAAACACAATTTTTAAAATGGCAATTGGATCTTCTCTCAGTTAGTTAAATGACTCACAAAGATAAAATGGCAGAACTGAGTTTTGTGTGAAGACTAAACTAATTCTTTGACCCCTAGAGATTTCCCACAGCTGCCCCTTTTAAATAAACTAATTCCAGCTTCACATACACTAGGTTTGAGAATCAAATGAAACAGAACAGTAATTCTGGAGAGCTGAAATTTACATATACCGTTTTTTATAAGCCCATATAATCAATACTTTGAATCTGTTTCAGCCACCTAACAGTTTCTGACAGGATGAGATGTTTGCTTTATTTACACAAACAGTCAGACAGTTAAATCAAAAGAGTGAAGAGACTAACTGTGCAAGCAGAGTCATGGAATAACACCATGAATGCCATTGGTGTCAAGTGAGTTTATGATTAAGGTCAGTTATGCACAAGTGTGAGCAGTCTGACATGTTATTGTTAAGAACACTCCATATTTGTAGATATCTATCTACTGAATAATCACTGAAGCAGAACACAAGTCTATTAAAGTCAAACATACTTAGAGAAGATTAATATGTAGAGCACAAATTCACATCTGTGAGCAAACGCTGCAAAAGTAAATATTAAAATGTGCCAATTTATAAGGTCTGGATGAGACTAAAGCATTTGAAGTTCTCCAGCAGTCCTTCCTCTAAGAAACCTCTTCCTTATTTAATCTAAAAGTACAAGAAAAATTAAAAAGCAACTCTCCTGGCCTGCTTTACTGGACCCTGCTTTTTTAGCAACAAATGCACTCTGAATTTAAAAAAAAAAACCAAAAACAACACATGCAATGCTTTATACACGATTCTGGAACAAAGCACAGAATCAAATGAGTTTATGTGACATCCATTTACAAAAACAATTTAGCCTGCCAAATGATTCCAATTACTACAAAGTATTCTGCTTGCTATAATCATGCTTCCCAGCAGAGAAAGTACTTTTTAAATGTCTTTACACACTTCAATATAATTTTTACACTTTCTTCATCTGAAATATGTAAAAAAGGCAAAAGTGCATCATATCTGTAATGGCAGGAACAGCACAGAACAACAAGAAACTTGGACTACATATGCCCTTTAAGAATTCCTTTACCTCTGCCATGAACAGTTTACATTTCAGTTGCAAGAGATAAATTTCCGCCAACAATCATTTATCACTAATATTCCTCTAGAAAGACTTCTATATCTCAAAGAGATCTTTTTTAAAGGTATTCCTCTTTGGTTCAGTCTGCTTGAGAAATTGTAAAACTTTACTATTGACATTTCAACTCTAAGTGACAATTTAAATTATTCTGTATGTTAAATTGCCCATTTATCTCTAGGCACCTGTTTAGAACATATGGCATGTTACCCCTTAGATAAAATTCAATAATTGAAAATTAACAGAACTGACTTAATTAGAATACAGCTTTAGTAATCATAGATAGAAGTTATCTCTAAAAAAATAACTGGGAGGAATGATTACGAGGAAATAAATCAAGCAAGCAGATATCTAACATCAGGCAAATACAGATTAAAAGCCTTTTGTCTGGGAACAACGTGTACCAGAGCTGTCAGACACATATCATTCCTGCTTGGCTCATTAGCAGTTTTTCTCTCTGTGATCTTGCAAGAAGATTTCATACAATTTCCTCTCTTCTGATCAAGGTCTCAGATAAGATTTGTTCCATGATGCATCTGCTTTATCAAAAAGTTAGGGAGGGTTGAAATGTACCTGCTTGCATGTTAAAAGCTCAGCATGTGCCTGTACATCCTGCAGAGCTTCTGCAGTAAGGGCTCAACACACAGCTCAGCACAGTGAGCCTGCTTTGGTCTTCCATTCCAAAAAAACCCAGATGTCTTTGGAAAGGTTTATGCTACAGCCACCTGCCCTGAAAGATCTAAACTATGTGGTTCATTGTGAAACAAACCGAACTGACTCTGTAATGTCCACAGCACTGGTGGTGATCAGTCGATTCAGCTGAGAAGAAGAACACCTTCCACAGAGAAAAAGTAAACTGACCTCTCTATTCTTGTATATGGTCTGCCTGTTAACTGAAACAAAATTATAATAAAGGTCAAGAAGCCAGTTGTTCTGTCTCTGGCAATAGAGGAGGGCAGCCATGAGGGGTGAAATAAACAGAAGGAAAATGGAAAACAAGTGAAGCATAAAGACACCTATGTTTGGAAAAGATTCGTTTTGTTCTAGTATATCCAAAGAGCTTTGAGGGAAGATCAGGTTTGATTAACTAATTTCCTTGATTTGTGGAATATTTCATAATTAGTGCCCCATGATTTATTTCCTTTGCAGTCCCCACTGATTTAAAATTTCTTCACTCTGAAGTGTGACTTTGGGAAGAATCTGAAGCTGAATTACCTGAATAGCACAAACATGCTGCATTAGCTAAAAATGTATTCAAACAGATGTAAGTCTCCACATTCCATATGTCCTCTAAGAAAATCTTATGAATTTTCATAGTAAAAGCAAAACTTTTATTATGGTTCAACTCCAGCCAGCAACAAAGCACCTCACAGCTGTTCACTCACTCCCCTGACCCTGGTAGACTGGGGGAGAATTGGAAAAATGTAAAACCTGTGGGCTAAGCACAGCTTAACAACTGAAATAAACTAAGATACAATAGCAAAATTAATAATAAAAGGAAAAAGTGTGAGGAATAAAATCCAACCAAATTCCCACAAGTGATGCATACATAATACAGCAGCCCACCACACACTGACTGATGATCAGCCTGACCTGAGCAGCCATCAGCCCCTCACAGCTAACTCCCCCACAGTTAATACACCAAACATGATGTTCTGTGATATGGAATATCCCTTTGGATAGTTCAGGTCACCCATCACAGCTGTGGTCCCTCCCAGATTCTTATGGACCTCCTCACTGAGAGAGCATGGGAGACTGAAAAGTCCTTGACATGGGTTAACTTCTACTTAGCAACAGCTACAACATCAGTGTGTTATCAACATCATTCTCATACCAAACCCAAAACAGCACTGTACCACCTACTAAGAAGAAAACTACTTCTAGCCAGATGAAACCAGAATGATTTTATATGATTTTTATGGACTGTACTGTATGTTCTGATAGCTGATCAGAGCCATGCTAAAAACCCCAATGCCTCAAAAGTAAACAGAGGCAATAATTGTCTAGCAAACTGCACAACACTTAGTGTTGTTTCAGTGTCTTGACAGAACCATATAGATACTTTTCATTTTGTCCCAATTAAGTGATATAGAATCCAAGGCTTCTGGGTTATTGATTTCAGTTCCCTGCTCTTGGACCATCTTGCACCATAAACAATTATTTTTTATAATACAATCACATATAACTAAACTCTTTCATATATTAAACAAGGTTCACCTGAAAATCAGGGTTTTTTTCCTTCTGCTGCTCTCTGTTCAAAACTTGTTTCAGAAATTCAGTGTTTGATGATCAAGACTTATTTTTCACCTTTTTTTTCAGTTTTTTTCCTTTGTAATTGGCTTGCCTTTTCCAAAAAAAAACCTGAAGAAGCAACTCCTGCCCCAAAATCTTTGCTTGGCTGCTGCTAATCTTATGATTCTGTAGCTAACTGGCACATTGTTTACTAGTCTTCAGCAAAAGTAATTGCAGCATTTGTGATTCAATGCATCCTGCTTAAATAGTACCCAATATAGACTGCACACAACTGAGGGGTTGGTTGATGTAGTTGCACAGCCATTCTCCATGATATTTGAAGTCTTGGCAAGTCATGGCAAGTCCCAGGTGACTGGAAAAAGGGAAAAACATTGTACCCACCTTTAAGAAGGGTGGAAGGGAGGACCCTGAAAAATACTGACCCATCAACCTCATGTCTTTCTGGGATGATCATGGAGCAGACGCCCCTAAAGCTGTGCACATGCAGGACAGGGAGGTGATTCAGGACAGACAACACAACTGCACCAAGGGCAGGTCCCACCTGATCAACCCAGTGGCTTTCTATGCTGGGGTGACTGCAGCAGTGGACAAGGGAAGGGCTACAGATGTCATTTATCTGTCATTTTACTGTAAAGCCTTTGGTAAAGTCCCCCACAACATCTTTCTCTCTAGACTGGAGAGAGACGGATTCAATGGGTGGACTGTTTGGTGGATGAGGAATTGGTTTGACAGTCACACCTAGAGGGTGGTGGTCAGTGGCTCAGAGTCCCAAAGGACTTCAGTGATAAATGGTGTCTATCCCTCAGGGGTCCATAAAGGGACCAGTGTTATTGACACTTCATTAATGACATGGATCAAGTGCACTCTTAGCAGATTTGCAGATGACACCAACCTGAGTGGTACACTTGACACATCTGAAGGATGGGATGCCACCCAGAGGGACCTGGACAAGCTCAAAAAGTGGGCCCATGGGAATCTCATGGAGCTTTTAAGACCAAATGCAAAGTGCTGCACCTGGGTTGGAGCCACCTCCAGTATCAACAAAGGATGGACAGACCAGAGCAGCCCTGCCCAGAAGGACCTGGGGGTGCTGAGGGTTGGACATGACCCAGCCCTGGGCACTGACAGCCCAGAGAGCAAAAGGTGTCCCAGGCTGCATCCAGAGCAGTGTGGGCAGCAGGGCCAGGGAGGGGATTCTGCCCCTCTGCTCTGCTGAGACCCCACCTGCAGGGCTGCATCAGCTCTGGGTCCCCAGCATGGGAAGGACATGGAATGGCAAAGCAAGTCCAAAGGAGGGACACCAAGCTGAACAGAGGGATTGAGCACCTGCCCTGTGAGGAAAGGCTGATAGAACTGAATTTGCTCAGCCTGGCAAACAGAAGGCCTGGGGGTGACCTAACTGCAGCTTTCCAGCACCTAAAGGGAGCCTATGAGAAAGAGAGAAACTTTTTACAGTGGAATGTAGTGACAGGGCAAGTGGGAATGGATTCCAACTGAAAGAGAGTAGTTTGGATTAGATACCAGGAAGAAATTCTTTACTGTGAGGCTGGTGAGGCTCTGGAACAGGTTGTCCCAAGAAACTGTAGATGTCCCATCCTCCATCTTCAAAATCAGGTATGGATGGAGCTCTGAGCAATATGATCTAGTGAAAAATGTTACTGCCCATGGCAGGGGGGTTGGAACTAGATGATCTTTAAGGTCCCTTCCAACCCAAACCATTCTATAATTCTGGGGGTCTATGACAACACCTATCTACTGCTGACAGAATTCACATAATAAATTATAACATACTGTAAATAGAGCTAATTAAGTCATTATCAGAATAAAGGAGACTACTGACCATTAACACTCTTTCCAGAATGCTTATCCCGAAACAGCAGCACAACATGCTGTTGAACAACACACTGGATTTACAAGTACAACCATAGTGGATCATTTCTTTCTTTGTCTTTGTACATGAAACTTCCTGTTTGAATCTTATCCAAGTTCAATAGTAAATCCATGTGGCTAAACAAAGGACAAGACATGTGTGGGGATGTGCAAATATCAAATATTGAGGTGACCTAATAAAGTCATGCTATAACTGAGACTAAAGGTCTCATTTTAGTACTTCACGCCCATTGAACATATCTCTACTTTTTACAACTGTATTAAATTTAGGAAAACTCATAACTCTGTTCACTTAAAAAAAGATACATGCCAGCACATAAAGGTCCAATGCATATAAGATTTCAGAGAGAAACCTGTTGTTTGTTATAATGAACTGAGCTTTCTGAAATGCTAGGTGGATGCCTATTCAAATAGTATAATTTTAAAATATAAATCTTCCATGTAAAAACTATGGGGAAAGTACTATTCTCAGGAATGCCCAGTGATGAAGGGCATCACCTGTGACAAGCCACATTAATGGAGTGGCCTTCAATTCTAGAGATGAACATTTCAATTTTAGAAAAATTCTGGGCATTGTTTCCAAGACCTTGTTTTAGATCCAGATTGCATCACCACTCTAAGTTACGCAATATTCAAATGCATAACACATTGAATTGAATTTGATTTGTTTGAATTGAAAACATTGAATTGTTTTTGATGTACTTTGGAGAGAGCATGATGGTAATTTTTCTTTATTGCTCCTGGTTTTCACTGTTGATACTGGCTGACAGGAAGATCTGAACAGAATAAAGTAGCAACCTCTTCTCTCCCAGGTGTCCATGAAACTGCTCCTGCAAATTTCTTTAAATGGATCATTCAACAGCCAGAAGTCATGACTACTCACATTTATGACCTCAAACATCTAATTATTGGCATATTTTACCACTTCCCCCTGAACTCTTTTGTTGTAGATCAGGAAGTCTTCTATGCTTCATTCTAGGTAGAAAGTATTACCAATTAATTGTATGAATGATAGTACTAAAATATGATTTCAATGACTCTTACATTCATTAACACTTATGGTTTACAACACATACTGGCTTACACATAAATTGTAACAAAAGGTCAAGAAAGTCCACTTCAACTCAAAAAGTGCCACAATCTGTGTTCCAGAATAATATGTACATCTCAATTATGCACATTGGAAAATGTAGTTCAGATGTTTGCTTACCTGTGAAAGATTCAACATCAGAAATTACATTGACAAAGACTACAGAAGCAAACTAATGAACTTGAACACAACTGTAAAGTTGGATGATTAATTTTGGAAAAGGCTTTGTCTGAAAGGAAAGGGATGGGGTGGAAAAGGATGCTGGTGTGAGGCAAAGTCAAGCTAATTACCATAATGATTCCACAAAACTGAACCTCCAACATGACTGAGTTGTCTGTTAAGACAGAGACATTTATTTTTTGTGGAGATATATCAAGGTATTTTTGCCTTTCAGGTTTTGACAAAGGCAAAACATGGAGCAGTGCATTATCTAAAACAAGATGCTGGAAAGAGGTGGTGCAATAAACAGAACCAACTGAATATTTACTTAAGCAGGCAACCATCAAATAATCTTAGTTTATGATATAAAAGGTATGGAAGGCAGCTTTTCCTGATCAGCTGTTTCAGAAAGAGTGAAATCATACAGAAACCACACATAGATGTCTCCTCAATTATAAAGATCAGTTACAGAAAAATATGCATTTATCATCCAAAATGTAACGATTTTCTTAAATACCATAAGGTAACACATAAGGTATATACCCAACATACTTCTTTATGCCCATGTTTTTCCATAACAAACCACTTATGCATATGCTGTGCTCCTATTACTGACAACAAATAGACAACAAAGTTCTTGAAACTTCAAATCTGTCACAGCTCTTTTTTATGTGCGCGTGTCAGTATGAACTTTAAAGCAAACCAAAAAATAAATGAATTACAGTATCAGGAAAACTATGGCACCCCTTCCTAGCAATGCTGTTTTCTAAAAAAGGAGTTTTTTATTCAGTCTCTTTTACATACTTCACTGAAGACTATCAAGTGTTCTCCTGAGAAATATTTAGTTATTTTTACACATGAGGATCTCCTTAAATTTATGCACTGCCTTGAAGTCCACCATCTGCCTGTCGGATACAATCTATGACCTTGTTGTTTCTAAGGCACTCATGTTGTTGGCAAAGCACACAGCCAGGGGAAGGAAAGAGAAGCAGTGGGAACTGTGCAATGAAAAACCAAATAAAGAATTTACTGTATTAATTGAGATGAAACTTCTACTTATACCAGATTTTGTGCACATGGCAGGAGATGAGGAGGGTGCTTACAGCACCATTTATTTCCTGAGGCAGTCTGGATATTAAAATGCCTGTCTGCACTGTATAAATGCAGGAAAGTCCCTGTAGAAAGTTTCAAGGCAATGACGTTTCTACTCCTGGGATTATCTGCCCACTAGTGAATTTCCTGATTAAACAGCCAGAAGTGCTGCAATCTGACATGCTCCATTACCAGCACAGAAAAAATCACTTCCAGACTTTCTTATGTCCTTGGGAATAACAGACCCTTTTGGTGTGCTGAATAGAAGATCCAACTCTGAAATCCTCGAGGGCAGTCATAAACCCTACTGGCCTATCTAGGATCCCCTGAGGACCTTCCCCTGCGCCCTGCCCAAGGGCCATCACAGCCTGTCCCAGGGATGTTGGTCCCTCTCTGAGCTAAGCTGGAGCAGTGCTTGTCTCCTCTGCTCTGCTGCCTGCATGGACCTCAGGCCCATCCCACAGGCAGCTTCTTTTCCTGAAAGACTGCTGGGATATATGCTGCATCTTGTCTCCAGTTCTGACTATGACCCCATCTCCTGAGTAGGTCCACACTGTTACCTCGTCTCCAGCTTTGGTCTCTGGTACCATCTCCTGCTGCCCCAGCTGAACCCTGAATCTGATCCATCCCTTGTTGAGGGAGCCTGTCACCAGAGAGCTGCCCTGTTCTCCTCACTTCCCTGCTGTAGGACTGTCCCCTGGACAGGGAGGGCACTGCCTGGGGTGCAGCAGGTCTGGATGCCTGGCTCCTGCTGTCTTCTGCAGCAAACCCATTCCCTGCACATGGTCTGTATTGCTGGTGAGACTTTATGCACCTCTCTCAAGCAAATGCAAGCAGAACACAGAAGAAATGTAACAGCAGGGCTGCACATTCCTCATATTTCTGAGGACAACCACTGCTCTCTCAATTTAGTCTCTTCACAAGTAGATAACTCCCTGAGAACATTTGCTGTTTTCCACTCATTTAAAAGAATGAATGTTAAATACTGAACATTAACTGTAGGTTATCTTACCAGGCACACAAGCCTAAATTTTGCCAGAGTATTACCTCTCTCACAGAAAATGAAACAATCTGTTAATGTAGTAACAATTCCACTTTAAAATGCTCATGCTCATTTCGAATGAAATACTCAAAAGTTTAGCCAGATAATGCTGCCAGTATATCCTCCATTGTTTTCTAGTATTTCCAGTTTTATAGTATTTTTTTGCTGGGATTTTTCAGACAACAAACACATTCAGATTACATATTTTGCTTACATATCACAAGGTTACTGTAAGTCCACTTCAAACCTCTAAAATCAACTCATAGTCTGCCTCTTAGCATGACTTATTCCCATTTCATCTGTGCCTTACCCACACAGCATGAAGAACCACATTTAAAATGGTCAGCACAATCACAACTGCTCAACAATTTGTGCTGTAAGAAAATCTGATGTTAACTGTGGTGCGTTGACCTCGGCTGGTTGTCAGGTGCCTACCAGGCCACCCTATTTACCCCATCTCCATTGTGCACTGCCCATGGTGCCTGCAGAGTTGTTTCCACAAATATCCCCTTCTTCCTTCCCTGCTGTTGTTGCACAGGGGGTTTATTACCCTGCTTATGGATAGTATCACAGAGGGCTACTGCTTTGGCCTGTGGTGCCAGCTGGAACTGCCTCTCTCTAACACAGAAGCAACTTCTAGCAGCTTCTCACAGAAGCCACCCCTGCAGCCCCCCAGATACCAAAAGTTTATTATGTCAGCCTGGTATAGCAGCAAGTGCAAATAGGGTTGTAGAAATGTTCCTCTCCATGCAAAATATTTTAATGATCCTGCTAGCTGGGCAAACCAAGATACACAGAAAAACAATAAAATTGCTAAAATATGGATCTTTACTCTGTTGGAGCTTTAACATGTTAAACATGCTGCCCAAGAAGTTACTGTGGGTGAAAACTGCTACTTAAAAAAAAAAGGCAAATAAATTTAACAGATCATATCTGCAGGCATGCGATCTGCAACATTTCTGTGACACCTGAAGCACTTTTCATGACTGATACACGACTGTTTAATAGCTTAAGAAGAAACTCACTAAGTTCATGGTCAGAATCTGCTGAAACACCAAACACTTACCTAGGGCTCAAATTTGACAGCATATATATTTTGGTAGATTTGCATTTGCATTCCAGTCATGAACACACAACTACATGAGACTTAAAACTACAGGGGTCTGATTTACTACAAGCCAAATGCTTAACTTCTTTCCCACAAAATATCCTTAGTCCTCTCTTGTATATTACAGCATAAAGAACATTTGTTGAAAAGAACTGAGAATATGAAGTGTGATTTATTTTATTAATTGTATAAGGCATCTGCTGGACAATCCAGCAACTTGCTCTAAACCTTCACTCCTCTTAGGAAAAAGTCTGGTTATGATATGAGATAATTCTTAGACAGCTGCAAGTCCTTTCCTTACAAGGAATCCATACATTGTTTAGACTCTGGTATCCATATTTCCTAACTGTATTCTGATTGTGAGGAATCTTTGAGACACCGTAACTAAGTGGGTCTCAGACCATCTGCTTGAAACATGGTTATCTTATTTTTAAAATATTGTTCCATAAATCAAATTACAACTCTAAAAATTCTGAAAAAAAATTAAACTAGAATGACTTCTCTTAATAGACTTGAAGTCATTGCCCAGCATTTAACATGAGGCATCTCAGCCCTTGACATTCCTGCTATGTTAGATATTACATCAATATATATTAAAAGTGCTGGTCTTTCCTCAAAAGGTGTATATTTACAAGACTAGGGAAATCATCTACAAACACAGTACATGTGTCAAAGCATTGAGTTTTGCTCCTGATTAAAGATGAAAGCCCGTAGCTACTGCTATTACTGGGTGCTTCACTTAACTGACTTACTACAGTGCTGTTGCATTACCTGTGGCTCCTTGTTGTGCTGGCTAGGATCCTTTTCATAACTCTCTGCATAGATCCTCAGAGTAGCTCTCACATGACTAGAAGCACTCATTCTGAAGATGAGTCTGGAAGCATCTGAAAAAATAATCCGCAGCCCCTAGGAAAGGAGAGGGAACAGCATATATGTTAGGTGACAGTACCTTTACAAATCACTGATCCAAAATGAAAGTGAAAGGAAGAGTCATTTGGATGCCATTCTTCTTTCCCCACTCTTTACTCTTTGTTCTCCTCTGAAGACTAGAAATGATGGTGTGCATTTCCTCCCACTCCCACATAGCAAATAATCTTACTGATGTTTTTATTTCTTTTACTTGATTTTCTCTTATTCTGCATGGCAGAGCACAAAATCAATGGCCTGAGAAATAGGCATAAGATCACTAAAGGTAAGTGGCCTAAGAAACAGCAACAGAATCCTTGGATCAAAAAACAGTTGTCAGTAATGAATACAAACGACAGGACCAGATGCTACCCCTCAAATACCATACATCAATACATGACTGCAAGAACTTCAGTAAGCCTGTAGTACAATCTCGAAAACTTAAGATGTTAATTAGTTTCAAGTACATTACTTAATGCAGATTAACTGTGTGCATAATAAAGAGAATTGATTAATTCATTAATTAACTAAAAACTTGCTCTTTGCTGCCATCCTCACTTTTTTTTTCCTCTCCCCTTTTGTACTGCATGTTTTTTTACAGACCACATTCTTGGATCCACAGTTTCTGTACAGGAAAGCCATTAAGGCCAGAGGACTAAATTGCACAGATAAATAGTTGTAGTGTTGCAAAATTCTGCCAGCTGTGCACTAATACACATTCTTTATGTGTATTATTCTTTATTCTAGTTCCCTTTGTGTAAATGGTACCCTTAGACTAAGTGCAACCTCCGATAAACCACTGAACTTTTCTTCCCCTTTGTCCTTCAAAGGTGTAGTGAATGAACTGAGATCCTTGCTACCTATGTTTAAAGGGCAGTAAACCACTAAAAAAAGAAAGAAGAGAATTTAAAGAAATGCATTTTATTTTTCCAGTTTTATCAGCAACTTGACATCACACTGATGTTATAAAAGCAGTGTGTCAATATTCTAAAGTACATGTAAAACCTAAGTGAAACTTTTGTTTCCTCAGATATATGCCAAAACATCTTTGGCACCATATAAAGCATTGAGATTGATAATCACAGAATCATAGAATGGTTTGGGCTGGGCAGGACTTCCAAAGGTCATCCAGTCCTGATGTCATCAAGTTCACTGCAGTGGGCAGGGACATCTTCAATCAGATCTGGTTGTTCAGAGCCCCATCCAACTTGACCTTCAATGATCCCAAGGATGGGATATCCACCATCTCTCTGGACAACCTGCTCCAATGTCTCACCACTCCCATTGTAAAAAAAAGTCCTCCTTACATCTAGTCTAAATTTACTCTTCTAGTTCTAAGCCATTACCACTACTGCAACAGGCTCTGCTAAAAGCATTATCCTCATCCTTCTCACAAGCCCCCTCTGAAATACTGAAAGGTCACAATAAGGTCTCCCTAGAGTCTTTTGTCTCTTAGTATAAGGAACAACTTGTACCTCTCATTCTTATAATCCAAATTTTACACAAAAATGCCACTGGTCCCATTGCTGGCTTGCTGGACCCTCAGGAGCAGCATTGTGATGTGCTGACTTGCTCAAAAACACAGCTTTAAAAATTAGAACAGTCTTCTAGAACAACAGAATGTTTCATTTGATTCTAAGTCTTAGTATTGCAGTGTGACAAACAACATTCATGGGTTTCAAGACATAGAATTAATTAGAAGCAACAGTCTCTGTGTGTTGTTTGCTGCCCATTTTCTCATTGCTGTGTTTGTTTTCTGAGTATGTTGTTTATTAACACTGAATAATTACCATGTAGCCAGCTTCTCAGTCATGAGACATTGCAGTTACTCTGAATATAAATCTTTCTCCCCTGCATACTGGGGAACAAAACTTGGAACACGCTCCTGAATATGCAGCTGAAAAATCCACACGAAACCTATGATAATCTGAAAGAGATACCTGCACTTGGAGGATGAGCAAGCTACTCGAGGAAAATGGCAGCAGTGAACTGTTATTTCATTTGCATAGATCAATATCCTCTTCAATTTAGTGTGCTTGGAGAATCCCACTGAGGCAACAGACACACAAAGCTAGGAATGTGTTCTTGCCAAAGGACAAACTAGTTGAACTGTACTCAGAATGAATAGGAGGTTCTTCCTATGAAAAGACAGGCTTTCTGGTTTTTTCAGAGTCTGTCTGAAAACAAGCCAAGTCATGTTTCTCTTTTTGTTACATAGTGATATGATTAGCAATTATATTCCCATACAGAGTAAGTGCTTTAGAGGAAAAAATGAAGGGAAAGTACAATGAAAATTCACAAGCTGCCTTTTAAAACTACAAAGGTCACGAGTCTGCCATGCCTGTAATTTTCCACTAGACTTGGATATGACAGTATCCTCATCCTTGTTTCAGTAGTAATAATGCAAAAAGAAAGTAGTTCAGTGGCAGATAGGCTGCTTATATTTTCTGGATGCAATGATGAATGGAAACTACAAAGACTCTGAGCAGAAAGGCATGACAACAGTTTTAATAGCTTGTAATATCACTTCCTAGGGTCTGTTTAGGTCAAATAATTTAAAAACCAGAGAAACTGGGACCATAAAAACATAAACAGCATAAAATCAGGACAAACTTTAATAGGAGTCACAGCTTATATTCAAGATACTTGAATATAAATTTACACCTGGTAAAAGTACATGGTTACTTTTGAGCACATCATGAATTTCCAAAAATTGAAGGCTCAGTTTGAAATGCAGTTCTTGATAACCAAGGAATTTCAGTATAGACAGAGTCCAGGAGGAGGAGGTAATTTGGGTTAGGGAAGTCAAATATGCCTGCATAGACCACAATCTTCTAAAGTCTTCTGCATGCTACTGGCTACAACAGATACTGCATCTCAGTTATGTAAATCTTGTGGGCCACAAAGAACAAGAAAAAAAAATTATAATGTATGGCCAGTGGAGATTTCAGATAGAAAATAGAAAAAGGAAATATCTTCTTTCTATATATTTTCCACAGTTCTGGAAAAGGAATCCTCCCTGCATGGCTCTCAACAGGGATTTCATCCCATCCTACATTCACTGTCACACTATTGTCTCCAGTTATGTACAGCAAACACAAGGAAAACTAAAGGTGGATTATCTTATCCAGACTGAGCTAATCTTAAGTAGGAAATGCAGTATCTGTCACAGCAAAGGAAACACCATCCCATAAATAAATGGACAGTCTTGCCAACTGAACTTTAGAAACAATGCTGTTGGAGACAGTATGACAGCTGCCAAACTTTTCTAATCCATCACTACAGCCATACCTGTCTTTTGGTCACAGTGCCATCCACAGGATCTATGTACTCAAAGCTGTCTGTTCTTTCCACACTGTAGATACTGTTACCCACAGCAAACTGCTGGTGGCTGAATGATTTGTCAGTGATCAAAGCTTCCAGGTCTCTCATTATGAAATACGCTGTTCTGGGTTCCAGTGCTTCGTAATCAAACCTTGCACACACATCAAAAAAAAAGTAGAACCAGAATGTAAATCCTCAGAGCTGAGAAGACAGTTCTGCATTCAGAGAACTCTATATACTCACAATTAGCCATTTAATGCTTACTTCAAAAATCAGAAGTGTACCACTGAAATACTGATTGCAAATGAAACCAGTACACACATGCAAGTCCTGTGCCATCTAACCATTACCTGTGTGCAACCACAGTTCTACACTGGCCACCTGACTCTAAATCAACAGCAATCATCTAGAAAATGTAACTTCTAAAGTAGCATAGAAAATGCCACCAATACGCAGCTAGCTTTCAAAACTTAATGACACAATCAGTGCAATGCTCAACAGCCAAGTGAAATAGAGAAAACTTTGCTACAAGTTTTGAGGAACAGCTGGGTGCAAAAGATCTGGCAAATTCCAAACTCCTCTGGATTAAGTCTGGATTAAGAGAGAGGCAGAAGCAGAGATGAAAATGACAGCTAGAACTCACCATCTTGAAACCTTAATAAAAATAAGTAAAAGTTTGTATCTTTGGAGGGAGGAATTATGCTGAATTGGAAGCAGGCATAGGATTCAGTTCTCACAAAAACACTGTCACATGGAGGCACTTACAGAAAAAAATGCAGGAGCAAATCTTGCTGGGATTATGTTTCTTTTTCAACATCATGTAAGAAGCTACACCTATATATTCCACAAGTAAATAATTCAAATCTTTCTGTGATTCAATATTTAAAAATTCAACTACTCACATGCTAGCAATGACATACATATGTAGCTCCTTTCTCTGACACTTACTCCTCTGGAAAAACCTATCTACAAAACAGTGATAATCTGTGGCAGATTTTCATTCTGTAGACACAGTGAATGCACACCTAAATGCAGCTGAGCACACCTAAACAAGCAGTAATTGTAGCAGAATTCTTCTATCAGCTGCATGAGTCCCTTTTCCTCATTTTTCTCACCTGCAGTAGTAGTGCCGGCCAAATTTTGCCCAGTGATCCCTGACAATCTCCTCCACACTCTGCTTTCGAGCTGCTAGGATGGAAAGCCAAACCAGCACAGCCCACAGTCCATCTTTCTCTCGAAGGTGGTCAGACCCTAAAGAGACAGACATCGAGCACATTATTTGGTAACACTGCAAAATCAGAAAACAAAGTAAGGAAACTGGGCAAATGTCTCATAACAGTAACCAATAGTATTAGCCCCAGCACCTCTGGTATGTTCCAGATAGAAAACCAGAACTGATGTTTAAAATGTGATCTATTTATGCATGACAAAGCCCACACATGTAAAGTTAAATAAAAATATGTACAAGTATTTGTATACAATTGGTAGCAATATGAAAACATTTGCAGTCATTATTCCTGCTCACTGAAACACAGTGTTTTCACACCTCTGCTGCTGTTTCCCAGAACTGGGCTAGATATGCAAACCCCAGCCATGAGCCAGAATGTTCTCCATTACAAGAGTCAAGTTCAACAGCATCTCCTTATCTCTGCAGATGTTCATCTGCAGATTTCAAGCTGCAGAGAAAGAACTTCCCCATTCCATTAAAATTGCGAATTTCCAGATTGTTCATGACCTCCAGTCAGGACAACAACCAAGAGTTTGAAAAGATTTTTCTGGAGAAAAAAAACCCAAAAAACAACCAAGCAAACTGAAAAGTGGGACTGTGCCTTTTTGTATTTCTTCATACCTCTCAGTGCTGAACACGTTTGGATGCTCCAATCTAGATCCCTTCATAGGTTTTATTTATGAAGAGAGAAATTGTTCCAACAATGAAGGCTAGGAACAGTTTTGGAATACCCTACATGATTTAACACAGTCTTAGATCTAAGCAAGATCCAAGACCCCTACCACTCAATAGATAATGATGGCAATAAGCTAACAGACTCAAGAAACTTGAAGAGATACCAAACATGTAGCCATTGCTCTGGCATAATAACCCTTAAACTTTGGTTAAAGTTTGTTGGCTGCAGCCTTATGGTTTTCTGTCTAGTCATGCATTATTGAAACCATGAATACAATGCAAGTGCAGTAATTCAGAAGTTCTGTTTACTCCATCAATTATGTCTTTACTCCATTGATTATGGAGGCAACCATCTGCATTATCTGTCTTTAGAAGATACTCAACAAATTCCATCAGAGAGGAATTTAAAAACTCTTAGGCTGAAAACCTGTTTTCTGAATCACCTTCCTTCCTCAAACAGAAAAATCATGTTGCAGCAAGACCACTTGGTACAGCTTGACTTTATGTAACAGCCTGCAAGGTCCATGCAGTCATCTCTCAGAACAGCTGTGTTTTGCTACTGGCAGAGGACAGTTCCCATAATATGAATTGATGCACTGAAGCTGCTAATCCTGTGAAAAATTGTCGACATATTAAAGGCATATAAGGAAAATAACAAGATGTTATTGATAACAGGAAAACAACAGGAGAGACACCATGATTCCTAGGGTCAATCACTGCTGTTACCTTGAACTTGGAGCCCTTCTTCTAGGGAGAGAGCAACAATCAGGGTAGCAGCCTCTGCTCATATGGATTTTCTAAGAGCCTCATTGTCCTGCCACAGATCTGCCTGCCACTTCATGCTTCTTGTGTTACATTCCACCTCAACACTCTTTATCTAACATTAATCCTAACATTAAGTTAACTACCACAGGGTTAAATAAATGCAAATTACTATTCAGCACAATATTCAAGTTGTATAGCAATGATTACTGAACGCTTGTTGATGAGGACAAAGATCTGCATAAAGATTATGTTTATGTGTTAGGTATTACAGAAAACAAGAACACTGTAGATGGACTTAAGAGCTGAGACAGTAACATGCCTCCACATTTGCAAAGTAGTTGTCATGACAGCAAGAATATCTTTTTGCTACTTGTTATACGCCTTAATCTGTAATCTTGGAGCTGTCTGCAACAACAGCAGTGTCCTGTTTAGGGTTGGTGCTTGAGGAGCTGCTGCAAGAGGACTCACTGTGTTCTCTGCTCCAGTACTGTGAAAGCATGGAGTGCCAACCAGTCAGAAGAAAAAGGGCAGGGTTATTTATGAACTCTCAAAGCTTTGCAAATAGCTTCAGATAAGAAAGGAAAAAAAATTACCCTCTACAGAAAGTCAGTCCTTCAGACACTCAGGCACAGAATCACAGAATTGTTTAGGCTGGAAAGGACCTTAAAGGCCATATCTCACCTTTTCTACTCCTTGTTGCAGTAATATGCTAGATCAGCTTAATGATACCTTCCACAGGAACACCAGCAATATGTCCTACGGATAATAAAGTCAGCTTACTTGTAGGCAAAGCAGACAGCAGAGTCACAGTCATTGTCACCAAAGCCAAGAGTCTGTTCCCAGATAATGGCTCAGGCTTCTGCCCCTGCCACCAAAAGTAAACTCTAGAATAGAGTTTTCACTTTCCCCTGAGCATATATTGTTCCTCTGGTAATAGCAGGGAAAGCCATCACATCACCACAGGGACTGGGGATGCTCAGGGGACTGGGAACAGCAGGGCAGTCAGGGGCATCAGGCACTTCCTGGGAATGGGGACAAGGAAATGCCAGTCCAGGATGTGGGAGCATGGGCAGAGGCCTGGCCTTGGAGGACCCCCAGCCAGGCATGGCAGGGCTGTGGGGAGCTGGACACTGGCCCTGCTGCAGCATTGCTGGGGCAGGGGCTGACAGCCCTGGTGCTGCTCCTGGGCAGAGTGGGGGAGCCCCAGGGGACCAGGCAGGGCTCTCATAACAGCAGGCTCACACCACCATGGCTGTTCCTTTCCTTCTTAACCTGCATGCCTCTCCTTTCAGCCATTGATCCCTGCACAGAAAAAAAATCTGTTTTGCCCAAAATGTCATCTCTGTTGCTGATTATCACCAGCCACTTATATGGCTTAAGTGTCTCAGCAGACACCAGCAAGAAGTGGAGACATGGAACTGAGCTTAACCCCTCAGCAAGTTGTTCCAATATGAATTCTCCTGCTATGTAACACTCTGCAGACTGCAGGCCAGCAAATCATACAGGGAAGAGCACTGCAGTTGTTCAGCAAAATGGTCTATATCATGACAACGGAGCAACAGGCTAAGCTGAAGAGTAAAGAGATGAGTTCTGACTTAGCAAACATTTTAAGTATCTTTCACACATTAAGTACATTTTGAACCAAAATGTTCTAGTGAAAGACGGACAGAAGCATTTCTGAAGAGCTCTTTGCTGCATTCTGAACTTTGTTCTGGGATGGCTTAAGTGCATAAATCTATATGAAGAGGGCTGAATGTATATTCATATACATTTAGCAGATTTGGCATGTTCTCTGTCCTTGCATGCCCCTCAGAGGACATAAATTGTTGCTTCTCTGGAAAGAGAAGCAATGGGAGAAGGTAGTCCTTCTCCCTTCTCAGAGACAAAAGTCTGGGTAACTAGAAGCAACTCAACTGTTTCAGAATCAAAAATCACCAATTAAAAATACTAGCCTGATACAAGTACAAGGACAATAATCCTGTGTGCCCAGGAAGTGTTTCAGCTTGTTAGTCTTAATGGAAGTGAAACAGCACATCCATATGAGTACTGCATACACATATGTTGTTTTTACTGCCCTTCCTTCTTTCACCAAATTAAAATCCATTACTGCAAATTTGTTACTCTGATTTTCACCTACCAACACTCATCTGTAGGTGTTTTTGTTTGCTCTGTCTTAACTTAATCCTACTGCCCAGCTCACACTGTAGAAACTCTAGGGAGGAAGTTTACTCTTCTGCCTCAGTTCAGCCAACACCATTCTCTGCTCCATAGATCCACTGAATTTGCAGAGGCAGACCTGTACTGTGCAAAGGGAAGTAGGAAAAGGTGCCTTGCAGCTCTGTATTACTGAAATTGCAATACTAACACCTCCCTCAGCTTGCCTGGGGCTCTGAGTAAACCTCAGGTTGATTCTCAGTGCTACTCTTAATTGAAACATCCTGGAATTAATGACTTTCTGATTCTGTGCAATGAACTGAAGCAAAGAGACAACAGAACAGAGGAGTCCACAAATATTTTTTTCTCATTAACCCTTTATATTTAATTTGCCATTGGTAAGGGAAATTATAGTAACTGCAAGTGTTTCAACAACTTATTTGTACGTTAATTTGTTATTTCTCCATATAACAGTAGCAAAACTTATTTTTCACTACAGTAAATTGATATGTCCAAACTCAGAGTAAATAACCTGGGCAAAACTCTCAGAGCTTGTTCTCATTCACAGAGAAGTACTCAGTTTACACAGTCTTAAACTGAGGAAAAATCTTCAGAGGCAGTAGCCAGAGAGACAAAGAAAAATCATGCAAATATGTTAATATTTGCATGATTTTTCTACTATTTGAAAGCTGTCTAACTTTGTCTGTATCTGAAATATCCAATTCAGATAGGGAAAGAAAGCCTTGTGGGTAATATGCATGAATAAAAGGTAATTGCTTTTCCCTAGTTAATAATCCTAGTCTATCATGCTGCATTCTGTAAATGTGATTTTAAAACAAGAACATCACAGGAGTTCACAAACTCACAACAAATAATTCTGTTTGCACATACTCGAGTCTTACAAATTTATCCAGCAGTCTGAAACTTAGCAATATTTTAGACAAATGGAAATTTAGGGGCATTCTGATCTGATAATTTTTTCAAGTTAGTAAGATTATTTTAGATTTGTATTACTGCAACAGACACCACCAAATAGCTCCTTTGTGGCTTCATTCATTTCAGCAACACCACATTTTCCTATTCTCCACTAGTTTTTCTTCCACATAATCTTTCAGGAGAAGGGGATTGGTGTCAATAGAATCTGGGAATGTGGAGATGAAGCAAGCAAAATTAAGAAAGTTGTAGCAATTACTGAAGTGGTTTAAACTGTAGAGAGATAAATCAGCCACACAGTTCTCCTAATCCTGATTAATAGCTTGCTGATTAAATTTAAAAACTAATTGCTGCTGCTGAGGCCTCCTTTGAACTGTGTGCTGGACATTAGTCATAGAACCAGAAAGCTACTAACCTCATCTGACAAGCTCCCCACATTGTTACAAAAATGGAAGAAGTTTTTAAAGCATTGGTTTAGCTCCAAGATCGGCTGCCAGAAAACAAGTGTGGGAAATACAGCTGTATGGGATGTTTTCAACATCTTTTCTCCTTTTATAGCAGAAAATTTGCTTTTATGGACTTGCCAGAACCAAAGTCCCTCATGTTATAAAACCAAGGCTCTGTATTACTTGGAAATTTCAGCTGGGCTTGATTACCTGGGCACATAAGTAATTGATTTCCAATGCAGTTTGATGACAGAAGGTGGATTTTAAAAACTCCTTTCTCTTACACAGAGCAATAAATTTCCCACTGTGATCACTATATCGTACACTTACATAAATATTCCATGCTGAAAGCTAAAGAAGTGCCAAATTTCAGTTGCCTAAACAGATATGATTGGGCAAAAACTGTAAAAATGATTCAAATGCCCAATACTGGCAGAAACATGTGAGGGTCACACAGCTTAGGACATTACTGAAAGATTCGCAATAAGGTAAATATTTACTGCTAAAAACAGCTCACATTGCTAAAGTACTGCTACAAACCAGAACATGTTTCACAAATAAACCTCCTGGCATATGAGGACACTTTTCAGACAGCTGCATTGAACTGAAGGATGATAAGGAAATTGAGGCAGTGAGAAAAAACAAACTTCAGACATCACAGTCATTACATAATTTGCCCCAAAAGTATCACAGGATTCCAGAATGGGTTGGATTGGAAGGGACCACAACAGGGCATCTGGTTCAATCTCCCTGCTCAAGAAGGCTTATCCCAGAGCACATGGCACAGGATTGCATCCAGACAGCTCTTGAACACCTCCAGTGAGAAAGATTCCAGAGCATCTTTAGGAAATCTCCTTCTGTCACATACTTTTTTACACAGCAACTACACATGGACTATGGAATTCAAACCCCGTGCTCAAGTTCTCTGGATGCCCGTGGGATAGAATCTTGAGCGTCCAGATTTGCCTTTAGATGGAATTGGATAAAACTGGAGGTCAAGAGGCTTTCTGCACTGAAGTGTTGCAGGTACCACAAAGTTAATCTGATCAGAACATACCAGGATGCCGAGATATTTCTGCAGACCAGCTCTCCATGCTGGCCAGTAATATGTTGTTCAAGCACTCATTTACAAGAGTCAGGATTTATCAGGAATCTGAAGAATTGATGATAGGATAGAAGAACAAGATTAATATAAGGAACACAGAGTGGTAAGGAATGTAGAGACTAGTCTGAGGTCAGGTCCTGCAAATTTGAAAGTGAGGCTAAAGCAGAGAAGGCAATTGTTTTAACACCTCACAGAAAGTTACAGGCAAAGAAAAAAGTCAATGCCAAGTGAAGAGAGAAGTCAGGGTAATTTTCTTGCCTATCTAGAATAGTCAAATCCTAGATGCACTTCCTTGACCTCCATGAGTGTTTCTCTTCCCAAATTCAATCACTATCAGATATTCAGGATAATAGAATTAGACCTACAGATATCGCAATGTCCTCATTGTTACAGCAGATCAAAACACTTCTTATTTTCATTTCTGCATGACTGATCACCAGGGTTAAAGTCCATCAGTACTTGGGACAGCCTACTTAGCAAGACCTGAACACGCTTTTGCAATGTGACAGGGAAATTTGATGTTTTCTGTACTGCACCATAAAATTCAAATGGCAAGCTTCCTCAAAGACATGGCTTCTACTAAGCACAATGATACCTCTCTTCTCCCTCAGACAGAAAGTATCTGAAAGAGTCCTACTCAACACCATCAGAAGAAGATGGTCTAGGATAATAACTCCCAAGCAGAAACAGATCTGTGGCAGTGGTTTGTCATGGCATATGGCACAGAGAAGCCACTCCTGTTTGTTTTACATATCTCTACACATAAGCCTGCGTGCAGCAGGAGGTGCTGCACTCTGTGGGCTAAGGCATCTAGATATACTTCAACATATGGGAACTCAGCAAGCTCTTTCCAGTTAAAATCCACTTAACTTTCTTCAGCATGACGATGAAACCAGGAGTTTTTTTCCAAATAATTTGTGTGCTGCTGAGGTAATACTGATGGTCTTTAAACCTACCCAAATTTCATGAAAGTATCTGGTTTTGCATGAGCAAGAAGAACTTCCATAATTAGAGGAAAGAGGAACAGAATTGGCCCAGTGAAAAAGTATTAAAAAGCAGAGAGAGTTGAAAACCCCCAGTTCACACCTCTCATGCGTTTATGGAGCTGCAGGTCAACAACAAACCACAACCAATAGCACATCCTGAAAGGTACAAGATCTTCCTGCCCCTCTCTCCCCAAATTACATCTCTCTCAATGACCTCACAGAACACACTGTAGAGGAAGTTTCCATTCAAAAGATAGAGTCAAGGCAATACAAACCCGTGCCACTCAGAGCAAACAGTGAAGGCATACAGTTTGCTAATCATGGGACATTGGTTTCCATTGACAACAAAAAGAAAATGAACATTCATTATAAATTTAACTTTTCTTCCTTTTTACATATAAGACCCAAAGAAATATAACACATTTTTGGTTCTTGCATCATACCCCATTCATGTCCATACAGCAAACAAAAAGATACTACATGAAATGCCATGTCTGTGGCTGCTTAAAGGTATCACTAGTTTCAAAAAAGCAGCATTATGCTCTAATAATACAATAATATTATAATATATATATTATTATAATAAAATAATATCATTTTATTATAATAACATAATTATAATAAAAGCAGCATTATGCTCTAATATGCTCAACCAACAAGCTTAATTCGTGACATAAGTCAATTAAAGCAAAATGAAATTTGCAATCAAGTTTCACTGGGTGGTAAGTAATTTTCTACAAAGGGCTCCAGCCAAGGTATCACACATTCAAAATAGAGAACTCCATAAAACTCACATCAAAATACAGAATAAACTAATAGCCAGGCAAATCATTAAGTTATTCTGGTCTGTGTTTTTTCAAAAAGACTTGTAATATAGCCCTACTAATATACAAAAAGGAAGAATTTCTGTGCCAGAATCCAGGAAAGAAAAAAAGAAACACTCTGAAATTTATTCCATTATTCTCATAAACTAAAACCACATTTGTGTAGATTTACAGACTACATAGTCCAATTATTTGCTGTATTGCATACTGTCAATACTATATTTCTGATGGCTGAAATTTGTCATTCATTCTGCATTCTGTTGTTTGATTGGTTCTAGGGACAGATAAGGGAGAAATACCCAGGGAAAACACAAATGCTGACATGTAACTGAATTTCCTCTAATGATGAATTTACCTGATGTTTGAGCAATTGTGATGTTCCAAAAATGAAAGCCTGCAACAGTTTTGTTTAGATGTACCATCAGATATACCAATGTTTAGATGTACCCTCCTCATACTTTGTACATCTAATCACATTAGGAAAAAAAACATGTGGCTTCCATACAGGCAAAATCCCTTCAAATGCTGTTGCAGTCTGTGAAAAGACTTGCAGTGGAACCAGTCAGGCTTTTCTGCATATGTGCAAGTCAGAAGGGAGTGCCAGGCACCTCCAGAAGCTGTCTGGACAATAGTAAGATTGTGTGCCACTGCTGAATATCCGTTTTCCACATTTTTCATACCTCAAGGTGCTGGACACCACACTTAAAAGAAGAAGCTCAACATGTGAACAACAGAAAATTCTCTGTTTCAGCACAAGACAGAGCTAATTTTCTGATTCTTTTGGGTTTGACTTGAGACATCCAGGAAAAATTAAAAGTCTGTGGTAATTTTTGATTATGTATTACTCACCAGTGCCAAAACTCTCCTCACCACAAAGGGAACAACGTCCAGAGTCCATGAGATTGGAAAAATATCTCCATCCTGCTGGTGTCTCATACACAGGAACCTTCATTACTTTTGCCACTCTGGAAAACATAAAATAAAATATCACATGATTAAGAAAATGCTTTTTTTACATATGATCTGAGGTCAGTTGAGGAATATTCTACATCACATTGCATCTCCGGACAGCTGAGCTAGAAGTGAAAAAAAAAAAACCAACAGAAAACAACAAAACCAAGAATAGATCAACATTACCATTCAAAACTGATCCTTGTCTCAGGACCTGACTTCAACCAGAACCCAAGTATGTTTACACATTAAGTGTATTATTTTGGAAAATGTAGGACCTCAAAAGGCTTTAGCAGTATCCTTCTCTTCTTACTGACCAAGAAACAGCTAATCTAAGGATGGACAGTTTTGTTATACTAATATTTTAATGGAAGTTAAAGTATCACGTTGAAGTACCTTCTTTTACAAAATACAGGTAGTCAAATATGAAAATGCTTGAAAGATATTTTTACTTCTTGTAATGTGTTTAAAGACAAGACAATACATGAATGCTTTCATTAAGCAGTATATCCTTTAAAAACCTTTCCCAGTCTCAACCTGAATCTCAATTCATTTTCCCCGTCTTCTATTATGTAATACAGTAAACCCTTTCAATATCCGAGTGACATGCCAATGTTTTCAAGAACCATAATTAACCACCTTATAGATGAGCATTCTTTTCCCCAGCTTGTTAACTGGTAAATATTCCAGCTATAAACTATAATGAAAAAAATCCTTCCTTGGACTAAAAAACAAGAAACAAAGAAAACCCACCCAACAACTCTAAAGAACTCTAAATCCCAAGATGGGATTTAAGCAGAATGGGTATTACCAATCTTTTAAATTATTTGTTGGTTTTCATTGTGTGCCTGGGGTTTTCAGAATCAACTTTTATAATATGCAAAGTAAGAACTGAGATACAGTGAAGCAATCTGACCAACTACCAAGGACCTTATGACTGCTTCAACTATCATACATTCCTTGAAGCAAGAGAGTTTGCTTAATTTTAATTCCAGTTGAGCCAAAGCAAAGCAGAACAATCAAAGGTGGATTCAACACACTCAACACAATCTGTCTAAAAGTATTGAGGTGAAAGCAGCCACCCTTCTGATCAACAAAACACCTGTTTTTTGATGGCACATCTCTCCGGCTTAAATTTAGTGCATAAAGTAAACAGGATAAACTGTCAACATATGCTAGCACTGACCCCTTCAAAACCTGGTACATAAATAAATCTAAATGACAGAATCACAGGATTTTCAAGGTTCTAAGAGACTTTCAAGATCATCTAGTCTAAACATCAATCTGGCACCACCATACTCATCCCAAGTGCCACACCCAGACACCTCTTGAATACTTTGAGAAAATTATTCCACCATCTCCATGGACAATTTATTCCAATGTCTAGCCACTCTTTCAGCAAAAAAGTCTTTCTAATAGTGAATCTGAACCTCTCCTTGAACAACTTAAGGCCACTTCATCTTGTCCTTTCACCTAATACATGGCAGAAGAGATTGACTCCCACGTGGCTATGACCTCAGGCAGCTGTAGAGAGTGACAAGGCCCCCCCCGAGCCTCCTCCTCTCCAGGTTAAACAACCTCAGTTCCCTCAGCTGTTCCTCACAGGACTTATGCTCCAGATTCACCAGCTTCCCTTGACATGCTCCAGCCCCCCAGTATTATTCCCCAAGTACAGGGGGACAATCCCTGCCCTGCTCCTGCTGGCCACACCATTGCTGCTCCAGGCCAGGATGCCATTGGCCTTCTTGGCCACCTGGGCACTGCTGACTCCTCTTCAGTCACTGTCACCAGCACCCCCAGCTCCTTTTCCTGTGGGCAGCTTTCCAGCCCCTCTGCCCCAGCCTGTGGCCCTGCCTGGGCTTGTTGTGAGCCAAGGGCAGGGCCCAGCCCTGGGCCTTGTTGAACCTCCCACCATTGGCCTCAGCCCATGATCCAGCCTGTGCAGAGCCCTCCATGGAGCCTTCCTGCCCTCCAGCACATCAACACTCCCAACCTGACTCAATGCTGTCTGTGAACTTACTGAGCTGAATCCCATCCCCTCATCCAAATGATTGATAAAGATGTTACACGGGACCAGCACCAGGACTGAGTGCTGGGGAACACTCCTGATGACCAGCCATCAACAGGACTTAGCTCCATTCACCACCATAAGTGGTGGCATCACGGTTCAGCCCTTAAGTATTCTCTCTGAAATCTTTACACTGTTAGCCTGCATTGTAATGTAGTCTCCAAATCAACCTTTCTTCTATGTAAGAATATCCATTCTCTAAGTTCCCTCCTATTCAGCTTAGGTGCTCATTTTTTTAACTTATATATTACATCTAAAATGAGTGATTTGTACACGAAGAAAAGGGTATTATCAAAATTTTTAATCCTAAACTTGGATTTCATACCTCTAGTTTAGAGGTAGGCGTGGTACATACCTCCTTGTGTTTATACAGCACTACATATATTATTGACCCTTAGAAATGCTGTTCCATAAAGGAGGTTTCACAGGGCACAGCTGAACAGGTTTCTCTCTGGCTCTTAAAAAAATCAAGAACATTAAAGAATTTAATCTCTGTGTGGCAATAACTTCAGGCAGAAAACAGGACTGTACTGCCAAAAAAAGAGAAAACAATAAACCAGAAGGCAATACCTAACACGCTGGAAGAGTAAAACCCATTATCTTAAGGTAGCCTAACAATACAGCTGGAATATGTTTGCATGCAGAAATGTTCCCATATCCTGGTACAGTTTTTGGAGAAGGAAATCCTTTCCCATTTACTCTTCTATATACCTCTAGCTGAGGAACAAATAGCCTAGGATGGATTCACCCTGACCAGCACTAAAAGCTTCCAGAGGCTGTAGCTGTTTTCAAAGAGTTGTATGCACTAGGCTAGCAATGGAAATACAAATGTCTTTTTCTGTTGGCATGTGGGCTCACTTTGTACAGAGTTTACAGCATGAATACTTTATAGTAGGAATATGACAGATTGTTCCATGCAACTTCTTTTTTTGTTGTTGTTTCTGGCTCTTAGTACTTCAACAGAGTAAATAAGTAGAAATACACTGAAAATTAGGCATACTCCTTTTTTACTGACATTTTTCTGAAGTAAAGAATCACTACTGAAAGCCTCAATAAATGTGGAATAAATAAATAAATGAATGCAGTGCCTTTATGCAGCCTATAGACATTCACAGTGAAAAATCACCCCAGAAAACATGAGGGAGGGTTCCCACGGGAAGCTGCAAAAATTCTCAAAGCTGCAGATTCTGAAAAATAATATTAGATCAAACACATAATCATGCAAAATACACGAAAACACCCTCAAAGGAAGGAAACTAATATGTGACGGTGAAATTACTAGATCTTCAAAGCCAGGGAAAATAGAGATTAGGTGCCAGAAATGGGAGGGATTTTTAATGCTCCTATATCTACATCTTTCTAAACTAAAAATATGACTGGGTATTACTTCAGTAGAGAAAATTTTATATATATATATATATATATATAAAATCTTCATTTACCAAAACTTTTTTTTTTAACTTCATAGTTACCAATCTGCTTTTTTATAAACAAAATTCCTAAATCAGAGCTTTCAACACTGCTACAACAAGAAGCCAGATTTTTTTAAAAAAAAGTTCCAGTTGAGACTGGTAGAATCCCTGTGGACCAGAATTTGGAAATTAGTTTCTGTGTACTGCTGAACTGAACATTTCCAGCACTATTTAATGGAACATATGGCTTCCTGACAGGCTTGATAGATGCTAGGCAAATAAATGCTTAGGATAAGGGTTTCAGGAACTTGCAACTCTGCAAGAACTGCTGATGAGTTACAGTAAGGATTTTTATCTCTAACAAATCACAGGTCCATTAATTACAGTTTACAATGTTTTTAGAAATGTACCTTTACAGGACAGTTCAACCAAGACTATGTATGTATAGCTTTTTAAGTTTCTCTTCTTTCTGCATACTTATACTAGAATCCCCAAATTTGACAAGTTAGAAATGTAAAGTCAAGTAAATATAAAGAGTTTTGTCTGTATGAGATCTCTGGAGGAGAAAGCATACTACTTCTCCCAGGAAGTGAGTCTTGAAACTGGTATTACAAATGGTTTATACCTTGCAGAGGTCTCGGACAACAGAGTAAATTTTATATACCCTTAGATATGTATGATGCCTCATCAAGACACTGATGCAGCAGTGCACCTGTAAGGGAAATACCTCAGGCTCTGAGCTTTCCTGCTGTAGGTATGGGCTGTTAAAAGGCCTGACTTAATGGATGGAAATACTTCCAGAGCAATTCAAAATAAAAGCGGGAAAAAAATATGCCCTATAAATAGTTTTCCCTAGTCTATTTGAAGTAAAGGCATTCTATTTATGTCTAACCTCACAGTTGATGTACCTGTGTTTATATGTTCCATGAGTATGAACTATGTTGAAAGAAGACAACAAACCATGGACATTCTGGTTCTTGTCATCTTGGACATTTAAAGGGACTGACTTCAAACACTACTCTTGCTTGCCTTCTTTTAGTGGAAGTGCTCACTACATCAATGAGAATATACAGTAAAGTTCCTTCCATCTGTGTGTAGTAATAATTACGCCTAGGAAACAGAGTATTTACTTTTGGAACCAAACTGAAAGGTAACCTTAGTTAAAACCTTAGTCAGTCTGCCCATATCAGAACTAACGGCATTTATGTTCCCAGAATGCTGAAATACTAATTAAGAAGAAAAAGTTAAATCAAAGAAGAGTGAACTGTACTTTTTGCAATGACACGTTATTTAAAACTGTACTTTGTGAATTTAGAAAAAGCAGGAGCAGATGCTTTTAAATGTGGAGATAACAAAATGAATGAAAATAGGAATATGAATTCTTGTACCATAGTTAAATAGTTCCATAGTTAAATTTACTCTCCTACTGTTTCACAGTTTCAGTGTCATTTTTATTTTGAAGAGCTAGTCCCTCACTACCTATACTGACTGCCCACTTTTTATTCAAACATAAGGAGCACGTATACAATGCAACCCTGAAAAGCAGTTTGAGTTATTTCATCTCTAGAAAACAGAATTGGAGAGTTTAGTACCAACACAGAAATGTGAAGCCAATTCTTGAACTTTACAGTAAGTCTCACTTAGGCATGAGCTGGCCAGCTCATAATAAAGGTAATAGTTACCTTTACTATTACCTATTTACTATTACTAATAAAAGGAACATAATTATGGCCTTATAATAAAGATTTGAATTTTTTAAAATTTCCTGACAGAAAAAAAGGGAGTAACAGTTAGTTCTAATATTACTCCTGAAAGACCTAACAGACTAATGTGGAAAACTTTACCAGGCAACTGGACTACTAAATGTACAGCTTCACATCTGAATATCCCAGGTCTTCTTCCTTATACTTCATAGCCATCACCTAACTAGGAAAACAGAGGGTACAGGACTCTTGCTGCCCCAGATAATTTTCCTTGGAATTCTAAAAATATTAGCCTGCTAAACTGTGTAAAAAGATAAGTTTCCCTTTTAAAAAACATGTTCTTTTATTTAAAAGTGTTAAAGATCCTTGCGATAACTTTCAGTTTTAAGTAGACACAACAGACTATTTTTCATAGATAGGCTAATAAAACAAAGTGGTCCTTGATGGTATGTCCCAGACACAGAGGTTTTGCACTAGCAAAATACGTATGACACCAGCAGAATTACCCTGACTAACATTAACAAGAGTCAGAGGGAAGTTTTTTCCAAACTAATCCCTACAAGGCCACATAAACATCCTGATGAATATAAATCATGCAAATACAACAGCCTACAGCAAGCTGACTTTCTTGTGCCAGTGAAACTGTTATAACTTCCAAGAATAGATCAGTCACTCAGCCAGAACCATCCTGCCAAAGCTATGATGCCTGCTCACCACAAAGATAAAGGTCACAACACTGGGGGAAGGGCTTTCTTTGACAGGTCTCATGAATTTATAAAGTTGTAAGTCACTGGCTGGAGTTTTGTATTGTAGATTAAATGCTGTCTAGGGTGAACTGCAGCATCACTTTCATTTTGGAGTCTTAACTTGGAGGAAGAAGTAGGTATTAATGAAAGGAACACTAGAGAAGAAGCTATAGCATGTCCTTGCCTCTCATCTTCCACCACCTGTACGTATCACCTGACATGTGAAAGATGTTTATAGGCACCTGGGTGAACAGGTTTCAAAACACTGACTGTGTTCCATGGATACACTTTCAATCCTGCTCCTCTCTGTGGGCCAGCACTGAGGTGAACAAGGTGCTGTAATTCAGAGGACAGCAAGTCTTACTCTGCAGAAGGGCAAGCAAGTGACAGCGCACTGACAGGCACTAACAATCGGGAATTGAAGGAATCTGTGGGACAGACATGGGCCACTGAAGGACAGTGTGTTGTAGCAGCACTCCAAAAGAGAACAAACCTCTGTAATGGTTTCTTTCAGAGTTACCATGGCTACAGAAGGAAAAGGTTTCTCACTAGATCTTCTAAATCTCTACTTAGCCACTGAAGTAGTCTGTGTTATCTAACCTCTGATAAAAGCCTCATTTGATTTTAGGTCCGAAGCGCATTTTATTTCAAAGACAAGACTATTATTTGACTGAAACTAACAGAAACTGTTTTTCTTTCCATTTCTATAGTTTTGCTTCATGCAAAGAATTAAAAATATCTCAATGAGGGATCCGCGTCTGATTTATCAAGAAGATAATTTCTCTAGCTGAAAATAAGTCTTCACACAGCCCAACCTTAGCCTACAAATCTTTGTATTTGATATTTTACTGTCTGAGTTGCTTGGATTTTTTTTCCTTAACACTCTGGATACTTCTGAGGTCAACACAAGTGATTTATGTTTGCCTACATCAATTTTGCTATCCCTTTATTAAAGATACTGGGTTGGGTGTTTTCTAACCATATACTACAGAATTTGTCTTAAGTGTACTTGCAACCAGACCCAAATTTTAATGGTTTCATTCTGTTGGAGCACTTTTTTCAGCATTCAAATTTCTTCTGCAAAAAACACCAAACTGTTTTTTAACTTTCTTGACACCATGTTCATTGCCTGATGAGTCACTGAGTCACTATCCCATTCTCACTACATGGTATTTCCATTTGTTGTGTCTTTGGTCTCTTCTTCCTGATGTTGGAGAGCTCTTTGCTACTTCATTTTTCAACTCCTGAAGCCTAATTAATCTCACCTTTGGTCAGTTGTCTCTTCATTCTTACTATTTCTTAAGATGCAAGAGTCATGGACCAAAAGGTTCTAACGTTTTTTAAGTCCCATTTTAAGTCTTCACTTTTTATCTATGCAACTGCAATATACTGTGAGAAATTCACAGTAGTAGCAATGACTGCAGGAGCACTGGCACCAACTGTTACATGAAATAGATGTTCTGCTTCTGGATGTTTTCACTCTGTCTGCACCACCTTCCCTTAAAAGGCTTCAACTGCATGTTGTGCAAGGAGCAGAACTAAAACAGTCACCTCCCTTATATGGTCAAGTATTACAGTGTTACTCCTTCCCAGTTTTAATTTATTAAGCAAAAAAAAAGTGGAATGCTAAGCCCTTGCACACAACACAGATAACCAGGACACATCACTAAGATAAGACGTAAGCTGTCACGTCTGGCAGAGAGGCTGTCAGGACTGTAAGGCAGAGAAAAAAATAGACAGGTTCCCTTACTTTTTGTGTTCTAGTATGCTACATCTCTCAGAGAACAATCATAGTAACAGAAATCAATAAAGGAAAAGCATCTGGAGACACTAACTATGAAGCATCTAAAAAGGTTAGGATTTTTTTTGTTTTCCTTCCTCCCAACCCCTGCAATGTTTAAACTAAAATACTTATACAGGTGGAATAAAGGTATGCTGAATCAAGTTCTGGTGTTCAGGGGTAGTTTCTGTCTTAAAAACTGACAACTTCAGGTGGATTTTTTTTTTGGCTGACAATAGTCCTGAGTAATGGACTGCTAATAATTGCAGATATCATGAATAAATTCTAATCAGGACTACATGAATTAGCTTTCTATTGGCATTCATAGAACGTAACTTGTGCAAATAAACTGTTCCAATACCTTCTCCTGCCTCAGTCTCACACTGGCCTTCTTTGTTTTTGAAATCTTTCAACAGAAAAATTAAAAACTGCCCTAGCACGAAGGCAAAGTCATAGAATCACAGAAGAGTCACAGAATCATAGGATGAGCTGGATTGCAAGTGACCTTGAAGATCATCTAGTTCCACAGTAAGGATGGAACTAGATGCCATGGGTAAGGATGCCACACACTAGATCACACTGCTCATACCCCAGTCCAACCCAGCCTTGAACACTTCCAGGGATGGGCTGTGCACAACTTCTCCAGGCAACCTGTTTCAGTGCCTCACTACCCTCACAGTGAAGAATGTTTCCTAATATCTAATCTAAATCTCTCATATTCTAGTTTGAAAATATTTCCCCTTGTCCTATCAGTATGTGCACACGTGGAAAGTTGCTCTCCATCTTTTCATAAGCCCTCTTTAGGGACAGAAAGGCTCTCCTGAGGTCACCCCAGAACCTTCTCTTCTCCAGGCTGACTAACCCCAGGTGTCTCACTCAGCCTGTCCTCACAAGAGAGGTGCTTCAGACTTCTGATCATCTTCATGGTCGTCTTTTGGACCTGCTACAACAGGTCCACACCTTTCTTGTACTGAGGACCCCAGAACTAGATGCAGCACTGCAGGTGGGGTCTCACAACAGCAGAATCCCCTCCCTGAGCCTGCTGGCCACCCCTCTTTATGTTGCCATGTGTGACCATGTTAGAGGCATAACACAAACCTAGGTTTATGATATTTGTCAGTCTTCCCTCGTCAGCCATTGTAGTCACTCCATCATACAAGGCCACCAGGTGTGTCAGGCACAATTTGTCCTCAGTAAAGCTGTGCTGGCTGCCTTGGAGGATCACCTCCTTGTCTTGAATGTGCCTTAACACTGCTTCAAGGAGGATCTCCCCCATGATCTTTCCAGGCACAGAGGTGAGGCTCACCACTTTGTAGTTCCAAGTCTTCCTTTCTCCCCTTTTTAAAAAGAGGAGTGATGTTTCCCTTCTTCTAGTCCCCCATGACTTTGCCTGACCACCATAAATTTTCAAATACGATGGCGAATGGCTTGGCAAAAATATCACCCAATTCCCTCAGGACCCTGGAGTGCATCTCATTAAGCTTTATAGACTTGTGCCTATTTAGTTTCATCAAGTGGTCTCATACCTGCTCTTTGCTGCCAGTGATAGGAACTTTACTACTCAAATCCCCACCTGGAGGTTCAGGGATCTGAGAGATGTGGAAAGCCTGACTGCCAGCGAAGACTATGGAGAAGAACTCATTGAGTACCTCAGACTTTTGCACTTCTGTTTTCACCATTCTTTCTTCTTGTTTACCATGGCCTTTATTTTCTGGCCTTCCTTTTCTGAGCTATGTACTTACAGAATCCTTTCTTGTTATTCTTCACATCCCTTGCCAAGTCCCATTCCATCTGTGCCTTAGCTTTCCTGACCCATCCTTACACATCTAATCTGTACCTCTGTACTCTTCCCAGATCACCTGTCCTGCTTCCACTGGCTATGCACTTCCTTCTTATTCCTCAGTTTGAGCAGCAGATCCTTGCTCAGCCCTGCCAGTTTCTGTCCTCTCTCTCTGATTGTCTAAACACTGGGATGGAAAGCTCTTGTGCTCAAAGAAAAGCGACCTTAAGGAGTTGCCAACTATGGTCTGCTCTTCGGTCCTTAAGGACAGTCTCCCAGGGGATCACATCACTAATTCTTTAAACAACTGGAAGTTTGCTTTTCTAAAACTCAGCATCCAAACTATGTTCCTTGCCAGGCCCATGCTCCTTGGGATCATGAACTCAACCCAGGCATGGTCACTACATTCCAGTCAGTCTCCAATCTTAACCTCTCTAATGAGCTCGTCCACACTAGTCCAGGTCCAGTAATGCTTCTCCTTTGCTCAATTTAGCAAATAAATCCAATCTAGCTAATGAATACAAATCTACTTGGCTTTTGTTTTCTAATACCACAGATGTATACAAGACAGCTACATGTTCAGCACAATCACCACCATACCCAAGGAATACTGTGTGGAAAGTCAGACACTCAGCTTTAAACTTCTAAACCAAACAAATTTAAAACTGAGTGTCTCCCTTTGGCCCCTTGAAGTTCATTGGACTTCATCTGGCTTCCTTAGGAGCAGACCTGCACCATCACAAGAATGATTAAAGCACTCATCAGAGAACTCAGGCTCCCCAATACCCACAGTGAGGTCTTGCAGTCAGTCATATTCCTTGTTGCCACCTGTAGGTCACAGTGTGAACACAGAGCTCTGCATTTCATACCAGCCATCTTTCCTACACAGGCTCTGCAGCACCTCACTCAAATGTTACAAGCACATTATGTAACATACAAAAAAGACAGCACTCTTAAAAGTACTTGAGACGCCTTACAAAATAAAGGAAAACTAATTCGTGTCCCAGTCCCCACAGCTAACTTTCCAATTCTATCCCAGAGGGTAAAAGCAAATTCAAAAATCCAGATACAGAGCCAGGGGAGCACTGCAGAAGTGAAATGCATTTGTAAGCAGGCCAACAGCTGCAGCACAGCTCGACTTTGAATCTCTGAGAAAGGACTGCAGAAAGCCACTGCCTCTTCCTTACTCCTCAGGGAGTTAATTGGTCAAAGTAGCAACCACCAGCACAGCTCCTTGCTGAGTCTGCCTTTGCTGTCAAAACTAATGTGACAATCTTGTACTCTGTGGGCAGGAGGTGCAGGGATACTTTTTATGGACACTGCACTCCAGCCTAGTCTCACTAATCTGTGACGGAGCGAACTGCCACTGATGCAGAATACACTGGTGAACAGGGATGGTAAATGCACCTTTAAAAAAATAAACTAAGAAGATGGCATGCAGAGCCACATGCTTAGTTTTTTTTCACACCACACTTGCAGGTGCTGCAAACAGTTTATTGTGATCAATAATGATCAATATTTGAAATTACTATCAAGTGTTAAAACTATCAAGTGCATGCAAGTTACATACATGTTATAGTGAGATTGTTATCATCCCAAATCTGGGAGCACTATGAGCCATTAAAGAATCTCCTTTCCAGAAAGTTAAAGCACTTTTAGGAAGTTACACTGCTGGAGTCCTCAAACACAGGCCTAGGTTTTAAGGCCTTAAGTACAAATTTGGCTTGTAAATTCCCCTCTGAAATCTAGACAATAATACAGAGTTCTAGCAACGAGATTATATAGAAGAAAACAGTCCTCTAAGAGCTAAATGTTTAATTCAATTTAATTAAAGTTTGTATGTAAAGAAACTGAGAGCCATCCCTCCTTTTGAGGAAATTCAGCCTTAAAAAAATCCCACCATGGATTTTATGAGAAGCTCCTTACTTCAGACATGAAACTGCCCAATGAGTCTGTGGTATCTGCTTCTGCTCAGCCAGACTATTATGGTATGGATACTGCACAGTAGGTCAGACTACAAAACACACAATCCCTTGCAGTCTCCAGAAAATAAAAAACATCACAACCTAAACCTCTTCTGTCAGCCTTTAAAAAAAATCACAGCACAGATTTTGGCATGGAGAAGATCTTCCAAAGGGAATCAGAAATGGATGCAACTAGACAATAGCCTTTGGTAAAATAATAATAATCTTTAATTGAATAAATACTGACTTGGGTGGGTTTGCTATGAGTAGAGTTACTAAGGACCACTGTCTTTTTCATCTGTATTAAATACATTGTTAGGTCAAGCAGAAATCCAATATTCCTGCTTTTTTTCTAAAGAAAAGTTAATTTAACTATAATGTAAAACCCTAATTTCAGATGAAATATTTGTGCTCTCATTACAAACAGTAAAATCAGATCTTAAGTGAATTCACTTTTAAATGCTAGAAATTACTCTTAGTTACCTTTTAATAAGTTACCTTTTAATAAGTTGATTATAAAATTCTTTTTCCAAAGTATTAATCAGTTTACCCTTTTGAACTTATCAGACCACCAACACTTATCTCTTCTTTCTCTTCCACTGTATGATAAAATTCAGAATGAATCCACTGTGTTTAGAACCCAGACTGCCAACCTGAATGCCTGTATCTGGACTGAGTTTGCTAAGAGCAAGGGTTTGTTTTAAGTATGACATTTACTATAGTGTTCTTTTCTGCTTTGTGTACAGGAAAATACAGACACGACGAGAATAAACAAGAAAGGAGGCTAGAAAAAAGCATGCAGCATTTCTCAGGGGCAGGCCTACAAAGTTCATGGCTAAAATCAAGCTTCATATGATTTCACACTACACCTCTGTCTGTGAACATGCAACCCCATCTTCTGAGTTGTGTTCTTTAGCACTCTCTCCCTTTCATGTCTTACATCCTTCTGGCCCAGCTTCAACATGCCACCCACGCTGAGATTTATGAAGAGACACAACCTAGGTGGTTTGTGCTGGGGGATGCTGACTCAGCCAGCACAGCTTCAACTTCTCCTTTACAGGATAACAAGTGTTTTATACAAGGGTGCAGTGCCAGAAAGAAACGAATACATAGTAAAATGGATGAAAATAAAAAAAAAAAGAAGTAACAGAAAATCCAGTACTTCCATGCAGATCTTTTTTTTATTTTCCTATATTCTCCATCCATTTATTTTTCTAATAAACTTTTACAAAAGGCTTTCTTATTTCCCTTCAAATCTCCAGGGGTTCTCATGAGCCCAAAAGTAAAATGTGCTTAATTACGTTGCTGAACTGGTACCAAGAGGAGAATGTCAACTATTTTGCTTAACTGAGTATTAAACACCCATTATAAAGCAAGATTAGTTGTGTGGACTGTCAAAGCTGTTTCCAAGTAATCTGATAACAAATTCAGTACCTTAGAGACAGAAATACCACTCCCTGTGAAGAGGGAAAAATAAATTATGCCAAGGTGAACACATCTGTGTAAATAAAAAAAGTTGGAAGGTTTATTGTTTAAAAAGGAGGGAAAAAGCAATTTCAAAGGACAAAATGGATGTGTTCATCCTTTGCTTCTGATTTCTCATGTCATTTTTAATCTATACAGAAAAACAGGATGCTGTCAGTGTATAAAGAATCCAAACAATTCTCTAGTATAACTACACCTAGCTGAGAGGTTCACCTGTGCTGAGACTACAGATTGCATGGGCTCCTCCTGCCCACCCCCCACAGACTTTGTCTTTAAACAGAAGTACCAGCAGGAAAATTTCTATTTTCTAGAGGAAAAATTCTAACATTGCACTTGAAGTCCATCAAACCAATTACCTTGACCAATACCAGTCATCACTACTAAGCTAATGGTAGCTGAGATGGACTTCAAAGCTTACAGGAGGAAGGTCAATTTGTCAGATCCACATGAGGAAAGAAAATCTTCTAGAATAAACACCAACTGAATGTTAAGAAATTAATTTGCTTTCACTGAGACTCTGGCCATACAGATTCCACTAATTTGGGGTGACCTTCCAGCACTTTCCCACGCCACAGGGTAACATTTAAAAGATTTAAAGACAAGTAATTAAATAAGGAGCATGTAAAACAGCTCTGTGGCATGAGCAAAGGCACAGGAGAAATACAGTAGACTCCTTGCCCATTCTGCCTCAGGTAGGGAAATGCTCTTAGACATGCTAAAGCATTGCCAAGACTCTCATCCATCCATTAGTAACAAATATTAATGTTCTGAATGATTCATTTGAATAATTTCAAATAGAAAAGTTACTGCCAGGCTTTTCACAACTCCTTCCAATGAGACAAAAGAATTGACTGAGCTGATAAAAACAGGAAAGTTCTCTGAAAAATATAACATGTGGGCCTTGATACATCCTACTTTTAATGGAGGCTGTAAGGATAGAAATGGAAGGGTCTGATGGGTTAGCTCAAGCTGCAGCTCAGTATCATTACAGTAAACTCAGCCTACTAATATCATTTAATCATTAATAATCATTTCAGTGAGTTACAAGAACTTTAATTAGCTCTCTAATTATACTGGCTGAGTGATACCCACCACAAAGACAATTTCTGCAAAGGAGCAAAGTCAGATTGAAACTGGACAAGGAGCCTACAGCTCACAGACTGGTAACATCAGTAAGATCCTCTAATTGGCAAAAGCAAGAATGAATCAATCATCTCAAGCATTTTTTAAATGATGGAGGAGAGAAACAAACCTTATATGTGCAGAGATTTTACAAAAAGAAGCAAACAGAGCTTTAGTCGTACCTGATAGGGAGTTCATTCATTTGAACAAGACAAAGTACTCTTAGACATCTATAAGCTCACAGCAGTGCTCCTGAGACCACATTAATTTTATTTGAGACAACAATTTCTTGTGTTTCTGAAGAACAATCTACTCACTATTCTGTTAACTAGGAGAGGTGTAGAATTAGCTCTTGATTCTGGAAGCCTCAAGACCTCAGAGCTGGTGTGGACCACTGCCCAAGGGCTGACAACCAATGCTGACTGGCCCACAGAGGAGCTATCCTTATGGTCCCATCACATTCCATCTTCTCTAAGAAATAAATCTGCACTTGGGAGGGAAGATACTGAGAAAAATATGACACTGGATGATTGCAGAGATAAATCAACCCAGCAGACTACTCCAGCACTGAATGATCAGCCAGTCAGAGCATATCCTGAAGAACTAAATTCCACAGTTTACGAATAGAGATATGATTAAGCTAATTTCCTAATACAACTCAGCAGTAAGTGTAAGGAGACATTTGCTATATCTATATTACTCCTCTCTGGAATCGCAGAGAGATTCTCCAAGCCAGTCAAATCATCTACAAGTACACATAGCACACATGGGATCCACAGTACCAAATGAAATAAACAAAAAAGAGCAATCTTTTAAGGAAATTTATAGACTACGGCTTAGTTCACTCTGTAATATTCTGGCAACCTCATGATGTTGCTTTAGTGGTAATAAATTTTGCTACTTGGACAGCAAAACCATAGTAATTTTCATCAACAACAAAGCCCGTACTTCTTCTCGTAAACTCAAAAGAATTATATAATTGATAAGTGATGAAAACACAAAAATACTCACTGGTTTCCCAGTCAAAACAGTTAGAAAAAAAGAACTATTTATGCATTACAGTCACAAACAATATATATGGGCAACATATTTTCTCTTTAACATAAGTAACACCTCCATGTGTAATATGCAAGTTTGTGAAAATGCCATAATTGCCTTTGAAATGTACTTTTCCACAAACCCAAACTTGCAACTCTGATAACTCCCACCAAAATGTCTTGCAGGAACTAGTATTGTTTCCAACTGTTTCTCTTGGTTACAAATGCATTGGAAAGCTCTGCACAAGATGCAGTCTGTGTAACTCTTTCTTATTAGGGAGTTGAGTGTGTGGGATGTTAACAGGTGTACTCATCATGATGTTCCACACCAAATGCTGTCTCGTGTTGCTTTAGCCATCAGTTTGAGATCCAGATCCAAATGCATAACTTAGCACCCTCTTTTGCAAATGTTTCAAGAGTCAACTCCCAAAGGAAGTGTAACCTTCCTGACAGTGCCTGTGACTCTGTGCCTTATGAAAACCGCATTGTCCTTTTCACACAAGCTCTAATAGGATGATTAGAAACAGCTGTTGACATATACAGTATTCAGCTATAGCTGGGCTAGAAGTAAGGATAAAACAAGAGACAAAAGCTGCTTTGCTACAGGCAACTAGCAAACACACAGATTTCTGTGAGTATAATGAGAGAGAGTTGCATTTTGGCAGCAACATACCCCAACAGAATTTTGTCTTTCACATAGTAAAACCAGCTGGCATAGTGCTCAGAGTCCCTGTGAGGTGAAATCAGAATCATAAAATATCTCAAGCTGGAAAGTACCCATAAGAATTACCAAGTCCAACTCCCTGCTCCTCACACGACAACCTAGCAATTAACCACATGATTGAGATCATTGTGCAGATGCTCCTTGAACTCTGACAGACTTGGTGCTGCAACCACTTCCCTGGAAAGCCTGTTCCAGTGACAAATTGCACACATATGTACTGCATATCCACAGAGAATGAGGTTTGATTGCAGAGTTCACAGTAGTAATGAGGAAAAGTCCAACCAGCTGGAAAGAATGTGGCCATGCTCTCCAGATGTACTGCAGTAATCCCTAGGGTTATTCATGCCCTTCCTGGCTGAGATACAAGAACCACTTTTCATTATTATCACAGCATTCATGTGCCTATAGAGTAAGTTAACTCCTCATCAGTAGGATGAAGAGAATGCACAGTGATCAGATACGGTGACTTTTAGCATTCTGGGAACTTCTACACAAATGTAAATCCTTTAAAAATTCCAAATTTATTTTAGCCTCCAAATTCTGCCGTGGCTCAGCAGCAGGAAGATTATGCCTTGTTCTTGGACAGAAAAGACACTGTCCACTTCTTTTATGACAACAACTGACTTAGTATCAGACAGCTTGTCTCTGCCCCATTCCCAACAGCATGGTCTGGGAAGAACAAAATTCTGTGACAAAAGAGGGGATTTTCAAATATACATACAGAAAAACAGCTGTCATTGCTATGCTGTAATATGCTGTGTTAATAGCCTGACTTGTTGATGGTTTCCTGAGTAAGACAGGAGACTAATCTTCTTAATGTATGGAAATAAGAGAAACAAACAAAAAATCTGATTAAAGCAAGCTGGTCCCTGGAAAATAAAACTTACCTAAGAATATAAGATGTACCCGAGCATAAAATGACAGAAATGAATTTTAGTAGTAGACCTCATCTCATTAAGGAAAAAACTTGATGTTCAGTGCAACAATGAAATATCAGCCAGGTCTGTAATGAATGCAAACTACAGAAAAACAAAGAAATCCCAAAGTATGAACAAGGGAAAAACAATACTTAAAGCCTTCTCACCTCCCCATCCTTAAACAGGGACCTTTCCTGTCCTAGTCACAAGACCTGCACAGTCACTGCTGCATACAGAACCCACGGGTTTTTCAGAAATACAAAGGTCTATGAAGGCAAGGAGAAAATGCTTCAAGTTTTCTAATTCTACAGAAACTGTCAGGAAGATTTTATTATACCAGAGAAGAAAAATGGCATGATAAATTATACGGTGTAATAAAGAGGTATTCTCCTTATCCTCTTCTGCAGATAGTGAGGTAAACCTCAATAATGTCATAACTAAAGTCTGGCAAGACCCATGCTCTCTTTCAGGAAATGCAATAATCCTATGAACTAAGCACAGGGAAAATACCCTCCATTAACTCAGGAGTACACATCTCATATTTATTGGCCTTTTCTGGCTTACTACAGTGAAGTCAGCCTCACTGTGCCTGTGCTCATTGACAAAAACACAAACCAGATGTGAATATATCCACTACATGTGTTACAAAACTCTGTATTGACTGCGATTCAAATTGGGTTACCAGTACTCTGAATTATCTGAATAACAGAGAAAGAATGGGTTTAGGTACATATCCACAGTTACTGATTGCCTCCCTAGCTGCTTCTTCACCTCCCGAGTACTGTAACACTTTCATCCTCTCATGCAGAGTCAGCAGGATAGCTCAGAAAATTATCAGGATAGAAACAGCGCAGTTTCTCCAGATGGGCAATTCCTTGGTCTTGAAGGAAATAAAAAAATAAATAATATAAGGCAACATAATTTTTTTTTTCTATAAAATGTCTTTCTGCTACATAGTAACTACAAGAGGGCAAAAGTGCAGGCAGGCTCAACACTCTTGGTAGAGTAAGGGCTTTCCAGCAAAGGTCTCTTCATAAGGACATAGTACTATAATTTAGGGACCATGGAAGGTCTCTAGTCCCACATCCTGGACACAGAACTTGCTTCTTTCAAATTTCTTGGCCTCTTTTCCTTCCACTTACGTGCACAGCTGGGAAGTGCCTGGCTCCAGCTTCTCAACAGCCACTCCAGAGGTGTGGGCAGCTGTTGTCAGGTCCCACCAGAGCAGCTGTCCTTCTCCAGGCTCAACAAACCCAGTTCCCCAGCCTCTCCTCTTAGGGCCTCTGCTCTCCTTTTAGGGCCCCCATCTGTGTTGGTGATCCTATGCTGAACTCACTCCACTTTACTGATGTTTTTCCTACAGTGGGGACTCCAAACCAAACACAAGTATCTGGGAGGGGTTTCACACATGAGAAGTAGAGAATAATCACTTCCCCCACTCTCTGCACCACTCTCTGGGCTTATTCATACAGCCCAGGGTGGCACTGGCCTCTTCTCATTCCAGAGCACACAACTTCTCACATAACTGTCCCCCAGGATGCTGGCCTGCCTCTGCAGAGCTCTGCTGTGGTCTGCATCACTGCAGGGCTCTGCCTTTCTGAGGGAAGGATTAATTGCTTGTCGTTGCTGAATTTAGGTCTTGGCCATCCATTCCTGCCAGCTGTCCAGGCTCCCCTGACTGTATCAAGAACAGTGTGGCCAGCAGGACCAGGGCAGAGATTGTCCTCCTGTATTACTCACTGGTGAGGCTGCACCTCAAGTACTAGGTCAATTTTTGGGCCACTCACTTCAAAATGGACTTTGAGGTTCTGGAACGTGTCAGAGAAGGGCAACAAGGCTCATGAAGGATCTAGTAAACATGTCATATAAGGAATGTCTGAGCCATCTGGGTTTGTTTAGTCTATAAAAGAGGAGGCTCAGGGGAGACCTAATCACTCTCTACAATTTCTCTGCAAGGAGGTTGTTACTTGGAAGGGGTTGGTCTCTCCTACTGTGCCCTACAGTGAGAGGAAAAACAAAATGGCCTTAAGCTAAGATAGGGGACATTCCAATTAGACACTAGAAAAAGTATTTTTTCACTGTTTCAGTGGTCAGGCACTGAAATAGGTTGCCCATGGAGGTGGTGGAGTCACTCTCCCTGGATATGTTCAAGAGGTGTCTGATCTGGGGATGGGTTTAGGGGCAACAGTGGCAGTGCCAGATGAACGCTTGGACTGGATGATCTTTTGGTCTTTTCCAACCTTGATTATTCTGACTGCTGGCTCTGCTCTCCAGTACATCGACAGCCACCACAAACACAGTTTAGTGTCATCTACAGACTGGGTTTGAGTGCCCTCCATCCTCCCCCTCAGACCACTGACAAAGATGTTAAACAGGACAGGTCACAGAACAGACCCCTACAGTCCCCACTTTTTACTAGTTCATTAACCAATTGCCTGTGAGTCTGAGCATCAAACCAGACTCTTACCTACCTATCTCTCTACCTGTTCAAACCATAAAGTCCTAGGTTGGATACAAGAATAACATAGGACAGTTTCAAAAGCCTTGCTAAAATGGCAGTAAATGACATCTACTATCTTAACCCCATCAACAGATTCCATCATTTCATCAGCCAGGCAATCAGGTTGGTTAGACATGATTTATTCTATTTTAGTAGGTCCCTAATGATGCCACTTAGATTTGGATTGCCTGGCTTACACTAGTTTGCCTTTCTCTCCCTTGCAAAGTGTTCTGTAGATTTTAGAGACTAAAAATTAATAAGTGCTCTTTTTTGGTTGTAGAACTTATCTGGGAAGGGAAAGGAAGAAAGCAGTTTCACAAGTATATGATAGTGTTCATAGAAAAAATACTGAAAGAAGAAGAAATTATAACATTACATAGGTATAGACTGTTACAACATGTGAGAAACAAGTCATTAATAACAGTACAGAACCAAAGAAAGAATTGTTGATGTTGGAAAGATTTTAACCCTCTTTCATTTCCCCACAAAAGGAAATATGAGACAATGTTTCTTCTCCTTCAAAATTAATATAACAATTCAAGTGATTATTACTTCAAGTAAGTCTAATCTAACAGGACTCTCAAACTTCTTCAAATAATTTTAAGTACCCTGGCTCTGCCAGTCTTACAGTCATCTTCTTCAAAACACACAGAATGTAAAGAACAATTTACCGTCCCCTTAATTTCTAAACAAACAAAGATTATACTTTAATACACCCTAGAAGTAGAATTTTAAACACACTGTTTTGAAATTCTGTGCCAGAAAAGTTTTCTTTTAAATCAGCAGGAAGCATTCTCCATGAAGGTCACCCATTGACAAAAATCCTTTGATGGGAGAGGTTGCTCTTGGGTTGATACCAGCTGTGCTTTCCAGCCTGAGCAAAACATGTTCAGACATGCTGATATACCAGGGAGCCTTTCTAAGTTGAAGCACGTAACAAGACTGCACAAGACCTTGAAAGAAAAGGGGGCTTTAACCTTTAAGTAGTCACAAAGCCTTCTGTAACTGACTTCATGCAAAATTCCTCAGACGGTTTTAATTAAAACATTTTTGGGCTTTCCACCAGGACATTTGTAGGAATTCCTGCTGTTTATTTGCAGCTGTATATTTTTTGAGATATAAGACCGCTGTACTAAGAAATCTGTGACTTTCTGTTACTCACCATCAATCTGTTGTACACTGCAAGGACTGCTCACGGCATTTTGCAAAATGTTTCTTTTTCTCAGGTAGTTTTTCAGATACTGGGCATTAAGCCTAGACAAAAGTCTGTTTGTTTGTTTGACAACTACAAATACACATACTTCTAAACAGGAGCCAATCAAGGTTACAAAACATAGTTATTTCTCAGCAAGCACCAAATCTTCATCTCTCTAACTCTGGCTGACAACCTGACCTTATTCTCAGCCAAAGATTAATCTGGAAACAGAGACTGCACAGTTTTCAACTCATCTTTTCTTCTTACGTCCAGAAAGTTTTCAATACAGGTTTATGTACTTTTATGTAAGTCCTGCAAGCTTCACACTGCACAACCAATAAACCTGCTCATTTTAAGCTAAGCAGCTATAGCAGTGCACTCCATGCACAGGCCAGAATCCAACTACCTTTGTGTGAGAGTAAGAGCTGTGTGTTGTGTAAGGCTGCTCTGCAGGCTGCCACTCCAACAGGGAACAGCTGCCTTCAGGCCCAGAGCTGGCCAGGGAATCCCTGTCAGATCCTGAAGCTAAGTTGTGTGCCAAGTAAATGAAGAAAGCCATGGGACTGCTTGGCCTCTATTGCCATTAATCCATTAAGGACAACACAGATACTCAGATATGATAAATATGGAAACATCAATGTTCTACTGATATTTCATAGGACTGGGCACCAACATGTTTTCCGTCTTTTTCTTCATGAGCAACCACTGAAGAACACAAGATTAATTCTCTCCTGTAGATGTCAACAGTATGCAATAGATTGATGTATGCTCATCTCATTTTTCACTGGAAAAGCATTTGAGTATTCAACTGCTGTTGTCCTGTAAAGTGTTGAGAATAAACATTTACCCCATACACATTTAAAATGCAGCCTTGTCATGACTATAACATGTTTTCACCAGTGCAGGCTAGGATAATGAAACACTGGATAGTCAAGCATATGGTGGGTTTGGAACAGTCAAATATGCCACACTATAGTAAAGCATAACAAATCCAGCATCAAAGAAAACATAAAGACCAAGACAACTCCCTAAGGATATCTCTGAAAATGTTTGCAATGATAAATCACCTCCAATGCTTAAAAACATTCAGGGACGAAAGGACAGCAGCCACATTGCAGAAATAAAGCTAAGAAGCATAGCTAAAGAAAGAACATTAATGCCTTGTAATGATAGTTGGATTTTCCTCCACAAGTCTTCTCAAACATGCCATATCTGTGTAAATATAACATTTTGCTGTAGAATATGCTGATACAGAAAAAAATATTTTTTTACTAGATATAAGTATACAGAGAATTTATATGGACACTCTTAATATTGCAATGCTACTTTAGAAGTTACAAATCCTAAACACCTTTCCCATCACAGTGCTCCCCAACTTTATATTATGTTTCAAACATGTTAAACATGTTAAATGTTAAACATTCATGACGGTTTTATGCAGTTGTCCTTCTGCAGCATGCCAGAACACAAATTTTCCTTCTGCTCTATCTAATTTAAAAACTGCTTATATGTGACATGGACTCAGTTTGACAGAGGTGCCTTAAAAAATTCACAGTGAGCCTATTTCAGATAAGAGGGAGTGAGACTGAATTATCCTGCTGAAGAAAGATAAAAAGAGTAAGGTCATGGCTGGTATACCTTGAACAAAGCACAGTCACAAAGTGAATGCACTATGAACTATGTAGAAAGACACATTTGTGACTTGGAGAAGCCTTTATGTTGAAAAAAATCCTGTAACTCAATAGTAGAGGGTGTCCATGTAGAGAAAAAGAAAACACACAGTGCCTATCCTGCTTCTGGGGAAGGCACAAACTTTTTCAGATGACCACCAACGATACAGAAGAAATGCACTACAAAAGACAGACAAAAAATTGTGGGATTTGTATCCTAAGAATTCAAGTAAATAATGACAAAGGCACAAGTGTAATGTGGTGTGCTGTTCTCCATGGCCTGAGGTATATATTCGATGAAAAAGAGGAGACACTGAATGGGAATGAAGTGGTATAAGAGGAACAGGGCAAGAATATGGGAATGTGGAAGGTAAGAAACAGTACAAAGATAAAAATAAAAGGAAGTGTTTAGCAAAATAAGAGAAGAAAGCAATGGTGTAAGAAAAGGGGGTGAGGGAAGGGAAGGGAAGGGAAGGGAAGGGAAGGGAAGGGAAGGGAAGGGAAGGGAAGGGAAGGGAAGGGAAGGG
>JBBMKD010000115.1:48690747-48712058 GCA_037834095.1 Argya squamiceps | reverse complement strand
GGGAAGGGAAGGGAAGGGAAGGGAAGGGAAGGGAAGGGAAGGGAAGGGAAGGGAAGGGAAGGGAAGGGAAGGGGACTTCATGACCTTATTGGTCTTTTCCAACCTAAATGTTTCTATGACATAAGCAAAGCCTCCTGGTGTGCTTCAAACAAAATGGATCACACTCTAAACCACAAAGCTTCTTGCTGCCAGGGGCAGCCTCCTTCCTGCATCCAAGGCAGATTGGTTAGAGCTCACAGTATCTCAGCCCTTCACTACAACAGGATGTTTCTTTAAACAACCCTGAACACTCATTGTCACTGCAGCCCCCCTTAAAAGCTGCCTCTACATTGTCTGACCAGACAATAAACAGACAATCGGGAGACAGAACACTAATGTGTCAAAGTTGCATTAAGAGAGAGGCTCCCAGCTATAAAGTGGCAGGGTACAGCACAGTAAGGTGCTTTGCTTTGCCCAGGCTGAGTGTAATGAAAACATTTAATGCTATTGAAAGAACCTTGCTAATCAGAGTAGTCTCAGAAACCCTTTTCTCCAGTACCATCTTGATTGCTATTTTATACACACACCCAACTTCACATTTCCTATAGAAACAATTTTTATTCACCCTTTTGATTCTCATTTTGTACACTGTTAGCTAACATCTCAGTATTTCATTTCCTTTCCTGTTATGCAGGCATCAGATAAATCAGAATACAAGGATATGAAACAAGAATAGTTTTTTGAACAGGGAACACGGGTTCACATTCCCCAAAACAAAAAGAACACCAGCCTAAGGGTACATATTGCCAGGGAATTGAAGTCTGGAGACATACTGCCACAGTCCTGTTGATGTTGGAGCATATCAAAGCAGATGTTTCCTGTAATGTGTTATTCTCTCCCTACAGTATATACTTGTATACTTCAGCAGTCACTTCAAACAAACATGTGCAACACTGGTTAAATATTTTGAGTGAATTCTCTTGTAATTCACTGCTCCGTTTATTAATGCCATATTCCTAAGCAACATTGAGAGTCCTTTGGATTATTGCTTCCTTCTTCTTAAGTTTAATAATGCCCTTTGAAAAAGTCTTAAGCAACACATCACATGCACACAAGTGGAAAAGGAACAGATTTTCTAAATCCTTAAGTTATTGTGCATATTTTGTTTTCTTGAATAGAGCTAAGGAAAAGCTCCAGTTCAATTAACTAGGCTAAACTGTGGCCACACAATATGGACACACCATAAAAAGAGGTTGTTTTCAGTCAGGAAAGACCTCCATGACCTTGGAAGACAGTAGCCAAGTGGACAGGAATTGCTACAGTTCCCCCACAGGAGAGCCACTCCCATTACCAAGGTTCAGAAGCAGGCCAAAGCTCCGTGAACCTCCAAGGAAAGCGACTGTGATACTTCTTAGAGTGTTCTAATCCATGTAGTCAGCCCACACACACCCACCCAGGGACAGACAAGGAGCTACAGAGAGCTTGTGGGTCAGGATTAAAGGGAGAGCAGTGACAGGAGAATTACTGTGAGGTTCTGCCAAAGGCCACCTGACCAGGAAGGCCAAATGGATAACAAACCCCTCTACAAAAAGGAGCAGCCTCACATTCACAAGCCCTGGTGCTCATGGGGACTTTCAATCACCCTGGTATCTGTCGAACGGAACAACACAGCAGGGCACTTGCAACTCAGGAAGTTCCTGGAATGCATGGATGAAATTTTTTTTTCTCCAAGTGACAGAGGAGCTAACAAGGAGACATCCTAAGCTGAACCTTGGTCTCATCACAACAAGGAGCTGGTGTGGGATGTGAAGTTCAGTGACCATGAAATGGTGGAATGCAAGATCCTCAGGGCTGTGAGGAGAGCACACAGCAAGCTCACTACCCTGGACTGCAGGAGAGCAGGACTACCCTGGACTGCAGGAGAGCAGGAGGCTTTGTTCTCTTCAAGGATGTGCTCGATAGAGTGCCATGGGACAAAGCCCAGGAGGAAAGAAGGGCACAAAAAAGCTGGGTAACATTCAAGGATCATCTCCTACAAGCTTGACAGAGATGCATCCCAACTAAGATGCAAAAACACCAGGAAGCCTGTGTGAATGAACAAGTTGTTCCTGGACAAACTTAAACACAGTAAGAAGCCTAGAGAGGGTAGAAGCAGGAACAGGTAGCCTGTGAGGAATACAGGTGGAAATAAGGCTAGGAAAGCTAAAGCCCTAACAGAATTAAATCTGGCCAGGGATGTCAAAAGCAATAAGAACAGTTCCTACAGGTACACTGGTGATAAAAGAAAGACTAGGAAAAATGTGGACTCTCTCCAGAAAGAGGAGATCTGGTTACTGAGGACATGAAAAACACTGAGGAGCTCAGTGGCAGTTTTGCCTCAGTCCTTACCAGCCACACTACCTGAGCTGCAGAACTAGTGGATCACAACTAGTGTATCCCTGCCCATGGCAGGGGGTTTGGAGCACATGATCTATGTCAGAACTGCATGATCTACACTGAACTACATGACAACATGTGACTCCTAAGTCTTCAAGAAAACAAGGAGAACTGCAAAGAAAAAATAAAAAATAAATAAATCAAGTGTCCTGGATACAGACTGAAAACTTTGTAACAATAAATATTTGTAAGAAAGGAAGGGAAAATACTTACATCCTTCCATCATTATCAGTTGCTCAGTTTTATTTAATAATCAGGCTTAGCTCCACAAAACGAAATAAGGCAGTAATCACCATGAGATGATCTTTGTGCCAGAGGGTCAAGTAAACATCTCAAACAATATAATTCAAACAGTCACAGTGTTATTGAAGAGGACTTGAGTTCATGCTTTCTGACATACTTATCAAACTTTATGAAAAGAAGACAGACAAGCATAGTTAAATGTCACTGTTTCTTCAGTTCTTACAGAAATGCAGATATGGTGTTTATATACAAAATGAACTCTTATTTTATATCTTATTTCAATATAACGATAATGAGATTTTTGGACTGCTGAACAGAATAAACAAAACACATCAAACACTCTCCTAACAGTACTTCCTTAAACTAGACTATCTACCCACAAGTAAGGAATACATTCCCAAAGACCCTGTCAATCATTAGAGGGAGCTGGATGCTTTGAATTTCATAACATTTCAGAACTTCCTGAATAGGTAAACTGTAGATCAACCTTTCCACACAACCTACATTTCACTTTAAAATTACTGTTTCCTGATTAGACACATTTAAGGGGAGCAGCAGATCAGTCTTGTCCTACTAAAGCTATGTAGCCAGATGAACATTGAGATACAATTGATTTAGTCAATCCTTTTCCAAACAGAATATATTAATGCAATAATATGTAATCACCTTGTCTTGAATTTAGGCCTGGATGAAACTTGTTCCAAATTCAGCTGCTAATACAAGATGCTCATACTTCATCAGTTTGCAGAGCGTTTTGATTTTTTAGTTCTTGTTTAGTACTGAATTATTATTTAATCTTTTTTAAACTTCCATGACTTTCATAAAAAGGGCTGCCAGATTAGGCTGTAAACCATCATTTACTAATAAAAAGAATACAGTTTTTTGGAAAAATACAGTCAAATATCTGTACATCAGATTTACCAATTTACTTCTTCTCCAGACTGAATTAAACACTTTTAATGCAAGTAAAGATGGGGAAAAATTAGTCTAGGCAAAACCACTATGTTATCAAAACCAGTTTAAAAAACAAAGCACATAAAAGATTGGGAAAACTAGAAGCCCTTATCAAATGACTCCACAATTTTGGAATTGCTATGTAAAAAAACACAGAGATAATCAATGTTATGACCAAATAAATATTGCATCTTACTTGTCTAGAGCTGTGCTGGTAGGCATGCTTCTGCCAAATCCCCGGACACCCATCTGACAGAAGTATGGAATGCAGGACAGGTTGGCAGCAATTATAGCCAGTGAATCTGATGCATTAACAAAGAAACCATTTTGGCCAAGGATCATGTAGCGGTCCTGGAGAAGAAAAGAAATTTAAAATAGCACCCTAAATTCCATGCATTGAGGACACCTAATTTCTTTTCCTAGATCCACTGGAGGCAGAGAGAAAAAGGACCGGCTTTGGGTTACTCAGATCCCTCTGTGGGCAGAAAAATTTACTGGCATCATCCTGTCAGGTTTATAATCTCACTATCACACCATTACTCCCTCCTGCTTTGCAAATCAACCCCCCAGATCAGTTTCTAGCTCCTGCCTCCTACATGTCACTTCAGTAGCTCTGTTGCTGCCAAGAGAATGCTTGTGTAGGAGAACCTTTTTGCCAATGACACGCACCATTATGGGGGCAGGAGAGTGTTTTGTGTCCACTGAGAATAGCAAACAGCTTTTGTTCTGCAGAACCTTTTAATATTTCTCCCACCTTGTCAGGGCAGAAAGTTCTTTTGTAATACATCGCTTTTTATTATGCTGATAATATGACATTAAAAAATTAAAATAAGCAGAGATTCTGATTCAGTGCTTTATTTAGCTAAAAAGCCCTTAATTGATGATGCTAACCAAAAAAGAATTAATGTTGTTGCTGTTTACTACGGCAAGTCTGTATTATATATATGCTGCCTGCTCCTAACCAGGGGAAAAAGTGCTGCTCCAGCACAAGACAAAACCAGCCTGATATTTATATAGTTGTCATTCTGCCTTCAAATTCTCCTTGATTTGCAGTTATCTGCAGAGAAAAATTACAACATATGTGTCTGATTTATGGGTTGCAAATGGTACCATCTGTACCAGAAAGTAATACCACTCTCAGCTTCAATGGGTTACTGAAAAGCAGATAAATTATACTTACACATCCCATATCTGACCCCAGACAGAACAACAACTACAGTGGAATCTCAAGACAGACCTACATACTTACTCCATCAGCATCAAAAGCAGCTCCAAACCCATACTCGCCACCTTTCATAGCCTCCAGCAAGGCAGTTGCATATGTTAAATTTGGATCAGGAGGCTGTCCACCAAAATCCTCCAGAGGAATACAGTTGATGGCAGAATTTGCAGGAGCTCCCAACTCATCACACAAGATTCTTCTCACATAAGGTCCCATAACTGTGAAAACATGAAATCTGCCATGCAATCACAAAAGCATATGCTTGACATTCTAATTTTTCACAGCACTGTGGACATTGCATACAAAATATACTTTCAGCACTTCCATATATCTGTCCTTGCAACAACCCCCAAACTATTACTTCACAGAGGAGTATGGGATTGTCGTCAAAGGAAATAATCAGTACAAAAATAATCAATTCAACATGAAAATCACAATGGTGAAAGATGCAGAGGGTTTTTTACCCATTATTAAGTAAAGAAATGATCACACATATAAAGGAGTGTTTCTCACCAGAATAAAAATAAAACACTATTTATGTGTCTAAGTAACACACAACAGCAAGGAAAGTAAACAGCAAATGAACACATACAGGAAATACACCTATCTTAAGATTCAGATTCATGTGAAAATTGCAATAGATTTGTCCACCAGAGAATTTAACTACCTTTTAGTTGCTACCATGTGGAGAATAAATTAATTTTTTCTCAAAACCAACTCCAAAATACTTCTTTATTTTGTTAAAGATATGGCCAACTAAAACCCCATGCTGTTACATACCATAATTAATACCTGCAGGTGTGAACAGGTCACTCAGAGGTAAAAAACACGTGAGTGACTGCTCTCTCTTTCTCCTACCCTACTCCCAAATATTGCTAATTGGAGCAGCTGCAACCTGAGGTAAAACCATGTGAGAGAAACTTCTTTTTATGAAAATGGAGACGTTAATTCCCTTAAAATATACCCTGATTCAGGTTCTTATCTGAAGTGGACTCATGTCAAATTACTCTTTTTTCTGCCAATGTTGAACAACCAGTGTGTACAGCCATAAAAATATATTCCACTTCTATGAACTTAATCTACATGTACTTTAAATTATAGATATCCACCTCTACACCAAAAGGCACGGTCATAAAGCCAATTCTATGTCACCTTGCAAATAAAGCAAACAAAGTCCTTTAAAATCTTTGTGAGGCATTGGTTTTCCTAACCCTAAGAGAGACTGTGCATCTTTCTGACAACATGTAAAAATTCTTAACAGTCAGTAACAGACCTGAACATGAAAGCTCTTAGGAATTTTAGTAACATTCTCTCCAGTGTGGTACATGACAAGAGGCAGTGCCTTCCTCACTGCTCCCTCTGCACTGCTCAAGGACAAATCTGCCCTTTTGACACAGCCTGGATGCAGACTGTAATCCTTGGCCATAGTGAACTGTGTGCTCATACTGACTGTGAACTCACTATGGTATTTCAAACAGCAATTATCATGCTGTACTAGGTAAAATACTTTACAGACGTTTTCTAAGTCTATCCAGCTCCTTTTATGGGTCTGTTTTTGTAATCCCATTAAAGAATGAAACCTGGTTTGCTTGATGTAATCTGTTTTCCATAAGATAATGTTTAACAGTCTTACTTACACTCCTATCCTTCAACTCATTATCTGCAGAAATCCTTTTTTATATTTATAACGTAGCCTAAAATAGATCTTACCCTGGTCTGTGTTTCCCCAAGTGACATAGCTTATGTTTTTTTTAATATCAGCACACCATGGATCCTCTTGCTGTCTTTTGTGACACTTTCAACTTGTCCACAGTACTCTGAAATTTGTTCACTTTTAACATTAGTGATACAGAGGTCTCAGCTAACTCTTTATTTACTCAGACTTAACTAGTTTTATACCATTTATAATCTCCTCTTTGTAGAGACTGCCTTGTAACCTCCTTGGTCACTGGACACTGAAATACACTTCATCATCCTCAAGGCAAGATTACCTCATCCTGCTTGATCCAAATGCAGAAAGAAAACTTTTATTGGACACATATGTCTTTACTTATTTATCAAGTAAGATAAACGTCTTTGCCTGGTAAGAAATCTAACCCTTTGCTAAGACTGTCTTTTTTGGTAGGATAAGGTTCAAATCCTTTCTTATTACCCTTTACTTCTATCATATAAAAGCCTGATATTTGTATGCTGTATTGCTATTGAGAAACCACTGCAGCAACTTTTATTGGGAAGTTACTTCAGTGCTCATACAATTCTGTCCCAATGGCACTTAAGTTCATACCTCCATTCATGGCATCAATCCTTATTTTAATCTGATTGGGTCCAGTCAGCAAATTTCTGATGGCATTGAAGTCAAAAATACTTCGAAGGAGATTGAGGTAGATTTCCACAGAATCCACAATTTCCACTAGAAAAAAATCACACAAAAAAGAAGTGACTACAGTCACCCAAGTGAAGTTATTTCTTCCAGCTCTCCTCCACCCAACTGAAATAACTCAGGGCACAAACCCCTATATGACATGGCTTTGCTTTGGAGTCCACAGAGGAAAAATCTAAGGCTCCTGCTGCCTTCAGTGTGGCTACTATCAAGCTTTAAGCCTTGAAAAGATCAATAGTTTTGCCTGCCAAAAGACTGCAGAGATAATGTAAGGTGACAGCTCCTATTGCACTGAAGACATTAATGAGTCTAAGTCACATCAAACTAAACTCTTCACAGATTGTTCACTAAAACACTGAAAAACTTTGCGAGCTAAATAGGTTTGTCCTCAGAGGAAAAAAATGTTCATGACAAGTTGACACCAGAGGTTCTATTCTATCTGACAGCAGTATCTGTCTGCATCATTCCTTCAAGAAAGACATACAACCTATTCTTTTAAATTCTGGCACCAGAAATATCTGCATTCAGTTTGCTGTAGATGGACACCAAACTATACTTTTGCATTGTAGATCTCATTGTTTTAGGAAAGTAAGGCTCACATATGACATCTGTTTTTTTGCTAAGGTCTTGATAACTTAAAATTTAAATTCATAAAATCAGGGCACTACAATTTTTCTAGTTCTTCTGGATGTAAAAAATTAAACAAAAACAAATTAATGAAAATAAGTCTGTCATAATAAAAGCAGTGACCAAACAACTGTAAAAGCCCATGCTCCTCAGCCATCTTGGAATGAATTACTTTTCCTGATTAAATTAGAAAGCATATGTTATACAAATGTCTTTCCATCTGGTTAAATCAGTATCTAGAAATATCTCACTTGTAAGTTAAATTATTACTTAGAATCTCATCCAATTTTGGTCAGAAACACTGACCTCACGCTAACGCTCTTCTTTAGAGTACCATGAAAATGACACAGACATTTTTGGAGCCTGAGAAAAACACTTAGAATAGATTGTGACAATATGATTGAAGAAACAAAAAAAGGTTCTCAAGACTAAAAAATGATCCATAAAACCTACTTGAAAGAGTCAATTCTGTGATATATGCTGAAAGTTTTAAACACTCACTAAGATTATATTATTTCATATCTTCTATGCCCTGCTCCTAGCAGCATTCTACTAGGCCCTAAGCTTTACACATATGAACAAATGTGGCAACTCTGGTGGAGCTGCTCACACATGTAAAGATAAAGCACATGAAGGATTAAAGTCTAAAAATTATTTTAACTCCTGCTAAACCCAACCTCAATTGTTCCAACACCTCTGTACCCTTGACTCACAGGAGTTAACTCATACAACTGAAGAAAAAGCAGAAGTTTCAAATACATCAGATAGTATCTTAAATTACTTTTTAGATTATTTTCATTCTTTCTGCACCTTCAATCTGCACTCAAATCTGTGTAAACTGTATTTATTCATGCACTTACAAGCCAATTACATTGGCCTCAGTAGGGTTCCCTGATAGCTCTGCTGTCTCAGGTTGATGTATTCTTGGAAGACATGATTGGGATTTTTTTTTTTAACATACAGAAAAATCATACATATACAGGAATTTTTCTTACCAGACTAAAAATAAAACACTATTCTATGTGTCTAGATAACACATAATAGCAAGGAAAGTAAAGAGTAGATGACAGGAAATACACCTACCTTAAGGTTCAGATTCACATGAAGATTGCAATAGATTTGTTCACCAGAGACTTTTACTACCTTTTAGAAAAACTGCGACTATTTGTATGCACTTTTATACATATTTGGGGGGAGGAGTGCCTCATTTTCATTTGAAAAGTACTATTTGGAGGGATTAAACAGTTTAAAACCAGAAATTTAATACTGTAGCAATTCTGTAATTCCAGAGTGGTAGTGGAGTTGAATTCTCTTCGCTTTTAGTTTGCCTAAAAAAGGCAGACATGTTCTTTTCAATAAAATTAAATACCCCGGCGAAATCAAAATTTAAGGACTTTTTAAAATGAAAATTTTTATTTCTCAAAATGTAAATTGTCTCAAAATGTGAAGTTTGGGTGGAAAACAAAATGGCTTTAATTCTAGGGCATCAGAAATGCAGAAAAGTTCTTGAGGCCACATAAGAGTTTTAGAGTATTTGAAATAAGTGAAATATACATGAAGTCTGAAATACATGTCAGGACCCCTAATTTGTTTTTGACTTCTTCAAGAAAACAGCTTGCTAGATAATTTTAAATCAATTGTAAGCATAAAAGTATTCACTATGCCTAAAATTAAACATGCTTAAACAATCCCTTTACATTTGGAGCCACTGGATGTACAAATCCCACAACTTTTCAGAAAATGTGAGCAAGAATAAATAAACTGAGAGTCTCACTTACTCTTTTGCCAATTAGACTTCAATAAGCAAAGCACTCCTCGACCAAAAAGTTTTGTGTTCGGTCTTTAACACTAGCAAGCATAAATTTGGCAAAGATACTTGGCTGAAAGATGAGCCCTGATGCACTTAGAAGTCTGTAACCCAGATTCCTAAAGTGCAAAGCAAACATAACCCTTACCTATAAATGCACACAGCATTGGACACGAGCAAAAGGAGCTGGAAACCATGGTGGAATTAGAAAACTATGACCTAATTGCTGTCACGGAAAAATGGGACATGAGTTAAATGACTGGACTGCTGCAGTTCAGGGCTACAAGCTTTTCAGAAGAGACAGGCTGGGTCTCTTCAGACAGACAGGAGGGGTGGGGGTGTTGTGCTCAATGTTAAGGAAAGGTCAGACTGTGAAGAGCTGCGTCTCATAAACAGCCATGAACATATTGAGACCCTGTGGGTGAGAATCAAGAACTAGATCAACATAGGACTCTTTGTGGCTGGGGGTCTACCACAGGCCACCTGACATGGGAAGTCTCTTGGTGAGACCTTTTATTACAAAAAACCCCAAACCCTACCTCCACTGGCAACCTTAAACTTCACTGCAATCTCTCCTTCAGATTTCCTGGGACTAGCTGTTAGAAAATTCCAGCAGCTGCTTTGATCTTTCAGATGATATACAACAGACCAATGTCATCTACCTAGCCTTCTGTAAGGTATTTGACACTGTACCACAGGGCATTTTATCTCCAAATTGGAGAGACATGGATCTGATGGATGGACTATTCAATGAAAAAGGAGTTTGCTGGATGGACACAGCCAGAGTGTTGTGGTCAATGGCTCTGTGTCCAGGTGGAGTTCAGTAAGGAGTGGGTTCCCTCAGGGCTCTGTCTTGGGACCAGTCAGTGCCCTTCAGTATCTTCACCAAAGGCATCAACAATGACATTGAGCACTCCCTCAGCAGGTTTGCAGATGACACAAAGCTGAGCAGTGCAGCTGAAACAACAGAAGGAAGGAATGCCATCCAGAGACACCTGGACAAGCTTGAGGAGTGGATCTGTGAGAATCTCATGAGGTTCAACAAGTTCAAGCACAAAGTGTTGCACCTGGGTCAGAGCAGTTCCAGACACAGATACAAAACTGGAAGAAGAACTCACTGAGAGCAGCCCTGCAGAGAAAGACTCGTGGGTTCTTGGGAATGCTGGAAGTGACCCACAGACTGGAAAGCCAAAGGTGTCCTGGGCTGCATCCAGAGCAGTGTGGGCAGCAGGGCCAGGGAGGGGATTCTGCCCCTCTGCTCTGCTCTGCTCTGCTGAGACCGCACCTGCAGGGCTGCACCAGCTCTGGGGTTCTCAGTACCAGGAAGACATGGACCTGTTGGAGCAGGCCCAAAGTAGTGCCACAAAGATGATCAGAGGGATGGAAAACCTCTCCTATGAGGACAGGCTGAGAGATCTGGGATTGCTCAGCATGGAGAAGGCTTGGCAGAGACCTTATAGCTGCCTTCCAGTACCGAAAAGGGAGCTTATACAAAGAATTTCAAAACAGGCAAATAGTGTTATGGCAAGGGGGAAGGGTTTTAAACTGAAGAAGAGATTTAGATTAGACTTTAGGAAAAAATTCCTTACTGTAAGGATGGTGAGGTACTGGAACAGGTTGCCCAGAGAAGCTGTGGATGCCCATCCCCAGAAGTGTTCAAAGCCAGGCTGGATGGAACTCTGAGCAACCTGGTCTAGTGAAAGGTGTCCCTGCCCATGACAGCAGGGTTGGAACAAGATGATCCTGAAGGCATTTTCCACCACAAACCATTCTATGACTCTATACTGCCTTGTATTTTGATAACTTTTAGTAAGTCACATTGAAGAACTAAAGTTCTGCTTGTAAAATTACCAGTTACAATTCTGCACTCATACAATATTTATACTCAATGGATTTAGCATGAGTGAAAACACACACTGATACCTCGGAAAGGTTTGAATTTGTTCTCCAGATCAAATTCTTGTCTTCCTAGGCGTGATAAATCAACTCTGAGATCAGGACAAATTGCATATTCCTCCAAGGTTTTGCTGATTTGATAGATTTTTTCTGAAACCATGTCTGGAGCAGGTCCTATAACAGAAAATAATGACAAGTGGGTCATTTCTTCTAAATGAAGATTTCCTATTTTAAAAATGAGTGCTAGAGCAAACATTTTTCTGAATATATTTGAGTTACTACAGAACAAATAAAAACAAAGTACTGGTGTAAATAAGGTCTGTTCTTTCACTACAACACAGGTTTAAAACATTTTCCAAAAAAATAAAACATGGAAATACACTGCATTACTTGCAACATTTTGATTCACATAGAGTATTTAAATCAATTATTATCCAGGGGCAGGAAAGATGAGGCAAACACAGTCATATATGTTTGGGGTTATTGATCAAAGACTTCCCTTTTTTCACTCTGTATGGAATCTGAACATAGATATTAAAGAAAAGCCTGTCCTTCAGCAGTAGGTTCTGGTGTTTCATAGGGACTTCCTGCAAATGCACACGTGTGAAGACCAGATAACTTGGAGTTTCACATTATTTCATTAGAAAAAAATACCATTTTTAGAAATCTTACCAGTTTGACAACTGTAAGATTGGTGCCATATTGCAGTTTCCCTCCACTATCTGAACGGAATTTAGCTTTGCTAGAATTCAAAATACCTTAACTGCTCAACAAGTAGCAATTACAACCTGGATTGATTATGTCATTCAGAAGCAGAAAACACATCTTACTCGTGAGTTACTTTCATTGCTAAAGCCTAAAAAATGGCTTTATTTTCAAAGATTTTCTGTCAACTAAATTCAAGTTGCAGGCTTGGTGCAAAAATTACTAGATGAACTATGCCATATCCGGTGCAAAGGCTGAGTCTGAGTTGTAACTGAGTGTGAGCTGCAGCAAGTCCTTTCTGGCTTATCTGACTCTGCACAGCTTATATTAAAGCTACACTTCCACTCTAAAAATTATTTATTTTATTCCCTTTTTTGTGTTCTCTCTCCTCATCCAAAATGCCTTTGAAGGCTTTTTCAATCCTTTTTCCATTCCTCTAGCAATGCTGCTAGATGCAGTGCATTGCCACATAAATAAGTGTCCTCCATCCTCAGATGCAGTGTACCAGATGGTCCAAACCAATACAATAAAAACCAGACACTTAACTCTTCATTTAGCCTACAAAATGACTTCCTACTCATCTAATCCAAACCCACCCAAAGGGTGAGGATGCCATTAGCTACAGATCTTCCTTGATAGATAGATCCTTGATTGATAGCTGATACTTCCAGCTACAGAGATCCCAGAGCCACTCCACATTCTCTTCTACAGCTACAGAAACAAGCCACTTCTGCTTGACCTGCATCTGTGAAATAGACTGAGCAAGAACTTAGAGCAACACCAACCTTCCCTAGGAGCTTTTTGCTGTGCCTAAACACTCGCTTAGTTTAAACACTTTGCCTAATACTTAACCCACGTTTTCTCAGCTGGAACTTAAACCAACTACTTTTCATTATAGACCTGCTGATTAACATAAATAATTAAACCCTGTGACCTGTGTTTAAGGAGTGTTTCATATATAAAGCTTAAATGCCTTTTTGAATTCTCTTTAAGAAGGCAAAGCACACTAGAAAGACTGCACCACCAACTGTTACCCATTTATCAAGCAGATTTTAGATGCACATGGTATTTTAAAGTTTATAGAGTGCTAATGCATCTAATGGTTTGGCTCTAGTATATGTGTGCTGTGACCCTGGTTTTCTTACTGGCTGACCTGTCACAGTCCCTTTAATCCCTCTGGGATTCAAGCCTGTTCTGTTTATAAAACCACACTCATTTAACCATGCACATTTTTTAATTACACAAGAGAGAAGGGAGAAAGCACCCCCATCTCAAGTTCTCCCACCTTCAGAATGGGGAAGGAAACATTTTATAAGCACCTTCACTCCATTTTTTTCATATGGAAAGCACACTACATGTGTGAGGTATACAAGGTGTCAGCAACCACCACATAATGTTATATGAGTGCACACAGAATGTAAAACATACAGAACCTATAACACAGATCAGTCAACATAACTACATGTGTCAGTTGTCAATTTTGGAAAACAAGACTTTAGCTATATACAAAAATTCCCTTATTCAATGATGGAATTGCAGTGGTAAAATGGTACAACTCTCTACCTGGGTAAGACCAGTTACTTCCTGGGTAAATATATGAAGTGCTTTTTTCCACACAAGACAATGAGTTATACTGCTTAGAGTACTTCTGAAATTACATGCTTTAAAGTAAATGCCAAGTAAATTGCCAATGCAACACATAAATATGAGGAAAACAGAGCTCCCTCACAGGCATCTTTATAAAATGATCAGAATTGTTACTGTGATCTGGACAGCTACATAAAGGACTATAAAAACTGGATGGCAAGTCTGTTGTTTACAGAAACTTTACAGATACCTCAAGGGCTTCAATGAACATTTAATGCTTATTTTTCAGATCCATGCAGACAAATACACTTATATTATTTCAAGGAAAAGAGCTGCCTATGTTCTTCACCGTTTTAACAGAGCGAGTCCTCATAGTTATCCTCATAAGCCATTTCCAGCATACAGATGCAGTGTTGTAATGTCTTTTTAAAAAAACCATACCTCCATTGGCAACTTCAAACTTGACTCCAAATTCTCCTCCAGGCCCCCCAGGACTGTGGCTAGCTGTTAGAATAATTCCACCAGCAGCTTTGATCTTTCGGATGATGCACGAAACAGCAGGTGTGGATAAGATCCCATTCTGCCCAATAACCAATCTGCCAATCTGCAGTGGTAAAAACAAGCCAAAGAACTCTGAATAGCACTAAACTTTTGAAAATGAATATACAAACACATGACAGGCATATATGTACAGGATAGAAATGGTAAAGTCTTGGTATGGAATATACCATTCTTGCAGAGAAGTATACATACATGAGCTGGTTGGATGCTAACCTGAAGCACTGATAAAAACCACTGTAAGCTGGCACATTTAACCCCAGTGGCCTGGCTATGACAGCAAACCAAGAGCACAGCAATGATAAGGATTTGCAAAGCTCCCAAGTGTAACACTAGGCTATCATCCTGCTACCAAAACTTGCCAGGTAACACCACAAATCAGCAAATCCTCTCAGATATTACTGTAGTTTAGGGCTGGCTCCGTGGATGCATTTGCAGGGCTGGGGCTTTAATAGAAAGAGAATAGAAACAGAACTGCCTTTCACACAGCAGCCTTTCAGTGTAATCACAAATATCACTCCACATTAGGACCTGCAGTCTCTTGAAGTTACTTCTACTGCCAAGACAGCCTTGGATGTCCTGCCCCATAGAAAGTACTGCTCCTCCTTCAGCTATCAGTGACTCCTTGGCTATTCCAAACCAGCAGGGTGTGTTTCCCAGGGCACAGCTGAGAAGGGGAAGTTCCCACCATTCTTAAAATAAAAAATAAAAAATTAAAAAAAAAAAAAAAAAAACAAACCAACCTTTCAGGCAGTGTTATTAACACTGACTCAATGTGCTTGGTATTATGTGCAGCTCCACTGCAAGGTTCCAATTTCAAAACCATGCCTTCATCCCCTACGCAGATACTACAGTTTCAGTTTAACATAAATAATCTAGGAGCCAACAAGAAATGTATTTACAAAGAAATACAAGGGAGTTCCAATTTCTGGGGAGCACAAAAGGAAAATGCAAAAAACCAAGAGGAGAAGGGGAGGTTGAGATTACAGATCTTGAGGTTACAGATGAGAACTGAGGCAGCTGAATATGGAGCTTAAAAGGGTATTGTCCAAGTCTGAGATTTCTTAACAATATCAATATTAAAAAAAAAAAATCAAATAAACCCTCATTACCACTATTGAGCAGTAGTTTGGGAAGGGGCCAGGCAGTTAGGGAAAGGCAGAACACTGAATCCCTCCCACTCCACATCTGAAAACAGATTGGGAATTGAACCTGGGGTTTCATTCTTTAGTTTGAAGGGGATTTGATATCTCCACAGCCTGTGTGGCAAAGCAACAGCACAGGAAGTGTCACTACCTGCCTCCTGTCCATAAAGAGCTGTCCCTTCATATACAGATGACCTTCTTCTGGGCAGTCACAAGAGGACCTTAATGGTTACTTAGAAGTGTGGGTCCAAATAATTTCAGAAGAGCAAAAGATTAGGAGATATTTAACCTGGGTTTGTGAACTGTTTTAATTTTAAAAATTAAGATTACAAAGTAATTATCAACTTCTACCTGAATTTGTTTTTTGGTAATTCTCACCAATTCTCACCAAACTATGTCCAGCCATTTTTCTTTCACTAATAATCACAGGATCTGCTTTTGAATTTTTAAAAATGTGCACAAAATGCACTGTTCTATCTGACATTTCTACCTCAAGTTGTGATGAAAGAATGTTTGTTTGTCTACCTGTTTCTCTTCTCAGAGTTTTTGCAGATAATTCTGAAGCCTATGGAAGTTGCTAGAAAACAGGAGAGCTAATAAGTTAAGAAATAAACAAAAAAAAATTATCATGGAAAGAAAAATATGATTAAAAAAACCTTGAAATTGTTTGGTTGGAATATTGTCACTCCCTTTTTTAAAACTATGAAGCATGTAGAAAGCAAGAACAATGACTCAATCTTCCAAATACAGCTGTCAGAAATGGCTGCCAGCTCTTAAAACAGTATTGTGTATGAGTAAACAAAATTAATATGACCGCGATAACGTTTTACAAAATGCTTGAAAACAACCAGTCTGAATCTATCTGGAGGTACTCAAGTATAAATGTATTTACACTTGCATGCAGGCTTATCACAAGCATGATTTCCATATTTCTAAATCTAAAGTAGTGAGTTTTAAGTTTTCATCTTCATGCAGAACACTGTATTTTTAAAAGTTCGTAGAATACTTAAATTTTTCAGAATGCACAAATTCCTAGGACTATCTCTTCATCATATTTCATTTCTTCTCATTCAGTAGACATTGCACAAACCTGTTTTCCCATTTTTCTGGATGCCAAATATTAATATAAATATGAGGAATTTGATTTCCCTTAAGCACTTGCCACGAGGCTGCTATTTCTACACTTATTTGAAATATTATTTATTATGCTAATTTCGGTACTATTTCCTTCATAAATTTAATTAATATCTCTTTTTTACAGACGTCTCACAATCTGAGCTAAAACAGTAAACAAACTGCACCCACATACTGACAAATTAAAGTTCCAGTAATATCCCTCTGAAAATCTTGGACAATTCCGTAACATGGAAAGATAATCTCTGGAATTCAAAAACTTGCATGGCTACAAGATAACAGGCATGTAACATCTCTTCTAATACTGTATCCCTACGCCACATTCTATTTTGTCACTGCAGTTGTAGAAACAACAGCAGAAACAAAGATCCTCAGCAAACAGTTACAGCTGAAAGAATAAAGTACCCTAACAAGTCCTTTACAAGAACATTTTTATGCAATATTACTGCTTGCAGCTGTGCCTGATTCAGCTGATTACCATGGAGTCACTTAATGCTTTTTTAAATTATTTTTCCCAGTAATCTCTCATATGCCTCAGTCAATTATGCTTGAAAGAACATGAAGGAAGCAGATTACATCCTGAACAACTCAGGGCTGTGCCTTCCTGTATTTTACTATAATACCCTAAAGATGACTGAACACCACACTCAGTGTAGAAGCAAATAAATGTCACACAGACCCAGGGAGGGAGGGAAGATTTGCATGAAAGGCCATGGAAAATAAAACCAGTATGGTACTACATAGGAGACAACCAGAAAACTCAATTCTCTGCCATCTCAAACTTGTACAGCATTACTAGCAGTACTCTGCAGTCTCTCTAGGATGCTGTCATGGCTTTCCATATTCAGTGTAAGATCACTGCCTTCTGATCTGCCACTGAGACTCATAAATAACAGCTTCTCATTTAAACACATCTGTCGCCAGATGGACACAAAGAACCACACTCACAACTCAAGTTGTGTAAGCAAAAAAGAAGGACTTTGTTTTGGATTTTGACTTATATAGTGTTTGGAGTTTGATCAGGGAATGGGAGATGAGGTTGACACCTCTTTGACCCCACTGGTCAACCTAGAAGTCCATCAGTTTGTCTTTCCCCCAGAAAGGAGTGCACAGTTTTGAAAAACATCACTCTTTGTTTATGTTACAGTGTGTGAGAACTCAAGAACAGAAATGCAAAACCATCAGAAGGCTGAAAAAATCAGGGCGACACATATCCTAAACTTTCCATCAAGAAAAAGACACCCCATCCAGTTGATGGGTATAATGGAATATTTGTATCTAATCCACAGAGGAACTGTACTGCAGCTGCTGGAGCCTTCTACCTCACTTCTTCCAGACATTAGGGCTTACAGACACTATTACTGGCACGACATAGGTGAGAAGGGAAATAGACCCTCAAATACTCTCTTCCTACAACTCCAGTTCATCAAACTGCTTGTTGCAACCCAGGTTGGTACAGGAGCTTTGTCTGGCCTTCCTCATGCTCCCCCACCATCCCACAACGTGCAGTCCCTTACCCAAATTTGTTTGCCACCATCCCAGCTGTGTGCCCCACTGCAGGGTAACCCTGGTGAGCCATCCTTGGCTCTGAACAGGAGTTGGTGGAGCATGTGCTGCTTTGCAGCTGCAGAGCACAGGCCAGGCTGCAGCTGTGCAGGCTGCAGCTGTGGTGCATGTACCTGCAGCCCTGTGCTGCAGGGCATGAGCCACCAGCACAGAGGATGAGCAGAAGGCAGGCCAAGCACTGGCAGCTGACTGAGCAGGGGACCTCGTCTCATTCCTTGTACACTGGAGCCCATGTCAGCCGTGCTGGGCTGTTAGCACAGGGGGAATGTGGGATGAGTCACCAAGTTAGAACAAGAGGAACCTAGCAACTCTAAAGGGCAATCCATTTACAGATGATAATAAAAATCACTTTTATTTCTGTACTCGGCCAGCACAACTAGCCGTGGCTCTCGGTATGTGTCTTCCAGGAAGGAGATTAAAGTTCAGTTTATCAGCACTCAGTGCTGGCACTCAGGGCAGCTGAACATTTTCAATGCACCTTCCAAGCCTTCCCCACGTTTCATCTGATCCAGCCTACACCAGTTCACTTCTTTCCCTATGATACCAGCTACCAACTTTCTCATGATGTTAACCTCATCCAAAGGGACAGAGATATTTGTTCTCGTGAGCCTTCTTTCCTCTCCTCCCAGTTATATAGCACAGCACTAAACAATGCTATCAAGGAGATTCAGACATTTTCCCACCATATATAGTTTAAAAGCCAAAAAATAAAACATACAAATAGTACTAAGTAAGTAAATATGAAACTTATGCATTTATGTTGTGCTTGAGAGAAACAGAGGTGAGGGTGAGCAGAGTGAAAATGTTAGAGTGGGAACAGAGCATTACAACATGGAAATGGGAAGCCCTTTCAAGGGCTCCCTACCAGCTGGCCTGCTGAATTTCTGAAGACTATGTCATTAGCAAGACAATCACACATGACTTCAGATATTTGTGAGAGCTACAAGCAGAAAAGTTTGGATTTTGGCCTCAGAAAGCACTAGGGAGAAACTGTGTTTCTAGGAAACTTGCAGTAACTTAAGAATGGGGAAAGCATTATTACAGCAAGGTGTCAGAATCATCTCAAACAGGAAATCTCCTGAGGTCAGAAAGATACTCCAGCAAGATGGGGAATGTGACAAAAGCAGTAGAAAGGAGGAAGGCTGACAGGAAAAATCAGTCAGCATAACTTGGCTGAGAAGCCCCTGCTCCTTTAAACCCTAAATTTCTTCAGCACCTCAGTTCTTGTGGTCACCCTGCATCATAACCCATTCTTGTGGCTCCTACCAGCATACAAGAACCTCCTCCTCTGCAGGGCAGTTCTTGCTGCTGCACTCTTGCTTTAGCTGTTGCTGCACTTTATCCCACCTGCTCAACAGGTACAATTTCACCAGTGAGCCCACCTCCACTGAGCTACAAGGGCAATGGGGAAAGGGAGCAGAATTCTGTGTCCTGTCCCACCTGCCTTGCGACTCCCCACACGCCAGCCCACTTCCCCTGCCCTACACTCACTCCCTGCTGCTTCCTTTCCCTCCCACTGCAGGTGGGAGCACTGTCATAGTCCTGCCACTGTCCCCACTTTCACCAGTGTCCCCCACAGAGCCCTCCCACACCTTGGGCCACATAAACCCTGGCCTCTACCAAGTCCCTCTAGGAACAGTGGTTTTGCACTAGGTGGACAGTATGTAACACAGCCTCTGAAATCTCAGGCATCGCTCAGCATCTGCTTGATATTATCAGCATGCTGAGAACATGCTTTAGGAGTAAATTTAAAATACTCATTACTCATACGGGACTGGTTGGCCTTGTACGTGACAACACATCGGCAGGGAAAATTCGAACACAGAGGGAAATTAATTTCAAAAGTGAATGATCTTTTGAAAGGACTGCCTTTAAAGTACTGAGCTTTTGAAAAAAAATCCCTAACAAAAAAACCAAAAAAACCACAAAAACAAACAAACAAACAAACAAAAAAACAAACAAAAAAACCCACCAACCCTATAAAATCATATTACTCCTTTCCCCAAATCTAGAGGATCAGTCTAGGCATCATAACAAGAGATAGCAGCATCAACTCTGCTTTGAAGTAGGAACTTCAAGCCTGTATTATCTGGTGTTTCCAGCTTTCTGTACATGCACATCCGCACACGTATCTAGCAGAAGACATAAGTTTTCTTTCCTACTTTCAAAACTGCACGAGAAAAAATTGTGTCCTGTCTGACCACAAGGTTTCTGCCACCACTGTATTCCTGTAATTTTGTAAATTTTGTAATTTGTTAGTAAGTGACCAGTGATCCCTGGTCAAAACTATTCTGAAAATAAGTGAAAATAACTACTATTTTCTCTTAGGTGTGGGTAAAATGCTCTGAATTCCTCTTCCTTCGACAGCACCATTTTCCTTGAATTATTTTTAAAATATCCTGAGCGGGAGATGCTTGCCTGACACCTTTGCTTCCCGTGTACTTATTTTTAACTCTGCTACATTTTCCTCCTACGTTTCAGCTCCCATGCCTCCCTCCTTCTAAAATAAGGTGTGAAACAGCAGGGCACGGCCGGCAGTCCCCAGGAGTTGCCACCATCCCCGCTCGGTGTCACACCCCGACGGAGCCACCAGGTCCACACCAGCGGCACAGCCCGGGGCACCTGAGGCGGACAGGGCTGAAATACACCCGGGGGCTGCTCCGGGCTTCTTCAGCTGTGTCCTGAACGCTGTCCTGGGGATGACATTGGAAGGTTCTGCCCCAAGGAACGCGGGCACACCGAGGGGCGGCAAGAAGCACGAGGAGGACCAGCTTACCCCGTTGGCCGCGGCCATCTGAACGACGATCTCGATGGCCGTCTTGCTGAAGTACCTGCCGTCGCTGCCCACCACCATGGTGCAGCCCTGCCTGTCGCGGAGGTCGACGGAGGAGAGGAGGCTCTGCACGAAGTTGGGCAGGTAGTTGCGCTGGCTCTCGAAGAGCGCCGTGGGCCGCCGCAGGCCCCCTCCGCCCGTCGGGCGCTGGTCCTCGTAGGGCGCCGTCTGCACGGTGAGCACGGGGATGGGGCTCCGCTCCATGGCGGCTGCCCGCCCGCCCGGGTCCTGCTCCGCTG
>JBBMKD010000115.1:48619746-48690528 GCA_037834095.1 Argya squamiceps | reverse complement strand
CGCCTCGCTGCCGTCAGCGTGCGGCGGCCCCGGCCAAAAATAACCCTGGAAAGCCAAGCCGAGAGTCGCGGGCTCCTGCCAGGGATGTAACTGGAGGCAGCGAGGAGCGGGCGAGCCAGCGCCGCACACTTGCTCGGGGAGATCACGGTCTGTCAGCGCCGGGCCCCCGCCGACCCCCGCCCGGAGCCGGGTACCCTGGGCAGCGCCCGCACGGAGCGGAGAATCCCGGCTGCGGTGATTCTGTACTATCCCAGCGGTACTCTACTATCCCAGGCGGGAAAACAGGGGAGCAGGCAATTAAAGAACGAACAAAGAGAATCGATTTGGGTTGGGGTTTTTTTGTTGGTTTGTTTTTTCTTTTTTTTCTTACTGTATTGCTCAAAAGCAAGGTTTTGGTGTGGTAAGTAAACTTAAAGAGGGGCGTGCTTACTTGACCGTGCTGGTTTCTTTCCAGGCTCACTCTGGCCGGCCGTGAAGGTGTCTTTCCCCATGATAAACTAAGGCATTTCATACAGATGTATGGTAAAACTTATTTCATTGACATGGTTTCCTTCTGCTTAGATATGCAGAGGTGGTGGCACTAGCGGCTAGGAAGATGCCTAACATTTCTCAGCATAAAGGCTGTGTTTATAGATGCCTGTGACTGTAAAACATCAGCTGAAATTTTCCATCCAAATGCTCTTTTCACACTGGGCCCACACAGCTTGTGTTTTTGGGGTTGTTTTTGTTTTGTTTGTTTGTTTTTGTTTTGTTTTTTGGTGTTTTTTGGTTTTTTTTGTTTGTTTGTTTGTTTGTTTGTTGGTTTTGTTTTTTTTTTTTTTTTGGCCAGGACAACTCTCTTGGTAGGAGAGTGGGGAAAAATGGTCATGCAACCTCGATGTCATTCTTGTGCTTAGGAAATCCCTGGTATAGACCTGCATTTGAGCAGGCAAACAGTAGTTTTATAAGGCATTTTTCTCGTTTTTGTGAAGGAGTGTGCTCACACACCACTCAGAAGCCCAGTGGAATGTTATGGTTCAACAAAGCAACGTGTTAACTGCAGTGACAGGAGGTGGCCAGGTAAACATGGGGTAAAATGATTTTGTCTTCTATACAGAGGCTAAGAGTTCATTCAGTACTTCATTCATTACTTCATTCAGTAGTTCATTTAAGAGTCAGTGACAGTCACCTGCTGAATGGTAACCAGAGGAGCTCAGTAATGGTTTTGAGCCCCATTTCTGCAGCCTTTTTAGTGGTTCATAGCAGATAGAGTGTGACAGTTTAAGATACAGTTTTCTACACATACTTTTTTTGGCAGGGACAGCTGCCATCACATCTACAAGCTGTGGTAGGCAAGGCCCAACAGTTTAGTTTAAACAAAGTAATCCATTTAAGCAGATACAAGAATTATAGCTCTGTTGGCAGGATACCTTTATGGGGGGCCATATACTGCAGCAGAGGGCCAGAGCACATGCAGGAAAACAGTAATCTCATCTCTTTTGTTGGACCTCCTAGCCTAATGTCATGTATCAGGATTGTGGCTTCCTAAACTGAATTCCTAAACTGATTCAGAATGCATTTTAAACCACAAAAGGGAAAAATCTGCCCTGTGGAAACACCAGTTCTCATATCCCTGGTATAAACAAAGCACAATTTAAATGAGGTAGCTGTATCTTAAATAATTTGGGCACTGCCAGCAACGAAACCATGACATTGCATTAATGTGCATTAGTGAGAGCTGAAATTAAATCAGAGCACATACCCAACAAGGAAATAGCAACAAAGATAGAAAGTCTTAGAAAGAACAGATAGGATCCAGGTAAAGAAAAACACATGACCAAAGTAAGAAGAAATGTTATAGCCTTTGAAATAAAGATTTCACTATATTTTTCTTGTGGATAGCAGAAATGTGTTGAGCATTTGGAAGAAAATATATCAATTTGAATTAATTTGGAAAACTCTGCAAACACTAATATTCTCAGAATGTAAATTTTAAGAGGGACAATCAATGACAATTTTCCAGAACTGCTTGTCTCCATCCATGTAATTTATGTACAATAGTGAAAAAAATGGGTTTTACAGTCTTTTCAAGCATTGCCTTGACAAAGGCACTACCAGAACTGTAATGGGTGATACTAAGCACCATAAATTTTTTAGTTCAAACTCAAGCTCTGCTTCAGGTAAGTCCATCCAAAAGTTTATGTAACTGCTCTTTCGTTTTGGTTCTTGTAATACTTTGCTTGGTTCTTGTAATACTTTGCAAAACTGTGTCATAAAGTCATGCTATTTCAGAGGGACCTCAGGTTTTGTTTTAAAAAATAAAATACCAGCCTTCACAGGAGCAGTGCAGAGGATGAGGAAGTTAATGCAGAGAGCCTGAACATTTTGGTACAAAATCTGAAGAAAAGCATCAGTTTTTTACTTTTTTTAGTTCAGTTCTTTGGTTTTCCAGCACCCAGATTAGCTTTATGTTGGTACATTTATCCATGGGTAAGTGCTTCAATTTCTGTTTTATAGCAGCACAAGTCCCATAGGCAGTCCTGTTCCCAGCAGATGTTATTGAGAAGTGGAAGTCTCTGTAAATACCCAATACTGCAATGCATGAATTGATTACTGCTGTGTATTTTCAACAAATGAATAATTATCAGTTTGGGATGATATTAAAAGTCTGGAATGTCTTCTTGGGAAAAAAACAGCTAAATATATTCTTAGTATTACCAAATTGTGTTGTGAGTGAATTTTTTAAAGGTTGTTAAAATAAAAACCATCTTAATGGAGTGACAGAATACATGTTAAATTTGTTCTGTTTCCAACTAAAACAATTAGCTTTCTGAATGCCAATTTTAGAAACGTGGTTTGACATATTCAGTCTAGTTCAGGAACATTTTCACCCCCTACTTGGGTTCTTACTTGATTCTTAAAGCTTTTTATTTCCTGAGCCTTAAAATGTTTACCATAACTCATTTGTCTTGTGACAACATGGCAGTGTTAATTACTTTAAGAGCTATATTTTTGTGTTTGCCCATCTTTTGGGCTTTTTTAAATTATTATTTTAGTTTTTTGGGGGGTTTTTTGGTTTGTTGTTGTTGGTTTGGTTTGGTTGAGGTTTTTTTTGGTTTTTTTACCAGCACTGTACTGGTGCCTTTGTCCCTTTAGGTCCAGTTTTTTCATGCACTGAGCTGGGAATTGGATTGTTGCCTGTGTGGACTTGAAGGAAAGAAGTCTGTCCCATTGCAACAGAAGCCCTTTGTAGCCACACAATTACTTCTAATTCAGTTGACCTGAAGTGTCCCCTCTGCAAGATGACAGAAAATACTAAGGTATTTTCTTGGAGGTAATTTATGGAAGCCCAGCCCAGTTCTGATTTGATGCCCACATACAGGAAATTGCCATGGACATGACACTTCTATTCTGTTAAGGAAAAAATATTTTGTATCAGCTTGCAAATGTTGCAGGGAAATTGAACCAGTGCCATTAACTGAGCAAATTTTGCCTTTAAGCTCACAATTCATCATTAGCATAATACCTGAGTTTCAGATGGAAACATATTTTTACAGTTGTTTAATGCAATATGTGTTCCAGATAGAAATGTAGATACTCAGAGTTAATTCAGCCATTCCCCATGGTGCCATGTCTTGAAGTTCAAATTCTCATCCTGCCAACTGAGCTGGATACTCCATTCCTCTTGTAGCGCAGTTATCATATGAAGAATGGCATACATTTACTGTAAGTTGTTAACCTGAGCTATTGAAACAAAAAAAGTTCTGAAAATAAAATGTCAATTTATTCAAACCAGTCAAAAAATTGCAATTCAATTAATATATTGTTTTGCTAATAAGAACAAAATCACTTTTAAACCCCAGTGCTTCCAAATGAGGCATTTTCTACTTTTTTTTTTTTTCCTAAACTTGCAATGATTTTGTTTCAAAATGTAAATTACTCAGGAGTTAAATTAAAAGAGAAAATAAAATTGAAAAATTTCTGGATATTTGAGCTGATTTTATCTGTCTTATCTTTCAGTTCACAAATTAAAGTTTTTCTATGCAAGCATTTCTATTATGTTAGAAAAGGCAGAGAAAACATATTTTATATTCTTACAGGAAAGTTAGTTCCCTTGTTGCAAAGTTTTATTGAGAAATAGTATTTATGATCTCATGGATACCTGTCAAGTTCTTTTCTGGAAATTTTACTTAATCCCCAGGAAGGCTATATTTCACTACAACTGCAAGTCTGTAATTACTGTGAAACAGGGTGATTGTTTTAAGGAATATTTTCACAGAAATGCAAATTGATTTACAAAGCCCAAACAGGAAAAATTCCCTGAAAACATGTTTCTCATAATTGATAACTGACTTACTGTTATGCCAGCAACTCATGATATTGTGTAAGTCAGGTCTGACTTATAAAATTGCCTGTTACTATCTATCTATTCAGGAGAAACAGGAAGGAAGAAGAGGATTGAGAAAAAGAACCAGGACAATCATCAATCATTAACCTAACAGAGAAAGCAACTCTTATAAAAGGAGCATCCTCCAAAATGTCCAAAGGATGCAGAAAGCTTATTCAAATAGTTTTGCCCACTCTCAAGTGGGTGATGCTCTCTTTCTAACTGAAAATAGGTTAGTTAATCTTACTTTATATGAAGTTATGTGTGCAGTCACCACAATCTTGCTAGGCTGTGTGACGGAGACAGATACGTTCTGTTTAACAAGCTGCTTGTACTGCCAAGTAAGCACCATGTTGTCAAGGCCTGATTTAGCAGGAGCTTATTTCATACACACTTTGGAAGCCTTACTCTTCCTTTTATGGTTATTTACCAATTATGTCACCAGTTAAGAGTGGAAAATTTATCCGTGTGACTGTCATTCCAGCACATGATATACAAAGAATAAAACACAAATTTCCAAACTGTTCCTACTGCTGCAGATCTGCAGATTCCCAGTCTGGTTTTCAGAGGGGCAAGAAATAGCTACTGCAGCTGCATCCAGTGAGAGTGACAAGGCCCTCCAGGCTGTAAGGCCCAGGTGACATCATGTTCTACAATGTTCCCCATCTTACTGCCAACTGAGTGGCCTCTTGCACATCGTCACCCTCTTGTGTGCCCTTGTGGATTCCTGGCAAAGAAACTACTTCAGGGTCTGAATTCCCCTCCTTACAAGCATGTTCTCTGTGTATCTCCATCCTTCTCAGTGGTGGAATTACTGAGTAAAAGGAAAACCTCAGCTGAGACACAATGGGAGCTGGGTAGTGATAACACAGAAATGCATTCTCAAATTTATCCTGCCTATCTATCTCCTACCCCAGCGTTGCTGGGCAGTAAAGGTTGCAGAAATACTGCTGTTTTTCTTGCTGTACTAGCAGATTAGTACATGAAAGAGAGACTGAATTTGTAGTAGAGATCTTTTTTCATCCATTTTAAAAGCTCATGATTTTTAATGTTAAGTCAAAGCATATGAAAAGTTTAAAAACACAGAGAAAGAAATGTTCCCACAAAACCTCTTCACCAACATATCTGAAGGAAGATACACAGTCAGCATAATAATTGATACAGGGATTCTTTGCCCTATATATGTTGGCCTTCTACAACAACAAAGCAAGGTAATAAAAGCAAAATGCCATCTCTGCTCTCAGTCACAGCATCTCTGACAAGAACTCAAAGCTAAAACTACTCAGGAACACAAACACAAACACAAACAAAGAAACAAAAAAGGAAGAATAAAGCAGCATAGAAGAACAGCTCCTTCAAATGGAAGAGGATTTTAATAGCAGCTTTGTTTCTGAGGTTTTGGGAAAGACATATTTAAGTCTTGGTTCAAAACCAGATTTGCTGGCCTTTTAGAAAGCACTTTGTGACCTAAAGATTAAAATTCCCTGTTTTAAGGAAGAGTCCCATGCAGAATTCCAGTGATTCTTTAATTATTGTCAACATTATGGTATTGATCACTTTGCATAGTTGCTTAACAGTTTGCTTTGGGGTTTTTTTGCACCCACTGAAAAATAATTAACTTCATCATGCCACCTGTGTCTGACTCTGCCATTTAAGGGAATACTATTGGACAAAGCATTTGATATTTTTATTCTTTTAGGAATTCTCTCTCTCATGTAAGTAAAGTAATTTTTCAGAATATGTAGTCTAAATTCTACCTGACAAATTGATTTTGCCAGGGAACTTATTTTATCCTCTGACAACAGCTGATGAAAGGAAAAAAAATTCTCACAGCAACATACCATGTCTGCTAAAAAAACCTTCCCATATGTGAGTGCCTGTGAATGTTTCTTCTGGAAGATTAGACAGACATAAGCACAATTCTTTAAAATTATAAAAATAGTCCAGAAGAAATCTTTAACTAAGGTCTAGGGGAAAATCATAGAAAATTAGTAGGAAAAAGGTATAATTTCAGGATACCTCAAGAGATTCGGATCCAAGTCCTGGCTAGCAGCTGGATGACCCTGGGTGATTGCAGGTGCCACCGTGAGGTGTGGAACGTGGTGGAGCAGCGCCTCCTTCTGTAAAGGGAATATCTGCTCCGTCAGCCTGCGCGGAGCTCTCTCCGCGGCCAAAGACAGATTTATTTCTCTCTTTTGTAACCTACCAAACCTTCTGGCTCATCTCTGAAGAGTTTGCTCCCACTTCTCACGACCTGCAAGCCAGGAAAGGTGCCTAGTTGGGGATATCCATCACTATGTACACCTTTGGAAAGTTTCTGTCACACAAACTAGCCTTTCTGTTTCCGTGTGTCTTCCATTCTTATTTTTCCCTGACCTGGTTCTGCAGCCAACCACTGCAGAAATGAATCTTTCATTGGACTCGCTTGAACAAGTCTATCTTATTTAGACCACAATGCTTTTAGAGAAGTAACATGCTGACTTTGTTACTCCAGAATTACCAGTTCTTTTTCCCAGGATGCTCCTCTTGCACAGAAGTGAAGAGCTGTTTTTTACCTGCCTGTTTAACCAAGGGTGCTGGTTTGATTTGCTGTCGTTGTCCTTTGCCTGTTTGACTTTGGATCAGATTATGTCGATGATGCCAATTCCCATCCAGTCACTTTCATGGCTATATAATTAATCAGCAACACTGTCCATCCTGGGGCATCAGGGATGCCTGGGGCATTGGGGAGGTAAAAAAATCCCCAAACTAAAAATATGTCACAAAGACAGCACTTTGCACTCTGACACTCGTTTGACGAACATGATTAAAGTTGTCCTCTTCCTATAGTGGTGGGGGGCAGGAAAGCTAAAAATTACCTTCTCAGGTACTTTTGATATCATAATTCGGTCTTGCAACTATGTCAGCAAAGTCCTCCATCAAAACCATGAAGTCAGTACTCTCTTATTTTTAGAAGAAAGAGGAAAGAATTTGCAAGAGGGGAACAAAAAAAAATTCTCACTCTGATTTTAGACTGAACCATAAGTCTAAAGGGATACAGATTTTTATTTTCCATAAACTCGCTCCTTTGTTACCTAGAAAAAAAAAGCATACGACCAAAATCAGATAGAATTTCCTAGAAGACTGCATCTGCATCGTTGAACTGCTGACAAAGTTGTTGAAACAAATGCTACCGCTAGGTGACACCAAATACTCATTTAATGTGACATTTTCCTACCTGGGAGAAGATCGGTTACTAGAAGGCGAAAACGAAGAAACGAAACAGCTGGGATAAATCCCCTTCTGGAACAAATTCGGTTTCCCCTGGAAACAACAGCAGAGTTCTTCACCGAGTAAAATTTACTCACTTATTAGATAGCAAATACTTTTATATTTATAAATATTTTTATATTTATAATATTTTATATTTAAAGCAGCTCAAATATTATTCTGCTTTAGTCTTTGAGTTGTCCTCTGAGATATGACTTTCTGATATTCCTGTTTGCAAACCAGAATTCCAGCAACTGGGTCAGTTTTCATTTTTATTCACCTTCCTCCAATTCCTCTAAGGCAGATGCTGATCCTACAGGCGTGTTTTTGGAAACAAGTAGCAAAACATTTACAAAGAAGCAAATAAAACCACTATGGTTTAAGAAGTTTTGTTTATTCAGGCTGTGATTTATAAGCCAACTGATCTAGTTGAAGGTGTCCCTGTGCAGGTGTTGGACTAGACGATCTTTAAAGGCCCCATCCAAACCAAACTATTTTATGATTCTGTGATTTTATGGTTATGATTGTAACCTCCTGGAAAGTACAGCTTAAATGTCATAGGGATGTCAAGCCTTTGCTGAGGTAGCCCCCAGTACACGGATAGCAGTCATATCAGTTTACAACAACCAGGGCCTTTCATTTTGTTATAACATTTGAATGGCTTTATATTGTGGTATATTGTTAGCAGGCAATTGTCATATTTATGTAGAGGGTTTTAATAAACATTCTCCATAAGGTGTGATTCAGTGCTGCAATTCTGAACAACCTCTTGTGAATTAAAACAAAATTTTTCACTGGTCAAGACAGAGAAATGTAGCCTTGTCTGTTGCATTTAAGTGAAATTATAAAAAATACTAATTTTAACAGTATAAGATCATTACTAGCTGCTTATTCCCATTAAAAAGAAGCTTGAACATTTCAAGAACAGTACAGAGAAAACAATAAAGAAATCAAATAACAAATTAGCTGTGCCTGTAGATTGAAATTCTTGAACTGAAAGAGGTGCAACAGATTTGAATCCTATTAAGAGAGTAATTTGAAATTAGAAGGTATTTCAGGCTAGCTGAGTGAGGACAGTAAGATCACAGAGACTCTCCATTATGCTCAGACTGGAAGCACTACAATCAAGCCAATTAATAACCCTGACCTGTCTGAAGCTCTGACTCCTTCAATTTATTTGTGACAGCCGTTTCTCTAACTGGCCAGGTGTAAATTGTTAATTTGTTTTACTTTTTTATCCTTGGATGTTACAACCATTTGTTTTTGTTTTTTTTTACAGCTAATAGTAACAAGCTGCCGTTCTGTGTAGGATGAGGTATTTATGGCTTTAATGTAATGATGCAGCATAGGGAAATGTGACTGATACAGTATCAGTGGCCTTGAGAAGTGGAGACAAGGATGTGTTGTAGAGGAGTACAGAGATAAGGGGTGATGATAAATGCAGCACTGGAATCCCACTGCCATAAGCAATTCACCTATAGTCAGTTAAAACTGTGCAGATCTAGACCTGTATGTAGTGTATGTAATGTATATATAATTAATATAACAAATTTGGATGCAATGTGAAGCTGTAGAGCAGTGAAGGATGAGCAAAGCATAGTTTCAAACACAAGAAAAGCTCATGTGGACTGAGGGAGGAACAAGAAGCAATGGACACTGTTTGGGCCAATGTTCCTGGTAGCAGAGGAAATGCCCCGCAAGGAGAGGCACACACTGTTGCTGTGAGCTCTGCAGGGCAGCTGGTCACAGCAGTAGAGAAACAGGGTTGCTCACGAGGACAGCAGGTGGCTGGGTCCCCAACCCTATCCATCCTGTCCCCTCCGATCACATCCTGCCTGCAGGAGCTGGGATGGAACATGGACAACAACCTGCTTCAGCAGGCAGGAGGTTATACATAAGGATTAAAGAGTAAGAATCTAGTAAAATACTACCAAATTCAGAACTGCCTACATTTCAAAAGGCATAATGATCATCCATTCATCTTCCTGGGTAGTTTCTGAAGAATAAACCCAACAGGTGATATAAACAAATGGCACAAGAGTGCAAGCATATCATATTTGTTAGTTTCAGGTTTAACAGAGCTCATAAAAACATGTGGAAAATAGAATCCTGTGAGGGAAAATGCTGCTTTGTAAAGTCTGTTTCTATAAACGTTTGATATTCATGAAGGCACTGGAGTAATCAAATCATTCAATCACTGGAGTGATTGCAATTTGCCTCTAGGACAGAAACTCCTCTGCCTCTGCTAGGGAACACAATGTGTGGGATTTGTTGACAAGACCACTTCCTACCTAGAGCTTTGTGTCTCTTGGTGGAGGGATTGCAGCACCATTGGTGGGAGCTCTCTGGCTGGAAGCAAGCCCAGGTCTAGATGGCCATTTCTTCAGAGAAGGTGTGCCTGTGGCATCTTTGGGACCTGCACAGAGAGAACTGCTAATGCTTGTCCTCAACCAGATCCCTCCTCACCCCAACCTGAGCATCCCTGGCTGCCCCACCATCCACACCACAACCCCAAGACAGGGCTGAGTGGTGTCTGCCTGTCCCTTTTACCCTCCTCCACAATCTCACTTCAACCCAATTCTAGTTCTTTGGAGAAAGCCATCCTTGACATAGTTCCCAGTAACACAAATATTACAGTAAGTTCACCGTTTTTACAGGGTCATTATTTTTGTCATTATTTTTCCTCCTCTTTTTGTTCTTGCATGATGCAAAGACAAGACGCAGCACCCCAGGTTAGGCATGTCAGAACAGACCAGAAAAAATTCATTAAATAAATACCCAAGAAATGTAACCAGTGGTCTTCTTGGGAGACCAGGATAAAGAGGAGGTCCTTGGCATGTTTCCATTGCCATTATGTGTGAACAGAATAGAGGACAAAGCACTGGGGCATCCTGACAGCCAGCAGCAAGAGGAGTACAAACTCCTACTCTGCTCAGGAGCTGCTTGCTCTCCATCCCAGGGGATGCAGTGAAATGTGCAGGCAATTTACAGAAGACAAGCAAAGATGTGCATGCTGACTGGATTCTCTGACATCAGCATTGCAAGCAGTGCAAGGGAAGTCCTAGCAGGAAAGGGTAAGTAATATCAACATGAGCTATACAGGGTGCAGAGCACATACTTCCAGTTGCAGAGATGCCCTTCTACTGCAACAAAACCCCCAGTATATTGACAATCATCATGGAAATTTTCGAGTGTGGTGGAATGTGTGGTGGGTGAGCAAATATTAAAAAACAAGCATCTAAAATATGACTCTATTTCAGCCATCCATGGTTTTTCCCTTATGACTTGTGTTTGAAGCTCTTCTTATTAAGTCTCTGAACTTCTATCCAAATTGAAAGTTAGTAACACTTCAGAGATTAATCAGTCTAAAGAGAACAAAGTTCTTCCATTACATGAGGCATTTTTAAGATATGAGGTATTTTGATCACTTTTCCTGTGACAAATAGAAGGAAAAGCAGCAAAAAATAGAAATGTATTATCCACAACTTTAAATTTACATGATCTTTTTACTCAATGAATAACAGTGATGGCATTTAACAAATTTCCATGCAGGACTGTGTGTCATTTATACAGTCCAAAACAGTGTGAGAACATATACTAGTTTTAAAAATAAAGAGTTCTAATTGCTAAAGGAAACAGTCACAGTATCACCAGTTCACTCAAAGCCACCAAGGTCTGCTAAACATAAAACATTGTGTAGCAGATGGTTCTCTCTTTGTACTTTGTTTTAGAGAAAAAATTAGAGAAAAAATTAAGTCCTGAAAACTACTTCAAGCTATCTAAAACTACTTCTAATGTGAGGTATGAAGTCATGCCTGCTGATGTATCTACTGGGAGACTAAAGAGCCCTATGTTAGCTAAGATGCATACCTTAAATATTTTAATCAATTTGAGACACCAGCTCTGGGCAGTGAAAGATTTAATAAATGTCTCCATCCTCAGCTCTTTTAAAAACAAATTCCAAACTCATATATCCCAGTAGAAGCAAAGTGAAAAAAAATTAAAATTGCTGATACTGGCCAAGAGAGAGAAAGAAAGAGGTAATGGCCTCTTTTCTTTTTAATGTTAGGTGTGAGACAAGGAACACGCTCCTAAATACTGAAAACAAGTTTCTACTTATTCAGACACATCACCAAGCATCCCACAGCAAGCACTGTAGCTAAAAGTCCATCCTTCAGAACTGCATGTCCTAGAATTTTGTTTGTAAACATTTTTAATTCTACTTTATCTTTTTGCATTGACTCATTTTGCTTTCACACAGCTGTAGTCAAAATATCCCTCTAAAAGCTAAGAGGTGACCAAAGAGTACTGGAGAATGCACAGGGCAGGAAGTTCAACTCTAAATTGTAGTGAGTAGAGAGATAAAAGCTTCAGAGTAGGTTTTCAAAGTAGTGTCACAGAACCCCACAACAAATCATGCAGAGCAGCCTGAACACAGTGGTAATGTGCAGTCTCCAGTTCCCCAAACCCTGAACTGGCAGAGTCCTGGCCCAGAAGATGGAAGAGTTCAAGTACATCTTTCAATCTGCTGACTGTGACCAAACACTGCATTTACTCCATGTGATCTTGTGCCTCTGCCACCTGTGTATTTTTAGTTCCATCATACAACAGGTTTAGCAGCATCTGGGATGGGTGCATAGACTCAAAAACCACAAAGCAAGTGGAAAGAGATGGAAGACAGTTTAATAGTAAACACTAAACATTTTGTACTGTGACTACATCACTGGCAATAATCACTATTGCTTTATTCCCAGTGGAAGAGGAGGGTTAGCAAGAGAGAGCACTAGGCTGCAAACATGTTTCCCACATCCCTACAGTAATGCTTCATGGAGAACACAACAGCCTTTTGCCTATCTGCACTTCTGCACAGTTACAGGATGGTGCTGACACAGCTTCAGCCAATTCCAAAATAGGAGAATTGATTCTAGACCATAAGAGCTAATCTTTAAGCAGTAGGTCATCTGGAATTCTTGGGAAGATTTCACGGTTTAACTGTTGCATAAACTGCAAGAGGACAGAGAAACTAATATAGTCCATGCCATTCAGTCTTTTCTGTCACAAAATTCTTGCAGGATTAAAACAGACATTTAATCTTTTTTATAGTTTTATGTCAACTGTTTCCTTGCTCCTCTCTCATAGTGGCTATGAATACTTCTTTGATGGTCTCCTTGTCCAAGTTCCTGCCTGTAAAGAGAAATAAAATATCTAATTGTATTTTACAGTGCATTACAAAAAAACACATACAAGCAGCTTCTTCTAACCTAAGAAAATGTTTATTATATCAGTCAGTGAGAATAGCAGTATTAAAATTAAGGCAACAACAGACTTCAAGCTGCACAAATAAGGGAAAGGGGAAAAAGTAGGTCATTTTTCGTAATAGAACCCCTTGCACAGCAAACAGAAATAAACAGAAAATAGAACAGTCAGCACTGCAAGCTTTTCAAACAAAACTGACTTTAAACATTCTAAAGCTTTAATTGCCTTCTTTACAGTTACTAAGTTTTTGATGAAACATGCAAACTATTCCCATCACCCAATTACAGATTTTAAAAATAACATTAAATATGCCAACATAATTTATAAAAGCTTAATATTTTACTGGTTTGATTTGGTTTGATTTTGGTGGCACTAATAGGGATAATGTAGACTCCTCTCAGCTGCAGTTTTGAACCTCAGGAGGTTTTGATGGAGAGTTATGCTGAACATACTGCACTTCTTCTGGCCAGTTTAGCCTGATTGCTTTTCAGAGGACTGTCTCTGCAAAAAAACCCCAATTTCTAAAACTCAGACAAGGAGATGTGTAATTTCCTCTTACCAATTAGGACCAGCCTGTTTGTTCTCTTTTCATCTTCTTTCCAGGCTACTGAAGTCTCTTCCAGGTCATAGAGCTCATGGACACCCTGGACTATCACTTGATGAGATTTGCCTTGAATAGATACCAGTCCCTTATCAGAAAAATAACTGTTAGGGTATATAAACAAAACTTTAAAAATAAAATATATAAGAGGGGAAACAAAACTTTCAATCTAGTTCAAGCAGGGAACAGTATTTCTGGCAACTATGCACTTGTTAGTCAAAATAAACATGTATTATCAATCAACACATCTACTCCCAACATCCACTTTCACATCTCCTTATTTTGTTAAAGAGTAAGAATTACATTTTACCATACTCTGCCTTCTGTTCCTCATTTGTCAGTACCTAGCCTGCTCAAGCAAAAATTAAATGTCATCATCTACTGTGCCTCTCTGAATACATATATGGTGCTTGACATGGAGTCCATGAAAGCCTACCTGCCAACAAAATTATGTAAAATTAACAAAAATGTTTGCTTTCAGATTAGTGTAATTAAGCTCTTATGTTCAGTGTATTTACTTTTTTGAAACAGAATTGCTGAATATTGGAGAAAGAATAAACATTTGTGAAGCAAAACAACTAGCAACAGACTTAGAAAGGATTATAGTCAGCATAAGTCCATTAACCCACATATCAAAAACTCTATTAAAACAGTTTTCATCACTTCATACTACAATGTTCTGAAATATTTTAATGGAACACTTTCTGTAAAACATGTCTTATATTTCCTGGAAGTTTGTCTCAGAATTTGCCCTAAAGCAGGATACTTCACTAAAGAAAGAGAGACTTAAAAATATCTCATTAAATAAGTATCCATTTGACCTATTAGTTGGAATTCTATGACTATTACTGCCAAAAGGGTTATGACTGCAGATGAAATATAAATATAAAAACAAACTTTGGAACCTGCTCTGTGGTTAGTTGCCTGGGGTTCATTTGCTTTGGTGTGTTTGTCTGTGACTGAGGGACAGCACACATCCTATCACAGGCCTCACATCTCATAAAGGATTAGTTTGATTCCAACGATCAATACACCAAAAATGTGCTTGTGCATGGCATTACTGCTTTTCAGATATATCAGTGGCTACTCTCTTCTATTTGTCAGGAAGGGGAAGACAAAGATACTCTAATTTTGATGCTGGAAAAGCAAGAAAACAACTTTCCCTCCAATAAAACTAGAATAATTATGTTGCTGTCTATGATGGTCAACTGTTCTCAGGAAACAAAACAGAGCTTTACTTTCTTGTATTTCTTATAGCCTGCCAAATGACTGACTGGATTCCCATTTTCTCATTATTTGCTTGGCTGCTTGGTATAAGGTAGATGAAAATAGATCTTGAATTGTCACCACTACTCCTCTCAAAACCAGGCAACTGAAAAACATACCAAGTGCCCAAGAAAATGAATACTTGTAAGCTGCACCTTTAAAACTACAGCCTGACAATACTGTAAAAAGTTGTTAATTATAGACCACAACTACTACTGCATTCCTATGTTATGCCAAATTGAATTTCTGCATATGATGGCAACAATTTTTAGTACACCTAGCAATCTATAGGATCCAATCTATAGTACCCCAACCCTAGATATGTCAGATGGATGGTATCTTTCAAAGCAATGGAGGTGGAAAATGAAAAGGGATTTAACTATCCCTTGATTTTTACCCCTGCCACTGATGTTTGGGGACTGCACCTCTGCCCTCTCCATTCAAAACAAGTATCAATGGATCAATGTTTGCTCCTCTGGCAGCTATTTCTTTTTGAGTTGTTTCATGGACAACAATTTGCTACTCTCCATTTCATCTGCTCTGCTACAGTGATGCAGCAGCACCATTGTCTGTAACTGACAGCACACTGCAGTTTTTTAGGTGTAAACACAAAAATCACAAAACAAAGAAGGTAGTAATTTCTGACTAACCTTCAGTCTTATGACATCCATGGTGCACCCAGTCTTATCTTTTAAATTCTTCTCCCATAGAAGATTCTATGAAAACAAAAAGTTGTTTCTGTAAATAAAGTGGCATGGGACGAGTTTCTATACAAAGCCACAAGGATTTTTTGAGTTGATAGTGATGTATTACTTACCTGAATAAAGAGATTTAAGTTTTCTTCTTTTATATTTCCTGGAACTTCAAATGTTACTGTAATTATAGCCTGCAAACAGGAAGATACATTTATTATTAGCACTGAATAAACATCTCGATACAGTTACTTCAGAAAGTGTTCTTTATAACTTGGCCTCATAAAAAGGCAAGTGTATGACAACATCAAGTTTTTTTTTAAAAAATCTCTATTTCTGTTCTGCTCCACGTTGCTAAATTGAGCTCTACTTTTTGTTTCTGTTTGGGTGTGCACTTAACATACACAATGCTTTGAATAGTTTAATGCCATTAGCTGCTACTATGTAATTCTTTGCTGTAGAGATTATTATTAAGCTTTCAAATATGGTCTAAGAATGTTACTTTTTTGGCATACCAATCTTCATGACAATTCCATCAGACAAAAAAATAATCAACATAGTTTTCATAAAAGGCAACCTGTACTTGCCTCATAAAAAAAGCTGTTTATAAACAGACTATGAAGGAATACATTCAGAAATTAAAGACCTCTGAAGGTTAGTTTGGTTCCAAAGCAACCACCAGCTAACTGCTCAAGACCAATTATCAAAGAAAAATATGAAATAAAACTTGTAACGATTTATTTAAAGAAGAAATAAGTCTTATTTTTGTCCCTATAACTGCCCAATGGTACAGAAGAACAGAGAGAGAATTACTTCCTATGAAGCTTTCAAACAACTACCTTCAGATGACTAGCCTAACTTAAGGGAAAAAAAAATAAAGCAACAAGCAGCAAATGTTTGTCTAAGGACCAAGTAAACTTATCTAAACAACCAAGAGCTAACACACTGAGCAGCTTCAAAACACAGCAGACCAAAGTTCACTGTGCTCCAAGCACTGTGCAGTTTGTTTCTGTTGACCTTCAACATGAAGGTAAAGAGCACACTCTGCCATACAACACGGACCTGTAGCCTACTGTGAGAAGGGCTCTGCCCTCATCTATGCCTCAAATGTCTCAACTATCATCTTAAATATGTGGGTGTTAAACTAAACAGAGGTACTAACAATGAATTCTGTCAAATGGCTCCACGCTACAAAACCAACAATGCTCTCACTCATTATACAAGGATACTAGAACTCATACATTCAGGAAGGCTTCTACTTAACATTTTTGTCTACTTTTGGGATCTATTAATATTCCATAACTGAGCATATTTTAAAATTTTGATTAGCCAATAACTATCAACATTGTCATTGTAATTATAATTAAGCATGAACTGATTTTATATTTAATCATCAGTTCCAAAATTAAATTATAACCGCCTTTCCCTGTTTTCAAGACCTGCAACTTCACAGTTAAAATATGCAGTTCAAAAAGAAAAACACAGGCACTGTATGCATGATGTTTTACCCTGAAAATTAAATTTAATCATAGAAACTTTCTGAAGAATGCTTACTTTTCTGAGACACCTTAAAAAATAGAAGCTTTTACTTTTTTGCCCCCACTGAGGGGGCTTGTGGCCTATGGGTGAACCCCTCCCATCTAGGGATACCCCAAGGAGGACTGTGACCCATAATTCAACCAGAGAGATTTTGTTTTGGACAGAAAACCGACAGGACAGACTACAAACTTAGAACTTGTTTCTGCAAATACAAAAAAAAAAAAAAACAAACGGTAGTTCTATTTGGTTCACTAATAATCTCCATGTGAAATAAGAAATTACATGACTGGAGCACTGGAAACTTATAAGCTATTTTTGAAAGTGAGACTTAATATAGCCATTTAGAATCCATCTACAACAAAATACATTCCTTTTGTGTAATCTAGGTAATCTTCCAAATACCTTAGAGCACGTTACTGAAACCTTCTGAAACAGTAACAAAATTAGCATGCAATATTGAACAGCCCTGGTGCTGCACAAACATCAAAGTAGTATTTTTTTTAATTACCTTATCTAAATGCTCATGTGTTGTCCTTACATGCTCAAGCTTTTTCTGCAAACTGAAAATTAAATAAAGTTTAATGTTGCATTTGAGTAGGGTAGGAAAAATATCATGATTTCAAAATTTAAAAAATTCCAGTATTGCAGAGCAAAACTGAAATATTGAACAAAGGCTTCATATCCAGAACAAACTTCAACAGTTAATTCAGTTTTAATCTCAAAATAGAAATGTTTAATTATATTTGGTTGAGACAGTTAATTGTTTGTGTTAGAAAATTAGGGGTTTTAAAACATAAAGAGAATTATAGTCCTGATTTGCAATATCTGCAGCATTAAAAGCATTTATACTTCAATGAACACAACACCCTTGATACTCCTTTGTGCAAAAAAAGGCAAACTACATCATTACAGCAAGCAAGAAAAAATAAACAACTAGAATTTCTCAAGTTAATAGATGTTGGGGTTTTTATAAAAAATTACAATTATTTGAAAATCAAGAGGAAAAGAATGTACAAAGCTGTTGCTTGAGAGAATTAAATCTGTAATACAAATTGAATTACTAGCTTCCACTTCTCAGATGTACAGCTCACTTCTACTATGCAGTGTGCCTGCCAACTCAAAATAGATACTCTCTACACAATAAAAGAACTTGGGGACTTATTTTGTAAACTAACATTTAGGGTCTTACTGCACCTTTTTGTGTGACAACACGAAATTGTACTGCAGCTTTAGATTTCACATCTACATCTGTCTTGATTAATCAAGACAGCACAAAATTTGTTCAAATACTGTTTCTGTTTTCTCTTTGTATTGTGAATAACAGGCAGGGAAGAAATATTGTAGCACAAGTTACTGGGATGCTCTCTGCCACTTCAGAGAAGATTGTCCAGAAAAATTCCTCCTCCTAATTTGATGACTGTAAAATTTTAAGGAGTCTTTATAGTGGGGAAAAAAGGCAGTGTCTGCTACAGAAGTAACGTTTCACATTCCTACTTCTCCTATTTCTTTTGCTTTGCTGTCTTACTCTCATATTGCTCTTCACAGAATCCAGAATTCATCATGTTTCCTATGACTTCAGGGTATATACAGACTACAAGGTTCTACCACAGAGTCACACCAAACAGATGTTTTATCTATATTATCTATATTTCTGTCTGTTGACAGAAATCCTTCCTGCAGTATGCTATTAAAAAAGAACAAATATATTAATGTACTGGTGTGTATTTGTGTCCAAGTGGTGCTGGATGCAAAGAGATTTTCTGCTCAGGTGATGGCACTGAAACCATCACTAATATTTTACGTACAAACTTCTGTATCTAGAAAATAAAAAGAAGGTAAGCAATTTTTCTGTGCTGAGTTCAAACATAAAATAAACCAAACTTTACTTAAGTAGTCTACAATCTTCTTGGTGCTTTTAGAATTTGGCTTTAAACGCATTTTAGAGTGTTTCCTCTGTTTTAATACCAAATACTGAGAAGCTCTGAAGTAACTTCTCTCTGAGTGAGATACGAGAGAAGACTAGACTGAGGAAAGCAATAGTTTTTTTTTGTCAGCTCCTGAAGAACTTTCTCAGATCTGTGGAGTGCAGCAAACCAGTAAACCTTGCAGAACACCACCTAATATTACAAATAATCAGATCTAACTGTGAACTGCTGTTATCAAGAACAATCCTTTTCTGGTTCACATCTTTTTACTCTTTTATCTCTGTAGTGTGGCCCCAGCATGAGTCAATTCAGTTAGCTGATCCATTGTAAGAACTTGGAACATGAGTTTATGATCTGGCTTACAAACTAACAGTTATCTATTAACTCTAAAGGATGTATCAGCCTCCCTCCATCCCTTTGTTTTGGATGCCTAGTTTGGTATTTCCCTGATGCTGCCATTGGTAGAAATCTTGAAACAAATACTACAGTATTTCACTGATCAGACAAAAGCCAGTGCCAGCAAAAAAAATACCAAACCTATCATTTTGATAATACCATACCAGTTCAGAGGGAAATCTCACAAGCACATATTATCTAATAGAGGTTACTAATTTGCATGTCCTACAATTTCTCCCTTCTGTGAATAAGGAATTTGCTCCATTCCATTATCTGAAGTGAAAAGTATGCATCCAGGAAGAAAATTGAAGCTTTTCTCTCCTTTTCCCTCTTTTCCTTTATGATTGCTCCAGTACTCTCTTAGCTGTGCTTCAGCACACACAGTGAACAGAAAGACCTTTTCACCTTCCTTCCCATTTCACTTCTGCACCCATTCAGGATGCTGAAGAAGCATGCATTTAGCATTAAAAAACCCCAGTAATGAGAAACACAGTGATGAGAATTTGTAGAGCCTTTGCTGTGGAACCTCGGTCCCTCATTCTTTTCTGTGAAATCGAAGGGGGCCTCCATTTCATCATGATAAGGAAAAAAAATTTGGAATGTTTTAAAAGAACCAGAGAAGTGTACACATCTACTCTGATATTAAACCAAAACTTGCACTTTGAGGAAAAAAGCCAACCAATCACACACACTCTGGCTTATTTAACTTTACAAGGTCAAAAAGGTTTTTGCAGGCATTTGAAGAAGATAAGAACTCCATCTGATATTACCACTTATAAAGCAGTAATTGTTAAAATGTGGCTGTCCTGGTCTAGACAGGACAGACTGAACTAGAATTCATGACAGAAACTCAGATGCAAGTTTCAGCCAGGATTTCAGTCATTGTTTCATATACAGATATTTTTTTCTAATAGAAGACAACAAAATCATTACCATACCTTACTCCAGATAAACTGTCAAAAGCATGTAGGTCCAAGACATTAGAGAGATCAACTCTAAAGAGAGGGGGAAAAAGAAAGCTTTGTATTTTTGATGCATTTAAATGTCATGTTTTAAAGGTGATCACTGAAGCTAATGTTTCTTTTCTTGTCTATCAGACTAATGCCATTAATACTTAGCCTTATTTTCGGATATCAGAGGTTGGTACTGTCTTCTACAAGGAAATACTGTATTTACACAATAATATGTATGCACAGAAACAGAATTTTTAAAAATACAGTAAAATACAAGGTATTTCCAAAAGTACTATAAAATCCCTTAGACTGGATGCCTGAATAATAAATTATTTTCCCTAAATGAGAAATGAAACCTTGAGCCTCTCAAGGCAGACACAAACTCCTGGAATATATGTAGCTTATACTGACACACTGTTATCAAACAAAATTGAAACAACTTTATGAGGCAAGCACTAGTACTAGGAATTTCAACTCTACAATTTGAAAAAGACAAATGAAAAATTTAATACAGAATAAGCAGTACTGATCATATCTGCTTACAAGAATGGCTACCTATAAACTTGCATAAGAAAGTTTTCTTCACAAAGTAATACAGACTACAGATTCCACTGCTAATAGCAACTGATAGCTTTTCAGATGCAGTTAATGACATGTGGCTAAATAAAAAGAACATGAGAGGTAAAAAGAAAAGGTAAAGAGGTAAAAAAAAGCCATCTCTGGAATACAACCAGAATCATTAAACTTTTACATTCGACAGTAGTTGCACCAAGCAGTTTCTAAGATGAAAGATTTATAATGGAATTTACAAACAATTCCTGTGTAAAATTCATGACCAGCTCAGTGTCAGTTTTTCTCAGCAGTGTTCTAAAAATTCACATAGTAACCCCCTCTTTTAAATGTGGGCTTTTGAGGACCAACCACTCCTTAAAAAGAGTATGTCATCAAACAGCATGCCAATAAATTACTTTTGTGCTTATTTCACATGTGGAATGTTTAATAATGGAAGAGACCCTATGTGTTGACTACAGAAGAATATTTACAAGTAACAAAGAGCTGTCATTAAGAACTGAATCTGAGGTCCACTTTATCTCATATCCAAACCAAAGTGCTAGCTGGCATACAATATACAATTACAATATGCAAAGAGATCACAGGTTGGATCTCCCCCTAATGGACATTTAAAACACAAATCATGTAGTTTAGTATCTTCTTCAAATTAGATCACCCAACAATAGCAAGTATTTTTCCCTACAACTTCCAACTACATTTGCCAATAACTTTAAAACCCCAAGAATCTTTTATTAAGGTTATGGACTGTTACCTTCCCTTTAAATCTGCTTAAATTGAAAACCTATATTTTATGAACATTGACTGTGGAGTCCTCCCATTTTGAAGAAGCTGCTACAATTGACCACAATAATCCAATAATTGATGTAAAAGTGCACAAATCGGTCCTGGCAGCCTGGAAGATACACTGCTCTTCTAATGCAAATACAATATCCATTTAATTCCTTATTAAAGAAGAAATCTGAGTCAGAATTTCAATTAAAAATAGCAAAAACAGTGCAATCATTTTTCTTGTTCTTGAAACTTCCTTCCACAGCTTTCAACGTCATTTTGTAGGAACAACTTATTTGCAGCAGAGAGAATAATATTTATTATGAGAATAATTATGAGAATGATACTTAAGGTGACACAACAGATGGATAACACTGTAGAGCACATGAACAATCATGAGCTCAAAACCAACATGACCTTGCAAGCTGCTCTTCAGTCACAAGGTTGGTTAGCAGTGAGTCTTTGTGGCCAAGAATGTCAAGGGTGTCCTGAGGTGCTTTAGGAAGAGCCCTGCTGGCAGCTCATGTAAGAGATCCTGTGAGTTCATGGAAGAGACCCCACGACCCCAGCAGTTCATGAAAGGTGATCCTGTCCATCCTGTCAGCTCTAGGGAGTGCTGTGCCCAGCTCTGGGCTCCTCAGCACTGGGGAGACATGGAGCTCCTGGAGGGAGTCCAGGGGAGGGCAATGAAGATGTTTAAATTACTGGAGCACCTCACTAATGAGGAAAGGCTGCTCAGACTCAGAAAGATGACTGAGAGGGGACCTCCTCAGTGTACAGAGGTATCTGAAGGGAGGACATCAGAGGATGCACCAAGCTCTCAATGCTGCCAGGGAACAGGACAAGAGGGAACAGGTAGAAATTGACACACAGGAAGCTCCACCCAAACATGAGCAAGAACTGCTTTACTGTGTGGGTGACCAAGCACTGGAACAGATTGACCAGAGAGGCTGTGGAGTCTCTCTCACTGGGGATATTCCAGAACCATCTGGATGCAATCCTGTGCCATGTGCTCTGGGATGACCCTGTCTGGCAAGAGGGTTGGACAAGATGACCCACTGTGCTCTCTTCCAACCTCACTCATTCTGGGATACTGTGATATCAATACCATCAAAGAAAAATATAAATTAAAAATATATTTTTACTTCCTCAAAAATATTTTTTTTGTGAATGCTTATTCAAAAAATAAATACTGGATTAAATTCAATAATTTCTAATTCAATAATTTTCCTTTAATAAAGCTGATTTACTAGAACACTTTAAACTGTCACAAAAGAAGCAGGATCTAGTACCTAGTAATAGTGGCCATTTAATACCTTGATCTTTGCGTCTCTAGAACTTTAACAAGTCCATTTATTGACCTAAAATAAAACAGAAAAATCATTAGTTAGATGAAAATACAGCTGTGATACATTGTTTGAATATGTTAACCATGGACAACATCATGTGAAATAGCACCCCAACTCTGTTATCAGCTTGTTAAATAACTATCAGATATGGGCTCAGATATTTGGTTTCCACTAACAGCCAGGGAACTTCACAAGTTCTGACAACAAGATACCACCAGATAAAACAGCATTTTCCTAATCCAAAGCTATTCATGAAACACTGAGCACAGTCTAAGTATTTTTATTTTCCCATTTCAAACAACTGACACAGTTGTAAAGTATTTTAATTTTAAAGTATTAAAATTTTAATGTTTAATTTGGCTTATCATGGTATTGATAGAAAAAGGCAATGTCTTCACTCATTAATTTGACTCAGACCATTGGTTCTTCTGCTCCCATGATAATTGTGGGACTTCCTCCATAAAACTTTGCATTTGCTGGTGAACTCATATTTACCAGCAGATTTTTTTTTTCCACTTCTGCTAATTCTCAAAAATGGCAACAGCTGCTCAGAAACATAAGAACATAAACACTTAAGACAAAGACCTGTCCTTAGTACATAACAGCAAATCTTACCTAGATAGATAAAATGCTAAGATTGTGTAAGCACATAGAAGTACTGGAATACCTTTAGCAAGGGCCAGTCTCTTTTCCTTTATAAGTTTATTAATTTGTGTCAATCTAATAATGAGATCTAATTTCTATTTTAACAACAGTAAAGAAATTATTAAGTTATGAAAGCATTAATTATGAAAGAATGAATTAAACTATGATTAAATTAATTTTTGAGGCAGTACAGTGTTATAGTTATGCCAAAAGTTTCATACCTCACAGATGTTCTGACTTTATTCAATTCCTCCTCTGAAACCAAGTCTGTTTTATTGATGATTATAAGATCAGCTAATGCAACCTGCCTGTGTATTAAGAAAAAAAAGAGAGAAAAAGACATCACTAACAAACAAATATTTTATCTGTAAGGTAGAAACATCATCTCTCCCATGCCTCGAAAGATAATAAGAACATTGTTAGTACAGAAGGGCAGGCACTAATCAAACTAGAACATTACGGAGAATGATTAAAGTGCTACTGACTTTTCCTCAATATGTTCTGTGCCCTAACAGATCAAATCAAGGCTTGCTAGATTCTTTTATTTCAAGTTGGTTTTTTTCCTTGTTGGCACTTTTTATGTCATCTAATCCAAAGTGCTTAGTGATTTAACAACTTTAGAAATCCCTGTTTGCCTTGCATGTGGTCCTTGTAATGTGACACTTGAAGTCTCTTTGCTTTATGGAGCCTTCAATTGCTACAATTATCCTTAATTATTGTGAATCCACATTTATTAAAAAGTATTCCTCTATCTCCAGTTCTGCTTCAATCATGATAGATCCTAACACAAAACTTTTAATTCCCCCAACACAGGTGCTTCTCATTCAATTAATTAAAATCCCATCACTATTAAAAAGAAGAGTCAGTTCTTGGCAGAAAGATCAAATGAAACATGAAATTACTCTTCCATATTTTACCTCATTACACCAAGCTACCTCAGTTTAAGCAATGCAGGAGAAAAAAGCCCTGTAAAAGAACCCATTTCCAATGAACTTTTATACAGTGCAATTCCTGACTTGATTCTACATCCATACCGAGATGCTTCATTGATGAGGCCTTCTGGTTTCTCCTCTGTCAAGTGCTAAACAAAAATTAAAAGAATTGGATTAATAATATTCAAATTAAATTTAAATTCATTTTCAATTAAAGAAAGCCAAACTGAATTCAGCTGAAGTCTGTTTTCCAACAAGGTACTGAGGAAGATGGCATCTAGAATCTTTCCGTTAAATGATGGTGAAAAAGTACATTTATACATTCACCATTACAGAGATTTATAACTGACTTAAAGCTAACTCTTCAAAATAAATTTATTATGTATAATGCTAAAGAGGTGGAGAACTTTATAAGATTTAATTATTTTTCAGCTTTACAGTGAAGTAAAGAAGTCACCATGACATGCAGTAACAATGAAAAATGTATCTGGAAGAAAATTAAGGCTCAGTAATTTTACAAATTAGTGTGAACTCAACTAACAAAACAGACTAGGCTTGCAATACAGCATTTCATATATGTAACTTCACATTCCTTTCTCTCTGTACAAGACAAACTGTACTTCAGTAGTAAAAACTGGTAACTTTTTCCAGGTTTGTGTGAATAAACCACTACTCTTTGGAAAGTTTGTCCAAGATCAGAAGCTACAGGAGTCTCAGTATCATCTCCACTTGTCTAGCGTCTTCAGAGAAGAATTAGTGAAAGGGAAAAAAATACCTGCATCTCAAGCAGCAGCTTGAACATAAATAATGTTTAGGACCATAAATAATGTTTAGGAACAGAAAGCCTTACTTAACTTAGTCACAGCAATACTGAAGCAGCAAAAGTCTAGCTACAAGTTATTTTCTGCCCACTCTGCCATGGAGGCAGCAATCTCTAGGAGAGAAATGTCACAGACATCTGGAGGAAGTAAAGCTTCAAACTGATTCTGTAATATTAGTAAGAACTTGCTTACATCTTTGGGAAGGTTAAGAGTCCTATGCATTCCTTCATCAGCTCTAAATGTATCAAGAATATTACTTTAAAATCTCAGTTTCAAGTTACAGAAATACCAAATTAAAAGTGGAATCGAATGTCATGGGAAATATATACATTTTTAAAACCCTGGAAAACTTTCTTTTCTTCATTGGAATTATCAGGCATCTAACAGTATTTTACTTGAAAAACAAAAATAGGTTATTGCACACCGTGAGTCTATCACGAAAAAAGAAACAATACTATTTCTTGATTGTGTTCAGCCTAAGCAGGGCATAAAAACAAGATGACTCTCAGGAACCTCTCCTCTGACCTTTCCTTTGTAATCCTCTGTGTACTGATTTCACTCAATTAATCTTTAGGTTTGTTGCCCTGGAAAGAAGAAATCTCAGTAGTCCAGATGTCAGGTCCTGGAAGCTGAGGACTGTAACCTCCAGCTGTTCAACTGTCTGCCCCCAGTTTAATCTTTCTGGCTAAAGAAATTAGTATTTCAGATTGCTGTCCGACAAACCCATTAGAGTGATAACCCATGGTATCAATTACCACTTCAGTATGAATTTGGCTCACTGGTCATGGGGATGTTTGTCAGGTTTTCTTGTGAAGGGTTGGTTCTTTGAAGCATGACAGGCTTAAATTGCTGCCCATTATCCCAGTGTCATTAGCTGCATGGCTTTCAAAGTTCTTTAAATAATAAGCAGCTGTAGAGGTCAGGCTTTGCAATCAGAGAAACTAAACAAGTTAGCAAATCCTCTTACATAAAGGGAAAGTTGTTTACTTAGTACACAACTGAGAAAGTCTGAAGTTCCTACTATTCTGAGTAGATGTCAGTGTTTTACAAGTTTACTTATTAGATAATGTATGTTTTCATTGAGTTGCCAAAGGTAAGATTAGATGGAGAATTTGAATGTTTCAGAACATTTTTGTGTCGTTTCTGTTGTATTACTTGAAAGTCTAATATTTAAAAAACTAATTTTCAAACAGTAAAAATTTAGTGATGCTGTGTGCAACACAATTATATTTGATCTAAGTCAACAATTCAGCACTGCATGAAACAAAAAAAATCTTAAACAGGAAGAATAACTCTTATTTTTAAGCCATCATTCTTCAGTTCTCTGAGCCATTTGCAGCCACTGTAAATGCAGAAGTATTAAAAACACTTCCACAGCGTGGAATTTTTATATGATTGAAGAATTTTTTCTTATGGTCTTTTTTTTTTTTTGAATCCTGCAAAAATCAATACCCAATCAAAGCAGTAACCTCCGAAGCTATTAAGTTGCAAATAGTTATATTTACAACCACCTATTAAAAAAAAAGCTGAACTATTTGATTTAATCACAATTTTTGCTGACGTCTTAAGCTCACTGTTACACGTCTGTTATTACACTATATTTTATATACAGATTACTCTAATACCTGCTCTTTTTTGGCTGCTTCCATATAAAATTTTAATGTGAAGCAGTACCAGGACACCTGTGCTGTCATTTCTCCCCACCACAGCTGCCATTACATTAGTACCCTCCCCAGTATGAGCCCTAACTCAGTTGTTACCACACTGGTGTAAGTCACCTGTTCTTATACTCTCCTTTCAAGTAACACAGACCAGTGTCCAATTTCTCCATTGTTTTTACAGTAATCCAAATGCCTATTTGGATTAAAGCAAGATTTCTGTAGAAGGAACCAAGTACTTAGCTGTAGGAAACAGAAAGATAAAAACTTCCACAGATACTGAAGGGTTTGATTTGCAACCTTGGAGAGGCTTGGATTGATGTGATAGTAGGGGTACACAGACATTAAGTAGAGAAATTATAAACTTATGTTCCTATAATTGCAAATAAGAGTATGCCTTAGATAAGTAGTAAACTGTATTAGGTGAGATGGTGAAGAGTTTTACAGTGCAGCAATGTAATTTTATAGAGGCAACCTGGCAACTCTTGTCAGAATGTTGCTGTGTCTAAGAATCCAAAGTCCTGGGAATATCAGTACTTCCCTGTACCCATTCAAAACATAGTAAAAATGAAATATATCCTCATTCAAGGTAAGAATTACAGCTATTGTTAAAATTAATTAATCCACATGAACATTACTGCAATAGCTGTTCTCATGCTGCAGTTTTAAAACATGTGACAAATCTAGTAACTTACCTGCAATCCATGCTTTGCATCAACAACAGACACAATGCCTAAAAGAAAACATTAAAATGGAATATAAATGTGCTGAAATCAGCTGACCAACTTGCCAACCTCCTGTACAAAGGTAACGATATCAGCATATTTACAACAAGTTATAATAAACTGGAAGCATTCAAAGTATCTGAAGATTAAACTTGTTACCTAATTATTTTTTTTATTCCTAGTCATATCTGTGGTAGTAAAATGTCAACAGAACTAGGTGAGATAAATTGTCACAAAGTAGATGCCTCATGTTCCATGAAAGGAAACTGGCTGAGGTAGGCTTTTACAGAATATTGAAATAAATTAAGGGACTGACTGACATATGCAGCCATTCTGATGGTAAATGACCAGGATTTTGCAAGTCTCTGACAGAAACTCAGAAATTATTGAACTCAATGTTTCCTTCCTTGGTTAGATGGTTATTTCACAGACTGGCCAAAATGTTAGTAGGCCATTTTTTAAGCCAAAAAGTAGTTTCTTCCCTACATTAAAAAAATCTCTCTTAAAACTACATATAGTGATGAATTATCCTTCAGTAATCTCAGGTTTTTATAGGAACACAGCAAATATTAGAGCCAACAAGTACAATAGGTGAAGAAAGCAGAAAACAAAAGGCAGAAAAATCCAGGTGTTGACAAGTTATGAATTCAGAAGAATAGGAAACCCTTTAGGAAACACTACATTGCAGGAGAAGGAGGGGGAAGGAAGAAAGAGAAAAAAAGCATGCTGTAATATTAGTCCTAAATGAGGTTTTATAACATCCAGCTAATGAGATTTCCCCCCTTACACAATCAAGAGCTGTCCATATCTGACCCCTTAGAAAAGCATTACTCAATTTTTGTTGGATTTAGCAAGATGAAACATCTCACCAAATACATAAACAAGCATCAAAACAAGCAGGGACACCTCTGTGATCCAACCTGGCAGTGTGAAAACCAAGTTCATACATTTCTAACATTTTCTGAAACCTTCCCTTAAAACACCAAGAATACATTACTCTAATGTATTTCAGATATAAAATGCCAATACACAGGAAAATTAGCTTGCACTTCTTACCATCAAGATAGATGTCACTTCCCAGCTCAGAATCAACCCAGAACATGGAGGCCACAGCTCCTAAGAAGTGCAGAATATATACAGCTGCAAAACTGAGATATTTCCAGTAAACTATATACATTTCACAGAACAACTGTATTTGTAAAGCTAACAACAGGATTAACAACTAAAGTCATTCCAACATCTAAAACTGTCCCCCTGAAGTGATAAGATGCAGTCCTTCAAAGACCACTCTATATCAGACCCAAATACCTGTCAGTTGTTCTAGTGCTTACTCATGCAAGATATAGCAGGGACCACAACTCGAAATTGTTTTCTGGTATCTATTGATTTTTTTTTCCAAAAAGCTGAATAGTTTTCCAATTTGGCTCAAACAGAATTTGTGTGTAACAGAGGCCAAATCAATGCCCTGTCTTTTGAAGAAAATTACTTTATAATGACAACTATTTAGCTTTGAGCTGGAAAGCACCAGTCTCCTAAAGGGGAAACAATTGAATTTCTGATAAGAATTTCCTTCCCTCTCCATCTGCAAGAGATTTTTAATGTGGATGGTTTAGAGAAAACTGTTTTGGATAGCTATTCCTAACATGAGCTCAAGTTTGAACACCTTTTTGTAATAAATATTACTGAAGAGCACAGAAGCATTTTGTAGAATCTCTTATTGCCCTTTAAGAAGAATGTACTAGTCTGATTCACAATATATTTTACAACTTCACAAAATATAAGCCCTATCACAACCAGTGTAACAATACAATAGATGATATTTAGGCTTTAAAAGAAGGAATGTAGAACATCAAAAGTTTACTGAAAACTACTAGTTTTTCAGAGTATGATTCTCTTTGCTAGGCCCAGGCCTTCTCTAAATGGAAATATATTTTAGCTGGATTTCTGCTAAGCTTTTGATTAAATTTAGATCAAGTTCAACAAACAGAATCCAACCAAACACACAATGTCATATTTGCACCTTAACCAATTCACTGGAGTCAATACAACCATCAAAGCAGAGGTGCCTAACAACTCACCACTTTATATTATAACTGCTGAAGTGAACTAACTGGTGAGCAAATAAGCACTTCATAAAAACAGAATAATTATCATGGTTATGAAAATTGTAAGGTGAACTACCTGGATCTGCCAAACCAGTTGTTTCTAACAATATATAGTCAAATTTTCCTCTCCTTTGCATCAGGTTCTCAATTGCTTTCACACCATTGTCCCTGTAAGAAGAAACAATTAAACCTGAGAACAGAGAAAACAAGCTAAAGCATGTATTTAAATGTATCTTCTGATGCAGAACACAGTGTCAGTATCATCAAAGCAAAAGCTCTAAGCAGGACATTTGCAGACTTACAGTCTACAATGAAAATTTAGTTATCTGCAGGCATAGTATCAGGCAAATTTTAGCTTTCTGTTTCATTTTAGTCTGAAAATAGTATCTGCCTAATCCCACCAGGTGACTTAAAGATTTGTTTTCAAGCACTGAACAACCTGTAAAGGACAGTAGGGCTGTGTAAATATGTAACTATTTGGTATGCCAGCTGATATTACACAAACAAGGGGTGAGGTAGAAGTGAAGCACGTTGCCCTGCCTTTCTACCTAACCTACACCAAGATTAAAATTTAATTTACTTAAATTAGAGCTGATGAAGTCAGCCTGAAGCAGAAAAGTATAGCATTTATAAAAGAAACCAATGTACATAAAACAGCAGCAAGACAGCCCAGAACAACACAATCCAGTAAGATCTTCTGTTTTCCACTTACTACCTATTATTATTTAAGGCATAAGACCAGTTCACCCAAATTTTCAGGATAAACAGGCCATGACCCTTATTTACAAACTTAGCACAAACAATTCAGCATTGAAACAAACAGGGTAAAAAACCTATCAAAGAAACAAATAGTCTCTGGCTTTTTAACATGACCATCAACTTACAGATTGGATATTGTGTTTCATTAGGTGACAAAAGATTTTCCATTCATCCTTTTTGATGAATATAATATTGAAGCAGTAACCAATGTACAAAGAAAAAGGGGAAGTAAGTATTTTGTGAGGAAATTGGAAAACCTGAGTTCTAGCTCCAGCCTACCTGAATCTTCAGCTCTCTACATGGAAGCATGTAATACTAACAATAGAGGGATAGACTCTACAATACCCCAGTGGTGTTTAAATTGGTACTTAGATTACTTTCTGAAAGACACCACGTCCAAATCCAGGAAGGCAGCAACAGAAAATAAATTTCCACCTCCCAAATTCCAACCGTTGTTTCATCTGATAAAAGAAGTCTCCATCAATTCCACCACCAGTTTCAGGAATCAAATCCTGGATGTCTTCTCCCTCCCTCAATTCACCACAATATCCACTGTAAGAACATGTACAATAGTCCTTACTTACTTCACTGAGCAGCACAAGCAGCCATTTCTGAGCTCCAGCCACTCCTCATAGAGTTCTCCCCCTTGACTGATTGCCAGAGATTTCTCCAAGGCACTTCCTGAAAATACAAGCAGTGCTATATTTTTAATCTACAATCTTGCATGACAATGCCTGTAAGAGAGAGACATGTGGATTACACTCTTTTCTCCTGAGACCATGCTTCTGACACGTCCTTAAGAAATTTTTATTTTCCATTTTGTGAGAAATGTAAAAGCCAAGACAAAGCTGATTCCACAAAGATCAAACCCCACTGGGTGATGGCATCTTACATGTGCCACAAACTTTGCTAAAAGAAAGGGACACCAGCCTGTGCCTCCATATCAAATAAAGGCCCTACCTGTACATTTTATTTTAGGCTCTGTGACAAGAAAAGTGAACACAGATGATCTTTCATCAGTGAAAACAAACAAACAAAAAGCCCCCCACCAACACAGTGTATACAAAGTAAGCTTCTGACTATGGTACAGATAAGAAATTATAGTTAGAGCAATTAAAAATCCTGAAAGCAAAGAGCTCAAAGAACCATAGTCATCAAGCACACATCTCCCCATTTTCTTGGTCCAGGATAATTTGTGATCTGCAGATGGCTGAGGGGAAAGGAAAGAAAAGAAAATATTACCTACCAACATATTATTTTAATTTCCATTTACTTAAAACTGAGTGGGACAAATGGAAGTATAGCACTTCCAACAGGGTTATTATTTACTTTACTCTGAGGGCCTACATTTATGTCCAAACCAAATGAATGCATGTCACTATTGTATGAAAACCAGCAAAAAGACTTTCTGCCCTCCTGAAGACCATGAGGTATGGTAATAATTTCACTAACGGATTTAAAATTACAACAGTCTTGGTCCCCAGCAGTTTTGTGTACTTGTAATTTTCTAGCAAAATAAAGGTTTCTGCACTTTTACATACCTTCTCCGAATTCATTCAGAATAACTGCTATTCTTTTATTATGCTGTTCTGTCAGTATGTAATTTAGAAGAGTTGTTTTTCCAGCTCCTAGAACACAGACCATATTTCTATATTAAAATGTAAAAAAAAAAAAAACCCACATAAATATTTAAATAAAAACTAAATGCTGTTATGCATGCACACGCACACTTCAAGCAAATCTCTTCTAAATAGGAGTTTTCATTCTAGTATCCCACATTCTATTCTAATGATGTAGGAATTAATCTGTAGACATATTTGACCCCACAGAACTATCAGGACATTAAATCTTGGCCTTAAATGACTCACAGTTTCTCCATTCATTACGTGTCAGCACTTGACAAACTTACAAGTTCCCCACTAGCTGGGAAGCCTTCTTCTACAAAACTAACTTTTATGCTTCTTTTAACAAAAGGCATGCTCAATCTTCTCCCTCTGACTGCCTTTTCTGACCAGTTCTGCCATCAGTAACCACGGATATGCTACTAAGTGCCTTTAAAAGGGGCATTGTTAAAAAACGTGTTAACACCCTCTGCGACACTACCACAGGAACAGTCTCATCCCATGCACATGATAACAGAATTGTAAAAGTGGACGGGATCATCTAGCCCAAACCAGGTGACCACTACGAACAGGGAACCTTCATTACTTATCCTAAAGCGGGGTTTTTTTCTGCAACAGTGCAATGCAGTACAAAGCTACAACTTCCAGAACAGCGACGGCGATCCTAAATTTAACCAGACCCTTATTATCCATAACTGTGAGTAGCACACAGTAACTCTCCTGCTCGGGGGGCAAAAACGCGGAACCTCACGTTTTTCAGACTGCAACGCAGTCTGAAATTTAAGTGAGCCAAACATGCTGCACTATTCTGACGTTAAGTGGCCAAGACCCGTTTCTCAATCGTGACCCGAACGCTGAAAGCAGGGCGGTAAAATCAGCAATGGGTGTTCAGAGCGGCCCTGCAAATCCACCGGAGCGGCCGGCGCTGCTCACCCGGCCCGTGTGGAGGCGGCCCCCGCCCCGCAGTCCCGGCCGCCCGCCCGGGCCTTCCCTCCCTGCCGTGCGCCACTCCCGCTCCTCACCCAAGTAGCCCGTGATGATCGTCACGGGGATCTTCCTGGCGGGGCTGCCATCGGTGTGCTCGGCGCCGATGGGCACCAGGTCGGGGCAGTCCTCGTCCTCCATGAGCGCGGACCGGCCACCGCCGCCCCCCGCCGGAGCGCGCCTCACGTCGCCCGCGTGGCGTCAAATGAGTGACGTCATAGCGTGACGTCACGCACTGCCGCACGTCGGCGCCAAAGGCTCCTCCCCCGCGCGGGGTTCAGCGCATGCGCGGCGCGGGGAGGGGGGGGCGGGGGGATGGCAATAAATGAGATTTTTTTTGGCAGGCGGAGTGCTAAAATGTGTTGGGATGGATCTTTCTTCCTATTTTTAGGGGGGAGTGTCTGCGCCAGGCTTCTTGGTCGAGTAGGGACATCGGTGATTGTTTGCGCCAGTGTCCCTGCTCGAGCAGGGCTGTCGCTGGTCACAAGCCACAGGAGGAGATCAGACAGTTCTTGAGTATCTCCAGTGAGGGAGACCCCACAACCCTCTCTGGTCAATCCGTTCCAGTGCACAGACACCCGCACATTAAAAGTTGTTGTTCCTCTTGTTCAGGTGGAACTTCATCAGTTTCTGCCTCCTGTCCTATTGCCTGGCACTACCACCTCTTGACACTCTTTCAGACGCTGGTAGGCACCGATGATGTCTCCTCTTGTCAAGGGGGTTATTGCTTCTTGAGTCTGAACAGGCACAGCTCCCTCAGCCTTTCATCGTAAGAATTCTTGAGTATCTCCAGTGAGGGAGACTCCACACCCTCTCTGGTCAATCCGTTCCAGTGCACAGACACCCACACAGTAAAAGTTGTTCCTTATGTTCAAGTGGAACTTGAGCAGTTTCTGCCTGTTGCCTCTTGTACTGTTGCCTGGCACTCCTGAGAGGAGCCTGGCTCCAGCTCTTGACACTCTCTCTCAGACGCTGGTAGGCAGCGATGAGGTCCCCTCTTCCCATGGGCTTATTTCTTCTTGAGTCTGAAAAGGGCCCAGCTCCCTCAGCCTTTCCTCGTAAGAGAAAATGCTCACCTTTAATCACCTCTCTTGCTCTCTGTTGGGCCTGCTTCAGGAGCTCCATGTCTCTCCTGTCCTGAGGAGCCCAGAAGTGGACACAGCACTCCAGATGTAGTCTCACCAGGGCTGAGTGGAGGGACAGGATCACCTTCCATGACCTGCTGCAATGCTCTTCCTAATGTCCCCCAGGATCCCATTGGATTTCTTGGCCACCAGGACACACTTCTGGCTCATGGACAGCTCGTTGTCCACCAGGACCCCCAGGTCCTTCTCCTCAGAGCAGGTCAGCCCCAAGCCTGGTTCAGACACCCAGGAGCACTAAAGGAGTCCCAGTGTGAGTAACAAACACAGTGCAGGGTGCTATCATCTATCTATAATCAATTAATCAGCAAGGTGAATGAATGTTGGCTTTCTCTGCTCTCCACTAGGGACTGTGAGGAGGCACGTACCATGTGTAAGACACAATTGTGGTTAATTTTAACACTGTTATATGCTGCCCAGCTTTTTGTGGGGCGTAGGTTTAGCAAGTGGGCATCACCTGTTCCATTTCTCCATGTCAGAAGTTGTAAATGGGACACACAGGGGAGGTACAGAGAAGAGGTTGGCCTGATGCATGCTGATACATGCACACACCCAAAACCCAGGTGAGGCTCTCTGCTCTCAAAATAAGATTTAGTAGCACTGGTTTGAGCACTGTTATGGTGAAGTATGCTGGGCTTCGTCTTATTTGTCCATCTATTGGCTTGTATGGTAATAAATGTACTTGGTATTTATTCTTGACTCTTGTTATACTTGTATAGGTTAAAATATGTAGTACTGATAATACTTGATGATATTCCACTCTAAATAGTTGGCTGCTCCTTTAGTCATTCTAATTTTAACAAGCATGTGAAAGCCTGGTTTAAGAAATGATAAAATAATTTATTTAATCCATTGATTCACCTTGTCCTTAGAGATACAACCATATTTATTCAAACAGAAATACCCACATTATACAGGCTGTTGATTTCTAGAGTTTTAGAACCAGTGCATTATAAAATGCATCTTTTGCATTCTTGTTTCAGTGACTCAGAACATTGCCTTGTATGATGCATCCTATTTTAGAGGACAAATCTGATTAGTTTTCAAAGCTGTATCTGCTAGAACCCAGCCTGGTGGTAGATGTTTTGGTTGTCCTAGGACTGCACAGCTTTATAAAATTTTGTTATTAAGGTATTGATTAAAAAAATTACAGGATTGTGTAAAAGAGGGAAAAATCAGAAAGTCATTGGGAATGAGCAGTTTTGCATTACAGCACATATTAAAATATGGGTGTAAGTTGTCTTTCAAAATTAGAACTTTTTGTAATAACTGAAATTTCAGTTACATGTCAGTGAGACATCTGGTATTGGGAAAGAAAGGTGATTAAACCAGTGTCATGGTTCCTTAAGTGGTTCTGCTTTTCATCATCTCACATAACACTGCTTATTATTTTTTTTTCTTTTGAACAAAATTACCTAAAACAAATACTATGGTTTCTGGGTTTTCTTTTGGTTTCTTTAAAGTTTCTTTTCCTTTTAAAGTTTCTTTAAGGTTTCTTTTTCTTTTCTTTCTTTTTATTCAAATACTAGAATTTTGCTGTAAGTGTTAGCTGTCCTTTCATTTCTGTTGAATCATGTAATAAAGTCTGCTTTGTAAAGACAGATGTAGAACCTGCATATTTTAGTGTGGTGGGAGCCAAATGAGCATAACAAACTTAAATCTGGGTGGCACAGCTGAAGTGTTTTATTCTAAGATATTTGCAGACAAGACATACAACATCAGAAAGCAGTAAAGTGTTGCTGGGTACCAGGAAGTTGTATTTAATTATTACTTCAGTTGGCTCCACTTGAAATAACTTACTCCCCTCCCTAATACTGAAGATCTCAGTGCAAGCAAAGCAGTTTTAATGATGGGCCAAAGACTGATTTTAATGATGGACTAAAGTGTTTAAGGCTTTAGAGGAGAATTAGGGAAGAAGACTCTAACAGGAAAATAAGGGAGAGCATTGCAGCTTGCTCATTCCTGGTGCAGTAGCAAGGAGAGCATGATCTGAGCAAAACAGCAGGAGAAAATCACTGGCATTTCAATATTATGTTGAATATGAGTCTCAAAGCACAATATCCCTGTGAGAAGGAGGTTCCTGTATGGTACTACTACTCAGTATAGTACAATGTAGTTCAGCAGCTCAGAGAAAGGAATTGCAAATTCCTACAATGATACCAGTTAACCTACAGAAATATAAGGAAATGTATGTTCAGTTTTGTGATCTCAAAATATAAGCTGGTAGGCAGATGCATAACTGCAGTCAGTATGATTTGCATATTCCCCATTTACTTCTTTCTTATCAGTTATCTGTGTAACTCTTCCTTCATTAAGTTATTTTTCTTATCTGTACTTGCATTGGCAGTTTCTCCTGAAAACAGGACCTTATTTTTCTTTGAAGAATGCAGGTTATTCACATGTCATTTGAGAGAAGGAGGACCTTATTCAGCCAGTGCACCTGTTCTTTAGCACTGCTGCTTTTTATGGCTTATGTTGTCAATATGCTGTTATAATGTGAAACTTAGTGAAACCAGAAACATCAGAAAAAAAGTATGGTTTACAATCAGAGCTCATCTAGAAAGTTGTCTCATTGTATGTAAGAAAATTATATCAGTAAGGGAAATTTTTTGAGTGTCATCTCTGCTAGAGTTTTGTTCACTGTGAGGGTGAACAAAGAAACATTTCTGTTTGAGAAACTCTGATGTGAATCTGGCCAGTAGCATTTGTATTCCTCCAGAGGAATTTGCACAGACTAGTGGAAAAAGAAGATATGCAGTCACATAGACTGTTTTTCTTCTTTTGGACTCAAGTGTTTTATTAAAAAAAAAAAAAAAAAGGCTGCAAAGTGATCTAAGTTCCCTTTCTTCTGTTTCACCAACACAAAACTGAAACTTAAACCTAGGAGTGACTTTAATTTTTTTTAAGGGAGTTCAGTATTTCTTTGCCAATCTATTTAAAACATTAATAGGAATAATGGAAAATTACACTCATTTTTCTGAGATGTAGTCTAACATTTTTTGTTTAAAGCATTTTTAACTAAATTATTTAGATTTTACTGGATACAGTTGAGATCTGTGCCAAAAAAAAAAAAAAAAAGCACTGAACTTGATGGCATGTCAACTTCCTTTAAGGAAGGAGCCTCTAGCTGCACTGGCTACATTACACTCTTCTGATGTGGTAGGAAGGTGGAATATGAGCAAATATTGACAGGCATTGTGTGTTCCTGGCAGGTATTGCAGACTGAGATCATCACAGTTTTCCTCTTGGTGTGAACCTCCAGATATTCTTATGGGGTAATCAAATCACATTTATTCATTAATGGAGTTATATACCACTGGTGTTTTTTGCCAAGGGTGCAGACTTAACATTATAAAAGATATTGAGAAACCTCCCATGGGTCTAACTCAATTGCTGGTCGATCAGCAAAGGTACATCTGCTACAATTATGCAGGTGACACTTAAGCAGGGCTTTGTTGGGATACGGGCCATGATTGTGGTGGGATACAAAGTTGTACTTAACAATCTTCATGGTGCCTTGATACTCGATCATGCAGTAGCATTCCTCACAGGGATACCACTGCCAGTGGAGAAGAAAAAACATATTTGGAAATGTGTGCCTTAAAAGAAAAAAAAAAAAAAAATTCCCTGGTAGGTGACATGAAGACATGCCAGTCATTGTTTCTTCCAGTGTTTCTTTAGTCCCAGCCTCCAAACTCCTTCAAAACAATTTGCAGCAGTATCCATTCTGCCCAGGCACCCATACAGAACCTGTGCTGACGTTAGCACCACTCAGCTGTTCTTTGTGGCCTGTTCTAAATTGCACTGTTTCCTTTAATTTTGATTTTTTGATGCCTTCACTGAAACCTGGTTTGATGTAATTTTTTTAATCCTCTGACTGGAAAGATCTTGTTCTACTTCTTGTTATAAAGGAGTGTTTAGACTTCATTGCCTTGCATTGGTAGGTTGGTTTGTTGCAGGAATTCAAACAACAGTGTTCGTTTAGCAAAAAACTAGACCACTCATACTGGCAATATTGAATTGGATAAGAAAGCTTTAAAAAATCACCAGCTTCTCATCTGGTAGTGCTCCAATGAGTTAAAACCATGTAAACTTTCTTAATAAAAGTCCATACTTTTTTCTTCTATTTTTTTCCCTTCAAAAAAAGGCAATGTAACTGCTGACATAATAGATGAAAGGAGTATTTGATGAGTTTTGCTGCTTCTATGCCAAAGCAAGATAATTCAGTCCATCCAAAAAGATGAGAACTTAAAATTATCTAAGTGTTTGTTCTGTATCTGCTGAATATGTGTGCTGCTTTTGGCTGGTTTGGCTGGGTTTTGGTAGAATAAATTTTCTTCATGGTCATTAGCATGGGGCTGTGTTTTGGATTTGTCCTGGAAGAAGTGTTGATAACACAGGGATGTTCTTGTTGTTGCTGAGCTGCACTTGCCTGGCATCAAGGCCTTTTCTGCCTCTCACCCCAAACCACCAGTGAGGAGTTTGGGAGGGCACATGGAATTCTGAGAGGACACAGCCAGGACAGCTGATCCCAGCTGACCACAGGGATATCCCGGGGCACATGGTGTAGATGACATTTGTCTTCCCAAGTCACATCACCCACACTGGAGCCCTGCTTTCCTGGGGATGGCTGAACACCCACCTGCCCATGGGGAGCAGTGGCTGAATTCCTTGGTTTGCTTTGCTTCTGTGTGCAGCCTTTGTCTTCCCTATTAAACCAGCTTTGTCTCGACCCACAAGTTTTGTCACTTTTGTCCTTCTGATTCCCTCTTCCCTATCCCACCAGACCAAAGTGTGAAACGTGGTTGCCAGGTGGAGATAAACCATAAAAGCATCCTCTCTCTCCACGTATATATATATATATATGTGTGTATATATATATATATATATACACTAGCCAAAACTTTAAAGTTTTGGAAGCTTTAATTTTATCACCTCAGGCATTTTTTTCCTGCATGAGCAATCCTTTTGTCCGTGCTTACCAAGAATACATGAAGCTGCAAAATAAACAGTTGTATCATTAATGAACAGATGTACTTGTGCACATTGGTATGTTATCTGCATTTATGCCAGCTCTGTTTCTATAGCAAGATTTAGTAATCAAAGAAGGTCCCTATTTCATGCCATATGGTTTATTAAAATGAAGCCTGGACTCTTTTTTGTAGCTTCAATGAGGTAGTTTCTTGCCAGACCCAGTATCTTTGGCATTCCAAAGTTTTTCTTGTCACCAATACATGTTGGACCACAGCTACATATCAGTAATTTGTAACTAAGTGATATTTAAGTTCAAGTTACATATAGGTAAATGGTTTAGCTTTATCTCAGTGAGGTAAAGACAGGGTGGGTGTGGTAGGTAAGTTCCATGCAATAAACTGTCCAATTTATTCTTCCCAAAGCAAATACTTGTTAGGTAACAACATCCTATTAATAGCAGATTTTAATATTTTCTCTCATAAGTTTCTCTGAACTATTTCAGTTCTTGTTCTGCTGTAGATCCTTGTGGGGTTTTTCCCAAAAATATATCCATATTTGCTTCAATTTTTGAATTTTTATTTACATCTGTTTTCTTTTTCTTAAATCTCTTTGGCATCTCTGCATTTCCCTAGGAGCCCTTAGCCAGAATTTAAGCTAGAGGTTAACATTCATATTTGAGACCACACATACTTAACAGTACTTTAAAGAATGATGAATCCTACAGAGAAAAAGAAAATTGTTGGTAGAACAATTTTAAGCCCTCACTGTTCGAAAATCTTCTGTTCCTTGCCTCATATCCTACTGTTTTCCTCTAAATTCCCTCCAGGTTACTGGGAATGGAGACAAAAGCTATGACTGCCTTTCAATGGGTCAATCCTAATGCTGTTGCCATCAAAGTGAAGATTTAATAAAAACAAGACAATCTAAAACTCAATTGCCTGTACTACCTCAGAATTCATCTGTGGAAACCATGTTTAGCTTTTGTTTCCCCTTTCAAATGAAGGGTGAGTTCTCCTTATCTGCAGAAGCAGTGAGAAGGCAGAAAGAAAGAAAGAAAAATACCATAATTTTGTAACACCATGACAAAGTGCTTAATAAAAATGACCTTTTTAAACAGTTAAGCAGTAAGTGCTGGTGAATAGAACAGCAGTGCCAGTCTTCGTGCCAAGCTGAGCTGATATCTGGTGTTGGTACCTGTGAGATTTTCTTACACGCACAGTTTAGATGTAAGAGAAACACAGATCCTGGATGCACAGGTGTACTGGCAAAACGTTGTCCCAGGTGAAGAGCTGACATGTATTTACCTCTCACAACCTGCTGTCCCTGCGTGCCCCAACAGCTCCATCCATGCGCTGGTGGGGCCGAAGGAAGGTGCCTGGCTATCTCTGATGCCTGTGGGGCAGCGGGCGCGGTTCTGCCTCGCTCCGAGCAGCCCTATCCAGGCCTGCCCCGCCCGATCCTGCCCTGCCCGGCGGCTGCGCCTGCTCCGCCCGGCAGGACGGGCTGGATCCTGGGCACCCGGGGCCGGCCCGGCTGCGGCGGTGGCCGGTGGTGCCCGCTGCTTCCTCGCCCTTTCCCGCGGAGCAGCGCCTGACCCCCGGCGGGTGTGTATGGGTGTGTGGGGTGTGGTGGGGCGGAGGTGTCTGACACTCGTACTGCGGTTTCCGAAAGAATAAAAGGGGTCGGTGAGGGATGCTCATGGATTCACGGTGTATATCTGTATATATCTGTATATATCTGTATATATCTGTATATATTCACGTATACTCTGTACATATACTCTGCGCGCTCAGATGTACACGGTGCCTTCCCTCCCTGTCGGTGCCTAAAGCGCTTGCCTTCCCCGCTGCTTCCCTCCACAATGCCCTCGGGCGGCTGGGGGTTCGCCTCTGTAGAAGAGGGAAGTTCCTGCTCTCCCCCAGTGCCCCAGCCGAGGCGGACAGCTGGAAGTTGTCCCGGTGGAAGCCGCAGGGAGGGCGCAGGACGCCCGGGACGCCGGGCTGGGCACTGCGGGCGTTGGGGCAGACGCGGCAGGGTGAGCAGTCTCCTGCTCTGGGCACTATGGGCAGATCCCTCCCACTTACGGCCAATTTGGGTAAGGAAGGTGAAATGCGGAAGTTGCCACCCAGAACTGTCAGTGGATCGTCGGGTTTTTAGCCCGGGAGCACGCAATTAAGAAAAATAAATAAATGAAGTAAAGCTGCCCTTGGTGCGTTCAGCCAGTCTCTGTCCTCGTCGGCGGCCGACACCCGCGGCTGCTCGCCCGTATGGCGACGCTACCTGCCGCAGACAGGAGGGCGTTCGCCCTGAAAATCAACAGGTAAGCGGCTTTCCTCGTATCCCTGGCCGGGATATATCCCTCAGCCTGGCCAGGACAAGCGAGCGGGCGGCGGGAGTGGGGGGGGACGGCTCCTCCCCTGGAGACCCCCGGGGCGGAGAGCCGTCTGCCGGCTCCAGATAGCCGGGCAGCCTTCCACGGGCACCGCTCCGCCCGCCCGCTGCTCCTGCCCGGGGTACAGACCCGGGCTGCGCTGCTGCTGTGGTGTTGGCTCTTGTCTGGTACTCAGGCAAAGCCGGCTGTGGGTCCGTGCCCTCTGGCAGGGAGGTGACCCTCCTCTCACTCCAGGAGTTTGTTCCCCGTCTGTTCTGTCCGAAGAAGTCCCGAGTTCTTTGGAGGGGGCGGGGCAGGGGATTGAGGTTCCTCTTCACAAGAAGCGGCAAAATTATCCCTCTAAATTAGCACTCTGGCAAATGAGGAGTTTATGTAGGGCTTCAATACTGCAATGACATACATCCCCGGATTTTTTTTTTCGTTCTTTCATCTCTGATAAGGAAAAGTCCCCTGATGACTGAAAATATATCTCCCAGACTCGCTCCCTGAACCAAATAAATTAGAGTTCAGCTGTTGGAACACCATACTCTTGAGACTAAACTTTCTGTCTGATAGACTTCTGTGTCTTTTGCTAGGGAAGTGCTGACTCTCAGTCTGTGCTCTGTGGTGGCAGTAAGAAACCAAGGCAATTTTTTTCGGATTGTTAGGTTAAAGGAAAAAAACAGGCCTCCTTTTCAAGAGTCTTGTTGTCTGAGACCAAAACTGTGTTTCCAGGGTATTGATGTAAGTACCAGGTACCTCAGTTTGCTGGCACATAAAAGAACAAATAGCATAATGGTAATATAAACCGAGGATAAGTCTCTGTGCCAGAGAGAAAACTATGCAGAGAGAAACTCCACCTCCTCAGCAATTTGTTGGAAGACATGGGGTTTGCAGTCAGGGAGGATAAAATTAGCTCCTCTGTGATTGTGCCTTTCTCATGGCAGAATGTGCATCTGTGTACCTTTCTGTATCCTTTGGGAATTTATTTTAAATTTATGGTGGAATATTCACAAGAGTGAGACACCATATTTGGAAGCTATCAGATGAGCAGCTCATGAGAGGATCATGCCACAATTCCTGATCATTTGGAGACTTGCTTGAAAAGAAATCATAACTAGCTGATGTTTACAGAGTTGGAGTTATTTTCTTTCTTCCTATTTTTAGGGTCAGCTTTTTGGCAGCTTTCCCTAGCTTTGGTGATGGTCACTGTTCATCTCTATGACTAAAGCCTTACAAAGTAGTGGAGTCATAACAATTAGTTCAGCTTCATTTCACAAAGGTTCATAAAAGTTCTGCTAGTAAGAACTGTTGTGAAATTAAATTACTGTTACAATTTTTTAAAATTTCTTTTTCTTTTGAATCAGTAGTGAAATGGTATTGTTCATAGCAAGTTAAATGTTTAAATATATTATAAAACTATTCTGAATATGATTCTGATTTAAGAGTGTGTCCTTTTATTTTGTGAGCATGGATATTCTCTTTTACACTTCATTTTATTCTCTTTTATCAGTAGAGTAGATTTTTTAGAAGGATATTTTGTTTCCCTTTCTTCAAAGGACCAGGACATTTTTATATGCCTCCAATGCAGTTTGTACTGCTGACAGAAGAGTGATAGATCTTCACAAGAAGATCTTCACATTTTTAATGTGGTAGTTTGGATTTTTTTTTTAAGTTTTCAAAATCAGAGGAATAATAGGTCAGTGTGTTAGGTTTCTTGACTGTACACAAAAGGCTAATTTACAGCTGTAAAATTTTGTTTCTCTTCAGAGTTTGTGACTTCTTCAAAATGCAATTTGTAGTGGAAGCTGAACATTACTGACAAGGCAAGATTTTCAGGAGTTAGTACATTACCTCCATAATTTCTTTGCATTCACTACAAATTTGCATGCAAAACTCTGCCCTTTTTTGTCCACTCTTTCTCTTGCCAGTGATTTATGTAAGCTATATACTGTTTTTATGAGGATCAGCAGAATTTTAGGCTCTGTTCTGCCTGAACATCATCCACCTCCCTGCCAGTAACAGAAGGTGTACCCTGGTGTGTTTGGTGAGCCGTGACAGATATCTGACCAACCTATGAACTCTGTTCTGTAAAAAATTAGCAATAACATGATACAGAATGTCTTAGTGGTCTCATTATGATTTAAATTTAGTGTGGGTTCATGAGCACTGGAGTTGCAGATGTTTCAGGAACAGCTGTTGCATGACAAGCAACACATTTGTTTAGGGGTAGGTCAAATTTTAAATACAGGCCTTCAAATGCCTCCAAACTCTTGTATCCAACCTGCCCACGTAACCATGTTTTCCTATCACTTTATTCTTCCTTCCACCCATCTGGTGTCTGCTGCCCCAACCTGTTGCTTCCTGCCTTTTTTTGATCCTGCAAAGACTTGCACATGTATTTTTAATGCATGTGTGTGAGAAGTTCCTTCTGCTTTAATAGGATTGTTTATGTGAATAATGATGTTCATTTCCTATGTAGAAGTAAAGGAACAAATTTTTAGTGCCCCTCAAGTCAGCATGACACACAAAAAGCCAGATAATCCTTGCTGGGTTTAATTCAAGATAGTAATTAGAAGATATCTGGATCGTGCAGTGTAAATGTGTCTACTTTCCAATCACAGTATTCATACCCAGGAATCAAGTAAGTTAAAAAATAATTTTGTAAACCACTGAGGAGAAAACAGCTCACCATTGCTAGAAATGTGGGCTCTAAGATGTACCAGCTGAGCAGTATGGGTTTGACAGACCAGAAAAACTGAATTTTAATCAGTTTGTCTTGGCAGTGTGTTGGAATAAACACAACATTAACAGAAGAGATCACCTATTTTTACTATTTTTGTTTAGCTAGTGCAATGCACTGTCTTATCTTTCACACAGGTCTTGCAGTAGTAATTCTTTGGTTTGACTTCAGGTGAAGAAAATTGTACTTCAAGCACCTTGCTGGGGCCCTGTCACCAATGCTCCACATTCAGAACATTTCAACACCCAAATTACAAAACAGGTTATCAAGAACAGCAGTACAGGTCCCTAACATATCACTTCACTTTCAGTCATCTGACTCCTGCAATTAAAAACCCTCCCAATAGGCATACTCCTCAACTGCCTCTACAGACAACAGTTGTATGAATTTCACAATTATTACATAAGAAATTTTCAACATTCATTTCTGTAATTTCATTTCCTTGTCCCTGAAATTGCCCGTTGTGAAACAAACTTAGCTTTTCCTGTTCCCCTCCCTGGCCCTGCTGCCCACTCTGCTCTGGATGCAGCCCAGGCTCCCTGGGCCTTAAGCACATACTGCTGGGTCATATCCAGCTTTTCATTCATCTGTACCCTCAATTCCTTCTCTGGAGAACTGTTCTTAATTCATTCATCTCTCAATGTGTACAGGTCTTGGTGGTTGCCCTTAACATATTCAGTGCCTTGCACTTGGCCTTGTTGAACTTCATCAGGTTCACATGAGCTCACTTCTCAAATCTGCCAGGATTCCCTTCCCTTCCATCAAGTGAATCAAGTGAAGTACTCAGCTTGATGGGGCACTCAGTCCCACCATGTATGTCATTAATTAAGTTATTAAGTAGTGTTGCTCCCTCTACTTACCCCTGAGGAACTGCTCTCATTACTTATTACATTTTGGACATTGCACATTTATTGCAGACCAAACAAGGAAGCTGTCAAGCTAGTTCCTTCTCCAGCTAAGACTCCATCCATTAAATACATCTCTCTAATTTAGAGGTGAGGAAGTTGTGGGGCACCATACAGAAATTCAGGTGGGTAACACCAGTTGCTCTTCCCATATTCACTGATGCAGTCACTCCTTTGTAGAAGGCCACGACCTGAGTCCAGCACAGTCTGCCCTAGGTGAAGTTGTATCCATGTGCTCCATTATAGCTTTCAGGATAATCTGTTGCATGATCTTACCAAGCACTGAGATAAGGGTGACTAACACTGTTCCTGGATACTGGTTTTGTTTGCAAACTGTTTAATCTGGCTACAGGAAATAAATGCTGGCATATACAGAATTATCACTATGCTTTTTTTCATCTTTCATTCAACTTTTTCCATTTCTTCAGCTGACTACAACGTGTTTCTTTCCAATTGTCCACAGCATTTATCTCCCATTTCTGGTTCACAGGGACAGATTATAAACTGACCAAAGTATCTGCTCAGTTCTTTCACAGAATCACAGAATAGCTGAGGTTGGAAGGGACCTCTGGGGGTTATCTTGTTCAGACCTTCTGCTCAAACAGGGGCATTTAGACCTAGCTGCCTGTGGTCAAAATCCAGTTGGATTTTGAAGGCCTCTAAGAAGGCAGACTCCACAATTTCTTTGAGCAACCTGTACCAGGGTTCAGTCACCCTCATGGGAAAAAGATGTTTCACATGGAATCTCTCAAGTTTCAGGATAGGCCCATTGCCTCTAGTTCTGTCACTGAGAACCATTGAGAAAAACCTGGCTCTGTTTTCTTTACTCTTTTAGCCCTTTATATATTTGTATAAATTGATAAGATCCCCCCAAGCCTTCTCTTCTCCAGGTTGAATGGTCCCAGCTGTCTCAGTCTTTTCCCACGAGAGAGATGCTCTAGTCCCTTGTTCACCTTAGTCACCCTTGGCTGGTCTCTCTGCAGTATATCCATGTCTCTCTTGTAACTGAGGAGGCCAGACTTGGACAGAGAACTCAGGTATGTCTCACCAGCAGAGGTGAGAGGATCAGAGCAGAGGGCAAGGATCAACTCCTTCAACATGCTGGCAGTACTCTGTCCAGTGCACCCTGGTATAATATCTGGCTTTTTTGCAATCAGGGCATATTGCTGGCTCATGTTCAACTTTGTGGAAGTCATCGTCTCCTAGAATCAATGTCGTCATTCTCCTCTAGGACCTCTGATGCTTCCTGCAAAGCTCTTTTCCAGCTGAGTGAGCTGAGTGCCTTCCAGCATATATAGGTGTATGGAGATGATCCAGGTGCAGGACTTTGCCTAGTTGAACTTCCCAAGGTTTCCATCAGTCTGTTTCTCCAGCCTACTGAGTTCCCTCTGCTGCATCAAGGTCATGCTGCACTCTCTTCCCACTTCTGTGTCATCAGTAACCTTGCTGAAGGTACATTCTGCCCTATCATTCAGATGATTATTGAAGATATTAATCAGCATTGGATCCAGTATTGACCCCTGACTTTTAATGCTAGTTTATACACTCCAGCTGGACTTCTTGCCACTGATCATCACCAACTGTTCAGGAAGTTTTCAGTCCAGTTCACTGTCTGCTCATCCAGCTCATACTTCACCAGCTTTAGACATTATTCCTTTAGACAGATGAAGAACCCCATCTCTTCACTCCAAGCTGGTTTTTCCTAGCTTGTGGCATCATTGTCTTGGTGTCTTCTGGATTTGTATTCAGCATAAAGAATAGATTGCACATGGCTCTAAAGCAGGTGAAGAGAGGGGAGAGAAGCCAGGGTGCTCTGCAACTTCACATGCTGCCCATGAAGACCAGTCCCCACTGCAGCCTCTGCACATTGATGCTTTACCTTCCACTGCCCACTGTTTGAAATCAAGGCAGTTTGAGGGAGCAGAAATGACAAAAAGGACTCAATACCATGGTTTCATCCCTGCTCTATCAGTTACAGATGCTCACAGCACATGGACAAGGAAATAGTCATTAAAAGATGACTTGTCCCCTAGGTGTATTGACCTGCATGCCATAATTCTGGGACATTTTTATGGGTAGTCCTCCACTGTAAGGGGGAGACGTAAACTAGCAGGAGTGGATTGTAAATCAGTTACAGGAGTAAGCTGAAGAAGAAAGCAACATAATATGTCTAGATTGTGCGATAGGGTAATAATTGATATTTTTGTTAAAAATTCCTGTAAGCATCTCCCCGTTTTTGAAAGGTAAGATTATTCAGGATTATGCCTTTACTACATTTGGCATCATAGTGTCCATCACAAAGACTAAAAGCCCTTTCCTCTGGCATACTCTGCAAAAACTGCAACATTTCATGCCTAAAATATATGTAACTTTTAGGAAGCAGAGAATAAATAGAAAGAAAATGCCCCTATAACTACTTTTCAGAGGGTACTGGTGCCTTTGGTTATTCACAGTGACTTACTTTTTGGTTTTTATTGATTGCCCTTTCTGGAGTCATCTGCCTGCCTTAAAATGAAGGTGATAGTAGCCACTTAAGTAGGAGGTTGATGACAAACACAGTCCCACCCAGTTATATCTCTGTGAAAAATTACAAGTGCAGGAAAGATAGGCTCCATAATACAAGTGTACACTTTATCAGCTGGTGGGCAGCTGTAGAAACCCTGTCTTTAAGGAACAGTTAGTCATGCAAGCAGAATACTGTTGTTGCAGTTGAGGCAGATGTTTCTGGCAGCTGGGAAGCTCTCTAACTGCAACTTCATACTCAAATAGGGTTTATAATATAACCATCTATTTTCTATTACAGTTGTTAAAGCTTATTTTATACAGCACTTATATATCTGTGCAATCAGATGTAATAATATCCTGTAATAATCAGGATATTATTATATCAGGTGTAATAATCCCTGTTCCATGATTAGAGTAATGGATTTTTGCTTTTTCTCTGGGAGATGACTGCTGAGCTTGAAAGAGACTTTAACCTCTGAGCAAAAAAGCTCAGAAAAGTATTTTAACATAATTTTTTGAGATCTTGTGTCCCTCCAGACTTCAGACATGTATGTGCATGGTAAAGCCTAGCTTGCAATTTATGATGACTTTTTTATGTAGCAAGGAAATCCTAAGCTTACCAAAGGAAAATATATACAAATAAGAAACATCTTTACATGTCCACCAAGTCCTATGAATGAATATTTCTTATTCATTGTTCCAAACAGTTGTCATTTTCAAACGTGAAGTGAAAACGAGCAAGAAAGAAATATTTAATGTTGTATTTTATACCTTCTACCATTTTCAGGTTTTATGGTCATTAAAAATTACAGTTCATGAGCATGAGTCTATGTAGTTGTCCTTTTTTATTCCGACTTGACTGTTTCTTTTAATTTGATTTGAGAAACCCATACCAAACTTTACCATTATCTGCAGCAGTAGGAAAAAGTGTAGTCTGTGAATGTGCTTATCTGATAACACAATTATACTGAAAGTTTGCCATTGTAAATGCAGTTACAGAAAAATAGGCCCACTCCTAACCAGCTCTTGGGCCAAGTTCATATAAAAAGTCCCTAATATCTTTCCTCATGAGTTTTGTAGAATTATACTTGCACATGATGAGTCACAGTTTTCTGAGCTTTGGTAATATGGAGATCTTTTACAAGGGAGTCAGCACATCTGGACTCAATATTAGTATTTTCCCCTGAAGTTAAGCAAACTGGGTTAGATAAGTGCATATATTATTTCATTTGTCACATGATCTGAGCCTTACAAAGATAATAGTATCAAGACCTCGTGTTTAGACCATTGAGTAAAATGTTACATTTCTTCAAGCTTTTCCAGATGCTTCAGTTTGTAACTTACAATATAAAATGTATTGCATATTCCACATATGTAAGAGTGTGTAATAATGAAATTTGTACATGTAAAGACAACCAGCAGATACAAAAATATTATTTTTAACAATAGTCTTTAATACATGCCAGATTCTGTGAACATTCTGATTTTTAAGAGTGTGAGGAAAAGATCCAGCTTTCAAATGTATCTTAGATACTGCTTTGGCTTCTGCTGAAGTTCAATCAAAATTCCCTGTTCTAAAAGCAGTAGTACCTCTTCATGTGCTTGAAAGTGGGCCAATTATTTTTTCAGGCATACTGTCCTAGTAAATGATCCTACTTTTCTCGTTCAACTTAGCTCTAAAGAAAAAAATGTTGTTCCAAGAACTGACCAGAAAAACAACGCAAAAACAAACCCTCATGTTTTTCCATATCAGAACAGTCACACTGAAGCTCCACAAATCTGTGTTCTTAGGAAATGAGGGGCCAAAATATTAACAAAAATTATTTTTCCTGTTCTATCTCATTTGCCTTATTTCCTCCTCTGGCCTTTCATGTACTCAGTATTAAAGACACTTCTATGAATATATTATGAATTTATTTGAAGTTGACAGCCCCTTTTTTGCTAGTTGATAAAAATACCAACTTTGACCTTGATAAAAAAAAATAAAAACAACCCTATAGGAGCAAAAAGAATTCCCCCTGAATGACATGTACATAGTCTTTATTTGAATATTGTTTATTATTGTTGTTAGTGTCTGACTTTTTCCACTTAGTATCAATAATTGTTTCTTAGTATAAACTAAACGTGAAAACAAAGCACAAGAACTATTAAACTTAGTACAGGTTTTACAAAATTATCTGTATTGCAGTAGCATTTTCTTAGTGAAGCCATTTGGATGCTCAGATAATACACATTAGCTAGACTTTAAGTCTTTGAACTTACTTCATAATAATTTTGTTATATATTGGTGGAACAGTGCAGACAAAACAAAAATCTAGAAGAGTAAACTACAATTACTCTATTACTTTCAAATCATGTATAAAGAGAGAGTGGCACATTCAATCATTACTGGCCTTGAAATTGCCATTATCACTGTTATTGTAAAGAATGTAAGCTTTTGGAAGACTTCTAAACAGGAAAGAGGAAGGAAGGAAGGAAGGAAGGAAGGAAGGAAGGAAGGAAGGAAGGAAGGAAGGAAGGAAGGAAGGAAGTTATGCCCTAACTACAAAGTTTTGCAATGGAATATAGACCTGTATGGTTTCCTGGAGGCTGTAGGCGCACATTTGTTAAAAAGTTTTTTCAGACTTCTCAGTTTACAGAAAATAATAGGGCATCAATTTGACCTTTAGCACTTCAAGCAGAGAGTGTTCTGAGCCAAACACAGAAAATTGTTCTTAGATAAACTGAGGTTAATCTATTCAGACTGAAAGTATATATTGCTGTGTGCTGGCAGATATTAAGGCAGTGGGGATAACAAAGGAATTCTCGTGTTTGTGCATGTATTTGTCTTCTGTTAGCATCATTAATTAGCATCAAATAAATAGATATTAATTAAAAATTTTCTGTTGCATTTATAAGCTATCATGACCAGTTTAAGTCCATAATAGGATGACAGATGACATTGATTTATACTTTCTGCTTTCCAGGAGGTACCACTAAACTGTCATGTAAAACCTCACACCTTAAATCCCTTTCATTGCAAGAGCCAAACAGCCGACAATGCATTGACATTGTCTTCTCAAATGTTATATCATAGCTGTTCCTATTATCCATACAGTGATTAAAAACTGCATAAAGGCCTTGTTCATCAGGACCAAGTCATAGGGTTTTGGTTTCTTTACATGTCCAGGATTAGAAGATTATTTTTATCAGGGCTCATGTCTCTTCCCAAGGGAGAAACAGGAAAACAGAAGGGCAGGGAAAAATCTTCGCTGAATAAATATCACGCATGACCTGAAAAGAAATAAAAATTGAGCTCTTGCCCATTTTACTTTGTAACAAGCTGACAGCACAATTAAGTCAACAGTCTCATCCTCTGGATTTTTTTCTTTGTTCCCACACCATCCCTTGTAAGAAGACTGCTGTTAAATTCCAACAATCTTGAATAGGATCTTTATTGCTTTAGCTGATACGGAGTCTTAATGTGGTGGACCCCAAAGTGGGTGTGTGCCAGAGGGTGTACAGCCTACCTGAGCCAACAAGGAAACTGCAGCAGCTCAGATCGACCACTGCTGTAAACAGTGACTAACAAAGAGGAGCTCTTGGTGCCTTAAGGACTAATTAGAAACTTAGAAGAAAAACAGGCAGTTCCACTGTCAGTAGAGAACAGGAGATCTAAGTGAGATTCCCATATTTGCTAGTTAAAGATCTGGATCGTTGCCCAAAACTTTGTGTGTGTTTGCGTGTGGGAGTGAAAGAGAGAGGTAGGTAATTGTTATATTTTTCTCTTCTAAAAAGCTTTTTAGTTGCTTGTTTTCGGTTGTAACTAGAGAAGTTTAATCTTAGGCTCAGAAAAGAGCAAAAACTGGTTATGACTTTTCTTTGCCAGTGTCAGATGAAAGGGATTATTCTTCAGGGTAGCCAAGACTGGATATTTTACCCGTTAAGTAAAAGTTTTCGCTACTTTTTTTTAGTGATTCTGCCATCCATGAACGTTTAAGTGTGAATGTTTCTGTCTTTGGGGATAGTTCTTGTACTCTATTTTTTATTGATTGATTGATTTTCATATTTCCTTGCTGTCTAACTGCATATGCAGCTCTTGCAGAAGACAACTTCAGTCTGCTGGAAGGGACTGTAAGGTTGTTAAGGATTACCCTTTCTGCCTCCCCTCCAATAGTAAGTAACTTCGGAGAACTTCATCCTGTAGGCCTGTGAAGCATACTTTTAAAATTAGTTTTTTTCTTATGAAGTTTTCAGATTTTCAGTTAATGGGTGATCTTTAAAGCTGTTCTCTTTCTCTTTTATTTTAAAATTGTTTTTCTCTGTTTAAATTTTCATATCATATACATAACAAAATACCCATTGTGCTTGCTTTTAAATTACATATTTCAAAGACGGATGTCACCAAGCAGAATTTACAGTGAAACTGCAGAACCTGCTTTATGTGTTATAAGTATTCATATAATTTTAATTATAGAACCAGCAATGTTCAGCTGTAGATCTAACATGTGTTAGAGGAAGAAAATAAATGGCTGCTTTATTTTCCTTTCCTGATACCTCATCTGGCCTGAACTAATAACACAAATCTCCAAGCTCATGATCCTTCAGTGAGCTCTGTCCTGAGAAACAGTCCAGAATCTGACCTACAAGATGAATTTAATTTTAAGAACCTCCAGGTGTAGTCTGTTACTTTGGTTACACTGTTAATATGTTATGCAAACTGTATGCTTTGCATTGGAGAGCATTTGTGAAACACAGACTATGTCTCAGCTGTTTGTTAGCAGTTGCTGGAGGTTTATATCTACCTGTGGGACAGACACCGATGAAATTGAGATTGAAAAGCACCAGTTTGGAGTTTGGGTTTTGTTTTGGTTGGTTGTTTTTATTTGGCTGCCCTCCAGTCCTGTCTGGGTGGGTCAGGAAGTCTGGTGAGTTCCATCTTTTTCAAGAATTGCACCAGAGAAGTATGTCGTCATCATTCAGGGGCCAAGACACCTCAGAGTGGGGAAATCAGTTCCAATTGATGTTATTTTGCTCTGACACTGTGGTTCAGCCAAGGACCTAAAATTCAGAAAATCTCAGTATGCTGTCATCTGCCATCTTTCTGCAGGTTTGCACCACCTTTTTACATGCCATGTGAATGTTGACAAACTGAATTCACCAGTGACCTTTGTGGAAAAGTCTTCACCAAATCTACACCTTTTTTTTTAGCTAGTGAAAAGGAACAGCTATCAATATCAGTGATCAGTGGAGCTGTTAACACTGCTGAGTACCATTGGTCTTTGAAAGGGTTGCAGTTTCCCAGATGCTGTTTTCCAGGTAGTTCAGGGACATCAGGAATGGGCTCTTGTCACTGTGCAATCACAAGATGGCTGCTCAGAATCACAGAATGGTTTGGGAAAGGACCTTAGAGGTCATCTAGATCCAACCACCCCCTTCATGGGCAGGGACACCTTTCAATAGGCCAGGTTGCTCAGAGCCCCATCCAATGTGTCTTGAGCACTTCCAAGGTGTTGCATGCACAATTTCTCTGGGCAACCTGTTCCAGTACCTCACCACCCTCTGTGTAAAGGATTTCTTCCTAATATCTAATCTAAATCCTCTATAATCTTACAACTGTTGCCCCTTTGTCATATCACTATTTGTCTGTAGGAAAAGTCACACTCCCTCTTTTTGACTTGTTCCATTTAGGTAGTAAAAGGCTCTTATAGTCTCCTCAGAGACTTCTCCAGGCTGAGCAACTCCAGGTCTCCCAGCCTTTTTAGGAGAGACACTGCAGTCCTCTGATCATCTTCATGACTCTCCTTTGGACTTGCTACAACAGGTCTGTGTTTATCATGTGCTGAGGACCCTGGACCTGGACTCAGTATTCCAGGCAGGTCACAGAAGAGCAGAGCAGAGAGGCAAAATCCCCCTCCCTCAGCCTACTGGCCATAGTTTTTTGGATGCAGCCCAGGATGCAGTTGATTTTATGTGCTGTGAGCTGGGTCATATCCAGCTGGGTCATGTCCAGCTGGGTCATGTCACTGCTGAGTCACGTCCAGCTTTTCATCCAGGAGAACCCCCAGGCCCTTCTCTACAGGGCTTATCTCAATGAGTTCTCCCAGTCTGTACTCATATCTGGGACTGTCTTGACCCAGGGGCAACACTGCACACTTGGATTCATATGATTCCCATGACTCATGAGATTCCCATGGACCCACTGCTTAAGCTTGTCCAGGAGTCTCTGGATGGCATCCCTTCCTTCTGTTGTGTTAACTGCACTGCTCAGCTTTGTGTCATCTGCAAACCTGCTGAGGGAGCACTCAGTGTCACTGGTGGTGTCATTGGTGAAGATACTGAAGAGCACCAGTCCCCAGACAGAGCCCTGAGGAACACCACTCCTCACCACCCTCTACCTGGAGGGTCCACAAGAGCCATTGACAGCAACTCACTGGCTGTGTCCATCCAGCAAATTCCTTCTTCACTGAACAGTCTATCCATCACAGTCACGCCTCTCCAATTTGGAGATAAGCTGTCACATGGGATAATGTCACAGAAACCTGGGTACATGGCATCAGTAAGTCTTTTGTTGTTCACCATTGCAGACACTGCATCATACAAGGCCACCAGGCTGATCAGGCACAATTTGTCCTTAGTAAAGCTGTGCTGGCTACCTTGGATCACCTTGTCTTGCATGTGCCTTAACACTGCTTCCATGAGTATCTGCCCCATGATCTTCCCAGGCACAGAGGTGAGGCTCACCAGTCTGTACTTGCCTCTGTGTTCCTTCTTTCTCCCCTTTTTAAAAATGAGATCAATGTTCTCCTTTTTTCAGTCAACCAGGATTCTACTTGACCACCAGGACTTTTGAAATATAATGGAGAATGGCTTGGCCAGAACACCAGCCAGCTTCCTCAGGACACTTATAGTGTCCTGGTGCTGTTGCAGTGGGAACTTTCTTCCTAATACTTTACTAGAGCTTTCTTGCTTCAATCTAAGCACATTACTTATTCTTCGTCGCTCTAGGGACATGAACTGTTCACTATTTTCTTTACATATTGCTATCTTTTACGTAGTCAAGGACAACTGCTGTCTCCTGCCAGTCTTCCTTTTTGCAGCACAACTGGTTTTTTCAGTCATTCCTCCTGGGTCATCCTTGCCAAAATTTTTAACCTTCTGACTGCTATCTTTTGAAGCCTTTTAAAATTTATTGCATCTTACTCTGTGTTGTTGTGTGTACATCAGCACAAGTATGTCTCACTGACTTCTGTTAACAGAAATGGCATCAGTTTCTCCTCACCTGTGGTACTTTTATTGGTAAGTGTCCCAGTATCCTCCCTCAGTCTTTCTTCTGTGATGTGGCTATTTCTTTTGAGAGTTACTTTCACTTTTTTTATCTCTGCAGTTGTTTTTTGTTCTTCCTAAGTTTAGAGGTTTACATTCATCTTTATTGAATCTAGCTGATTTCATAATTTAAAATATTTTTTAAATACTATTTTTAAAATTCTCACAATTCCTCCTGGGTTGATGCAATGCCCAGATTTTTGTCCCATGTTAGCTGTATAATCATCCATGTTGTAAAATAAAGTATGGACTGGAATTAGATTGAGGAAAAATTAAATTGCTTCTCACAGTAAAATTTCCTTGCAATCTTCTTTTGAACTAATGATGGCTGTGCCTTGAGTATGTTTTATTAACAAGATGTGAGCCCTTTTACAACCAGCTGTGGTGAATCCATGTAGCTGCTCTCTCTGCTTATAGAAATGTCATGAGGGACAGTATCAAGAGCCTCACTGAGCCAGTTAAACAATCACAGAAAAGCATTACATTGGTTTTATGTGACTGCTCTTAGATAAATCCATATCATCTGTTCATCATTTCCTAGTAATTGCCAATAATATACCAGTAACTGCAAAACTTTTTGGACCAGAATTTACTCTGGTCCACATTTTCTAGTTGCCCACCATACACTTCATCCTCAGACTATTAATAAACAGGCATGTCTAAGGTGATGTACATTTTGATGTTAAGTGCAATTTCATGGTCCCCTTGCTTCAACTAAATGGAAATCACAGAACTTTTTCTCAGATTTTTCAGGGACTGCTTTGCATTTATCCTTAACCACTTGCCTTTCCTTGTTTTTTAGCAGATAGACCATTGTTACAATCAAAGACCATTGTTACAATCAAATATGACTGTAAAGCTTTTCTCAGAATCAGACAGGCCTGTTGTACAGGCAAGGAAGGTAAAGTATAGCCAGGCATAGGTGGACTGCAGCTTCCATGAAAGCTAAGACATGACATAGACTAAATGACTGTATACTACCCTTTTCCTGAGGGTACACCAATAGTGCCCAAGGCAGCTCTTTGATCAGAAAACAGGCATGTCACAGACAACAGCCATTCTGGCATTATCAAAGAGACATCTAGTAGGACCTCTGTTTCCACCTTAGTTCTCAAGTTTTCAAAAGTTTCCATGTAGATCTCTGAATGTTACACCCACCTTTCCCCCATGTTGGTGTGATTAATTTGTGCTTTTGGTTCTTTTAGCAGTTGGGACTTTCCGTTAATCCTGGCAAATCTAGGCAATAATTTCTGAGTTGGTTCAAAACAAATTTTGCTGTCTTCTGTTATTTGTACTGTACTTTCTTCTTATAGTCATTGCAAAACTGTGAACTCAGTGAAATGAACTATTCTTATCTGAAAGTTGCCATTACAGATTACAAATTTTGTCATTCATTGGACTGATTTATTTCTGTTGGTGAGACACTGGAACTGATGTCAGTACTCTTGAGAACTGTATTTGCTCTCAATTAGCTACATTTGCCCAGGCTTTCACCTGGGCAATTTGGCCCTTCGTTCATATATGTGCTTCCTCTTATATTGAAAATTCATATAAGTTCCTCTTTGAAGCATCTGATAACCCCATATTGGATGTAATTTAAAGATGTCTTATATTATGTTTACAGCAACATCTGCAATAGACTGCAACACAGTTTTTATATCTGCTGCTACCTCTACTATTTACATCAGTAACAGATACTTCTGCCCAGGGTAGAAACTAACTCCTTTTGTAGTAGAATAATAATTTTGAATATTTTATGTTTTGTACATACATTCATTATCAGAGATTATTTGCAGTGGGAAATTGAGTAACAATAACCCTGATATTAACGTAAGCAACCTTTCTTTCTAGCATAGGTCTAAGATAATCTACAGAGTGTATAGACTTCGTCACTTTCTCTACATGGCTTCTTGCTCATTAATCATTGAATAACCTTTAAAAGATCTCGGGTTTGATTTTTGGAAAACCACTGATGAGTAGGAAATCCTCTTCCAAATGGATCTCTTTACTTTCTCTGCAATTCTGGCCTTTGTTCTGTCTGTGATTGCTGCTGCCCTCAGATTGGAGCATCCCATTCTCACCTGTTATGGCCTTTTGACCTAAAAGCAAATACTCTCATTTACACAACTTTTATTTTCTAAATCGGGTCTAATACTTCTAATACTTTCAATACCTTCTGTCAGTTGCCTGTTGTTTCATATGAACAGAAATGTATTAAGTGAAATTCAGGGTTTTGTCACGCTCAAAAACGCAGCAGTAAGTGTCACAGAGTGGTACAGTAGTCATAGAGTAGTCAAGAGACCACAAAGGAGAAGTGTGGGCAAAACTGTCCTGCGGCATCCAGTAATTCTAAAATGTCTGTTAATGTTTGCTGGAGTTGAAAGAGTCTCATTTGGAAGGGAGTGTCTTTTTACCTCTGTATTTTCCTTTTTCCCATTTGACTGCCCTGGTGGGTTGCAGGCTGTTGTTTTTACTTGGAATCCGCTTAAATACATCTTGTTTTAAAAGTCTTGTCCTGAGCCCTTATGGTGAAATATAGTGTAGGTGTTTTGTTACAATTTCATGGCTGAATATTCTTAAACTGATTATAATAAATCATACTAAACATTAATTGATTGGTTTCCATGAAAAATGACCACACTATTCTGCTGTATTTTCAGACTGTGTACATTACAAGCACCCTGGGATTTCTGAAGAAATTGGTTCTTGGCTCTGGCTGCTTGAATAGCAATCAGTTAATTGGCACTTAAGAAGTCTTATCCTCAAATGTTTAGCTGATGCAGTAGGCAGATTTTTTAATTCCTTCTTTGGTTTACCTTGGGCTTTTCACAGCAAACTGCATTAGTACTCAAAGTCTGGGCTTACACTGTTCAGTCAGTGGTCTCGTCTTGTTTTTATGCCTTGATCAATTAAAATATTTGTTTATGTGAAGTTCATTTTTATTTCTCTGCTTTATTATTGTATTTTTGCTTTGCAGAAGTGAATCTGCAGGTGTTGCTATGAATGTTGCAGTCACACTTTACTTAAGGCCGAGGTTATTTTTTGTTGCATAGCATTTTTTTTGTTGCATAGCATTTCCCAGTTGTGAGGGCTGCAATATAAAAATCTGTTGGAAGAGTGACAGAATCTTAGTTATACAGGACTACAAATGTTTTAGGAGATTTGCACCAACTACAAACCAAGAGGAGTGTAGACCATTATCAAAATGTATTTCTAAACACTGGGACAGTGTTCTAAATGCTGGCATTTGGAATTTGTACAGGGATAATTGTAATTGTGAGGGGTTTTCTCTGCTTAATTAAAGGCACTCCTCTGCAGAAATAAGAAAGCAGTTTACTCTCCAACCAGGCTGTGCACAATTCTGTCATCGAAGCTTAAGTACCCCTGGCTTTTCTACGTTTCAAGTGGTAAGTTCTGGCTTTATCTTCTTTACACAAGTTTGACATGTACATTGCTTAATGTTTTTAGGGTAAATTAAATGATCTTCTAAGTTGTCTTGTTTTCCACTGGCATCTACCTGAAACTGTTAAAAATAGTCTCTGGTAAGCTGAGGAAATGATGCTTTTGAGAAACATGAGAATGTTCCTTGGAGCCTAGAATAGACAGTCCTTCTACATATTACTATTAATCAAAGTTAATTAGTAGGTGTTGGAGTATATTACATTCTTTCCCTGATAGAAATATTCAACTTCTTCACGTAAATGCTTTGTGTGGTAGTCCTTCTTCTTCCCCCCAGTTTTATATACTGAGCATGATTCCATGTGGTCTGAAATATCCTGTGGTCAGCTGGGGTCACCTGTCCTGACTGTGTCCTTTCCCAGCTTCTTATGCATCCCCAGTCTCCTTGCTGGTGGGGTGGTATGAGGACCACAAAAGGTCTTGGCTCCTTGTAAGCACTGCTCAGCAATAATGAAAACAAATTTTATTATCAACACTGTTTCCAGCACAAATCCAAAACATAGCCCCATAATATTTACTGTGAAGAAAAATCAACTGTATCCATGCCAAAACCAACACAGGTCAATGAATAAAGAGAAAAAAAAAAAAAAGAAAGGTAGGGGCTCAACAAGCTTGACTTAATCCAGTTTCCAGAGCTAGCAGCAGGGGCAGCATGCTAACTGTTTTCCAGAGGTGTAAAATGTGCATATGTAAGTGAGAAATGCTGAAGTGTGTGACAATTGGCATAGGTAAAACTGAGTCAACTGTTACATGTCCCCAAGTAGCCTTCAGCCTTCCACGTGTAATAACCCTCTAAAGAATCATATCATATCATCAGATCATATGATCATAAGTGCCCTTATGACAAAGGGAAAAAAAGCCAGATCTTTTTATTGCCTTTCAGGAGGATGAGTATTCTGCAAGCATACTGTGCCATAAACGAAACTGACTATGATTTTGGCGCTGTCCCTGTCCCTACCCTTTTAATGTTTGACTGTTTTTGTGAGGGCTGATCAGTAGAAGTAGGAAGTCTTTGTGCACCAGTGATTGTGAAAATTTAGATGCAAGGAGTTGCTTCCTGTGTGAGGGCGTCCTGCCACTACTCACTTCCTTAATCTGAAGCTTTGTGATCTTCAGCTTGCTGCTTGTGGTTGCTCAGCTTGACGTGGCCAGGCCCTTTCTTTGGCACGCAGGAAACCACTTGTTCTACACAAAAACCCTGTAGTATTTAATGTACCATTTACGCCGTAGCTGCTGCCATTTTGGGTGTGCTGTCACAATCTGCATGCCCCTAATTTCGTCATCCTTAAAAAGGTATGTTTGTGCTAACGATTTTGTGGCATTTTTCTGTAGAAAATTGTTTTGGACATTTTTATGATATGTGGAAATGGCTTCTTGTTTAAGCCATTTTCTGTGTTTCCTTTGAAAAGTTGCATCAGTTGTTTAGGGAGATCTTTTTCCTCCACCTGCATTTACTTTTTACACTATCTTTTCTTACTTTGGTGTCTAATTTACAACCGTCAAAAGCGCACATTTCTAGTGATTAGATGTTATTGTTAACACTTGAACTAGAAAAAGAGGACACAATGAAATGCAATGGATATGACCTATCAGAATGGAAAAGTGTGGCTTCTGAAAGGAAGTGCAATGTTAATCAAAATTTAGATTAAGTTAGATTAGCAATTAGATTAATATTAAGCAATTAGATTAATATTAAGCAAAACTATTTTGCATGTAAAGTATTGTATCTTCAACTGAAAAGATGTATGCCTTTGTATACTTTAAGCTGTGTTTTACATTAATCTTCTGTGGATTGCTTTTTTAAGAACTAAATTAGAACTAAATATGTTATATATAACTAATATATGTTATATATAACCAATTAGAACTAAATATGTTATATATATTTGTATTTATTATATATTATTTACTATATATATTTTCTACATATTTAGACCTAAAAATCTCTATATAGACCTATTTACATATGTATATACTAACATGCTATGCTTTACCCACTGGCAGTACAGAAGGTGAGCTTCAACCATATTATGGTGACAATTAATAAGAAAACAATAGCAAATAAGGTTTGCTCTTCACTCATAACTATTGATCTGGTATGTTCAGTGCTACACTGTGTGGAAACCAGAGATAATGCTTAAAGTAAAAACCAGCAGAGTATTTTTCTTTGGCTGACTGCCTCATAATTTGATGGACTTGCTGGCAATGTCAAGTTTTCACTTTGGCTAAAAAGAGCAAAGAAAGGTAAAGATTTTTCCCAGAGACGGTGATAATTCAGTGGATGCCTTAAATGTATGGGCAGAGGAGTGAGAGAGACTGTATTTATAGAGAAACTAATATAGTTCCTCTCAAAAAGGGGAACCTGGGGTAGAGGGTGGTACTTAGTCAGTTCAAAGGTCTCCACTAAAATATTTGCAGGAGTATTTACCACATCTGGGTTTTCTGCAGGGGTTTAAATTGGTTTGCTTCTCCTAGATGTTTCCAGCACATTTCTTCCAAATATGCTTCACTTTCTGTAAGATATTTCTGGATTTTTGTTACCTGAAAATCTTCCTCAATTATATTTCCAGAACACTAAAAGGGTTCCAAAGCTTGTATTTACCATTAATTGTTTTCAACACATTTTCTTATCTACTGTGGCTGATGTGGCATATTAAGTGTGAGCCATTTTGGTATAGGGTTCCTGGAGCTTTGCCGTTGCTGAATCTCTATGCGTATTTCATAAATTGAGAAATTCCTCATTGTCCCATTGAGCTAAAATTCCTGATGTTGTAGATATAACAATGGTGTGTGCTGGTGTCACTTCATGCTCTGATGAAATTCCTGTTGACTTCCATGAAAGCCTTGCATAAAGAGGCCTCAGTATTGATGAGGAAAGACTTGCTGATTGTGACCCACAGAATTTTTCTGTGCAGAAGAGCACTGAAATATGAGGAGGCTAGCTTAAGAACACTGGATGAGACAATAGGCAGAATAATATTGAATGTAAAGGCATGTTGATACCAGGGACGTTGGGTGCCTTCCCCACAAAGCATCAACAGCACCACAGACATGTTTTTTGCTGGCAGGTTCAGAAGACAGCCCTGTAAAAGATATCTGAGCTAATCAGTTCGATGCAATCCTCGCCCTTTACAGAAAGGAGGATTTATTAGCTGGTTTTTGCTAGAATTCTTCCTCACAGTAAATGAGTTATTCCAGTGCTATTATTCTGATGCTGCAACTAATTTTCTTCGCTCTTACAGCAATGAGGTGTTATCAGCCTTTCTGGAACACACAGAAAATAAACGATGGATTTTCTAAAGCTGTGGTTTTTAGATCTACTTTTTACTTGTCAAGAAAATCAATAATAAGAAATTCTAGTCTCTGTACTCAACTGGATAAATACTGTGTTTTCTAAAGATATACAGGGTATTTTTATTTGCTACATAGCAAGTAAAATAATTTTCAGTTTTGTCTATACATAGAATAACATGCACTTCTAATACATGAAGTCACATTTACTTGTATGTAGAACATCTCTAGGTACCAAATCAAACAACAGTTTCTGCCTGTTTTTGACACTAAACAGATAAAAAGCAGACAGTTTAGTGGGATGCATGAGTTGTAGAGCTTTTTAAACTTTGTTCTGAGTGGACCTTCTGTTTAAGAAAGGCTAATTAAATGTTACAAGATACAACTGCTGTCTATCAAGGTGCAGTGCCGTGCACTGTAGAAATGGGGAATATCTAAGGTTTGCAGTAGTAACTTTAGTAGTTCCATGTAATTTTTTGCAAAAGCACTGAACAAACCCTTGATAAGTATGATAAATTAAGAACTCCAATGATACAAAGCTCAGTAGCATTCAGATATGAAAAATAGGGTTTTTTTTCTGATTTTGACTCTGTACTGTCCTCAATTTTGCATTTGAAAGCACAGAGCATTTCTAATAGTGTCTTTCAGGCACAGCACCTTAAATGACTGCATCTTCATGATGGCAGCAGCCACAGTGCTTACAGTTGGTCCTTAGCTCTCCAACTTGGAGTAACTTCCAAGACTGGGCCTTGTTATTCCTGGTGTGTTTTGTCTGCTTTCTCCTGCCCATTGACATTGCCTGTCATTGCCATTTTGGTCACCTTCTTTATATCCTTTCTTGTTTCTAGGTTAGAAGTTTAGACATTTGTTTACGATATGTAATAAATAATGGGACAATTACAATAGTTAAGTAAATAAGCCTAAATTACACTATCAAGAAGAACCTCCTGTTGCTAAAATAAATGCTTCTTTATTTCTCATTAGCCTTCCTTTTATGATGCAGTAGACCCAGTAGACTTTGAAGGCTTCCTGATGACACAGCTGAACAACTTGGACTTAGATCTAGCACAAGAACTTGGGGACTTTCCTGAAGATGATCTGGATGTTGTTTTTACACCCAAAGAATGCAGGACTTTGCAACCCTCTATGCCAGAAGATGGGTAAGGAGAGTTTCTGTCCCTCCAAAATGCTGCAGAAACAGTTAAAGTTAGTTTTGAATAGTAAAAAATAGTTTTGAAGATGTTGATCCAACATCACTCTGCCACTCTTCCAGCCATTACACAGTTCCTGAACTTCAAATGTTTGAACTTTGCCCCTGGTCCTGTTAGGCTTGTTTGCACACTTAAAATTCTGCAAGTGTTTATACAACTTCCTAAGCTTGGTAGCTGCAGAGGTGAGGTAGGCATCGACCAGGAGGAAAAGTAAAGAAGGACAGGAGGATGGTATGAAAAATAATTTTTGCAGCTGTGATGCCAGAGATGAAAGTTGATTCTGGATGTAGCAAGGACAGTATTGAGGTTTGAGGGGTTTTTTTGGTTTTTTGCCAGCTGTGTGTTACATGGCATTGATCAGATCTCTAAGAATCTCTTTCTCAGTACCTGTGTTGCTTAAATGGGTGAAAACGGTTCATACTTCACAGGGTTTGGGAAGGGGTGTGTTAATTGCCAGTGTAGAATTCACGTGTGGTTTTAGGCTGACATTGATGAAATAATTACCCTGTTTTCAACAGCTTAAATTAAATAGGTAGTGTGTGGTGACGCAGGTATTTAATGGTCCTGCAAATATTTAAGCTGGTTTGAAAAACAGGCAAGCTATGAGCAAAAGAATTTTTTCTGAATTAGAAAATCCATCTGAGGGTTTTCCAGTGTGGTATTAGAAAGTCCATGCATTGTATACAAAATACTCTTCAGGGACTCTTTCACTGTTTAAGGTGCCTTTAAGTAGAACTCCAAAGGCCTGTTGAGTTTTGCAAGACTCATTAACAGTGAGATAAATGTGAAGTCAGCACCATTTAGCCCCAAACTGTATCTGCAGATACATCTGCAGATGTAACTACACAATGTTTTTGCAATGGGAGGCTGGATCCTTACAGGGTATCCAGGGAAATGAGCAGCACAGGCTATAATTCAGTGCTGTGCTGAACCTCCATGCTGAGGGACAAACAGGCTTAGTTTATGGTGTCTTGGCTCACAGGGTAGACCTGCATTCCTCCCTGTTCCTGCAAAAGTTGCTACATGCTGCTCTAACTTTTACCAGCCAGCTGTTCAAACTAGAGCAGCACAATAACAGCAGCATTTGTTCAGTGTTTTCAGCCCAGTGTACCAAATGCAATGAGGCTAAGCATGAAAAACAGTTTTTGTAATTTTTGCTGGCCGTGGGCTCAGCGCAGAGCCCTCTCTCTAGGCAAAGTTTCAGTCTGCAAGTTTCTTCTTGGCCCAGTGCTTCTCTCAAGAAGTTCAGGAGAGCAAAGACAGTAGAGATGAGATGCCATGCTAGGTTACCTGTGAACTCTTTGAATCACATAGCTTCTAAGGGATTTTCTAATATTGGCATGAAAGGTGATTTTCACTTGAATTACTTGTAGAAAAAGTCCCAATCTTTACAAGGTATTCTTGGTTTTTTGTGGATTTGAGAGAGAGAATAGATCTGGGAGACAATGAATTTTTTTTTTTTTTTACTTGAAATAATCTTTTCTTTAAATGATGGACAGAAATATTGAAATATTTATTCAACTTTTGAAATTACATCTAAAATAAGGCCATTTCTTACCTAATTCCAAGGTTACTTCCCACCATGCCTAGTGTTTAAAACAGCAGTTACCTATTTGTTTTTCCAGTAGGAAACCATGCAGGCTCATGCTGTACGATCAGTTTTAAGCTTGATTTGCACCACAAAGTTATTAGGTGTTTTATAAGGAGTCTGTGACAAAGCTCAAATAGTCAGTACCAACAAATAAGCTTTCAGCAGATTTTTTTTTACAGAGCAGCTTGCCACTTAGCCATTCACACTGCTATCATTGATATTAGTGTTTTCACAGAAAATCCTGGTCAGGGGTGCCAGGATGTGTTAGGGAAGGGGCATGCACCAAGGATTGGCCTGCAGGCAATGCAGTCTTTGATGTCTCTGTGCACCGAGAGCAGGAAACGGGTACCACCAACCAAACTGGGTTGATGTGCTTCCTGCCAGCAAACACACCTCCCACATGAACCAGAGGCAGGAGCCACCAGAGGCAGGGGCAGCCCTACTCTTTTACTAATTTGGATTGGAGAATGCTACAAATTATTTTGGAACAGGTCATTAAAAATTTCAAGAATAAGGGTAGGGGAATTATGCCACAGCATCATGATGTGAAGTTCATGGACATTACCTTTGGCTGAAAGACTTGCAGGTCTAAATAGTATCCAGTCTACCAAGGAGCACTTACAATCTCCTTTCATTAAAAGAGACTTATTTGAAAAACAGAAAATTAAAACATAATGTATTCTTAGAACTTAAAGTTTTATGTTATGCTATGTTATGTTATTCTATCTGATTAAAAGTTTAGGGTCCCTTTTTTAGATTTTTTTTTTTGTTTCTGTGAGAAAGTTAAAAACTAGGTATTTGTAAGAGTCCAGGAGCTGAGGCCTCTAAAAAAATATTTCTTGAGAAGTATCTTGAGACTTGTTATCAAGTTTTGAAAACCACAAGGTTGGTTATATTGTATCATTTATTTAATTTTATTACATTTTATAGCAACCTCACTCTTACATTTATGAATAGATAGTGTGGCAAGTGGTTACTTCTGTTGAATGTGTGTTGGTACTTTTATCAGCACAGTACCAAAAACCTGCATAAGGGAATTCATGCAGTCCAGAGATTTTTTTAAAACCTCAAACAATAGTTTAGCAGTGAAATGAACACCCAGGAGAGGACTAACAGAGAGGTCTTTATCTGACTATCATGTTTAGATAAATTTGTTTGTGCTGAAAGAAATATGTCACTTTTTCCACAGGGTTGAACTGGACTCACATGTCAAAGACTGTGTTCAGACTTACATCCGTGAGTGGCTGATAGTGAATCGAAAGTAAGCAACATAAAACTAAATAAAACAAAAAATACATTACATCTTGCAGAGATGAGATGTTTGCTCTTATAATCCTAAATTATAATGATTTTAGTCAGCAGTTGAAGATAAGAACTGAATTTTCAGTAGTATAAATAACTTACACAGGTAACTATCAATAAGTTACACCTGCTTATAAATTAGTAGTATAAATAACCAGTAGTGTAAATAATATTGTTTTGTTTGAGATGGTGTGCATTGCCAAAATCTGTTGCATCTGCTTCTTAATTCAGGCACTCTGGGAATGGATGGGAATTTGATGGGAAGATATTCACATCAACACTCTATAATGATGATTTATCTTAATCAGGAAAACTAGTATTGTTTGATCCCACTAAAAGGAAACATAACAGGGATAAAGGTTGTATTTGCATGCTTTTCTCCTATTCATGCCCTGAAAATTCATCGTTATTTGACTTGCAAATGTGTCTGAAAACTCAAGGATTATGGGCTTTCCCAGCAGTGATTGGGTGTATTCATGGGATTATCAGTGTTATACCCAAATTTACTATTTTGCATCAGTAAATTATTTCTGCACAGTGTAATTCAACACACAGAGTTGGGTCTGTAGTCATTATAAGTGCTTAATTTCCTTTAGTTTAGTTCATTATATTTTAATTTTATTTTATTTTGTGCTATTCTGTTTCATATGTAAGATATGAAGGGAGCTCTCAGTCAGTGCTCTCTGTTGCAGAGCTCTCTGTTCCCAGACTCCTAGGGGGTTCTGTGAGATAAGACTTGCCTCCTTCCTCATCACCTCATCCTGTTCTTCAGAAAGAGGTTTTTTGGAGTTCTTTTTTGTCTATAGCACTTCCTCTTCATCCCGTCCAGCACTCATGCCCAGCTCTTGAAAAGCAGAAGAAGCAGCTGGTGGTTGAGTGCTGACACATTTGTTGCTGTTCTGTCGTGCCCATTTACTCTGTGCCCTTGTTACTCTGTGTTTTTCTGACATGATGTACACCAGCAGCCAGTGCCTCATGGATTTACAGTGGTGATTGTAGAGGAATTTGCACTGTTTAACTTTACAGCTTGTGCTCCTCAGTGGAGCAGCTGCTGGGGGTTATTCAGAGACTTCCTCCAGGGGTGCTGATGAAACTGATTGAATTCTCAGAAGTTCTCTGCAGTGAGTCACTAAAAGTAGGTTAGTGGGTTTTGTGGCCTTTCCTGCACGACTCAGAGCACAGGCACTAGCTCTTGCACACAGTGCTGTTCTGAGTATGCTGTAAAAAGCTTGTAAAGTAACATACACAGGAGAAAATAGTAAGCAGTGAAGTAGGTGAGGTGAAAAATAGAACATAGCTATTTTTGCGTTTATGTGTGCTAGTAGAAATGTGAATGGAACTATAGAAATACACATATGTGGAAAGTTTTGCTGAGTGTTTTACTGTTTCATTCATTCATGTGAGGTAAATTAGCATTTAAAATCTTTATTGAGCAGTTGACTCTGTGGTAAACATGATGGTGGACTCTGCCAGGGAGCTGAGCTTTGGCAGCTATGGCTAACAATGCAAGCAAGCTGTTAAAAATTGCAAAAAAACAAAACACTACCAAATATGCTGCAGTGTCACGTAAACCAGTGACAGATTGTTATTGGGAATGTCATGTCATGATTGGACAGGTTTTTTTCCAAGAAAAGGTGTGAGAGGAAGAAAAACTATCAAGAGAGAAATGAGAAAAAAATAATTGTAGAAGGCTTGCCACTGTTTTGAGAAAGGCTGAAAAAACTGTTGTTGCCTGCTTGGCAGATGTTATAGAGCAGGTTGCTGAGTATATTGTCTGGTGAGCTATGAGTGAGAGAAGCATGTGAGTGACTTTGATCTGTTCATGAATGTGAAGGTTCAGAACAGGAGATCGAGGAGTCTGCAGTGGGTGGCACAGCAGAGGGCCCCAGGGTAGAGAGGGATGTGGCAGAAAAGCCGGGCACAGCTGGGGCACATGTGGCCTTGCAGAAAGCTGAATGGAAAGCTTGTTCCTGTGCCCATTTCTCCTTTCAGTTGTCCTTTGTTCTTTTTCCTCATCTCATTTTCTTAATTCAGTGTGTGCCCATTAAATTGACGTGTGTATTAAAACCATGGTTTGCCACTTGGTGAGTTTTAATTGCTATAATGCTTTTCAAAAGAAATAAACAATATAAATAAATTTTCCAAGAGTACTTTAGGGGGAAGGCATCTCTAGTGTAGGTTTCACACCACAGGGAAAGTGTGAACTCAGGTACATAAATTTCTCCATTAATCGTTTGTTTGCCACCAGAGGTAGTGAAAAAAATAGTCTATACAACCTCTTTTGAATTCTTAAATGTGTTAAAGTCATGCAGAATTTCTGCCTTCCATTCTGGATGATTACAGTGGTTCCAAAACAAGGTCACATCCAAGGAGACCTGGGATTGTCTTTTTATGACCAGTTTTCATTGCAGTGAACTGGCAAACGATTAAAATGCAAACAATTAAAATTAAAACACATCAGAGCATATAATTCAGTTACTCCCAAAATGTAATAAAAAGGTGTCTCCCTAATCAATAATTGCTTATTGTGTCTTCTTTATGAAAGTACTCAGAGGTTCAGTCGTTTCTTTGGGAGTGTCACAGAAAGAAAAATGAATGAAGCAGGATGTTGTAAATAAGGAGATTAATTGCAAAAACACTGTCACAGGATTTGGCAAATTGCATACTAAAGTGAAAGAAACAGAGGTCTGGATGCATCTAACACCTTTTTTTCAGGGTACCTGCTGTTTTTTCCATCTGCCTCAAAAATGTAATTGAAATTGAATTGTGATTGTAATTGAAATTTCAGGAGAATTTTTCAAAGCTGCCACACTGGAGGGTTACATTTTGGCATAGAAATAGCCCTCTTCAAAACCAGGCATTTTTTTGGAAGGTGTAGACTGTTGCCTGTGATTAACTTGGGATGCTAGCTAGGTCCAGGATTAAGAGCAGTAAGAGCTTTGATGTATGTAATTGAAGAAGCCAGTGAAGAGATAAGTTATCCTGATCCACGTTCTTAAGGTCACTGAAATAATCACCGTGTCTGAAGAGGAGCTAAGAGCAGATTTTGTACCTAGATCAGGTTTTCCTGCTGTCTCAGTCTTATACTCTAGAGAAAAATGATCTGAATTACTTTTTTTCCTTTTGAACTGTTTTTAATATACATTATAGAGTTGCAATGGTGTGTTAAAACACATTAAAGTTGTGAAATGTCACATTTTTGCAGAAAAGCTGTGCTACACTGCTTTTTGCAAAACAATCTTTTCAGTTTTAAAATAACTTTTAACTTGTCCTTCCTGTTTTATTTTCCCTTATCACCTCCTCATGTCATCCTGACTTTCTCGGGCTTCTCCATAAAAGAAACCAAGGCAATTCAGAGACCTGTAGCCTGAGAAACAGGGGATCCCGAAAAGATCTTCACAAAACGCTTCAAAAACAGACATTTGCATCAGAAACATTGGATTCTGGCAATGCAACTTTTCAGGTACATTTTCTTCATTTTGGGAAAAGCAATCAAATACAGCAGCTTCCCTCAAAAGATGCACGCGGTGTGACCTCCCCTTGAGTGGAGGGGAGTATTGAGTGTTGTGTGCAATTTTGAGTGTTATGTGTGGTTTTGGTCACTGCAGTATGAGAGAGATATAAAGGTATTGGAGAGCATCCAGAGAAGGGACACAAAGATGGTGAAGGGCCTTGAGGGGAAGCGGTATGGAAGTGGCTGAGGTCACTTGGTCTGTTGAGTCTGAAGAACAGGATACTGAGGGGAGACCTCATTGCAGTCAACATTTTCCTTGTGAGGGGAAGAGGGGGGACAGGCACTGATCTCTGCTCTGTGGTGACAGTGACAGGACCTGAGGGAATGGCCTGGAGTTGTGTAGGGGAGGTTTAGGTTGGATATCAGGAAAAGGTTCTTCACCCAGAGGGTGGGTAAGGCTACCCATGGAAGTGGTTGCAGCACCAAGCCCGACAGAGCTCAAGGAGCATTTTTGGCACATGGTGTGATTCTTGCAGGGTGTTGTGCAGAGCCAGGAGCTGGGTTCTGCGATCCGAGTGGATCCCTTCCAGCTCAGTGTATTCTGTGATTCTGTGATCTGTTGGCACTTCAGGACACGAAAGAAAGACTCCAAATATTTCAAAAGGCAAAGAGCATAGAAAAAGAAGGCTTTATTTTCTAATTCTTACTATCTTTTCTAAGGTGTTCTGATACAGAGTTAATGTGGTTGGTGAATAGGAACGACACCTCTCTAATCCCTTTGGTTAACTAGAGAAACAGCAAAACACCACCTGGAGAAGGATTGTTTTGAGAAAGGAGAGTTGTTTGCCAGGATTGTTTTGAGAAGAAACTTTCTTGAGAAACTTTTCCTTGGGAAAAAATTAGCAGCTGCTAGCAGGCTAAAATCTCTCAGGCCCATAGCCTGTGATGGCACCAAGCACAGCGCCATGCTCGCCATTAGGCCTCATGGCAGAGGAGGCATTAAGATCCCCCCTGGCAGGATCACTGACAGCCATTCTGTGACACCCTGGTGCCCAAGCCACACAAAGCTTGACATTTTCTTATTTCCCAGCAGATTGGGGGGGCCCAACCTGTCCCGGAGGAGGCCTCAAAGACGCCCCAGGCCTGCTCTGACCTGGAGCTGCGCAGCCTGCAGCCGGACCCACGGCTGGAGCAGCTGCTGCGGCACCTCAGCCCCGAGGAGTTCGAGAGGCTGAATGAGGAGGCACGCCGCACCAACAGGCACCCTGAGCTCCTCGCCCTCTACCCCTCCGTGGATGAGGTGAGCAGGAGGTCGGCTGTCCTGCTAGCCTCTCCTCTCCTCTCC
>JBBMKD010000115.1:48560510-48611754 GCA_037834095.1 Argya squamiceps | reverse complement strand
CAGGGCCCAGCCCTGGGCCTTGTTGAACCTCCCACCATTGGCCTCAGCCCATGATCCAGCCTGTGCAGATCCCTCCAGGGAGCTCTATGACCCTTTGCTTAATTTAACTGCAATTTCCATTGCCTTCTTCTCCACATGGTGAATGCATTATAAGTCTGAGATTAAACTAAGCCATGAGGAGTAACTGGATTTGAATAGAGCCAAATACAAAGTGTTTCGTGTTGTTTTATTTCCTTTCTTCTAACCTGGAAAGTAGAATCATCCTTTTTTAAGGATCTTGCTTAATCTTATTTAAGCAATTTGATAGCATTTAGTCATAGATGTGTGTCATGGCTTGTTAGAGCCTTAAAGGTTATGTAATGTTTTCTAATTTTCGGATATAAGTCTGTGAAACATTTTTTTTCCACCAGTGTTATACATTTAGACACTGGGGGAGGAAGTTCTCAATGGTATTTCAGAGAGATGAATAATTTTTTAAAATTTTATTTTTAATAGCTTTTTTCTTCGTGATAGGAAAAGTGGAGCCTTCTGTTATAGTCTTTGAACTCGGGTCTTGCAAGCCTTTTTTTACTGGTGTAATGCCATTATTTTAAATGATGCCATTTCTGATTTATGCCAGAGAGATCAGCCAGCCCACTTTCGTTGTGCACTGTGAAATTGAGCACTTCTTTTTGTTGTGTACTTACATTTCTTTAATAAAAATATTTCGCTGAAAATGTCAAAACATTCCAAGATTTATTTCTTTCATACCCCTCTATTTTTAATAGGAAAAATCATATAATTTAAAGTTTGTTTGTCATTTTATTTTCTCATTAAATATAAATGAAAATGATGCTGTTTACTGTCACTATGAAATGTTGGTGCTGAGGAGGAGGGATTTGTCACATCACTTCAGCTGTAACTCAGCTTAACCAGGCACAGGAAGTCTTGTCTGTGATAGGGGTAGTGCCTAATGCTTAGGGGACTTTTGGAGGAAGGGGAAAAACCCCCTCATCTTTGTGGTTTCATTGCAAGCCACTTAGCAATGTTCTCAGACTTGCTGTAGTCTGCAGTGTGAGCTGGAGGCCTGTGTTTGGTGGTAATCATTCTACCCCATCCTTGACTAGTTTTGGGTGAGAAAAGGTTATTGATGAATAACAGGAGAGTCTCACTCCTGTTATTGCTCTCACGGGGTTATTTACTCCTCTCTGCCTGTGAAATCCAGAGAGAACATGTCTACTATGTGTGAATGTTCCATGGGCCCTTTGGTCTGGTTTTCGATCTGCCCACCAACTCTTCAGATGATTCAAACTTTTAGCAACATGAGAAAAATCATTCCAATTACTTTACAAATTATCCATCCTAAAATACTTTATATTTATAAAGTGAATATATATGTGTATGAGTCATATACTCAGTATATAATACTTTATATACTGAGTATATGACTCATACACATCCTCTTGAATGTGTCATGTTGAGGTTCTGTCACTGTTTTCCTAGTCAATGGCTGACTAGAATGGGTTTTCATGTTTGGTTAAGCATTTGTGATGTCCTTTTTAATTTTTAACCATTTTTTTTCCTGAAGACTCCTCACCAAAATTGTGAAAGAATCAACAAATATTGAAAATTATAACTAGTGGGTCCATCAGCTTTTGTTTCTAGTACCATAGGTTTTAAATGTCAATATTAACTCATCCATCACTCCCAACCTACAGAACATTCCTGGTTTGTATCAGTAGAGACTACTTGCACATATGCTGAGTTTTGCTGTGTATGGAATTCCCATCACAGTCATCAATGAAGATGCCTAATATTCACAAGAAGTTTGAGATGCACTTGTTGACACCTCACACGAGCAAAGACAAGGATTCTTTTATGTGCACAAGCAGTATTTACAAACACAAAATAAGAGTGGTCACAGCCTTGAAACTCCAAATAGATTTTATTTTGGCAGAGAATAAGTTTGTGTTGCTTTGCCCATGGGAAGTGATTAAATCACTGCTAAGCCTCATGAAAGTGTAGGAAGGTCAGCAAATTTGCATGAGAATTGGCACATGGTGTCCTGTGCCAGGCTAGGGGAACCCTAAGCTTTCCCAGCAGAGACTGATTCCCAAATAGTCTCTTATCACTCTTCTGGGTCATTCTCTGACCTGCAGAAGCTGTCAGTGTCTGTGCTTCACCCAGGACTCTGCTCTCAGTGACATTGTGTGTTCTGCCATGGCTTTTGTAGACTCAAGCTGTCCCTTGAACAGCTCTTCTGTTTTTTAAGCACATCTGGCTGCATCTGGAGGTGGAGTCCTGCACTTTCTGTAGGGAGAGTGAGGGGAGAAATTTAATCACACTGACCAGAAGTATTTTCTGTGACATATTGCTGTAGTAGTTCTACTCAGTGCAGAACCTTGAGGGAGGTGAAATGCCTTCTGGAGCCCACCACATCCTCATGGGCATCCCAGCTGTCCTGTTATTTAAAAGACAGCAGTGTTTGCTGCCCCAATGGCCCTGCTATCTGACAAGTGAAAATGCTCCTTGTCTTTGCTTCCCCTCAGGCTTTTGGAGTGTATGGATGGAGTGCAGGCAGTAGCACTAAGGCAGTGGTCAGCAGTGGGTCTACAATTCATGTCTGTGTGAGGGAACATATTTTGATCACCTTCTCACCTTCCTGCTTTAGACATTAGCCATCACTCTCATCTCTGCAGGATATCCAGAGTCAGCATCTACCTCTGTTCTTCCTCAGTGCTGATGGGTTTAATACCCATGTAAGCAAGATCCCTAAAATTGCTTCAGCATAAATGGCACAAGCTTCAGCTTTTCAGTCCAGTACTTGCTGGAATAATGGTTCCTTGGTTGTGTAGTCAGCAGAGAGCTCTCTGTGTTTTTACATATCTTTCATCTCGAATCACATCTAAAAGTAAAATCCAGTGCTCAGGTACATTATATAGATTTGTGACATCTTGTCCTAGGCTGCAGATTAATGAAGCAATGACTGTATTATTCAGCCTTCCCTACATGTATTTCTTCACTTCTGGCAGATGTAGTATTGACAATATCCTTCATTTAATATGTCAGTCCCCCAGGTATAATTCAGTATAGGTTAACAATATATTTCACTCTTTCACTTAGCTTTCCTTAACACCATCTGGGAGAGAATTTGGCAAAGCAAAACTTGCACATAAGGTAGTAAGGAAGAGAGTGCATTAGTGTGACAAGCAGAAGTCCCATTCTGAATGAAGGGAAAGGCAAGTTACAAGCTAGTTTTCTTACTAAGGCATGCCATGTGCCATGTAGCACATGTTGGTTGAAAAGAGTAGCTTGGAGTGTGTAATTGAATGGTACTGTCATGTTGTGATCCATGGAAATCAGGAGAATAAACCACAGTTTTCCAGGTCTTAGGATACAATAAATGGAAGGTGCACGTGTACATCAGCTCTTGTCTAACTTAATGGCAATATACTCCAAGGCTGCTTGACTTGTTCAGCTGACAGTGGTACTGAGGAGATACCTGTTATAAGGACTGTGCAGCTTCTGACTGCCACAGGTGAAAAGAAATCATGAAAGTCCATGGCTTGTCCTCATTGTTTCTCACTGAAAGCCAGCATATTTCCTCCAACATTAATCTTATTCCTTACACTCAGAGGACAAACAGTGAGAATCCTATATCAGACTGGGAAAACAAGACAGTAAATAGACATGATCATGATTCCAGAATCTGTTTATAATCCAGGTCTACCTGAAATCTTGGATTTGCTATAAACTTCAACAGAGAAAATTCTTCCTATTATTAATTTGACTCTTCTATTGTAATTATATGTCAGAAGACCACCTATGCTGCCAAATGCCACACAGAAATTAAACGTGCTTTGGTGTCTTTAGTGATACGTTCACGTTCAGAAGCTACTAAACAGCAAAGTATTCTATATTTCAAAGCATTGTTCATATTCATTACTAATAAGAGGTAGCTTATAGAGTTATTCTTTCGAAATTTTCTAATTTGTATTTACACAGGTTTATTGATACTGCTTTTTGGTTTGTATAACCTAGGAATATGTGGCTCTTTTTTTGCTATGAGCTACAAATGTGTGAACTTCAGTTGTTGATTCCCTTGTACCTCTGTGTGATTTTTCCCCCTCCCAAAATCTGATTATTCACATCTGAGAAAGGACCTGCTTTCTGGAGAGATTCCTGCTTTTCATTACATCAAGCAAAGATAATTGTTTGTTTGTAACACAACATAGCTTAGTGCAGGTGAAACCTTAAACACAGGATGTTCTATGTGTCACACCAAGATATTTTTTTGTCTTTGTGGACTTCTGAAATTGAGTTCTGACAAATCTTTCACTATGTAGGTGGAATTGAAGGACAGGGAGAGACATGAGCAAGATGCTAATATTCAAACAGGAATGCTTGCTAATATTCAAACATGAATTAACCCATTTTATTCTCCCTGATCTTTCTTGCAGAAATCTCCTCTATGTTTACCCTCAGAGGCTGAATTTTGCCAACAGACTGGCTTCTGCAAGGAACATCACCATCAAGATCCAGTTTATGTGTGGTGAAGACCCATCCTGTGCAATGCCGGTAATAAATGATGAGATTTCTTAGCAGGCTTTGGTTTACCTGCATTCCAGAGAAACCTCTGGAAGAGAGAAGTCATTATTTACTTCCCATCACCAGAGTTTCTAGTGGGGCCTTAGGAAGCCTGACACAGAGAGCTTGAGAAGCTTTAATTCCCATCCTGAAGCAGGGCCATACTCCTTACCCACAACAAAAAAAGACTTGTGATTCTAGTGGAACCAGAGGCATATTGCTCTCTCTCATCTAAATCTTCCTACCCTATTTTCAGGAGAATGGCATAATTTTACATCAGTATCATGCTGGAATTTCTAAGGGTAAAATTCACAGAGCTTCAGAGATGTTTTAAGAAGGATGTAGTCTATTTTCCAGGATTACTCCTCTGCATACACTATGTTTACACAGGTGCTCAGGTGTTATGCTGGAGGGTAGAAGTTGACATCTTCATTGCCTGAACAATCATGCAGCATAGGTAGAGCTGTCCATGTTTGAAACACACTGGTGTTAGGGCATATGCATACACTACCAGCAGAGCAGACAGTCCTATCTATGTTCAGGTTATTCAACACTTGTCACTGTAAAATCCTCTGTTCAACTTTACCAAGCTTCAGAGGTTTGGTTTGAAGTGTTCTAACTCAGATACCTGCTTCAGCCCAAATTTTTTTTATGTATTTTCAAGACAGTGTTGTTGGGTACTTGAGAATGACATTGAGACAAAAATCTTCTGTGATTTTATGTGTTGGAGAAGGAAGACAGTGGGTGGAAATACTACTTTAAGGAAACTTCAGTTTCCTTAAAGAAACAATCTGTTGCACCAAGGACTATCACCCAACCAGCCTTTATCAGAGTGCTGACATTGTTTAGTGTATACTTCACAGCCTTGCTCCACATAACCTGTGGACCTGAAATCAGAGCATCAGCAGTGTTTTCCAAGCCACATTTCTTCCAGAGCTAGAGTTGTGCCATGTTAATATAGCAGCTTCTTTTACACAATACTGCATTGTTGGTTTCCTTAAATTCTGCCTGTTATGATTAGGTTTTGACAAATGGTTAGGACAGACACGGTTTGTCTGTCTTCCTTCTCCACTGTAAGTGACCTTCCTCTCAATACATATATTAGACTTGCACGGTGCAGAGATTCTTGTCTAAGCTCATCTCCCAGAGCTCCCTTTAAATTATTTGATTTCAAGAGCTTACCATGCACCTGTGTCTTAGGAGAGCAAATCTAGCAGCAGAAATGCCTATTTCCTTCCTTGATTTTAGAGAGACTTTGGACCTCTAAGGTAAGGTGAGATGTATCTCACCCTGAATGAACAGGCTACAACTGAAAAGCAAAACTTCTAAAAATACCTTTTATTTAACTTTTTAGCACTTAGATAAAGACAGTGTGACAACATGTAAGTCACTTACCATTACTTTTTGCTAAGTTTCCTAGGTTTTTAGTTCATGACTAAAGAATGTGATGTGAGGTAGTCAGTGACTATAGGAATAACTCTGCTCCATTTTCCTGGTGTTTCACCCTGAATGGAGCGTGGGGAAGGTGCTTGGTAGTAATACATTTATGCCAACAAGCTAAGATAAAATTCTGGAGTCATTTTAAGTCTTTAGATACTGTCTTAAAATGTATACAAGATGATGACAAATAAATGCTGTAGTCCTGATTGCAGTTATTTTTCTATTCTTCTTAATGTAGGTAATTTTTGGGAAATCTTCAGGTCCAGAATTTGTCCAAGAAATATACACAGCTATCACATATCATAACAAGTAAGTGTTGTTACTATTCATACAACTTGAGAAATATTTATTAATCATAATCTCTTTACATAATTGTTACCCTACATAGTTCATCAAAGAATGCCATTTTAAACATTTATGTTTTGTGCAATTTATCGTATCTAATTTGGATTGTTGCATTCATTTGCACAAGTGACTGTTGTATAAGTGGCCATTGCTTTTCTTGTTTGAGGCTTTTTAGTAGTTGAGAATAATCCAACTGTGAAGATTAAGGAGCAGGAGCAGGAAGCAGCACAATTTTTCAGATCATTCTCTTCAATTAATTCATAGATCCAAAAGAACTGAAGGGACATTCTCATTCTCATGAATGAGAACTTGGGATTTAGGATATGCAGAATACTTATGCAAGAGATTGAAACCTGGAGATAGGCGGAAGCTGAAACTTTCTTCTGATTTGAAGCTGTATATTGTTCGTAAATATAACTTCCAGGTTCATAATTCATAAAAATATTTCAAGTTCATAAACATGTGTATGTATATATATGCATACTTTGTTTAACTCAGCTCTGTTTTCAGGATTTTTCTGGTTTTATAACCATAATGTCTAAAATCCAGCTGGCAAATTTGCCTCTTGTTCAGTCTTGTACTTACATTGGATACATGCTTGGCATTTTTTTTTTTTTTAAACAGATCCCCTGACTTTTATGAAGAAGTGAAAATTAAGCTGCCAGCAAAACTCACAGAGAAACACCATCTACTGTTCACATTCTATCACATCAGCTGCCAACCAAAGCAAGGGGCATCTGTTGAAACCCTCATAGGGTATTCAGTAAGTTCCATGTGATACATAAGAGTGGTTGTGTGTGGGTTGGTGTATGTGTGTGTTTGAGTGTATCCTATGCAAACAGACTCTCTCCTTGTCAAGAATTTTGTCATTTATTCCCTTTCTGGTTATGGCAATACAGCAAAAACAGTGGAAGGTCTTAGTGTGAATTCATAGAATCCAGATTCTGGCTGAGATGTGTTACATCCTCATCCTATAATTTTACTGTGTTAACAGTCTTTGAACTTAATGAATTCACCCTATTCAACTGAAATATGCACGTAAATATTTGCAACAGCAGTGCTTTTAGAACATAATCTCATCCTGTTGGATTCTATTTATTGTTAAAAAAGCCCTAAAACGTACGTAATTACAATTATTACTGTTACCATGCTCATATGTGACATACATAACATAACGTACATAACAGCTAATGTAATATTTTCAGTTAGGTTTTACATGGCACTTCATTTCTGTTCTAAATTGTCTTTTATCCACATAAAAATTTTAAAAACAGAAAGACTCTAAAAGCTACTCTGTAATTCTCTTGCCTTCTTTATCTTCATGTTGAGACTAGTATGTGTTAGGTTAAGAAATACATGTTGTAGCATAGTTTCTCTGGCCTTTTGCTTTATCAAACAGTATTTTTAATTGGAGAGATTTTAATATAAAAGGAAAAAACTGAAGATAATGATGCTTCAGATTTGAAAATGTCCTAGAGTTGTGGTCAGCAATTGAGCTGTGGAGCCTGACAAGTGCTTTCCATGTGTTCTTGCTGTGAAGTTTGGGAGGCTGTTGTGTTTGTGTATTTTTGGTTGTTTGCTTGTTTGTTTCTTTGTTGGTTTTTGGGGCTTTTTACCACAGTACTGAGAATCCTTTCAAGTGAGTGTTTTTTTATGGACAGTTATAGTCCCACCAATGTCTGTGGGATTGTTAAGAAGTAAATTAGTTCAGGACCAAGATTTTATATAGGTGAAGACTTAATTTTCAAGTTTCTGTTCACCTAAATACAAAATGTTTATGCTCTGTGACATTCAAATGCTCAGGCTCTTTCAGACTTAAATAAAAAAATTAAATGTGTCCAAATATCAATGCAGGAATATGATAAGTCAGTCTGGCATGGTGACCACAAGGAAGATGTTCAGTTTAATCCCAGCAAAACTTTAGCTGTTGATTTGCTTCAATACCAAGAATGAGTGTATTCAAGATACATGGATTTTTAAATAAAAACATGGATTCCAATAAATCCTTCTGATATGATTAATTAGAAAAATGTGTGTCACACATGAGAAGCTCTGTGTTTGTTTTCTTCAAAAGAGATGGTTTGTAAAGCAATCTTGTACATTTTTCTACAGTAGCTAACAGCTATCTTTGAATTTAAAATACAAAGAAATTACTGTTGAATGGGCTGGAGCAGAGAAGCTTGGGTCAATATCTCATTTGTTGTTTTGTTGACTGTATCTAACAAAATAAATAGGTCTAATCATATATCATCAGGAATATTGCTGTGTTTTCTCTTCATTTGTTTCAGTGGCTGCCAATTCTGTTAAATGATCGTCTTCAAACTGGACATTATAGTCTTCCTGTTGCATTGGATAAACTGCCTTTACACTATTCAATTCACTCTCCTGAGGTAACAAACAAAATTATTAAAAGATAATGTTTTCCTAATGTAGGAGAACACCATAAGTGTTTCATAAACTAACATTGCTGTCTGCTGGTAGGCAGTGCCTCCTTTTTGTTCTCTAACAGGGAAGTCTGCAGAAAAATGTTGTTATTGTAGTTGTTGTTATTATTGTCACTGGTGTTATTATTTTATATCATTACACTCTTTTTTTAGAAGATAGCTATGCAGGCAAATTCTTATAAATTGTCTAATCAGGGATACATTTGTTTAGAGAGTGTCAAGACAATAATTCAATTTCTTCCATAGGATAATTTGTTCTTTTTTTCTGTGGCTTTGAGGGAGAGGGAGTAGAAATGGAATCAGGTGGTATTACTGGAGCAGAAATCCATGCTCTCTCAGTAAACATGGCATGTAGGAAACTTGTCCAGAGTGTTTAAACTGCACCACATCACCACAGAATATCTTTGGCAGTGCTTTGACCAGGAAATTTTAGCCTTCACAATATCCCACCCATATTTACATGGTCTGTGCTAGACATCCAAGCTGGAATTCTCTAAATTTCCCTGTTCAGTGCATCAACTTCTGTCCAAATGTCTATGAGAACAAGGAGATGTTTTGCTGTCATTCTCTGTGTGGCACTGAATTTGAATGTCTAAAATTAAGTGAATAGTGGGAATACTATAGACCCTCATGTAAACAGATTTTCTGTTTGAGCATTAAAAGGAAGATGACTCCCATATTTTTTTCCATCACAGAAAATTCCATCTCAGACACCACCTATAAAGTGGGTTGAAGGACACAAGGGCGTTTTCATTGTTGAAGTTCAAGCTGTGTCATCTGTTCACACCCAGGTAATGCATGAGAAGTAACACACAGCTGTATGTTCATTTCAAAGAAAATTCAGATGGCCAGGCCAATTTAGCAGGTTTATGAAGCTGAGGTGTTTAAGCCCATACAGTTAAAAAAAAAAAAATTAGGAGTTATGGAAATAACCTGCTATCCTCTGTGAGTGAAATCCTTTGGTGAAATTAAACCTATTGGTAGAAGTGAATAAATAAGCACTCTTGGCACAAGTCACATGGAGCAGTAGGGAGCCTGGTGTCCTCTCAGCTCAGCAAGGGTCTGCTCAGGCTGTGATTGAAAGGTGCTGGCAGGGCACAGTGCCAGTTTCTGCAGTTCTTCAAGGCTTCACAGTTTCATCTGTTCTTCAAGGCTAGTTCAGACAATGTGTCCACATCTCCAAAGACAGCACCTCCCCACCCCCATGGGCAGGTCACACACCACCACTGTGGGTTAAGCAGCTCCCTTGTCAATGCCATGGGGCTTGGGGACACAAGCTTAGTGCTGGGTGAGACCTCAGTTATTCTGGTCATTTAAATGCCATAGAAAATTGAATCTTTGCCCATCTTAATGAGATGCTGGTTTGAGGCAGAAGGCTTTGTTTGTTTCTGCTGCTTTTCAGTGGTTCTTATCCCTTATCCCATTCTGGTTAACCCTGGTAAATATGTCCTTAACAGCTGAAGGCCCTGTGTTTGAAGCAGGTCCGTCACCCCATTGCAGCATGTTTTTTAAATACAAATAGTGCATACTCATATGGCACAAAACTTGTATGGCTGGAACTCAGATGTGAGTAGCAGAGGGGCTATAGACCTATGATAGGACAGAGTTTTATCAGATAGAAGGAAAAGCCTTTTCATTAAATGAAACTATCAGTTTAGTGGGGGCAGTAACAGTCTGAATTTGAACCAGATGAAGAGGAGAAAACAAAACTCTGTGACAGCTGCTTTACTAGCTGATCACTCAGAACAGACATTATTGAAAGCCAGAAAGCTGAAAATCTTTCCTTTCATCCCATGAGGTGGTACAGTCAGGCTTTCCTTAGCTAGGAGTAGCCTGAAATATATCAACTTTGTTAACTGTGAGTGCACTGTATTTGCAGGACAACCACCTGGAGAAGTTCTTCACCTTGTGCCATTCTCTGGAAAGCCAAGTGACATTCCCCATTCGAGTGATGGATCAGAAGATTACAGAGGCTTCACTGGAGCATGAACTGAAACTCAGCATTATCTGTTTGAATTCTTCACGCCTTGAACCTCTTGTCTTATTTTTGCATTTGGTACTAGATAAACTTTTCCAGCTGGCTGTACAGCCTATGGTCATAGCTGGCCAGACAGGTATTTACTGCTTCATGGCATCCAAGAGGCTTTTCAAGCAACCTAGAAATGCGGGGGAGAAATGGTTGCTAAAATATTCAGGCTTGGATTTAGTATCTAGGGTAGCACACTTCAGAAAAAGTTGTGGTGCTCAAGACAGAGTTTCACTGCACAATTTAATAAGGCTTAACTGACCTGCTGTTTTTTCTCCTTTCCCCCTACATAAGGACTCTTAGTCTCTGGTTGGGAGGTACATTAGATTAGTAATTTACTTATCTGAAAATATAGGTCAGAAAGTGGGTTGTGGTTCAACGTTATTTAGAATTGAGTTGTTTTGCAAGTAAAACACCAGCAAAACCATTATCCTACAACTGACACTGCTGTCTGCACCATATCCTCTGCCCAAATATCTTTAGACAGATACTTCTGTGCTTTGAGTGAGCACAAAACCAGAGAATATTATACTAAGATCTGATTTTTGTTTTACTGAGGTGCCAGTTGCCCATAACATATGTTAAGTCCAGAAGAATGGCATACTTGCAGACAGTGGTGTAGTTTATCTCCTATTTCATTCAAATAATCAACACTTGTCATCCACTACAATGTTTGGGTTAAGCCTGCTAGCCTGTATTTGCCTGTTGCTGGAGAGTTAATGAGTCTTAGTATTCTGCAAGAAGGTATTTTATAGGAAATGTGTGAAGACTGCTAGAAATGTAATTAACAGTTACAGTCTGCTTTTATGTAGCATAAATTGACAAAGTAGCAGTGATTAGGCTGAAATTCAGTGGAGCTGCTGAAGAGTGTTGTTGGGCCTAAGTAGACTTTGGGTCTAGTCAGGCATAGCAGTTGCTGTCTAAAACTCTGAATTTGTTCTGGACTGAATTGAACCTTGTGATATTAGTTGTTGATACAAAGAATGCCCTCACTTAGTTATGTTATAGCTTTCAGTGCTGACTCTAATTCTTGCCTTTGTTTCACAGCCAACTTCTCACAGTTTGCCTTTGAGTCTGTGGTTGCAATAGTGAACAGTCTCCACAACAGCAAAGAGCTGAGCAAGGATCAGCATGGGAGGAACTGCCTCCTGGCATCCTATGTGTACTATGTATTTCGTCTGCCAGACGCACAAAGAGAAGTGGTCAAACCAGGTATTGTTGCAGTGTTGGTGCAAGAGTTGCAAAAGTGTTGTTTTTCTTGATACATGCTATTCAGCATGGCCTTTTTGAGAGACAGTCTTAAAGCACTGATCTGTAAGACAGCAATCACAGCTTCTCAGACCCAGACTGTTTACCATTTAAACACTTACACTGTTCTGATATACCATTTTTCTCAGGGGTAGGTCAGGAATATCAGCCCTTCAAAGAGCAATATGGACTTGCCCCTCAAAATCTCCATCTTTCAGTTATTCATTTAAGATGAAAGTGTTGAGGTGAGAGGTTTCCACAGCTACAAGCAGTGTTGTAGCTTTGTGAAGACAAATGAAGATAGATCACCTAAACTGAAACTTTTTCTAGAAGAATTTCTTTCATGAGTTAAAATGGCCTTAAGATGCCAATTTTTTACTGACCATGCAAAGTAACCTACTGCCAGGTGGTATAGGGCCACACTCACCAAAATCTCCTTTGCATTAAGGATGTCATTGGAGGATAAAATGCTGTATGACCAGCAGGTTTAGACAGGTGACTCTTGCAGCCTGTCACCTTGGAGATAGTAGAAAGCCACCTGGTTGTAGTCCCAGCCAGCTGACTCAAGGTGAGCCTGCTTGACAAGAGGAGTTGGACTAGATGGCCTTCAGTGGGCCCTTCCAACCTCAAACATTTTCTTATTCTGTTTCAATCATTATCCTAAAGCCTGTAGGATTAATTTGATCAATTTTTATATGTTAAATGACTTACCACAAGCGGCTGTGTTGTGGGAGCTAAAGATATGTAGGCCTTTTTGTCTTTTGAATATTAATTTAAATCACCCGTGAGTGACATTTAGACGGATGTTGGCATATTCTAAAATCTGTGAGCTCACATACTCTTGGGAATTCTTTGTCCTGGAAAAATAATGCTTGTGATGAAACTGAAAACTAGATATCATTTAGTGAAATTGCTGATGGCAGTGCTCCCTGCTTCCTTAGATACTTCAAACATTGCATTAAATCATACGTGTTGAAAGTGGTATTTTGTGTTTAGGCCTATGAATATTGTCTTAATCTACAGCAAATTAAAAAGAGCTGATGGGGAGAAAGTAATAGTGCTGCTACTTAGTTAGCCCTATTAATCTTTTGGTACTGCTTGTGCAATCACCCTGTGAGCTGTTGACTGGGGCAACATCTGTGACTTGTCATTCAGTGCCTGTGTAGATTGTTAATGAAGCAGTTGGTAGTGGGCTTGTCAGGAGCTTTATTCTTTTCAAAATGCTGATGTTATAATACCCCTGAGTAAAACTGGCTTGAACCTCATGTTTGCCTCACAGATATGTCCCTTTAGTCTTAATTCAAACATCTCTCTGTGGCAGGTGGAGGCAGCAGTGCTGTTTCAACAGAATCTCGTTATTACACCTTTGGACGCACTTCTGCAGTGTCTGTTGGAAATAAACTCCTGCAGAGCAGAGTGAAAAGCTGCAGCAATCCTGACATCACTGTTACACCAGCTGCAACTGATGAGGAGGTCAAAAGTGTCATGTCATCCAAGGTAAGAGAACCAAGTCAAATATCTGAAGAACGGTATGGCCCAAAACCTGATAACCTAGATTTTGTCTTTGAGGATTGGATTTGTTCCTTGTAAACCCACTGTATGTATCACCAGAAACATTTTCTGTTTATCTGATTTGGCATAGATACATGCTAAATCCCACTGCTAAATTCTGATGTGTCTTACCAATGGAGAGCAAGAGGTGAAAACTCTATCTCTTGCTTGTATCTTAGACACTCCACAGAGGCGTTGGCTTTATGTGTTTCACTCTCCTGTTATTGTAGATATTTAAGTTCACATCTGGTGACTTAGTCTGGTCTGGTCTGAGTCACAGAGTCAGTGCAGTCACAGAATGTTCTTTTTTTTGTTCGTTGTTACATAGTTTCCTATTAAAAAAAAAAAAGTCAGTTATATGACAGCAGCCCCATAGCTTTATATCAGCTACAGTGCAGATGCTATGTGCATAATTTGCACCTGGGTCTTTCCAAAAACTTCAACCACAGAGTGAAAAACGAGTTTCCTCTGCATTCCCACACACTGCTACATAAACCACCAGTGGCTTGCAGGACAGAAAGGTCAGCAACATTCAAGAGGAAGGATTTTGCTTCCCTGATTGGCACCTGCTGCTTGCTGATCTACAGCAAGCATTCCAGCCCATCTCAGAGCTTTATGAGGATGGTTGTGCACAGCTGTCTGAGGAAACCAAAACCTAAAGTTGGCTGCTCAGCTGGAGCTAGGAAGCTATGCCTCTAGCAAAAGCAGGAATTTTTTCCCCTGTGCAAGGAACCTGCTGCTAGTTGCAGCCCTGGCAGAGCTCTACAGCAGTAGATCTGATGAGGTCTGAACCATATCCCCCCTCACTTTTCTTTGAGTTTTATATACTTAAAGTATTGCTTCTCAAGTAGGTTATTTTCAGAACTATTTTGAAGAGTTTTTTTCTCTATTGAATGGGTATATGCCTCTCCATTTAAAATGAAGAGGTGCTGGTCTTCAGCTAATTAAACCAGAACTACTAAGATACACAGGCTTTGACGATTTATTTGATTTGTTTGCATAGGCATATATATCCATCCATAGCAGTTTTTAATACTGCAGATTTGAATTTTTTGACTTTTACTCTGAGGTACTTTGTCCTAGGGGAAAAAAAAAACCAACAAACCAGAGCTCAAGGCATTTTTCCAAATTAATACCTAATTAAACTGTTTGATATTACAGCTTCATCACATTGATAAATGCAACAATTTACAATTGGTTACTGCCGTTTCACTGCCTCTGAGATTGGCATAACTTTTAACGGAAGGAAGACTTGAAGGGGCTAATTATTTTCGATGTAGAGCAGGGGATAAACTTACACCTTTTGAAGGGTGAATCGTATACTCCAAAGCACAGCTGCAGTGCTGCCATTGGGCACCTGATGGCAGTGCTGGCATTTGCACCCTGCTGCTGCTGTGCTGCTGCTGCTCCTGCTGCTGTCAGGTGCTCTTCGGCCTCGAGTGGGAAGAGGGATGGGATGGGAAGAAGGAAAGAAGAGCTGTTTAGATTAATATCTGTGTATACTTAAAAAAAAAAGTAAATAAACCCAAAACAAACCCCCCACTGCAAGTGATTTCTTCTCTGTTAATCAGATTAAGTAACTTATGAATTTACTATTATGTATTTCTTCCATCTGTGTCCCCAGCCTATGGATCACAGCTCCAGTCGGATGTCTTACTACGTTGAAGGAACAAATGATGCGTCAGGCCTTTGTGCAAGTTCAAGACCATCCAATAAAAAGGTAGGCTACAGCTGTGCATGAGGGAACTCCTTACAGAACCTGGAGCATCCTGAGGTAGTGCTGGCAATTAGGGCTTCTAAATGTGGAGAGGGAAGCAACAGAACAAAATATCAACCAGTTTTATCAAACAAGGAATTAGGGATGAGATGTTGAATCAGTGAGTAAATATTACTCAAACTGTTTTGCTTCTCCTCCAGAGTCCTTAGATTCTTTATCCAGGACAGATTTAGACAAGTAGCAGCCTGTCTGGATCCTCCATTTGCTCTCTTTCTCAAGGTGTTAAAAGACTCGGTCATTTGCCTCTGCTATTTACCCTTGGATACATGTCTTTACATGTTACAGTAAACTCCTTTCAGAAATATTTGCCTCCTGTTTCTTCTGTAAAGAATTCCTTTGTTTCTCCCTTTTCGTAGCTTTTAGAACCAAGCTTTTTGTAGTCCAGATTTGAATTCCCTAAAAGTTTAGATAATTGGGATTGTGTATCTTGTGTTCAGATCTCACTGTAAAAAGTATTGTCTCCACCTACAAATGTCTGTACAAGGTCTGCTGTGGTTATTGTTTAGTCCTTCTCTTACACCATAGAGTTAATCTTACTTCTACCTTCTCTCAGAAAAAACATGGATGTGCTAAACAAAAATGCTTAGCAGGTAGTGGGAAACATGACTGTTCCCTATTGTGCATGTAGACAATGACCTGTGAATGGTCCAAAGGCATCTCCTCTTCAGTTACCTATGATTCTGGATCCACAGAAAAATGGGTCTCAAAGTGTGCTTGGCAACAGCGTTCTTTAGATGTCATTTTTGTCAAATCTGCCTTCTGATCTTACAAAAATGCCCACACATCCCCATCCTGCTGCTCATCCTCCTGTATGGAGAAGTTTCCTGCAGGGAAGATGTTGAAAGTGAAAGATGAGTTGATTGAAAAGCCATTTTTCAACAGTCTGTGTTTATTATGTAGCATTTCCATGAAGAACTGGCATTGCAGATGGTGGTCAGCACGGGCATGGTGAGAGAATCAGTCTTCAAGTATGCCTGGTTCTTCTTTGAGCTCCTGGTAAGACTCGACAGTGGTATTTTACAATTAGTTAATGGTGGCATGTAGTTTGTGCTCCAGGCACAGATTCAGTTGGGTGGTGACCTCTTCAGTTATCCAGCTCTGTGTAAAGGAGAGGTCTCAAAAAATGAAGGCACAACTAAAGAAATCTTGGTATTCACCCTTCTCACTATGGCAGTAATGGCAAAATTCTTCATGAACTACATGAGCAGTAGTGCACAGCTTGCAAAAGACTGAGAGACACTCATCAACCAAGCCCTTCCTTTTCAGTGAATAGCTGTTCCTGTCTTTTCCATTTTGTTAACAACATGGGAGCAGTGACAAAGCTCCACAAATTCACAGTTCTACAGAGCCCTGTGGAGATGCATATCAGTGGAAAAAATATACTGATTTCCACTGTCAGCATGTATATACTGCAGCATTAGGTCAAGAAATAAGAATTCCACAAGTGTCACTCCCTGTCTGTCACCATGAAGGGCAAAAGTTGCAAGCAGCAGCATTTCAGAACTGCAAGATGCAAGGGGTTGGGGAAGGGTGATTCTAATTTCAAGTACTGAGAGTAGCCAACTGCATAAATATGAAAAGGAATCAATGTCTGTCTGTGTTTGAGTCTTAGACCCTCTGTTGTCATTGTAGGATTTATCACAGCAGGTCTGAGAAAATGAGTGGTTAAATTCAGGGAAAAAGAAGTAGGAAATCTTACTCTTACAAACAAACTTAAAGCAGTATTTTACCTCCAGTTTGGGCATTTTTTTAGTATTCTTTCTTCTGCTTTGCAGATAAAGAGTATGGCTCAATATGTTCAGAACATGGACAAGCAAGACAACCTACGAAGAAGCCGGTTCTCCGATCGTTTCAAAGATGATATTACCACTATAGTTAGTGTGATTACTTCAGAGATTGCTGCACTTGTAGTCAAACCTCCCAAGGTAAGTGGATGAAATAAGCACCATGGATCCTTGCTACCCATCTTGTGTTACATTGAGCTACATTAATCTCATTTCAGTATCAGCAGCGTTGCTAGAATTAGGCCAATATTCTCACATGGACCTTAAGCGAGAGTTGTGGCAGTGTAAAAGGCACCCTTGCACTCTCTTGGCAGACTGGTTTTGTTCAGCCTTCCTCAGCTTGTTCTCAGTGGCTGCAGTGTGCAAGGGAAAAGAATTCCCTTTCCTATTGACAGGAAAGGCTGGACACCCATTTTTAGTTCTAGTAATGCTTTGTGCCATGTTAGCCAGCACATCAGACTGCAGCCCCAGCAGGACTTCTTCCTTTTATCCCCCTTTGCAATTACCCTCTATCCTACTGCATTGTGTTTAATTCCTCATTTGACTTCTCTGTAGCAGTGGGATATGCCAGGGGAAGGCAGTGCTCCTTGTGAGTGTTGCACAGGCCAGCCACAAGTGATCTAACCCTTGATCTCTTTAAAGAGGCACTGGCCACTTGGAAATTAAAGACAAGACATAAGCCCTTAGTCCCATTAAATTCTTGCTACTTTTAACGAATTGCACTGATACAACAGATTATAAAGTTGAAAGGATCATAAATTGTAATTTATATTTTTACATTGCTAATGTCAGTCTACATCATTGATACCCCTTTGGACTGGCCAGTAGAAAAACTAAGGCCACAGATAGGCAGTCAGTGACTGTCTCTCATTCAAGTGTTGTTCATTCAGTTGTAACCAACTTGTTTTCATGCCCCAGAGCTGCCAAAAGCACTATGCTAGGCCAGCAGAGTGCTCTGCAGCAGGGCAGGGCAGAGCAGCCAGGAGAGCTGGCCTGCTAGGTCACTTTTCAACAAGATCAGTTTCCTAATCCACTTCTTGAACTGCTCTTGAGGATCAGAAAATGGGAAAGGGTAAAACCAGGCGAACTGGGGCAGAGAATGACAGAAGGGATTGTCACTATCCACCAAAAGGTGATTCTTGAAGCTTTACCTTGAAGCTCAGTCCACTGGTGTGCTTCTGTGATAGTCACATGCAGAGAAATAATTTCCACAGAAACGTTCGCAGTGACTTTTTTTTTAATACTGTGAAATAAAAATTTGTTACATTAAAAATACTTTAACGGAATTGTAGGCTTTGCAAAGAAATTAGTATTTATGGCTTCCTCACAAGAAATACACAGGGTTTTGTGGGTTGTTAATTTAACTCTCATTTTGATAGAAAGAGCATGTAGAACCTGATTGTGTATGAAAATCCCACTGTAGTGTTTTTGGAATTAGGGCCATTGGTTAGGTGTGCAGAATAGTAGGCAATGTGTGTCTGATTTTTAAATCCAAGAAGTGATAATTGATGTTTCAATATGTAGTTGAGCATATCAGATTGCATTGGATTTTTACAGTGATATATCTGGCATATGCTTGCCTTCCCTATAAGGTTGGAAAACTAACTTTTTCTTCACTGTAGAAAAATGTTTCCCTGTGCAAATTTCAGATTGTAGGGGATATATATATTCCTAAACAGAAACAAAAAGCTTGAAAAATAAAAAAGTGAATTGTAGCCACCCTGAGGTGCTGCACACCTGTTCTCACTAGTCAGAGGTGCCAGTACAGGCAATATTTTTCTCAGTCATCTCCTCTATCAGTTTTGAGCATTGAATGTATGCAGATCCCTCAGGCATCTTCACTAATTCCTCTCAGTGAACTACGTAAGCTACTGAGAGTTTATGATTTAAATTGTTTGGTATGTTTGGTTTGAAGTAACTGTAGCCTCATTTTAGAGGATACATGAAATTCTTTGTGATTCTTACTGAAGACTGTATATCTCTGATAATCAGGCAAATCCCAAGCACACAAGAGCTTAGCTGCTGGCTGGTGAACCCCACAGATACATCTTGTTACTGTCAGTTTTACACTTAAAATTTCTAAACAAAATACTTGGCATTCTGTCAGCAAAGCCAGTGCAGGTTTTTCTTGGTATTTCATGTGTTTTAAGTTCCTAAACCAGCATTCTCTGATGTTCAATAGGAAAGGAAAAAAAAAAGTTGTGCAGGCAATAGGCAATTCGGAACAAGTCTCAAATTCCATTTCATTGTTGTCAGCCCAAAGGGGTGCACAAATGAACTTTTCATTCATCCTGTGACATTTCTCTGTGAAACAGTTGGAATAATTTACAGAAGTGATTCTGTACAATTTTAACAAAATCATGTGAACTGGAGAACTGAAACAATTTTGTCCTGTATTTTCCCTGAGATGTTTCTGGGAGCTGACCCCTGCACTATTTTTCATGATTCTAAAAAGTCTTCCACCTTTATGTAAGTTTTATACATCATAACTGGTGTGTTCTTTTTCTTTTTTCAAGGAAAGTGAACAAGCAGAAAAAATTAATATCAGCCTGGCATTTTTCTTGTATGATCTTCTTTCTTTAATGGATCGAGGATTTGTGTTTAATCTCATCAAACATTACTGTAATCAGGTAGGCACCATGCATGATTGGGATTGCATTTGGCTTATGTGTTTTGTTCTGTTTGATTAGTTTATCCATCAAGATCCTTTGAGTTGTGTTAAACGTCTGGGTAAATTTCCTATTTCCTATTGCATATGCAATGATTTTAAAATCTCTTTTGATTTGTGATCTGCAGGAAAAAAATTGAGTGGAGGCAAAGACCCTTTTAGAAATGTCATAGCTTGCACTGCTGCAAAATATCCATGGAACCACTTTTCTTCCCTTTTTTACTTCCCTTAACAGCACAGATCAAATTTCTGACTCCTCTTGCTGAGTGCTGTGAGGATAGTATTTAGATTTTGGGGAGTCACTCAAAATAATACATGTCTTCTTGCTTTACAAGTCTCTGAAAATTAAAAATAAATGGTGATGCAGGATGTTGTTATGAAATTATTTGTTGTATTTGATGGGGAACATTTTCCATCTGTTTTGTGACCTGTATGAGTGCAGGTTCATCAGATATCTCCAGGAATCCCTTCACTGATGTCATTGTTGATAAAGAAGGGAAGTTATGAGATCACTGATGTCCTGTGTTGCTTAGCAGGACATTTTACGAGTTTGCCTCAGAGTCAGAAAAGTTTGGTTTGTTTTTAATTTTTGTCTTATGGAAAAGACAAGGATATTGTACGTTTTTGTTTTGGGAGAAAAGAAAAAATAAACAATTTGTTATCCCTTCAGAAGCTGACAAGTCAGTTGGGGAGCAGGGAGAAAGACACCATCACTGTCAAAGAGCAGCTAATGTATGGAAACTAGTTAAGTACAGTGAGCATTTTAATGCACAGGTGTCTTTTTCAGGGAGCAGGATAGTTCGCTACATGGTAATTTAAATAATACTAGCCCATCACTTGACACCTTTTTGTTTGTTTTTCCTAGCTTTCAAACAAGCTGAATTCACTCTCCACCCTGATTTCCATGAGGCTTGAGTTCCTGAGAATTCTCTGCAGCCATGAGCATTACCTCAATCTGAACCTCTTCTTCATGACACCTGCATCTGCTCCAGCATCTCCCTCTCCTTCCTTGTCCTCCCAGGTGGTTGTCCATTAGATAGGCATTGCATGAACATCACATGAAGCACATGTAGAAAAATATTTACATTGCTCTGTATTCAAATACTTAAACTAGAATCAGCTACTGTTGAATCAGGGAGAAAAATGTCCCACTTTGAAAAAATGGACATAAGAAGAAAGGCTACAGGAGTTCTACTGCAAAGCTGCATCTACAGATGTTCAATGTGACACAGACACTCCCCTGGAAACGTGCACACAGAAAATGACTATTGGGGAAGACACACAAGGTCTAAAAGGAACACAGCTCTGAGGCCAGTTTACAGGCATGCCCTTATCCCATCTGCACACAAACACAAATATGTATTTCAATATCTGTTTTGGAGAATTATGGCATGCAGCAGTGCATGCTTTCTGTGTATTTGCCTTCTAATGGAACTTCTTACTTCCCAGATGGAAGTATATGGTACCACTATCTGAGTGACTAATACACTGCAATTTTCAATATCCTGGAATAGTGAATTTTTGTTGAGCCTTCATGTTGCTTAAAATGGGATTATCATACTTTTTTTTTTCCAGCAGTGTCTTTCTTCTGGGCTTCTTCCCAGCACAGTAGTACAGATCATACTACGTCTTTGTCCATGATTTCTCTGTGGATTTTTGAACAGTGTTCTCCTTTTTATTTGAACTTTATGATTTTCTGTGTGGAAACACTCAGGTATCTTGAGTAGACCATGCAATCTTCATCATATCTCATTTCTCCAGAAATTTTTCCAGACTTGTTCTGGTACTGACACAGCTCTAGACTTCCTTAATGCCAGGACCTCCCATGACCTTCCTGAACACAGAATTCACAAAAACATCAAAAAAAGAAATTGTTGGTTGGCACATAACACGCTGTTTTTCCAGCCTTGTGCTCTTCTCCTCTACATTCTCTGGGGATTGTTTCTTGCTTTTCTCCAATGGGGCAAACCCCCTATTGAAGGCTGCTCATGTCTGTTTTCCACCTCAATGGTGTTGCAGAGGTCAGGACTGGGTTGCAGCATTTCAGTGCAATGCTCTGTAACTGCCACAATGCTTGGAGGCAAGGGGGTGGAATTGAAACTGAAAATTATGGGACCAGTCTGAGTAATGAAGGAGTTAAAATTCGTGGTTTCTTTTTTGAGTGTCATTGCCAAAGAATTGGTTGGATGCTAAAATATGCTACATCTCATATCCTAATAAGGGCTGTCACAGGTTCATAATAGTAAATAATATTTTCTTGAAATTTTTCCTGGTCCTAAAAGCAAAGCATCAAAGTCTTAGAGTCAGATGTCACAATACTAATTGTTAATACTAATCCTGGATGCCAAAGGGCTAAAAAAATTACTCTTTTGCTTATGGGGATAAAAAATATCAACATAGCTCTTGCAACTAGTTCCAGGAAGTCAGAGTTTGGCTGACACCAGTTTAATTAATCTTTCCTTCAAGCAACATCATCAGCTCTTTTCTCCTTTAAGAGTAACCTACAATGTGCAACCTGTGCAAATCAGTAAGGCTTTTGTGGCCTTTGCATGATTTAATGGAGTAGCTGACCACCCTTGCAGTAATTTTGATCTGTCTGCAGGAGGGCTGTCCAGCTTGAGTTAGATTTGCAGTAGAAATATGGTCTTGTGAATAAATCTTTTGAAGTTTTTTGAGGGAAGCCAAACTCACTTAACTGGGTGCCCTACACTTTGACATTATTTCACACAAACATAGTACAGCCACTGTCTGTTTGTTTGAGGTTGAATGGGAGTGTGGATGCAAAATATGGGGCTGCTAAGAGACATGGGGTTCATATATATCCAATATACTACAAGATAGCTGCCACTGTGTGTTATATTGATACTTCATGTGTTTGGACTCTGGGACTATTCCCAGGTAACTGACAGAAATATTGGAAGGAGTACTGAAGAATACAGATTAAAAGCAAAATTTGAACTCATAAAACCCAGTAGCTGCAGTGGGGAGTAGAGTCTAAGACTTACACTCACCTGAGCAAGGGAGAAAACATTCCAGGTGACCTGTGGCACACACTTATGATTGGAGAAACTTAAGTTCACAGCACATATATAGCAGCAACTTTCCATTCCTGGGCTGGCTGTGTATGTCACAGCCATAAGTTAGAGCAGTTTGAAGGCTGGTCGAAATTATGCCAGCTGCCAGCAAACTCAGCCAAGGATTTCCAGGGCAAAAGGAAACAATGTTCACATGTCTTTCTTGACCTTACTTCCACACTGGACATCATGAATGCTGAAGAATACACAGTGAACAGCTTCTGACACCAAAGTCCCTCTTAATGTAGAGGCACTTTCTTGCTCGGTGATAACTAATGGCTGATCTGCAACAATATAACAAGAATGGACAAAATTCAGACTTTGTGTCCTGTCCAAACTAATGAATACAGGGTAGGAATTTTATATCTCAAAAAGTGTAAAATGAGTTGCTCGCACAGAATGGAAAGGATGAGATTGCATCCTAGCAAGCAATTAATTTGAAATCAGATGCTTTTAATTTCACACACAGATGTCTTCCTCCAAAGTGTCCAACCTTCTTTTGAAGTCTGTGGTTTTCCCCTGGTAGAGATTTTCTGTTAGCTGCATTGACTGTGACTGTGATCTCTTTACTAAACACTGGTTTCGGTGATCATCCTTTAACCCTTCTAATATATTTCTGCAGAACTCCAGCTCCTGCTCGAGTTTCCAGGACCAGAAAATCACAAGTATGTTTGACCTCTCAGCTGAATACCGTCAGCAGCACTTCCTGACTGGCTTGCTTTTCACTGAATTGGCAGCAGCACTGGACGCAGACTGCGAGGGGTGAGAATCCTAATTTGCAGATTTTAAAACGGGATCAGGTCACACTGTTACTCTTGCCAAGGCCATAGTTCAACTCCAGGGCAGTTCTGCTTCCCCCACTCTTCTCAGTGAGTCAGTCTGTAACATAGAACTGACCCAGTCATGGTTTTATCTGCGATGTGTTCTTCCCAATGAATGAAAATATACTATTTGTGGTGGTAGCGTTGGCTGAATACACAAATTGAGAACACAAAATTTCAGTTGCTTTTCCCTCTAAAACACCTCTGTCTTTGTCTGAACTTAAGCATTTAGATAAACTTTGGCCAGAGTTTGATTCTTTTCCTTAAGCATCTCTCTTTACCACAACAATTTTTATGGGAAATTTGAAAGACTTGGGTGCTCTTTGTGGAAAAGTGCCTTGGAGATATAAGATACCTATTGTTTGCAGGGGACATGACTCTCTGCTCAGAATGAAAGAGATCATCAAGTGCATATTGGTGTTTATTGTTTGTTTCCTTCACCTCCTTTCTATTTATTAAATCTTTGATTTATAAATGATTTGTGCATGATGCATGAATGGAACTCACGGATGGTTTCTATGTTAACAGGATTAGCAAGGTGCAAAGAAAAGCTGTCAGTGCTATCCTTAGCCTGCTGAGTTCCCATGACCTAGACCCACGTTGCTCCAAAAAGGAGGTGAAGATTAAAATTGCAGCTCTTTACCTCCCCTTGGTTGGTATCATTTTGGATTCACTACCACAACTCCATGATTTTACAAGTAAGACCTTTTTGCTGTTGAATTTTTCAAGTTCTAAGAGGGACTTGTATAAATAATTTATCAAATGTAAAAGATTAGTCTAGTAAGGTTGAATATTTCTTTACTTAGAAGTAAACTGGGTTTTTACAGACAGGAAAATCTTCAGTGTTCTCACTTCATGAGGAAGTGGTAGACCAGAGATACATCTGTAAGTACGCCTGCAAATCTCTTAGTGTAGGTTTTATGACCTTTGAAATAAAGCCTGCAAGGTCTGCAAGAAATATTTAGCACTAGATACACTTAAAAGTAGTGAAAATACTGCTAGTGATACAGACGTCATGTTACACCACAATTACAGAAATTGGATTGTATTCTCTTTTTCTATTGCTTTTTACTGCTATTAACATGATACCAAAATTAATTAATTAAATGTATAAACTTCAAAAAGTATATTTTTGTCACTGATTCTGAAAATATTTTGCATTTAAATATCTTAACAAAAAACTTACTAATATGAAAGTGTTATTTATAATTTTCAAATGGGAAAGGTGAAAGCATTGGCTAATTAGATCTCACACCATTCTTTTAATCTAAGTATTATCCTTATGCCATAGATGAGAAGAGTTATTATGAAGAAGCCCAGGTGTACCAATCTGTCTAGGTTTTAGACTGTCTTCCTTGGAGAATCTGTCACAAGAGGCTGTGATCCCATTCTGAACACATGGGGTCCAGCTGATCAGTCAGCTTCTCTGAAAAACAGAGCTTGCAAAACACAAAATGGATGCTCAGAATTAGACAAGATTTTTACAAAACTTAGGTATAATTAACTTCATTTGCTGAAATTGTTGTCAAGAACTAGCAGGGAATAGAAGCAGTTATGTGCCTGAAATAAAATTTGTCTTTAAGTTAGCAGGCAATACTGGATCTTAGCAGACTTACATACTTTGTTAAGTATTAACAAATCCATGTCTAGTTTCTGTGCTTATCCTCTTGACTGAAATGAACTAGAACTGATGGTTTCAAGTCTTACAAACACTTGGCTTTGAACTTCAGAGATAATCTCATGTTTGCTACCACATTTTATGTATTTTATGTTTTTGAATAATTTGGCAGTCTTTGCAGATGGCTGTAATTTCTCTTGTTAATTCTGTGCCTCTTTCACCGCTTGTTACCTAAGCCAGACAAAAAATCTCAGGGAGGGAGGTGCAGATTATTTTGCTAAGTTACAGACCAATGGAAAACTGTGATATGTGAACAGAAGCAACTGGATTGCTCCTGAAGTTCCAATGGGATATTTCAAATTTAGTTTCAGATATCCGCAGTGGAAAGGGTCGCACAGGAAACCCAGAAGAGGAACAAGAGTCTTCAGGTGCAATCAACCAAAATGTGGCCATTGCCATTGCAGGCAGTCAGTTCAACATCAGGAACTCTGGAATGCCTCTGACTTCACTGGTGTGTTCACTGCTCTGCCAATTCTATCTGTTTTCATCTTCCTTTTTTTCTTTGCTTTTATCCTTTCTTGCCAGTAATAGCTGCAGTCATGAGAAACTGCATTTTTGTTTCCTCCAACCCCAACAGATCCCTCGTACTCCGTCTGTCATCTTCTCCTATTCTCTTCTAGTTATTTAATTGCTATTTTACCATACATTGTTCACCTTTTTTCTCCCACATGCCTATTGCCATTTCCACACCAAACCTAGACATATTTCTAGGTCAGCAAATGCCACTGGGCAGCCCCACAGTTCCAGTCTTACCTGAATCCATGGATCTAGGATTCAGATGCTTCTTTTTCTCTGTGTATGGTCCTTCCTCATATATATATATATATATATAATTTTTTTATTTTGGTTTTTTTTACCTTCTGTGCAATTTGGCTGACACAACTGCATGGCAGAAGGAAAGCAAATGGTTACAGAATCTTTTTCTACCTTTTTATAAGGAAATTATTATACAAGCATATAGCAAACTGGTGCTTTTCTTACTTAGTCTTTCACTTGCATTCAGCTGGTCCTTTCACTATTTACACATACAGTCAAAATTACAATAACTATCACCTGGAAGAGGTCAAATTCACTGAAGTCCAGTCCTGAGATTCAATTCCAATGAAATTTAAATAAGATTACTTCACCCAAGTGACCTTTCTCTCCTTTTTCTCCTTTCAATTGACATTTACTTTCTGTGTTCCTAGCCCTACAGGCAGAGTGCCACATTAGGTCCTGATACTACTCGAAACCTTTTGATCTGTTTCCTCTGGATCATGAAAAATGCTGATCAGAAACTAATACAGAAATGGGTTGCAGACCTTCCATCCATGCAGCTGAACAGGATTTTAGACCTCCTCTTCATTTGTGTTTCATGCTTTGAGTATAAGGTAAGTGAAACAAGGCATGATTTTGTTATTCTGGTTTGGATCAATGTTTTTCCTTAAATTCCAGCTGTCCAGGGGAAATTAGTTATTGACAATGGTTAAATTAGCACTTATCTAATCTAGACAAATTAGTTCAGATAAAATAACTGACGAGAGCCTTCAAGCAAAATGCTGCTGAAACTTTTAAGGAAGTCCTATGAAGGTGTTGTAAGTATTTAATTATTTTCTTTTATCTGGGTGTTTGAGGGAATTATACCAGCAGCTCCTGTAAGTACTGGACAGGACACTAAGGATGACTCTTTAGTTAAGAGCAGGGATATCAGCACTCCTCTCTGTGAGAGGGTCTGTCTGAAGTGGACCAAATAACCTCTCTAAACTTTTATTTCTTTATCCGTAGTACTGAACTACCTCTTTGTTTCTATTAGCAGTACACATTGTACCTCTTTCCTCATTTGCAACATTTTTACTAGACTTTATGTATTAATCGTATTCATTGCTTTCTGCCCCTTCTACAGGTCTCTCCTGTTGTGTCTCATTCTGGAGATGTAATTTGGTCTCATGAGCAAAAATGGAGGCATTGGTGTTGATTCCTTTTAACTTTACTTTCAGGGCAAGCAGAGCTCAGACAAAGTTAGCACCCAAGCACTCCAGAAGTCACGAGATGTGAAAGCTCGATTAGAAGAGGCTTTACTGAGAGGAGAAGGAGCCAGAGGAGAAATGATGAAGCGCTGCAGAATACCAGCTGGTACTTCATACCCTTGTCCCCCCATGCCTTTGGAGAGGAACTCAAGTTTGACATAAATGAGTTTGTTGGGTTTGTTCACACTATCCATTTTCATCCTTGTCAGTTTCACCCCCTTTTCAGCCACAGTCCATTCCTTTGCAGACCATTTGTGATTTTGCATGGATGAAAATAGCATTAGGTTTCAACTATCCAAGGTATAGCTAGGACTGAGCTCTTCTCATGTGAAGAATATGAAGCCAAGAAAGAAGTTTACAGATGTTCTAAAATGTTATGTTAGTGTCTAATCAAGAGCCAAGGAATGGTATCGAAACTATCACTAAAAACAAATTGTTCATTGCAAAAAAGGTTGCCTCATTTAATAAACAGAAAATCTGTGGGTTGGTTTTTGCAGGTTTTTGTAGACATTAAGCAAGTTAATGCTCCAAAAATTGTAAGTGAAAAAAATGATGAGTCTTTTTACTAGAGCACTGAACTTGTAAGTTGAATGGTTTTAGTTCTGACAGACTGCTACAGAAATATATCTCCTTTTGGTGAGCTATCAGACTCGAGGTGTCCCCTTTTGTTTTAATCTCTCTGACATGTATTGCACTCTTAGGGAATGACAGGTCAGCAGGGGTAAATGAAAATCTGCGCTGGAGGAAGGAGCAGACGCAGTGGCGGCAGGCAAATGAGAGACAAGACAAGTAAGTAATTTAATTAATGCATATTGCTTTTATTAGAACCAAACTGCTTGGGGTTTTTATGTTTTGTTCTTGCTCCTAGGATGTTTTATCACAAAATCAGTAGTTTCAATCCTTTTGTCAAAGAGAAAGAAAAAAGAAAGTATTTATGTGGCAGAAATATCTAACTGTTGCTATGACACAATAAAGAGGTCACAAATACTAGAAGGAGAAATTAAAATAGCTATCTACATGTTTTATTCCTTCTTATTAACAGTTTGGCAAACATTAGTGATAGAGTCATATCAAATACACCACAGAGGCTTGCTACAATTATTTTTGTGTTGCTCTTGGCTCCTCAGTATATACTGTGGTATGTGTTTTGCCACATTAAATCAGCTAAGCTAGGTTTGACATGCTATGTTAATATAGAGAAGCTCTGTTAGCAGGAGTCAGGGAAGATAATTCTTTGGGATTGTAGCAGCAGTTGTGTGCCATGCCAGAGAAGATCCAGTCAACATGGTTAATGTAGAAAGCTCAGTGGAAATGGTCCAAACACCTGTAAAGTTCACTAAGTTCACTAAATTCATTCAGTTCTTACTCTTATTGGGATTTTTTCCCTTATTATAGCACTAAAGTTTTAGCAGTCCCTTCTGGTTTTTGTTGCTTTGAGTCATTGTAGTTAATAAACATACGACTTCCCTGATTTCCTTTCTTAGCCTCAGCCCTCAGAATTCTCTGTGCACTAAAGGATGGCTCTTTGCTCCTCTGGTTTTATTTTTGGGTGAATGAATGTAGCAGAGCAGCTACATGCTTTGAAGCCACTCAGAAGGATGATTGTAAGGGTGTTGCTCCAGCCACAGAAATGCACCTTAGGAACTTTGGCCAAAGTCATAGGATCTAATCTCAAGCTCTAGAGAGCAGCCTCTAGCCAGGCAACAGCCCCTTTTTGAGCATCTTAGAAAAAAAAAAAAGCCTCTTTGTGTTTCTGGCATAGAAGGGATGTGTGAAAAAGCAGTTTTGTTAGTAGCTGCTCCTATGCTTATTCAGCTGCAGACCTTGTCCTTAAGTGTCAACTAAGAAGGTATTATGTGTTGCCTAACCACTATCTCCTGTCTTTTATCAATATTTCAGTTGTCTCTAACATGGCCTGGGACACTGCTTTATGGACCTGCTTTCTTTTGTTGTCAACAGTCTCAGGAATCAACATTTTAAATTGCCTACATTAAACAATAAACAATTAAACAATTAAACAATTGCTTCTGTGGCACTGAAGCAATTTCCACTTTGGGCTGGTCTACTATTTTTACTTTTTTTTTTTTTTTTTTTTTTTTTTTTTTTTTTTTTTTTTTTTTTTTTTTTTTTTTTTTTGGAATTGTCAGATCAGTTGTCCATTATTCCAATTGGGAGTTTTGTCTCCTACAGGCAATGCATTCAGAAATTACAGTGTAGTTTACTGAACATGAATATAGTTTACTGAAGTGAACATGATATTAAGTAGCCATTATGCAGATGACTATTAAGGAAGAAAAGCATCTATCCAAACTGTCTGGAGGCCTAGTTTTCAAAAGTCCCCTTTGTGACTGCTCTGCTACTATAGCAGCTGTCCTAATTTCACTCCATAGTTTCTAAGAACATTATTGTCATTGTTTGCTCTTATGGGATCATTTGGAATGGTTTGCATTTGTGTTCTGGCTTTGTTTAAACAGCAGGTCATCTAACTCTTGGGATACTCTCTGCTTGCTTTAATTAGAACTCCTTTTTGCAGGACAAAAGCTGAGCTAGACCAAGAAGCTCTGATCAGTGGAAACCTGGCTACTGAAGCTAACCTGATCATTCTTGATATGCAAGAGAACATCATTCAGGTGAGAAATAATAGAGGTGGCTTAGTACCAATCCCTGCTCCCTCAGAAGCCAGTGGAAGCAATATTAATTTTTCTTTTTTTTTTTCTTAGACAGTGCAAAATATTTTGAGATCTTCTGTAAACCTACATAGTCTTGAATAGAAAAAAATTCATAGGTAGCAAGGAGAAAACTTCATGCTTGAAAACCTTTTAGTAGAATAGCATTTATCTGCTAGGCTTTTGTTGTACTGGGCATTATTTTCACATGACATCACTCATAGCACCTAGTCTCCCCACTATTTTGGTTGTGGGTTTGAATGAGAGCATACCAGTATATCTATTTAGCCTAGATGCTCAGGATATCAAGGATGCAAGAGAAAGGATGGTGCTTGCCCACCACAGGATCAGTTCCTAACCCAAAGTATACGTGAAGGATTGGAAAGAACAGAAATGGGGCTTCAAAAATCACTGCAGAAACTTACTGAGCTTAAAAATGCACTGGAGAGTCTTTGGAACTTGCAAAATGTTTGGGACATTTCCCCTTCTGTCTTATTGGTAACTACAAAAGTGCTTTGAAGTTTCTCTGAAGCAGATGTTAGAAATTAAGAAATACAAAACTCCTGGATGTCTCATGGGCTGGAGAGCAGAATTTCAATTCCTGTGTGCCAGTTCATTGCTGAATTACCTCATACAGTTTTTGTTTTTCTCCTTCCTCTGTAGGCAAGCTTTGCAGCAGAATGCAGAGATAATCTCTTGGGAGGAGTTTTGAAGGTCCTGGTAAATTCTCTTGGCTATGATCAGAGCACCACTTACCTGACTCATTGCTTTGCCACACTGAGAGCACTCATTGCCAAGGTATGCTCTTGTTGCACTTTTGTTTTCATGCTTCCAATCAAATTAATAGAACAGCATTTCTAGAGTTGAGCTGTGTGCATTCACTTACCACTTTTCTTTGACATTTATTAAATATATTTTGCATATGTAAATACAAATTATTATCTGTAGGGTTGTTGCAGGATTCCTACATCGGTTGTTAGGTTAATTCACTGAGCACACAAGATGGAATAATTAAATCTGAATTATCTTGTGGGTTTAGCAGTCTACTCTTTAACATATAAGATTTACTAATAAAAAGGTAAGCAATTCCATACACTTTATTTCTAATACTGATTTTAATTAGGAATCTTAATGCCAGAAACTGCACAAGAACTCCATAAAGTCAAATTTAAATTATTATATCAGCAGGACTAGTTTCCAGTCAGGTGGGCAGCAGAGAAATCAAAACTCATGAGACATTGAGGGCATCATTCAGGTCTTTATTTCTAGGACAGGTTTCAAAATTCTAAGTAGATTCTAAGACATTGACAGTTTTCATCTTTGTTCTGCCTGAAAACTAAGCCAAATCCTGATCTCTCTTCCCCTTCTGCATCACCAATAAAAATACTCCAGATCAGAAAAAACAATAGCAAAGAAAAAGTAACCTAACAAAACAAAAACCCCACAAACTTCAAAATATATATGAGGACAGAAATTGACTCAAAGTCCCTTTTTTATAGTAGAGGTCATAATGGGTTGGGTACTTCATAATGACTCTAAAATATTTTTAAGATTCATTTTCTTACAAAGAAAAGCAACTCCACTAAGGAAGAATCCATGAAATGTTTCTTTTCCCTAAAATATACTAAAATACAAATAAGAAACAGGATACTCCTGTCCAGTTAATGCCTCTCTGCTCTTAAATGCAGATTGGCTCACAAACCCTAATTACAGGGTAGATATCTGAATAGTTATGAAACTAATAATTATGTTTTCATTTTACTTTATCTTTAGAAGCTAACTTCCAATTACAGCAATGAATTTTGTGAAGCAATTGTTATTCTCATCGAAATAGATCTTGTAGTTAAGGTGACTCAGTTCTGTATTTCATTAAACAATCATTCCAATTATTTATATTATACTGTGGGCATATAGATGTTATTTTACAAATAAAAGTGATAAAACCCTCGGCCAGCAGGCTTGTAATATAAATTAAACAGAAAACAGTGAGATAATGGACTGAAGAAAGGACAGACATCCTGCCCCCTGATTTTATTGCCTACTATGTGCATTGTAAAGACACTGTAAAGGAGGTTATGGCATGAAAGCTTGGCAGTGGAAGTTTTGTGACACACCACAGGAGGAAGAACATTTTGGAGGCCTGGGGAAGGGTAGGGTTTTGGTGCAGAGAGCTAAAAATTGCTCCGTACACTTAAGGAAGTAATTGCATGTTTCATGAATCATTGTGAATTCTGAAAATAGCAAATCTCCATGCTTCTATGAATTTTGCAATATTTGATGCTTTGAAAAACTCCTGGAGCCATCATACTCTGAGTTTATTCTATCTCTTTCTCTTTTTTTTTTTTTTTCAAAACACAAAGGCTCTTTTCAAACCCTTCTTTCCTGTAGAATATCTTAAAAACTGAATCTACAACATCACAAGAATCAGAAGTCTGAATTAAAAGAAGCATAACATGTAGTTTTTGAAAAGTTCAGACTTTTTCTGAACCCTGTGACTTTTCTGAACCCTGGCACTAAGGTAGTGATGTTTTAATGGTATAGAAATGAGACTAATAAATGTTTTCTTCTCCTTCCTTTAGTTTGGAGACTTGCTGTTTGAAGAGGAGGTTGAGCAGTGCGCTGACCTGTGTCAAAGAGTTCTCCACCACTGCAGCAGCAGCATAGATATTACACGGACTCAAGCCTGTGCCACTCTTTATCTCCTCATGAGATACAGCTTCAGCTCTACCAGTGTAAGATTTTTAGAGCACCAGTGTCTTTTGTGCCACCTTTTCTGTGATCAGTTGAAACAAAGATTGAAGTTGCAGCAGCAAGTGGAATGCATCTGCAGTCACCTGGTTTGCTGTTTCACACATTTGAGCCCAGAGAAGTGCTGGAAGTTTAGGGGGAAAGTAGCTTTAATTATTGTTCATTGCTTTGATTCGGGAAACATGACTGGTCCTGCAACATCTGTAAATGCAGCTTCAAACAGAGCACCATTAGGCCTCTGACAGCAAAGACCATACAATGTATAAGCAATACTCTTCATGATGTCTTTTTTCTTTCATTCCTGTGTCAGAAGTCTAGTTCCATTCTAATGCAATTACAGCCTCAGTATAATTCCTACATACTTGTATTAATGGGAATTCTTCACCAGCTCCTTGGTCTTAGGACTAGGCTCTGATTTTTACCACACACGTGGAGCAAAAGACATACATTATGCATGTAGATTAATAATGTTCTAGCACAAAAGGATATGCATTAGAATTTTGGATGGCATCTGAGCCTGCACAGAATTTCCTTCACTAGTTATTACTTTAAAAGTCTTGAATATGTAAACAGTGTAAGTTCTGCTGAAGTAAAATGTACTGCAGACACACCATGATCCTCAGGGTGTAGCCCATCACCAGTTGAAGCTCCCAGAGGCCTTTCGCTTCCCAGATTTGTTTTCAGAATGTTTTTCCAGTCATTCTTCCTCATCTATTCCTGTGTGTGGTCTGATCCACATGCCCACTGGCCTGTGCAAAGGGGGAAAGGGGTGCTTCTGAAGTAAGCATGCATATTTCAAAGAACATTCTAGCACCAGAGTACAGACATGTGCTTTTGTAATTAGGGATCTTTGGCTTAAGTGGGTAAAACATGATTAAGTTTGATGCACTAGAGGCCAGTTATGTGAGCAGTGAGTCTACTACAGTCAATCCAGGCAAGTGAAGGTGAATTTGCTTGATAGAGGAGGTAGATATGTGAACTGCAGTGCAGCCATCACTCTGTCATGTCTTTGTGTTTTTCTCCTGGAAGAATTTTTCAAGAGTGAAGATGCAGGTGACCATGTCACTGGCTTCTCTGGTTGGAAAATCCCCCGAGTTTAATGAGGAATTCCTCCGGCGATCCCTGAGAACCATCCTGGCCTATGCTGAGGAAGACAGAGACATGCAGGCAACACCATTTCCCACCCAGGTTAAATCTTTTATGGCATCTGTGGCTTTTTTATCAGGGGCTTTCACATAGGATGTGCTTGAAGCAAGTTCTAGATCTTGGTCTTCCAAAGCAATGAAAATAAGGATGATGAGGTTATTGTATGAGTTTATGTCTAGCACAACAATAAGTGGGGAAGAAGTGGATATTATTCCATAAAATAAACTCTTAAGAATTTCCCCTGAAGTCACATTACAGGATCGTTGTAATCATCATCATCTCTTTGTTTTGAGTACAGCTTTCTCCTAGTTCCCAGCAGGAACTATGCCCTCTAAGAGTTTCCCAAAATGGAATTGGATTCATTATGTTTTCAGCCAAGTACCATCTGGGAAACTTCTCTCTCTTTGCCAACATTATTCGTTATCAGCAATAATGTAGAACATTTCAGACAACTGTCAAATACTTTGTTAAAATTCTTAGAGTAACTCAGGTTGTGCTGAAGACTTTGTGCTGAAGACTTAAAAAACATCTGGTTTCAGATCAAAGATCAACTAAAGCTGAACTCCATTAACATATTTGATTTTTTCTTCATTCAGAAATAAATAGATCAAAGGATTTCAGCTCATTTTGATTAATTAAAACGTGTGTTTGTGTGTAAGATTTGCTATGTCAGCAGTCCATGCTGCATTGCATAGAGCTGAAAAAACATCCTGACATTTCCTTGGGTAAAAGAGGCTTAAAGAGAGTAGCATCATATGGTGCAGGTGCTGTTGTTTTGCCAAAAGGAAAAAAAAATCTGAGAATTGCACATTGATCTTTGCATTGCTTCAGGTTGAGGAACTACTGTGTAATCTGAACAGCATCCTGTCAGACACGGTGAAAATGAGGGAATTTCAGGAAGATCCAGAGATGCTGATGGACCTCATGTACAGGTGAATCCATTTAGAATTGCTACTGAGAAAATCCTGCAGAGAGGTGAGCTGAACTATGCATTTTAGGGACAAGCTGTGACAAACTCTCCATCTGTTCTGTTTGTGCACGTTCCCTCTTTAGCAGAGCTGGAATGTCACAGGCCGCAGCAGTGAGCACATTGCAGTGCAGCCTCTGGGAGGTGGACACAGATTTGGGCAAGAATAAGAGTCAGGAACAGTGAAGAATCTTGGATGCAGCAGTTTTACTTTTCTCATAGCCCCTCTGTCTCTTGTAGTCTCTTGCCTAACCATTTATTTTGCTTTCTGTTTGATGAATCACATAGAATAAAGACAGAGATGCCTTCTTCCGTTCAACCCAGGAGAAGAATGATAAATTTATTTTTGTTATTTGAGAGGTGGCCATTCACACCTGCTTTCTGGCCTGTGTTTTCAGGATTGCCAAAGGCTACCAGACATCTCCAGACCTGAGGCTGACTTGGCTGCAGAACATGGCAGAGAAGCACACCAAGAGGAAGTGCTACACAGAGGCAGCCATGTGCCTGGTGCACGCTGCAGCGCTGGTGGCAGAGTACCTGAGCATGCTGGAGGATAGGAACTATCTCCCTGTGGGCAGTGTCAGCTTCCAGGTAAAGAGTTCCGAAGGCATGAGGCAGTTCTGTATTTGTTCTTGTGCTGAGCCAAGCAGAGGTGTGTGCGTGGGGAGGGTGTTACAGTGGCAGTCTCCAGCTGTTATTTCCAGCACTTTGATACTGTAATCTCTTTTTTGCTGAGTAGAACCCCTCTATTATCGCATGCTTCTTCTAGGGCTGTTACTTATCAACTGTGACAGATGCATCTTTCAAACTTCTTTCTCATAATCTAGATAATTGGGGCTGCTCAGTTCTTTCAGGCGTGTTCTCCAATCCTTTGACTGCCCTCCAGTTACTCACCAAACCCTTTTGATTGATGAGTAACACAATCACTGCAGTCAATCCAGTATATCCAAATCAAGCAAAAATGTCCCATAAGTTCTTTCAGCATGAGCCATAGCACTCACATTACCTCTCTGAAGGCTCCACTGGTTCTTTTGGTGTTGTTGAGCTCCTTAACTCAGTAATAAACTGATTTCTCCAGACAGTTTTCTTGCATTTCATTTTCACCTTACTTTTGTACATCACAGATGAAAGCATAAGTCTTTGTGGCTAAAGTTAGACATTTGTAAATATATACACTTGGTTTATCAGATTATGCAGTTTTGGATACCCTTACCTGAACTGACTTCATATGCAAATTCAATTATTTTAGTGCTTCTTTTCTCCACAGTATTAAAAATAAAAATGGTCAAACCCTTCATTTTTTGCCATGTGTTGATAATTTCTCTTTTATCATTATTCTCTGAAACCAGTAAGTTGTTGGCTGCAATGATTAAAGTAAATTATAAATTATTTCAACTAATTAGTGGAAATATTTTGTAGGATCACCTTAGATGTCATATAGGCATCTACTGTTTAGACATTATTACCTTTATTAGTTTGTAATCCCTCTCTTTAGAGAGTATCAGACTTGTGTAATCTGGTGTTGATTCAGGCTAAGTACAATACCTTTAAGGTTTTCTTTAATAATTTTGTGTCAGTATTTCCACTATTTTGTCTTGGTGCTTTGTCTGATAAACCTACCACCATCTGCTCACCTTGTACTTTAAAGAAATAGATGATCCCCAAAGCATATTTCATCTTCTGGAACTTTCCCAGTTTTCTAAAACATGTGGCAACTCAGGATTCACTGCTTAAATACTCTTTTGCTTAGCCTTTTTGATCTGTTGTGGAGCACATTTTATTGTCAAAGTGAATTTGAAATACCTAACACTAATACTTGGTGCATTCATCATCCCTTCATATAACCACACCACCTGGGGGGTTTTTCCCTTCAAAATAATAAATGTGAACATGATTGAGCCACTTAGCATTTTGCATTGAATTTAGTTTGTTGGGCATTAGTATTTGCAATTCCACTTTAGCAAGTAGATTATGGACAGGTGTTTATTCTTGATTTTCTTTATTATCAAGGTAGCTGTGTATACCCTTTTTAATGGCTAAGCTTCTGGCTGTGGATTTACACTTCTGCCATTTTGCATCCCTTATCAGTTTTGTATGCCTCCAAACCTCTAACTTCCATACATTGCTTCTATTTACTTCTTTTCTCTCTATTTGTTAGATACTATCATCATTTGGATATAAATGAAATCTGCATTCCCTCCCCAGTGTCATCCTGCTCCCAGTCTGCCTTGAGTGCTTGTAAGCTCACCACACTTGATGCAATTCCTTCCTCCATTACTCCTAGATTATGCAGATTGCTATAAATGGATATGTTTTTATTTATGTTAGAGAGTCAAAGTCTATTGTACAAGGCACCAGGCAAGCAAAAACCTAGGAGTTTAAAAGCAGCAAATCAGTTTCTCTCATCAAAATGCTTGTGCAAATATGTGTTTGCCAAAGAAACAGTTGCCCCATAGGAGAAAGGTAATAAAATGCCCTAATGATGGGAACCCAATTACACAACTCATTATCTGACAGCACAATTTTGAATTTCAGTTTACTCAATAACAGTAATTAACTATAATAATAACCCTTTACATTTTTACATAGGCTTTCAAGAAAAGGTTTCTCATTCTTTACAGAAAAGTTTATGTTTTGTAGCACCTGTGAAGATTTTATTCAGATGACCTCCTTAAAAGAGGGAAATACTGTGCAGACTGGCTTGGCTTTACCTGTAGCTACAGGTCTCTCTCCCTGACTCTTTCTGTGATAATTTCTTCATTTGGCTCAGATATGAGATCAACTAATATTGGTGATATGCATTTAGTTGTGGAATTGAGGGTGATAATAATGTGAATAAAAATACTATTCTGGATCAGCGGAAGTATTATCTCCTTTTTACAGATGAGTAAAATGAGTCAGCAAAGGATCAAATCAGTTCTGATTTTGATCTTCTGCAGTGAGTCTGTTAGCATCCAGAAAACTGACTGTCAGTAGAGTAATACTTTTCCTTGTGCTGTACCAGACGAAATGCTTCCCTCTATGCAATCAAAACTATCCCTCATAGTCAGAGTGGGGTCACTTTCAGTGGAATTCCCTTTGAGCTTAATTCATATTTACACTAAATCCCCTTCACAAGCAGTTAAGCAGAATTAGTGAGAGTATGAAGGGCATAGGGACTGACTTTAAAGCCCTTTTGTATTAACACAGGGTATGTGTGTCTACCTGCTGGGCACATGGCTCAGCAGCAGCCTAATTTGCCTGGGCTGTTTGGGCATCTGGGTTGCAGGCTACCCTGGCTTTATTTAACATGGTGGTGAGGGCTGGGGATCACAGGGGTTTTTGAGTTTACAAAAGTATTTATTTTCCTTAATGAAAACTAGGCTTGTGAAATTCAATGTAGTTGCTGACAGAATAAGTGGTGATTTATGTACTGCCTTTATTATACAAGGGATATGTAAAATTCTTCAGGTAGAAAGGTAGATCCAGGCTAAAGTTGGGTGAGGCATGTCCAAAAAATCATGCAGCCCCCAGGAGTATGTTATGCAGACTCCCTTCTCCTAGAGTGCATGGAGTGTAAAACATGGAAATACATTCCTGACATTAGTTATTAGAGGCTTAAAGGTGGAAAAGGGATAATTGGTGTCCATGACTTTCTCATTATTTTTGTGTGTAAATCACTTTTTTAGACTCTCTTCTATTTGCTAAAAAAGGAAAATAGAAATTTTAAAATAAAAATTAATAAATAAAGAAAAGCCACCAGAGTCACATGAAAACAGTCCTTAATGACTACTGCTACAGAAAAGGAAAACCAGAAATTAATCTGCATGGCTTGTGAGTTTCTGCAGGTGTGTGCCAGTGAAACTAAGTCTGGTTGAAGTCACTCTCCAGTAAGACTGATTGATAAAAAGTGGTGTAGGTGTGCTAAATGTGCTGTAGTTCTTCCTCTGGACAAAATTCAGACAAATTCTTAACTCCTGTGAATGCTGTTCTGAGGCTGTGCTCACCTTTCCAGTGGTGCTGATGTGATGTGCAGACTAGGCAGTGTGCTGGCAGTGTGGTTGGAGTAAATTTCACCCATGGAGAAATAAATACATCCATAAAACCCAGGGGGAAAGCCCAATGCTGCTAGTGGTATGTGGTGCCAATTCTTTATCTGAAATCTGATCAATAGTAGCAGCCCTCAGTGTCTCTGCTATTTTATAAACATGCCTTTAAGGACTCAGCTAGCTAGCCAGCTGGCATCCATCCTGCATTCAGACAGATTGTCATTGCCAGTTTCTGCTGAAGTTAGACACTATGACACTAATTTAACTCCTTTTAATTAATAGGAGATCGAAGCTTAGCCTTTCTGCTGCTGTTGAAAGTTACATATGCCAGTCCCATACTATATGTACACATATTTTGCTGTTATTTTGCACATGTTTCTGTATTTTTTATGTTAATGCCATCCAGTGTCATTTATTCAAAGAAGCACTGAAGAACTGTAGACATGTTATTTCATGGTCTAGGATCTCAAAAGAGTGATTCATCTAGATTTATTTAAATGCACAATGAGGTCCATAACATCAACAAGAAAATGAGTAAATTCTGCAGGATTAAAGTGTAGTATAGCAGAGGATCAACCAAGAAGAAGCATCAATTATTGTGGTTTTTAGAGCAATATTATCTGTGTCCTACTTCTCCTCTGCCTGGAAAAGGTGAATAAAAACCTGAAAGTTCAATTTATTCAAGCAGGTGGCAGATCTGGAGTGCAGTTTGGGATTTCCCACCTCCAAGTGCCAGCACTAGGAAGGGCACACTGCTTGTGACCCTGGGTAGTGTTGGGGATTGAGCTCACTGCAGCTCCATGGAAATCCAGTCACCAGAGCAGAGCCAGCTTGACACCTACAGGAGTCTGCATTTTAAACCTGAGGCTAGAAAGAAAATTCATGATTCTTGCAACAAAACTCCTGATCTGCCATCTATGGAGATTTATTATGTTACTTTCACTTCTAAAAACTAATGTAACTATGTGTCCCCTGATTGCACCTGAAAAAACTCATTCCTCTTCCCATCATGTAAATACGTTGAAACGATTTCTTCCTCAATCTTTGTGACGTACAGTTGATTTAGGTTTTTGATTTCTGTGCTCTGATGTATTTTAGAACATTTCATCCAATGTGCTGGAGGAATCTGCTGTTTCAGATGATGTTTTGTCTCCAGATGAAGATGGCATATGTTCTGGGAGGTATTTCTCAGAAAGTGGGCTGGTGGGGCTGCTGGAACAAGCTGCAGAGCTCTTCAGCACGGTGAGTGAGGACCAGAGTGACCAGGAGGAAAGAGGTAGTGATCTGCCTAACCCAGACCCAGATTCCTTTCCTGCATGTGAGGAAACAATGCAGTACTGCTAAACCAGGTACCACAGAGCTGCCACACTCCAAATAACAAGAGGACACATTTTTGGCAGTCCAAGTACTGCTTCAGTCCCCTTACCTTGGCTTTTTCAGCCTAGCTCAGCCACATACCCACCTCTGCTGTGCAGACCAAAGGCAACATCAACAGAAAGTGATTGTCTCAGGCAGGAACCAAGACTTTCAGTTGGTATTATCGTGGGATAGCACACTTAAGAAAAGCATCTTGTATAAAATATATATTTTAGGAGGCATGTGAGAGTTACTCCTTTACTTTTACACAGCATACAACCAGGAGCCTCATAATCTACATTTACTATGTAAGAACTCATGATTTAGCATCTCTTGATATCACTTGGGTCCCTTTGTCCAGACACAGCTCTGGTTGCCTGAACCTTACATGACAAACAAATCTATTTCCTGCTGCTAATCTGCATTTCTAGTTCTTGTAGCCCTGAGGCAGAATCCAGGGCTTTACACAGGAATTTGGGCTTGAGAGCCCAGCAGATCTGAGATTCAAATTACATCCAGTTCATTGTGTGCTGGTCAGAACTGCCCATGTACTATTACTAGTTTTCAGAACACCAAAACAAGCAACATAGCAGATTAAAAAATGAGTGCCATAAATCCCCTTTTCCGCCAAGGCATTGATGGAGATATAGTTTCTTTCAGAGTGCATGAAGACTCATTTATTTCTTCCTCTTTTTTCCTTTTTTTTTTTTTTTAATATCTACTCAAAGGGAGGTTTGTATGAAACTGTGAATGAAGTGTACAAAATTGTCATCCCCATACTGGAAGCACATCGAGACTTCAGGAAGCTTACCTTGACACACAGCAAGCTACAGAAGGCCTTTGACAGCATTATTAATAAGGTACTTGTGAGGCAAGGCACTGATAAAGGGACACATTGCTGGCTTGCACTATTTGTTTAAGGCTGGTGTTAATAAAACGGTTCATGTGTGCATTGGGGTTGTGTGGCAAGGTTTTGATAGTGGAGGGGGAGAGTTAAAAGGGTGATGTCAATGAAAAGTTGCTGGAAATTTTATCCATGTCCAACAGAGCCAATGCCAGCTGCTGGCCCAGGCTGGCTGAGGCTGAGCCCATCAGTGGCAGTGGCAGCACCTCTGGGATAATATATTTAAAAAGGGAAAAAAGTTACTGGCTGGATGTAATTGTGCTCAGAGGAGAGACAAGTGGAAAATAAGTGAGAGCAGCAGCTCTGCAAACACCAAGGTCAATGGAGAAGGAGGGGCAGGAGGAGCTCCAGGCAGCAGAGCAGAGATTTCCCCTGCAGCCCCTGGTGCAGCCCATGGTGAGGCAGCTGTGCCCCTGCAGCCCCTGGAGATCCATGGGGGAACAGAGATCCACCCACAGCCCATGCAGAACCCCATGGCAGAGCAGGTGGATGCCTGAAAGAAGGCTGTGACCCCATGTGAAACTCATACTGGAGCAGGGAGGGACCACAGGCTGGAGCAAGGGAAGGATTCCTCTCCCTGAGCAGTGGGAGAAACAACATGTGGTGAACTGACCTTAATCCCCATTTCCAGTCTTCCTGCACCACTGGGAGAGAAATGTAGAGCCTAAGGAGAAAGGGGGAAAGGTGTTTGTAAAATTTGGTTTACTTCTTGTTATCCTGTTCTGAGTTTAATTAGTAATAAATTCAATTAGTTTCCCTAAGTCCAGTGTGTTTTGGCCATGATGGTAACCAGTTTGTGATCACTCCCTGTCCTTATGCCAGCTCATGAACTATTCACTTTCTTTCTCCTGTCCAGTTGCAGGGAGGGATAATACAATGGGTTTGGTGGGTACCTGGCATCCTGCCATGATCAACCCACCAGAATCTGAAATAGTTCCATTTCCTTTTTCAAACAAAAGCTTCCATCTGCTTTGGTCTGCCTACATAGTGTAAAAAGGCTACATCCAGTGTAAAAAGGCTCTCCATACAAAAAAGCAGAGATGAATATAAAATTGGTTTAGCTGAACATGTCTGTGTCCACCTGGCCACATCTGTTTAACAAAAATAACTTTATTGTCGATTCACTAGTGCTCTCGGTTATAAAACAGAAGAAATAAGAAAATCTGTCTAAGTTCTCAGCACTCATACAGTCCCTTATCTTTCTTCAGAGGAGCCTTATTGTTGAGCCTAGTCAGTTTCAAATTCTTATCAATTTTCAATGCAAAATTACAAAATTTTAATTTTGTTACATGTATTCAAAGGAATTAAAAATAATAAGGTATTTTGTTTTGTGAAACCTCCTTCATGGTCAGCTTAAATTTTAAGCTAGATTGCAGTCAAATGTCCCCTCAGTTTGTATGCTTTCTCTCCTGTGCTTCTCATCCATCAGCACTGATGATACATAAAAGTGGTTTTGAAATGGGGAAAATGTAGGACTACTGGATTTTCTTATACATCAACTGGGGAAAAAAAAAAGGCATCCAAATACTACAATGTCCACATAAAGCAAATGTAAATTTCCTCTTGTTTTTATCAACTAGGGTCAAAAACGAATGTTTGGAACTTACTTCCGTGTTGGTTTCTATGGATCCAAATTTGGGGACTTGGATGAGCAGGAATTTGTTTATAAGGAGCCTGCAATTACAAAACTCCCTGAGATTTCTCACAGATTAGAGGTAAGGAAAAACATTGTATTAACATGATCTCAAATGGTATATTATGCTTTTCAATGAACCCACACAGTCCTAATATTGTTATTGCTATATAAAAAAATCAGTAACAAACTGATTTGTACCACAGATTATTTCCTTTGTGCATATCCTTTCCACAGTATCCCTTTTTAAAGCATAATGATCTAAGTGATCCATTCTTTTGAGGCTATGTCTCTTATAAGCAGGCCTGTAATATACTGAGTGATTTTGAGCATGCCAGATATTTGCTTTGGTGTCTTTTCAGCTTTTTTTACAGAATTGCTGTGTTCTGTATTTATAGAATTGCTATTGCTTCTGATTGTTTTACCTCAAATTCTGCGATTGTCTGAGCAACTCACAGTGATCTTTGTCAGAAGATGCCTTACCCTGTCCAGCTGTGGGTTTTGGAGCAGCATACTGACTGTACAAAACCCAGAAATCCTCATGGTTGTCACTCCTTTCTCCTAGAGTTGCATTAGCATTGCATTAAGGACTAACATTTTGGGATAACTGTGTTTTCTTTCTAGGGATTTTATGGCCAGTGTTTTGGGGAGGATGCTGTGGAAGTGATTAAGGACTCTGCTCCTGTAGACAAAAGAAAGCTGGATCCCAATAAGGTAGGGAAAATACTGCCAAGAGGGTTGAGTGCTTTGTCACACAAAAAATGAGGAGAGAAGGTCCCTGTTGCATCTTTCATGCTCAAACATTAAGGCACTAAAAGAAACCACCCAACTTGGTATCTCTGTGCCCAGGGGTATTAAATCCTCTGTGACAGGCTTAGTGTGGTAGCTTGAAAATTATAGAAATTAGTAGTTGTAGTAGTATAGAAACTAAAAGTTCTAATCTCTAGTCCCTGCCCTGATTCTGACCCCCAGGGTTAAGCTGTGCCCTCCTGGATGCAAGTTTTGTTAGTTCTGAATAAGAAAATGATCCCTGAAGGATTTTCAGCTCTGTACTTTTCCAGACCATTGGTAGCCAGTGTGTACTATGGGACACTTGACATGCAACATTCCTTTTACATTCCTTGGGTTGTGAATGGTTCTTCCCTCTTTCCCTAGGCATACATACAAATCACTTTCGTGGAGCCCTATTTTGATGAGTATGAGATGAAGGACAGGGTTACCTACTTTGAAAAGAACTTCAACATCTCTCGGTTCATGTACACGACGCCTTTTACTATGGATGGGCGTCCCAGAGGAGAACTCTGTGAGCAGTACAAGAGGAACACCATCCTAACCACAATGCATGCCTTCCCCTACATCAAAACCAGGATCAATGTCATCCAAAGAGAAGAGGTATGTTGGCTTTTGGAGACAGATCTAATTTCTCGAGGACTGAAGGAGGCGGGAAGATTTCCAAATTTACTCTTGGCAGGAAAAAAAAAGAATGCTGAATTTCTCAGACATTGCTCTTGTAAACAGGAGTATCACAGAAGAGATAGACAAGGCAAGATAGAGATTTGCTGTGGAGAAGAGACAATAGCCAGTGTACACTCTTCTTTTGACCTCCCACCTGTGTAGGAGGATATGTGGAGCTCTGCTTGTAGCTATACTTCTAGCTGATGAAGCAGAAGTAGGACAGGAGTACTGTCAGAGAACTGGTTTAGAGATGGAGCAGCTTTATACTGTAGAAAGTGCAACACCATTTGAGGCATGAAGTAACTTAAAATAAGAGTGAATTTATGTGAACAGGAGGTCAGATTCACACCCTATTCTAGCAAATAATAAGACGTCTAAGAGCTTTGGATCACATGCACCATCCACTGAGATGACCATCTACCAAATTAGATTGAACAGTGTTCCTGGGTTTCACAACTACTGCTTTTGAAACAGGAGAACGAAAGTGACATTGTCATATTTAGAACAGGTCAGCTGCATCCATGATTCAGGTAATAAACCATCTTTTCCTCCCTTTGTCTTAGTTTATTTTAACCCCCATTGAAGTTGCTATTGAAGATATGCGTAAAAAAACACGGGAACTCACTGCAGCCACCAACCAAGAGCCACCAGATGCCAAAATGCTCCAGATGGTTTTGCAGGGCTCTGTTGGAGCCACTGTAAATCAGGTAAGGGATCCAAATAAGCCAGACAAAGTGTACTTTTCTCACTGTGCTTTTTTTTTTTGCACTCCTGTTTCTTGCACGGTAAGAAGTACATCTAGTCAGGCACATTTAGTCACTGTGTATATTGAAGCTTCATCTCTTGATATGTGGTCACTGTGTACTGTATATTAGCTGTGCTTTTAATGGAAGTCTCCATGGGAAGGGCTGTCCTGGCTGTAGGTGCAGAAACTCACAGGAACCTTGTGCATCCAAGGATTTTTCATTTCTAACATGCTAGCCATTTCAGCCATTTCTTTTTCATTCCAAATGTACCCTTGGGGAATGGGAATAATTATTGCAATTCTCCCACAAACTCAGTTTCATGGAAAGTCAATACATGACGTCAAGACCTGAGTGCCCCAAAATAAAACTGAGATGCCATAGGTATAAACACATACACACTAAAAAAGCCCAGGCAATTTAAAAAAATTGAAATGGAATTGTGGCTGAGCAAAAACTTGGTGTTATACACAATTTCACAGAGCTCAGGTTTTTTTGCTGAAACCTAAATACTCTCAGTTTCTCCAGATTCATCACCAACCAAAGCATCTATTGTGAAATAATGTTTTGTTGTAAATTTTCCAAGGAGTGATCTTTTTTGGCACTGGGCTTATTGCCTGATGGCCTTGTAATACACACACAGGAGCTGTGTTTCTCTAATATAACCAGGCTTGTCACTAGGGCTGTCCCAGCTCTTCTCTGCTGAGCAGAATTTGTTCACTTTGTTGTGAGACCAGAGGAGGAATAATAACAGGAGAGAATAAGATATGATGGGCAAAACTTCTGCTTGCCAAAGGAAGTATCATGGGGGGAAGGGAGCTAAACCCCATCCTGTTATGGTAACTGTGCACAGATTTATTTTTCTTCGTAATTGCACTCATGGAATAACAAACAGCTTTAAACAAACGTGTGTCTTGTTTTCAGTCTAAGCAGGAGGATCTGACATTTTCCTGTGTTATTTCTAAAAGGGACCACTAGAGGTAGCACAAGTGTTCCTGGCTGAAATTCCAGCAGACCCCAAACTTTATCGGCACCACAACAAGCTAAGGTTGTGCTTCAAAGAGTTTATAATGAGGTGAGTAAAACAAAATGGAGATGCTGAATTGCATTGATACATTCAATATTAGCAATAGTGCAGCGATAATATAACTGGGCAGTTACCTATGCAAGTTAGCATCATGAATCCTGGCATCTCACACTTTAAACACTTGGACCACACTTGTTTCTGCTTCACATGAAAGCCGAGGTAGGCATTGCATTCTCAAAGGGAAGAAATGTTACCACTCTAAAAGCATAATGTACAAATTAGGATCTTCCATTTGTTTTATCTTTCGACATCTTGTAGAAACCAAACATTTCAGACTATTGCCTTGATTTAATTTTTAATAAAATGACATTCTTATGTAGAAAGCTGTTCATAAGAAAACTTCATCTGTCAAGCAGACACAGTGGTAGTGGCAGACATGTCCTTTGCTTTAGATACATTTGTAAATCTCAGCAAGCATATTTACATACAAAGATACTCATGTCCTTACTCCAACTATCCTCCTTGCTGAAGGATAAGTTTGAGTTAAAGAAAAACAAATCTTATGCAGAAGATGCAGCTTCTAAGTATTGCTGTTGCCAATTTATCTGTTTATACAGTAAGTAAGCAGTTAGCTCAGTATTCTGCAGTCATTAAATTTGCTTTTTATTAGTTCACTCATGCTTTCCTAATACCTAAAAAACCCCCATCTCAATTTATGTACTTGGAAAAAACAGAGCTTTCTTATTAGTTCATTATCCCTTCAGTCTTGACAAGTTACCAGAGGAATGCCTAGAGTAAAGGAACCTAATCCTTGTCCATTTAAATTACCTAACACAAAATGAGGGAGTTTAACAGAAGTAGTTTATATCTATCATGTACTTTTTTCCTTTCTTTTTGCCTAGGTGTGGTGAAGCAGTGGAGAAAAACAAGCACCTTATAACTGCAGACCAGAGGGAATATCATCAGGAGCTCAAAAGAAACTACACAAGACTGAAGGAGAACCTCAGACCCATGATTGAGAGGAAGATCCCAGAACTCTACAAACCTGTAGTGAAAGTCCACAACATAAGGTATAGTTAGGGCAGGGTTATCTGTTGTGGCTGTACAAAAATAGACCATTTTTGCAAGGAAGAAAGGGAGTTCTACTGGCAGCTACAGTCAAGCCAGAATATACACTGCCAACTCCATTACTGATTACAGAAATCTGCTGACTTCCACTGGAGATGATTGTGGTGTTAGCTGTGCTTCTCAAGCTCTGCATTCTGGGGGTAGAGGATTTATGTAATTTTAATGCATTGTAGATAAGACTTCCCCCTCACCCTAACAAAGTTACTGGAAACATGTTGTGATTTTTCAACCTTTGGAGCCAGAAAGGAGATAAAACAAGTATGGCACCATGTGGTGTTAGGCACCATGAAGTCATCCTTTCATAACAAAACATAACCCTTTTTAGTGACATGACTGACACAGAAAAGTCTAATGCTCTTTGATTATGACAATGTGCTTCTTCACAAAGCCACTGTGCCCAGTTTGGGTAGGGAGAAGAAGAAATGACAGCTCTGACTTGCCAACACATAACATGTTTCAGCTGAGTTCCTTTTTACAAGACAGGTATTTCTTTGATTGTTTTTCATTTTCCAACTCTATTTATGAATCTGTTTCATTGCAGGGAGTCTTTTCGTAACCACAGTTTCAGGAAATACGACGCCCAGACTTCTTCCCAAAGCACCTAAGAACCATCTGCTTTGGCCAAGGAAGAGCTTCATGCTGCAGGACAGAAGTCATGGAGCATTTATCCCACATCTGTGAAATCAGAAATCTCTCACCACAAGACAGCATGTGGACTTTCTGGACACCATGCAGAAAAGCATTTACACAAGATCATTGAATGAAAACTAGGGGATAAATCCTAATCAAGCACATATCAAAAGGACTTGGAAAGGAAGGGGATGCTCTTTTAAAGACTAAATTCTTTTAATACTTAATACTTTTAAATACTTAATACTTTTAATACTTAATACTTTAAAATACTATATTGTACAATAATGGCCTAATTCCATTAGGGGATGGACCTTAGAGAGGTCAGTAGCATGAAGTCAGTCATGACCAGGTAAGAGACATAGAACTTTGTGTGGTTTGATTGATGTGAATTTAAATAACATGTCTAAGGAATAGCAACAAATTATATGTGTTTATGGTCCTTTTCCAAGACAACATTTATCCATGTGCTTTTGGCGATGAGGCACATTCTGCTTAAATTTTGTCTTAATGAGGAGGGACATGGTTACCTGCTCAGTGTTGCTGAGCTGGGACTCTAGGGAAGGAGAATTTCCTCAGTCTGATTCTGAACAGATTCTCTCTCATGGTCCTTAACTTCAGGGAGCTCTGCACAAGTTTTCTCAACCAGAGCACGAAAATTAAGATGTAAATACTTTTTACATATCTTAAAAGTTTTTTTTTTAATGTATAGGTACATGCAGTATAGTGACTTGACATGCAGATAGTTATCTGTGACATATTTAGCAGAGCTAACAAGAAATGGTTTAAAAAGAAGATGCTAAGCTATGAGTGATTCTTTATTACATAAAGCTCTTACATAGGTAACCTTATCCAAAATTAACTACAGAAGCTCACAATGGGGATTTCCTGCAAATCACTTGACTCAGGCTTTACTGCAGCTTAAGAGAAATTAGCACATAATTTATAACACCTAGTGCTTAGTATTTTTTGAGTCCTAAGCCAAATATCTTACTAAATAATCTTTACACCATTTCTCTGAAGTATTGAAATGTTATTGCAATTTTGTAGATGAGGATGCAAAGAGAGAGGAGAAATTAGGAATTTGGAACTCGTTTAGGACTTTTGGAGCTCAGTAGGATTTTTGGAACTCCTTTAGAGAGGCAGTGGAAGAGCTACAATTTTTTATTGTGACTATGCTTGCCACATAATGGTTGTATTTTGAAACACAGATCTGTGAAAGTATGCTGAATATTTCTTCCTCTCCTGCACCTCTTCAATGCTTTGGAAATGATACTTTAATGCTGATTAAAGTAACCAATTCCATTTGCCCAAGCACAGAATTTAATGTTAAAATTCAAGGAAATGGCCAATTTTTTCCCTTTATACTTCATTTTAGAAAATTACAGTGAAATTTCTCAGAGCTGATGACATATGTTTCTAAAGGCAAGGCCTCTTTAATCCAAAAGTGTAAGGGAGATTGAAGCTGTTGCTTTTAGTGGAAACATTTTGACTTTTTACAGTCACCTGCAGCCTTGCCATTTGAAAATAAAAATATTCCAAGCACTTCATTGACATTTGTAACATATTTTGAATGTGCTTTGTAGAAGATTCACATGGATGATCAAACAAGATGAGATGTGGAAATAGGTGAAACGAACCCTTGGTTACACAACATGTGGACTGTAAGAAAATAATTTCCCTCCCCATTCATAGTATTGTTAAATGAAATAAACAAGAATAAGAACTCCCTGACTTTAAGGTGAGCACATCCAAAGCACATAAGCAAATGGTACAAAAAGCTCAAAGCAAAAGATGCCTCTGTGTCAGAGTGGCTTCTCTATATTCAAGTTGCTTTGAAACAGTTCTAGATTGAAAAATTGCTGATTTCCCAATGTTTTGAAGCTATGATATCTCTGCCTATCAGACCCTAGCCCTTTATCTAATTTTTTAACTGCCAGTTGAGGAGAAAGGTCAGAATACTGTCATCTATCAGAGCCACAACTCAACATCACTGTTTACAAGGTGCTTCCCCTTTACAGCCTAACAAACAGAAACCTCAGGTAAATAGAACTCCTAACAGGTGTACAATAAAAGTAATGTAAAAGTAAGATAAAAGTAATGAAGTGGTTCCTTGAACTGAAATAATACTCAGGATAATATGAATACTGGTGGACTCTCCACTCCCATTTTACAAGCTGAGCACCTCACAATCAGATGGCCAGTCTTGCCCTCAGTTTGCATTTCATGTTGTCCCTTCTACAAAGAGAACATGGCTTGTACATTTCTTTCAAGAGCTGAACTTTGTGAAACAAATTTTCTATCTTGCAATATTAATTTGCAATAAAGTGACTGTTACACAGCATGTTTAGAAGTGCCTTTGTGTTGCATCTTATACCTCAACAGAAGACAGCTGGAAAGAGAATTTCAGTAGGACAAACATTTTCTTGTAGAAGCATCATTTAGCAAAAAATACATTTATTAGGGCAGAGGATGTGCTGGTCTTTGTGCCTATTGCAGGGATTACAAGCAACAAATTGCTCCCCAACTTCTGTTTTTCATTCAGTGTATGTGAAAAATGTCAATGGGAAGCTCAGTGACAGCAGTGCCCTCCTTTCTTCCTCTGGTCTGTAGCTGTAGAGAAGATACATGCCTGATTCCTGAATTCTTCTGGATGGTTCAAGACTAGGGAGAGTTTTGTGTGTCCAAAGTAGGTGGATCCAGGGCTAAAATTCTGAGGCTGTCAAAGGGGAACCAGCAGATAAGGACTACACCATCCTAGACATTTAGCTGGGACTTCACCAGAGATCACTCACCCCTTGCACTTGCTGCTAGCTTTAAGGAGCACAGTGCTGAATTTGTCACAAGAATCCTCTAGCTCAGCACCAGCTAGGCACACATTTGTGCCAGGTACAGAGAAAAGCAGTGTTGTCACTTAAAATTGGCAGGTGTGGGTTATCTGACCTCTCCTGGGAGACTGAATGCTTTCTCTTTATGTTTCCCACCAATTGTGAAGGCTTGGAAAAGCGAAAGCAAACATTTAAACTCTTTTTTGTTGTTTTTTTCTTTTTGTCTGTTGGAAGTGTCATTGTCTCAAATATTTCAGAGCAATTAAAGCTTAGCAGAGAGCCTGACACAGAGCCAGCTAGGGCTTTTTTTGGTGTTTCAACCTCTCAAAGCAATGCTTGCTATGAAAATGAAGCACATGATAGTAGTGTTTTACTGGAGTTTACTGCACTACACTGCTGATGTCTTGTGATGGAGAGGAACACACACAAGGAGTGTTCATAGGGTGTTGGCATTTGTAGTGGTTTGAAAGCAAAACGAGCGAGAGGCTCCAAGTCAGAAATACAATTTAATAGGAAGAAGAAAAAAGGATAAAATAAAATAAATGCAACAATACAAA
>JBBMKD010000115.1:48526817-48546134 GCA_037834095.1 Argya squamiceps | reverse complement strand
AAATGTTTGTGACACCACACTTATGTGATTGATTGGGGGTCTGTGCTGTCCTTGTGATATATCAGGCCTGTTTCATCATGTGCTACTGCTCTGAAGTCAAGATTGTCCTTCCTGCCCTAAGTTGCTGAAATCCAGAAGGATTTACTGTTGAGTTCTTTGCTGTCCAAAGTTACCCTTCCCTCATCCCAGAGACCTTAATTTTTCTCCCTGGTCCAACATCTTCTGGGCCCAAAGAGTCCAGTGCATTTACATCAAACAGGAGTGCCCTGGCAGGAGTGGGTCATGCTGCTGCTGAGGTTTCCAAGGAGATGCAAACAGTCAAAATGTTGGTTATTGGACAAGACACAAGCCTTAGTAAGGCTGCTTTGGGTTGAAAGGTTCAGTACCAGAGGTTTTTATCAACCTCTGAGTGAAGTTGATATCACCTATGGGTGAGGTACCCATACATCTAGTAAGACTGATGAGGGCTAATCAATCCTGTGTGTCTTGTATATGTCTGTAATTAGTTAACATTGTTTTTTAAACTTTAGGTCCCTGGACTTTTTTTTCCTACTTTTTTACTATTTCAAGTAGTATTCCTGGTGGGTCCTTCTCAAGTCTCACTGAGCTGATAGCCTTTATGGCTGCTGTGCACTGACAGTGAGTTCTGTAGCATGTGTGCACACATTTCAGCCTCCTGATTGTATGGCTTGATCAACACTTGACATAAGGACAAACACTGATTTAGCTTTTATGCACCCTTCATTATTTTACATAATCCACCAGCCCCTTACCAAATAATGTCATTTGGTTAAGACTGAACTGTCTTAACCTGACTGAACTGTCTTTTTGAAGCCTCTTTCACGATTTGTAAGTATTTGTAAGTATTTCTGATCCCTTCCCAGCTCTGCAGTGTCATTGTTAAGGGAGAGGATGCTGCCCAGATTGACTTTTGCAGCACGAGTTGCCGAGTGGCGCCAGAAATGTTTGTTTTATCCAGCACCCACACCAATCTCCACACCTCCTCCTGGCTCTTTTCTGTTGACTCTGCCTGTGCCACAGGGGCTGCAGGTGGGCACTAAAACCTGTACCTGGCTGAGAGCAGCGAGCTCTTCTCTCTCACTGTTGCTGCCACCTCCTTTCTGTTGGTGCCGATATTAATGTGGCTGTGGGACAAAACAGATTGGAACACTGATCTGGCTGGAAACAGACGTGCCAGAATCCCTCCCTCCCCTCACCCCCGGCCGTTTGATGTCTGCAGTGTCCCACGGGCTGTGCCAACATAGCATGAGAGGGTGGGAAGTCTCAGCGGTGGTGCAGGGATGGGTCAGAAATTAATGGGCACGAAGTCATGGCACTGTGATTGCCTCCCGAGCCTCTGGGCAGTTGGAAATCCGTGTGATGTGTTTTAAACTTTGGTCCATTAGAACCTTTTTGGCAGATGATGATCAGAAGCGCTGATCATCAAAGCCCTGCTTTGTGGGTGGAACTGGGAGAGCTCCTTGCCTTGCATTTTCTACTCATCACGCTACCATGTTCATCTCAGTGATGAAGACTTTAAAACAATTATCTCCCCCGAGCTACTCTGATCCTTTCTCTATTTCTTTCTTTCTTTTATTTTTTTCTTTCTTTTTTGTTAGCCACAACTGTTTTCTCAGTTAACGCTGGAAGTCTTCCCTTAAATGAGACAATGTCAGAGGTTGAATGTGTTTGTTTAGGTGCATAAACATGGCTGTGCATGGTGGGGCTTCCACCACAGTGTTTTCATTCACTTCATGAGCTGTTAAATGAGAAAGGGATGGTGCTAATTCCTGAGCTGTTTTGGAACAGCTGTGTCAAAAAGCCCCCAAGGACCTCAGACAATAGTGAACTCTCTGCCAATTACGCTGTTTTCATCTCTGCCTCAGCATATCTCGATGCAGAGGATCTCCGAGAGTTATACCAAACTAATCTACTTTGGATAGCGAAAGAATGATACATAAATGAGTGTTTTATGTGGCTCTTCAGTATTTCTCCAGAGGGAATTTGCCAAGAAGTGGAGTGATTGGGGAAAGTAATATTTAGATTCAGACTAGGGAGCCTATCTCTCTATTTATGTAAACACTTTTGAGTGTTTTAAAATTAGAATATAAAAAGTAACAAAAGACAATCAAGATACTGATTGTGAGGCAAAAGCAGGGGCACTTGACTCATGCATAGTTATCAAATGAAACAATATTGCAGAATTTTTCTCCCAATTTCCAGACTTCCAACAAGAGAAATCAGAATGAAAGACAGTCTTCTCAGTTTTGCAGCTCGGCAAAAGCAATTTAAGGCTGTGGGTATTTTCTGACCAGCGCTTTGTTATTAACCCAAACAGGTTGTACTGTTTCAATTCTTCAGGATCCTTTGCAGTGTTAGTAGACTGATACAATATAAACTACTATATATAGATATAATCTACTTCCCACTGCAGTTCAGTTTTTGGAGGGCTGCACTAGAGCAAGAGCCTTTTTTTTTTCTTTTTTCTTTTTTTTTTTTTTTTTCCCCAGGGTGTATCTACCTCAATAGGCACAACAAAATACCTTCTCAGAGAAGTATTTATCTTCTGCAGTGTTTAGTTTAGCTGAATCTTTCTTCAGAGTAGAAACTGGTGTTTCTATTAGGGGTCAATCCTACTGTGGGGGGTTTGTTTGTTTGTTTTGTTTTTAAGGAGAATGCTTTAGTGGGTGATGACTCATACGTTGGAATCTGACTTTTCACTCCAATTAGCCACAGATACACCCAGATGTATCTGCCCGTTCTGCAGCAGATAACTTCAGTGTGCATTGTTTACATTTCAGATAGCAAACCAGGGTGAAAATCAGGCTGTTCATTCATTGCGACCTGTCATGTAGCTGAGTGTGAGTGCACGTCCCTTCAGGGTCCATTAGCATGAGTTAACTTTGTAATTGGGTTTCTGGGGCAAACAGGGACAGGAAGCAGAAGTAATTTGGCAGGCCAGGCTTAGCTTTTTTGTTTTGTGTGGTGTGAGTGCACAAGAGAGCAGAAGTAAAAGATGGGTACAGAGTGGCCAGAGAGATCCTAACAAAGCAGAGGGCGGTTGTCAAAACTAGATACTACAGAATGTCATATCATGCAGCGTAACCAAAGTGGGACTTTACAGCTATATTGAAGCAGAATTTCTATAGCCTCCTGTGATTTTCAGAGCCCTTCTCTCACTGCTCTGTATTTTTCAGCTGTCTGGCAGTAGCACCTTGTCTTGTAGAGTCTAGCAAAAGAAAATGTGCTTGCTGAATGAAAAGCAGTTGTCACCACTCAGTTTTGAAACTGCTTCACAATGATGTTAATAGCAACATAAGTTTTGAAGTTGCTCTAAACTCTGTTCATAATACCTAGTTTTGCACAAACAAATCAAAATAGAGAGAGGGGGGTGGAAATCCAAACCAAACTGTAAAATGCTAGGGCTCCTGAGCAGGGGAGACAGGTTTCATTTCTTTTTTTCTATTTTTTAAGGCATTGAAAATCATCTGGCTCTTTTCAGGTGTTCAGTCTGGATTTACAGGAACGTGATTAGAATTAAGCTGCTTTATGGTATTTTTTTTTAAACCACACTTCACATTTTTCAATTAATAACTTCACTTTCAAAACAATAGTCTTTTTCCCAGACTAATCTTGAGACTTAGAAAATGCAATGCAAGAAGAGATTTTTAGCTTAAGTTCCATTCCTTCCTGATATGTGGGGCTGAATTCGTTCTTAAACTTTCAAGTTTCTGCTTTCTTTTTTTTTTTTTTTTTTTTTTCCCTGATGATAAGCTCTTGCAGGGTTTTCTTTCCTCAGATGCATGCTACTCTTACTCTGGCATCACTGGCCATTTTCTCAACTTACATTTTACCAACAGCCTGCTCAGGCACCTTTCTGTGCATGACAAGTCAGTAACATTCAAAGATGAGATATAATTACCTGCAAGACCAAGTGAAATCTTTCTGAAACAAAAAATATGCTGGCAATCATGTAGGCATGATTACTGTAGGTTATGTATCTTGTCAGCATTGTTTAACCGGGCTGACAAACTTGATGCATGATTCTTACTTTGTTCTTGTGGTGTTACGGGTTGCTTTATGCATGAGGTTTTTTTTTTTAGTAGACAAAGGTTCTGATGTGTGTAGTGGAAGTTGCTCCTGATCCCATCTGTGATTTAGCACTGGGTCTTTGTCTCCTTTGTGTTTTCCTTCCTTGCACGTTCCTCATCCCATCACTCCTGCTGCTTGTGCCCACTTGTCGTGTTTTTAAGCAACGTTACAGGATCACATCAACAAAAAAACTGGTGGCTGCCGGGAGGGGAGCCTCCTCACTGAGGAAATTTAAGGAAAACAAACCCCTCTTTGTGTCTGTGCACACATCATGACCGTCACGAGTTGTGCGGGAGGCGTGCTGAGGAGAGGCAGTCAGTGCTCACCCTGGCAGTGGGATGAGAGTGAGATGCTCCTCCTGGGAGGCTGCTGCTCCAGCCAGACAGGCAGTGCTCAGCCACTTAGTGGCTGTACTGGGATGTGGGCATCAAGAAAACAAATAGAGTTCCTCAAGCATCTTACAAGGAGCTGACAGAATGTTGTTCACATTGTAAGGGGTTGTTGGTTTTGGCTGAAGCAGGCTTGAGAGGGTTTCAGGGCTGTTACCTGTAGCACATCTTTTTTTAGCCTGGTGGAGAGAAAGTTTGTGCAGGTACAGCTGAATATTAAACCTCTGGCTCATGAGGTGTTAAGTGCATGGATTTATTGTTCTTTATGCTGGTATATTTCTCATGCCAGCAACTAGCCAAAAAAAAAAAAAAGAAACAAAACCACAAACAAAACAACCCAGGAGAGCCTGCAGTTTGTTTTAGCTAGTAGAGATTAATGACAGTTTTATTGCAAAGCTACATTTGGAGTTTTGTTTCCACAAGCACAGGGTGACAGGGACAGGAAGGGACCTTTGTTGGTTCGCAGCCTGCAGTTGAGCCTTTTGACCCTTCCACAAACTGCACCCCCCCTCCCTAAAAGGAGCCCCTACAACTCCTCAGCATCCCCAGCTGCCTCTTGGTGTTGTTGTGTTGTTCCCCTGGTCCCCCTCCCATCCCTGTGTCCCGGGCAGCAAAGCCCCCTGGCCCCCTGGTCCGCATTGCTGACATTCCCGAGCTCTGCCTGTGCACAGTGGGATGAGGGAGGCGGCTGAGCTGGTCCCCTGCTCTGGCAAGAGGAAAACCACTGTTGTGAAAGCAGCCTTGCCTGCTCCTGTCCTCCCTTTATACCCATCAGAGCCCCCCTGCCCACATAGCTCGCATTCCTGAGCCGCGTTTCATTTGGGATGGTGTTTTGCTTTTGCAGGCTGTTATTGCTTGCTGGAAAAGCTTCATTTTGTATCCAGCTACATCTTCGTGGAAGGGCAGAGGTTTATGTCCCCTGGTTTATGTCACACTTGGTGGCTGTTCTGGGTGGTTCAAAGTCTCTTTGGTGACTGCAGGGGAGTGATTTGGCAGATGGATACACCAGTGAGGAGAGTGTGCAGTCAGGAGCTAGAGGTTTGGATGTGCTGAAGGAGGATGTTGGGGTCCTGGAGGAGACACCATTGGAGTTGGTGTCTGTGACTATTGTGGGGGGAGGAAGTTTCATTGTCATTTCGGTTAAAAGACTTTTCCTCCCCACCTCTTCCTCCAAGCAACTTGTTAATTTGCATCACAAAAGTGAGCCCGCGTTGTCTCCTTGCTGTGTTTCAGAAAATAACAATTGTCTTCAGCTCTGAGTGAAAATGAGACGATTTATGGGTTGCCTTATGCATACTGGTGCATTCAAGTACAACTGTTAATTGAACTGCCATTGTGGACATTGTTAATTGAACTGGACATTGAGGTAAAAGAAAATATTCTTTTACCACGATGTCCAGTTACAGCTGGTTTTTCATCAGTGTTGAGAGAGGAGGAGTGTCTGGCCTGTGATACCGGTGCCCTGTGGAAGAACCAGCTGGGTACGTAAGGTATTTTCCTGCATATCCTGTCTTCAGAAACAGTGGGCTCTTCCCCATGTCTTACTACTGCTAAGCCAGAGATTCTTTGAGCAAATAAAAAATAGCAATGATGTATTTATACACAGCTAGGAGCACTAATGATTTTCTGCCAGACAACAGCAATTTTATATCTATATTTAAGCTTAGTCAAATTGGCTTTGTTGGAGCGGGAGCATCTCATCACCTTGATTTCAGTGCAGGAGTTGTCAAGCCACAAGGCTGCCGTGACATTCCTGCATGAAATTCCTGCTGTAAATAGGTGTGTGACCAGTGTATATCCACCATAAGTCAGAACCAGTAGTTACTCCATATGTGCTTTTTCTCTCTCCTTTCTGTTAATCTCTGGACCTTTGTCTAAAACCCAGAGTATTACAGAGACTGCAGGAGGGGCCAGGGTAAGGGATGGAGTCTGTGTTCTGTATTGCCTCAAGATTCATGTCTGTGCTGTGTTGCAAAATCGTCCTGTTTAATGCTCTTGCTCTGAATGGAAAAGCCTTTTGTGACAGGCTAAACTTTGGAAAAGCATTAGGCCCAAGGAGGAACATTTTCCTTGCTTTGTCAAGTAAAATCATCCCTTGGACCAGTGCTTGAATAGTTAGGTTGAACTGTGTTTGGCCTGTCAGAATCCAGCTATTTTTCTGCCAAAACTGAGGTAAGCTCCAGCTAGAACTTAACATGTGTTCTCTCTCAATGAATTACTCACATAAAAGCATTTGCTAAACCATGTCTAGACTGCAAAGACCTGGATTTGACTGAATCTAATTAAAGCAATGGTGGCTTTCAGGTACGGATTTAACTGCAGTATGTTATCCTGGCTTTTGCTAGAAAGAGGCTCACCATGGCTGAGGTGGTTTTGGTTGAATACAGAGGTAAATTCAAGTCTGATACCTGAAATGGTACTTCTGCCCCACTGCTTAGCCTGCCACACAGAGAACATCATGTGTCCAGAGCAAGATAGCCAAGCAGCTCCTTGGCAAAAACTGGGTTTCAGCACAGTCTTCTCAGAAAAATTGAAATCAACTTCCTGCTGGTTTTGGAGAATTAGGTGAATAATTCTGAGAGTTACCAGAAAGTTTCTGACTGCATTGCAGAGGTATTGAGGAGGCTGAAAATATCCCTGGGTTTGATACCGGAGGTTAAACACGTTCAGTGCACAGCTCTAACTAGTCTGTGCTGGCCGGCCCCCTCACGACTGAGCTTGTGAGTTCATTGCCCATCTGTGCCCATTGCCTCATCTTAACTCAGGTTGATTAGCAGCTGCTTATTGATTAAGAAGGATTAGGGGAGCCCTGGATGTCTAACACAGCTGGTTTCTCCCATCTCTGAGTAAGCCACCGAGTGGAAGTTGTGGTGCTGCCCATGGGTCTCTCCCTGGAGATGGTTCAGGGTAGGTTTTACTGGAGTACAAAGAAGCATAATGTAACTCCTGGCTTCTGCTAGTTTTACCTCGTGGCCTTGAACGTTTGCCCAGACATGTCTGTGAAGCATCTTGGCTGTTCTCATACTTTTGCTATTCCTCTGTCTCAGCTCTCCGGACTCCTTTTATTTCCTGTAACTTTTCTATCTAGCACACACTTTGTTCAGTGCCCATCAAGTCATGCCTGCTCCTCCTCTTTCACCCTGCCCCTGAATGCTTGCTCTGTTCAATCCAAGTTTCTAAGACAATACAGAGAAGGGGGGGTCACCAAGAAGAAAATGGAAGAAATAAAAGTGAGAAGTGAAAGAGCTGTCTCTGACAGAATTCAGGCTCCTCTGTCTAGTCTGACAAGTATAACTTTTTCTTGAGAAACTGTCCTTTGCTTCACATTTTCAGCCTGTCATCAGATTTCTGCTAGTTTTGAAGTCTGTCTCACGGGGCTGTTGCAGGAGCAGGAGTAATGAGCCAGTAGTGCAATTCCTTTTCTTGTCATTGGAAGTGGAGGGGGGGAAAGACACAGCTGCCTCTCACTGTAACACAGCAGCAGTGGGTGGCTTGCCATGATTTTTTAGGCTGTTGAAGTCTTACAAAATGTTCTAGTTTGGAAATGGACAAAGGAAGATATACTGAACAATTCTTAGTACCAAGGGCAAGGCTCAGCATTGCAAGGAAAGTTTGTGTAGCTAATAAAAGGTATACACACCAGTTCTTGGCAGCCTGCAGGGAGAATTTCTTCTGGCAAGCAATGTTGGCATGACCTTGTCTTGTCCCTGAGTGTATGAGAACTTGCATTTTGGTCGTCTTCTCAGCAGAATACAACCTGGGATAAACCACAAAGTGGCCAGGGATCACAGCACAAGTGCTGAAGTGCCTCGATTGCTTTAGGGAGTACTATTTTTTGCAGTTGAGTAGTGGGGGCTGTGGATTAGCTCCCTCACTGCCCTCTCCTCTGGCCGTGGGCTATGACCAACTGTGCCTGTGGCACAAAGCACGTGCTTCCTGCAGGAATGTAGTGTTTTCTTAGCTGTGAATACTCTTCTAGGCTGATTTATGTATATATATATTTTTAAAACAGATCTCTTGATTTCGTTTCACTGTTAACATGCTTAATTCACATCTGGTAGTTACAGGACTGCATATGTTCTGGGTCAGGAATAGCCCCAGTCTGTGTTGGGGCTATTCCTGTATGAATTATGTTTTGCTACTGTGGAAAGAAGGCTGTTGTGCTGTATGATAGATGTGAGATTCATCTTGGATGGCCCAGTCAGGACTCAGGTTGGATGGTGCTGATGGATGAAGTGATTAGTGCTGAAGTTGGAGTTACAAAGAGGTTCCTAGCTTTGTGGCTTCTTACCCCCAAAAAAGGGGAAGTATTTGTCTTGCTATGCTGGCATGCTGAGCTTCTCTCTGATCTAGGAAGTCTCCATTAGATCGATCAATTTCCTTGATCCCTTCTTGAAGATTTCATTTTACATCATGGTGGTTTTGTCTCGTTTTGTGGGGTTTTTATGGGATTTTTTTTGATACGTTGGTTTTTTGTTGGGTTTTTTGTTTGTTTTTGGTTTTGGGGTTTTTTTGTTTGTTTGTTTGTTTTTGGTTTTTTGGATTTTCTTTCAGAATGGAGGAAAACCCTCTTTACTTTTGTCTTGCTGTCTATTGGAAGCGACAGAAATTGCATCAGAGCCTGGATGGATTTTGTTTTTTTTTTTTTTTGTAGATGAGTTTGTATTCACTAAGGCTCTGGCGTTCATCAGCCCTTGCTCATGATGGAAGTCGCAGGTCATTGAGATATTTTAACTCCTGACCTAATAGCATGTGAGTGTTTGCTGTTGCCCCGTTTGCTCAATTCCCTGTTTGGTCAGCAGCTGGGAGCTCGGCTGGCTCTGGCTGCAGGTCGCTCACAGGGCTGGCATTAGCCTGGTCTGCCGGGCCAGTGGCTGAAGGCTGCAGAGTGAAAATGCTGTCAGTGCTCTCGGGCAGGGCTGGATGGCACAGTCTGTCAAGCTCATGGAGGCAGAAGGGTGATGTGAGTGGCTGTGGAAGCCAATACCTGATTCCTTGTGTTTGCTGGAGTGTCATTGTACACCCGTTTCCCACTTTCTTTGCAGGTCTTTCCTCACTGTTCCTTTTAACCCAGATTTTTTTTTTTTCCTCCCAGCTTGCCAGTTACTTATAACTCCTAATTCCGGTTTAATGACTTTTTTGTGTCTGGGGATTGTACTTTATTTGCATCACAACAGAGCCCTGTGAAAGGCTTGCAGTAATGTCAGCTCTGGATCTGGTGTTAGGCAGTACAAAGTGCCAGGCGTGAGTTTTTATCAAGTTGGTCCCTTTGTGCGTCGAAGGTTGAAGATACTGATCTCGTTGGAAGTAGGCAGGTGGCAGGTCAAGCAACACATCTGAGAGCTGACTGCAGAGAAAACTTGTTTTAATGAGGAAGAATAGAAAAGTAACAAGTTTGTCACAAGGAGAGATTTCAGGAGTTAAATTTTATGACATCTCTAGTAAAAAGTGAGTTAAAAAACACTAAAAAGTTAAGATACCAAGAGCATCTCAAGGGTTAGTCAGTCTCTTTTATTTTGTATATCAGGGTCTATTGATTTAATGAGATTGTAGAACAAATTTCTCAAAGCCTGGTAATAAAACACATCAGTTAAAGTCGCTGAAGTTTAGAAGAAATTTAGTTTTGTGGACTGTTTCTTTCAACACCTTGGATTAAAAATTGTTTGGGTTTTGTTGGGTTTTTTTCAATTAAGAGTTCATCATACCAGAACTATGTAGCAAAATATGCTTCTAATCTTCATCCCCCCAAGCTGCATTTCTTTCTAATTGCCAAATGTTCTATTTGCCAGTAAAAGCACGGGAAAATATTAATAACTGAGAGACTATCTGATGAAGAATGTTGAAAGAAGTCTGCTAGCATCAGGACTCTTTTTTTTATGGCTACGAGTAACTGTGAATGCTTCATTTTAGTAGGAAAAAAGGAGATGACTACTAAACCTCAGCTCTGCCTTCACTTTTCCCAGCTGCTCAAATCTTTGTTAAGCTCATTTTTTGTTTTCCTCTCACTCAGCTCAGGCCTAAAGGTTTCAAATGGGTCATTGCACTTGGAAATTTTTCAGTTTCTAAATAACGTTTGGAGAGCAAAACAAAAAGCACCAAAACAAAACACTCCTCTAACATACAATAGCCCCAGCTGTAGTACATCCAGTAAGTTTTGCAATACTTCTGTACTGCCAAAGTGTCCTTGCCTTCCTTTTGGTGAGTTTTGATGGGTCTATGTTCTGTTTGCTTGCTTCAGATAGGTAGCAAGAGAAGGAATTGCCTTTCCAGAAGGAACTTGCATGCTGTGAATGCAAATAGACCATTTGCTCTCCTCCCACCACCTAAATCTTTCCTCCCAGGCTTTGTGGGGTTTAGTGCCAGCTCACAACACAAGTGTGACAGCTGGTTGGTGTCCAAAGTCCTTTTTGTTGTTTCAGCTTTAATCAGGAAATGATTTGTCAGAGGATCAAAGCGCTCTTGGGTGAATTAACTTTTCTTTGCCAAACTGTGGGTTTGATGTATATGTAAATATTGTCTGATATTTACTGGGACGGAGTGGTCCTTGCACAGGAGTGATTTTTGGCTATAACCCGAATTAAACTGGGGTTAACACTGCTGATTTTACAGAGCAGCCTGCATGGACTGTTAAGAGATCACATTTGGAAATTAGATCAGGTGTGCCAGTAAGTTGCATGCAGGTGACAGAAGATCTCTCAGCTCATCTCCTGATACAGTTCTGACAGCAACAAAAGCTTCCAGTGTTGACAGTGACTTCTCTCTTTGCCTCCTCTTCTGCCTCTGTTTCTGAAAGACAGCTGCACATCTCTTGGCCCTGCACTGGCCTTTGGAGGCTTTGTGACACTATAGAGATGTGACTTCACCTGTGCTCTGCTCTCAGGGCTTCTGGGAATTTGCAGGGTTTGCAGATGCTCACCGTGCCATGCAAAAAATGCTGTGAGGAAGGACACCCTGGGCAGAACTTGGCAGTGTTCACAGCTTGTGTGTCTGTGTGTTTGCACACATTTTATTTGAAAAGCCATGCTGTGGGAGTAGAGTGAGAGAAGGGGGTGAGATCCTGTGCCTGGGACTCCTTTGTCCCCTGGAACACAGGTAGGGTGCTGTTCTTGGGACAGGTGTGTGCTTGTCTGTGCTGGTGGGAGAAGGATGAGCTGCAGACACAAGTGGAGGTGGTCTTCAGCTAGGGAATGTGTTCTGTGAGGAAATAAAGCTGAGTAAAGTTGTGTTGATGCCTGAGGAGAAGGTGGGAGGTCAGGGTGCAAGGCAGTGAGGTGGTGACTGGGTAACATAATTTTTAGAAGCTGTTACAGGAAAGCTTCTTGGAGTGGGGGGATGGTGATTCCTTTTGTCCATGAGAGCACAAAGCTGTAGATGACTATTCCAGATAGCAGTCCCATTATGAGGGATGGACACATTCCCTTTAATATTTAGGAACAGACTGGGTGTTTTTTTCTGTAAAAATTGCATTTGGGTGAAACATACCCCAAACTGAAGTTCCCGTTTTTTTCCCTGCTCTCTGACTTGAAGTACCATGTTTCTCAGTCACCCTGAAGTAATTCCCCACCCTGTGTATGTGCACACAAACCCTCTCTGGGCAGGAAGGCCAGGCCCTGCTCTCCAGAAACAAATGGATGTTGCATTGCACGGTGGCTCAGCTACCAGAATCTCTCATGTATCTGGACATATCTGATGTGATATCTCTTCTTGACTCCACATGGAAACAAAGGAAGACATGGAAATCTGGGGTGGCAAACCCTGTTCTGCTGCCTGCAGTGCCTTTGGGGGTGTGAAAGGCTTGTGCTGCAGCACTTGTGTAGCTTGAAGGAGGGTTTGTTCTCTGGAGAAGGGAGAAGTAAATTGGTGGTACATGGTGAACTCTGGGCTGTTGAGTTTGTGTTTGTCTGGAACACCTGAGGGCGAAATGGAAAGAAATGCATGGTGTCAGGGTGCCTGATGGATGTGAGAAGAGTTGGATTGAGGCACACAGAAAAGACATAAAGTGAGATGTTAATCAGTAACGAGCTGAGTCATCTTGCAGCAGCTTGCAAATGCCAAGTCGAGATGTACACAGCATGAAAGGAAGGAATGTGCACAAGTGTGTTTATTCCAAGTAGAGAGGGACTCGCCCTCATTCTCACACTCAAAAAAGGGGGCATTTTATTGCTTTTGAAAAGAAGTAAGAGAATGCAGTAGGAAATGTGTCCCTATGCCTTTTGTTCTCTGTAATGTTCTTCAGATGGAATTGCCTTGGTGTGAAATGCCTGGTAATCAACCAGAGAGCAGCTGCTTACCCAGCCTGGGTTCTGGATCAGCATTCTTGATCCAGCCTGCTGCATCTTCAGGGTCTTTTAAATGACCTCTTCCTGATTTCTTGTCCAAAGAAGGGCTTCAAGCCAGTCAGTTTGTCAGAGAGGAGCTTGAAGAGAGTGACTCATTAACCTAGAATTATTACCTTACAGTGAAGGTCTGTGCTTTAAAAGGAAAGAAAGTAAAACAAATAGTATTCCTATTGTTTGCCCAGCACAGGGTCTGATTTGTGTCAAGGAAGTATCTGGTCCTTGACATTTTCATTTTCTTACTGTTGGCTCTGAATTGCTCACCTGGGACTCAGCTGCAGGTGTCTTCAGGTTCAAACGAAGTAGAACATTCTTGCTTCTCAGATTTCAATGAAATTTGTGTGCTGGAAGACCAGAAACTATATTTTTTTTTCAGGGGAAAATAGGTGGCTGAAATTGCTGTGTAGGTGGATAGAAAGAAAATGATGGGGACAAAGGGATGAAAAATGTGTGAGAAAACACAGCTGGCTAGGCTGCACATCTCCCGTGCATTGAGCTCTGTGTATCTAGAGGGGGATAACACACACACACAAAAACAAGATCGTTTCCATTGCCTGTGTTTGTCCATTTGGCCTGTTGCCCAGTTGTGCTCATGCAGTTGTGAAGACTTGGTCTTGCTGCTCCTGCTTCACTCTGGGTAAAGCAAAGATGAAGAGAAGTAGTGCTGGGAGCTGCTAATGTAACTGGAAAAGGGCAATGAAATTAGAGCTACTTTGGGTGTGGCACAAGTTTATAGCTTGTCTTTTCTCATTAAAAACAAACAAACAAACAAAACTACCCAAAGTGTTAATTTAAATAACTCCATGGCTTTTGTCCTAGCTAAAATGAGGGACATCTCAGTCATAAATGGAATGCAAAGGAGGAACATACGTTGGATTATTGACTCCTTGTTCAGGCAGGTGGATGTTTTGTTTACATTTTTAATGGCTGTGGTGTCCCTTTGCCACTCCAAAATGCTACAGCTGAGTGCAGATGTTTCAGAGAATACTTGACTTCTGGATGTATCTGCCTAATGACAGCCTGGAGTTTTGACTTTTGCTATTGGAACTTCTGTTATTTGTATTGTGACGGCACTAACAGTGCAATCTTTGCAGAATGTCTGAGATCCATAGTGTGAGAAGTGTGCTGGACTCTTATTGTGGAGTGTTCTTTTATTGTTTCTTCTGCGTGACTCATCTCTTTTAGTGCTATGTCCAAGCATCTTTTTTTAGCCCTTGATCCAAGATAACTGACACTTAAAACAAGAGTCTCGCTTCCTTGATTTTAAAGTGCATTAGCTACCCACGTCTTAAACTGGCACGTCACTTGCAACTGCATTCTGGTCCTGCCCTTACAGCAAGGCATCCCTACTCTGTTGCAACTTGTTCCGAAATAGTTTATTTCAGGGAAACTTGTTCAACTAAGAGATATGAGATCTCGTTATACGTTTGAAAGCATCTATGCCTTTGGCATGCTGACCTCCCACCAAACTCACTGTGCCGGGTAAGTCGATGCCCTGAAAATTAATCAGGCAAGAGCCGTGGTGCTTTACTTTCACTTTTTCTCACTGCTGATAAGAGATCTTGAGATGACTGTATCTTTTTAATGGCATTTTTTAAAACAAATGAAGCCCCGTCTTAAAATGCTATCAAGTACGTATTCCTAGCTAAGCAGGTACTTTGCAGCTAGAAGCTTTGCAATGCCTCGGTGAGGAGGAATTAATTAGCAACCTTCTTGCTAGGTGGTGTCCTCTTTCACTATTCTCAAATTGCAAAGGGTAAGAACGAGAAAAAAAAACCTACCTGATTATCTTTTTGCATGATTTGATGCTGGCCCACCCGAGACACCCTCCCTCTCCCTGTGTCGAACTTCACTCTTAAGAAGTTGCCTTTCCCTTGGCTTCATTTTGTTCACTAAACCTTGCTCTAAGAAAACAAGTCTTTAATTGCTATTTTGATAACCGTGGATATTTGTTGAGAATGAATCATGAAAGTAAATATGTCAGCCTTTTTCCACGCTAAAAATGAAATATCTGCAACTACCTTTAGAAAAACATCTTTTCACTTACGGCTGTGGTAAGAAGGTGTTTCGTGGCAGTGTATTTTTAGTGTATCTACATGTCCCTCCTTTCCCTCGCTGAAACTTGTTGGCACCATTGTTGCAGGAGGTTTTTTGTTTATAGTACAGCTGTATTAGCACTGCAGCAGGGTACAGGCTACTACTCTTGACCCCTGGGGTTTCTGGGGAGGTCACAATGGAGGGGCTGGAATTCCTGCCTTAATTACATTGCAGCAGAATATCCATGCTGGTTTTCCCAACAGATTAACAGAATGATACTGCACTGCTTTGAAATGTGATCTCAGAGCATCTAGCTCTCAGGACAGCTTCTTTAACACATGCATGGATTTTGTGTATTTTTAAATGACTAATTACTGTTCCGTGGAGTAAAATGTGACTGGTAGTTTATCACACTGGTTGTTTTGCTACTGCTTTTGTCTTTCCTACCAGAAGCATTCAGTGCTCTCCCGTGGAGTAGCAGTGAGGAGAAAGACTTTGTTTCCCTGGCAATATTTTGAGGTAGCTAAACTGCACCTATTATGCAGCTGCTGTAATGTACGGTCAGGTGCAGCTCTACAGATTTGAAAAATAAATACACAAAAAATTGCTCGGTGGTTAGGCTTGATAGACTGCAAAGATGCCTGCAGAATTGAAGGCACAGATGTTGCTTTTCTAGGACTCTGGGAAAAGCATGCTAGGGAGAACTGTGTGCCTTTCCCTCCTTATATATAGCCTGGCTCCTGGAGCAAGTAGATTCTTGGCTCCAATCCAGCTGCTCTGTCAAATGTGGTATCAAAGTATCTGCTCTGTTGTGAGCAACTGGTTTATCTGTCCTGGGCCCTGGCGTGGTCAACAGAGCAGGGACGTTTTGTAGGTTTCACTGCATTTCCCCCAAAGCAGGTTAGTCTACAATCATTCTGGAAATAGTCTCTTTTAATAATGATACAAGGCTTCTTTCTCTCAGAACTTAAGTACTGAGCAGGAAGACTGGAACACTTGTTTATGCACCTGAATTACCCCTCCTCCGTTCTACCCCAAATCCTCGTGTGGATACAGACATGACAACATTTTTTTGGATGGGAGCCCACAATAATGCTGTTTTTATTTCTGTCACTGCTGATGAAAGTGTCATGAAGACACTCGCTGCAGGGCAGAGCAGGGAGGCGTTCATGTTTCTAGTGCGTACTCCAGATGTTTATGCAATGTGCCTAAGCTTGCTGAGGAATACAAAATATTTGTGAAAGGCCCCCAGGTCTGCCCATGGATAAGCTATTTGTCCAGGTTTTCTGAGCAAAGCAGGAGAGAGAGCTTAACTGACAAGCCCTAATTAGCTCTGTTCTCTAGCAACTCTTTCCCAGGGGAATGAAGGTTGTTATCAAACTACTTCAAAACTGGAATCTTAAACTATAATGCTGGCTTTTCCCTCTATTTGTGTTTGCTGCAATAGCAAACACTGAAACAAACTGGAGAAATTCCTGCTCTTACACAGTGGCAATTAAATGATTGCTACCAACATTTGATGCAAACTCAGATCGTTGTTCTGTTTCCTCTCTTTACCACAAGCCACTTTTGATTGACTTAAAGCATTTTTGTTGCATACCTCAGACCTTTTGAATAGATATTTTAAGTAAGACTTAAGATGTTTGCTCTGTCATCTTTTAATTCTTTTTTAGTTTATGTGGAGGAGGGAGAGAATCTTCAAAATAAAGCTGTCCACATTTTTCACATATGTGTAAGAAAGTACACAGGTTTTACACTCTGCATAAACCATTCTTTACAAAAAGGTATTTAAAACTTACCAAAAAACCTCCAGCAAGTTCTGGTTATATGGTCAAAATAACTTAACACTGACAATTTTTCATGTTTTGAGATTTCAAATATATGTGGAAAATACTGCTTTGAAGTTTTACTTTCTATGGGGCTACTCTTGCAACTTGCATTCCCTGACATACATGGTTGTCCTGCATAAAGGGAAAACACATTGCTGATACTACAAAATCTGACTTAAAATACCAAGAGTTGCTTCAATTGTGTGCATTGCTACGATTTCCAAAGCTTTGGAAGTATGTGATGATGAACTAGAGATGCAGGGAGCTGGACTGCTTGAAAAACAAAACAGAAGAATGATTCTAGAATTATTCATGTATCTTTGCTGGAACAGTGTTCCAGATGCATGCATTGTCCCTAATACCTGGGGAATTAGCTGAAATGAATACCTTGTATTCCATATATCTGTGCCAAGCACCACGAGTGGAAGGGGCTGAATCAAGAGCTCTGGAAGTTCCACTGTAGCAAGGGACTGGTCAGGTCAGTTGTCCAGAACAGCAACATGTAGATGTTGGTATCAAAATAAGTTCAGGGGCAGTTGGGTTCAGAACAGCTGTAGATATTGCTGCATCTCAGTCAGGAGTGCAGCTAGGTCTTGATTTTGAGGAATATGAGAACTTAACTAGGGAAGACTGTTATTTGACGTGTGTGCAATTCTTCTGTCGTGTGCACAACATTTTCTCCCTCTTCAGAAAAAAAATTGTGTTGTTAGCCTTAAAGAGCACTGAAAGCCTTAAAAGTGGTGAAAATGTATATTTCACAGCTCCAGCTGTGGATATTAGCTTGTAGTATTTCATTTTTCTTGTGGTTCTGCCATCCCAAACTTGAAAGGTGAATGCTGCTTTATCCTTGAAGGGAAGACAAGGCTATATGCAGAGGAGACTCTGACAATATGAGTTGCTTTGGTATGGCTGAGTGTGAAGGGGGAGCTGCTATAAGCCCAGGCAGCCGTGGTGTGAGCTGCAGACGCCTCTGGAGTCAGGACCAAACATAGTGTCTTTTTTTCCTGCTTCATCTGCCTGTTTACCTTCCAGTGGGTTTTTTATCCCACCCAGCCCTATGGAGGGTCTGATTCTGCCCAGGGTCCTTGGGTTTGCTGAGGAGCAGGCAGGCACCACAGAGGTGTGTGAGACATCACCCTGCAGGAACGGGTGGATGGTGAATGATGGGATGTGGTTGGTGCTACAGCAGGCATCCTCACAAATGCCAGGTGAATGGATGCAATGGGTTTGAAGGAAAACAAAATACAACAGTATTGTCAGTGGTGGGGGAGAAAGCTCAAAATTCATGGTTTGACCTGCTGAAGTCTTGGCTCTGAGCTGGCAGCACTGACATTTTATCTTGGTAACACAGGCACAGTTAAGTACAGAGAAAATTTCTCTCAAAGAAATTTTGGTCTCCTGATACCTCACGAAAAAAAATCTTTGCAATTGATGGTTGGACTATGATCTAAGCCTGGAGTGTCAGTGTGACTTTTCCATTCATATTGGTTTACGGATGAAAGAATGTGTGGCGAATACCCAGAGTAATTATGCATGTTTCTAATGTTTCAGCTTGAATAATACCGCCCACCTTCCCAGAGAGGTCAAGTTACTGTTTCAGGCATTGCAGTTAAATAATGTACCGTGTGCCAGAGAGAAGCGGTGGACTAACAGCCCTGTAAGTTTTTAATACTGGGGTTTTTTTTTTTCTCTTTCAGGAAATAGTGAAATCAGATCAGGTTTGTCACTGGGTAGGTTTTGGATTTACAATCTAATGGACTATTTAAAATATATCTAAATGGGAAAGTACTTGTGGCTTGAAGTGGTGATTTGTTTTTGAATAGCAGTACTTGAATGTCGAAGAAGTGTTAAAGAGTGTGTGTGTGTGTGTGTGTGTGTGCCTGGTCGGTTTTTCTTTATGGTGCACAAACTATTTGCAAACTGCTGCAACAACCCGGACAGTCCCACACGAGTCAAATTCTGCTCGGCAGAGTCGGTGGTGGGACGACAATTAAATGGGTGATTTTTCATCCGTGGTGACCTGGAGGCTGAGATGATAAAGCAGCGTTGCAAAGCTCGTGCTGACTTTTTCTTCTGCATTTCCATTCCGTGCTCTCCCTCCCCTGCCTTTTGCTGGCTGCCCTCGCAAATGAGAGCCTACAACTTTTCGGGCAGAATGGGTTGAGGTTCACATTGCTCAGTGACCTTCGTGTTTCATGCACTGTGTGGGTAGATGGAACTTTTGCACGAAGGTGACATTTTTTTAGCGGTTCAAGAGAAACATACAGTGACAATCACACTATGCACACATGTGTTTCCCCCAATATACTTTAAAAGATTGTTGTTAGACTACAGCCTTAATGTCTGTGTGAGCTGGAGCATGAAAATCAAGTGTTTTAAGGTTTTGGAGAGGGGCAGTGGTGTTCTGTATGTGGAGAGAGAGTGTATTAATATTGTAAGGAGAGTCTCACTACTTATTTTTTGGCAGAAAGAACAGGAATATTGGTGGATAAGAGGCTGGACATGACCCAGCCCTGGGCACTGACAGCCCAGAGAGCCAAACGTGTCCTGGGCTGCCTCCAGAGCAGTGTGGGCAGCAGGGCCAGGGAGGGGATTCTGCCCCTCTGCTCTGCTGAGACCCCACCTGCAGGGCTG
>JBBMKD010000115.1:48478859-48526717 GCA_037834095.1 Argya squamiceps | reverse complement strand
GGATTCTGCCCCTCTGCTCTGCTGAGACCCCACCTGCAGGGCTGCATCAGCTCTGGGGGCCCAGCACAGGAAGGACAGGGAACTGTTGGAGTGAGTCCAGAGGAGAGACACTAAGGTGGTTAGAGGGAAGGAGCACTTGTCCTTTGAGGAAAAGGTGAAAGAATTGGGATTGTTCAGTCTGTAAAAGAGAAGGGCTTCAGGGCGAGCTAATTGCTGCCTTTCAGTATGTGAAGGGAGCCTACAAAAAAGATGGGGGGGGACTTGTGACAAGAGCATGTAGTGACAGGACAGGGGGGAGTGGATTAAAACGGAAAGAAGGTAGGTTTAGATTAGATATTAGGAAAAAATTCTGTACTGTGAGAGTGGTGAGACACTGGAACAGATTGCCTAGGAAAGTTCTGGGTGCCCTATCCCTGGAAATGTTCAGGGCCAGCCTGGATGGAGCTTGGAGCAAGCTGGGCTAGTGAAAAGTATCCCTGCCCATGGTAGGGGGGGTGGAACTAGATGTTTTTAATGTCTTTTCCAAACCAAACCATTTTATGATTCCAAAAATATTGCCATTTGTGTATGCTGCTTTTAGTAGAGTTCCTGATCAATGCCATTGCTGAGTGTGCAAGCCATAGGCAAGTTTCAGAAGAGAAGAACATCCTGACCAGCACTGCCTGTGTCCTGCTTGTCCTCTCCTTGTCTTCATTATGCTGGGACAAACTGCTTTGTTTCTTAGGGACACTGACTGGTTTTGAAGTTTAATTGGAGAAAGCTGTTCTGTTGAGAGCTGGTGGTGTAACTCTGGGGAATAATCTGTCCTTTTCCTTGGAGGCCATATACTTGGTTATTTGATTTTCCTGGTCATTGAATCCTTGGAAATGCTTTTTTTTTTTGTCTGCCATCTCTCATGTAAAATGTCTGGTTTACTGTTTTGTCTAGGACATGGTGCTCTTGAAGGCATAGGAACATACAGTAGTTATTCTGGATTAGTTTGCTTCGCAGGAGGTAAATTCAGAATGACCTTATTTTTAGCTTTCTTCAAGTAATTGATTCAGAACATCTGACCAGACAGCTGTCATGTCTGTTTTTTTTTTCTTTTTGCACGAGGGAAACAGAGTTGCCATGTCAATGGCCCTCAGCAGTATGCAAGTTTTGAGGACCCTCCTTGTTGCAGTTTGCTGCAGTGAGGAGCCTGCCACCCAACAGCACTGTGCAGCTTGGGGTTCATAAATTCATTGTGTTTTCAGAGCTTTAGGCTGAAAATATGATGGAGGCTTTTTTCTCATCTTGGTTCAGTGTCATAACTTCCACAGAGCTATGACCTGGAGTGTGTGGAGAGTGTTGAGCATCATTCCCAAACCGTGCTGGATTTTGAATGCCTTTCTAGCACAGCCCTTCCAAAATTCCCATCCTTTATAAACTTTAGAATGTCACTAGGAAGATGGTTGTAAGAGCCACTTTAAAAATCCCTAAAGACAGCTGGGTAATGTGCATATGGAAAGCTCAAGCTGCAAAGAAGTGACCTGGTCCAGGGTTTGACTTGTTGACAGAGAAAAGTGTGAGCTCTGTTGTTAATTTTCATTCTGACTCAAGGTCTCAGGATGTTCCCTGTCTCTAAGTAAAGGGAGCTTCAGCCTTCAGGCCTAGATATGGAGATGAATGTGTGAGGGACAGGAATTCCCCAAGATGCAGGTTCTTGGCATGCTTCTAGAGCAGACCAGCTGCCTATTGTTAGCTGTAGCTGTGTTACACCATGAAGATGTGTAGGGGTGACTGACATCTGGGGAATGTTTTCATATTCATTTCCGTGAGGATGGGGAAAGAGCACAAAGAGGAGTCTTGCCAGTTAATTGATTTTGTCACTTGAAATCTAGCAAAAATAAACATTTTTGGGAATCATAAAGGTTATTAGTGTTTCAGATCTGCTGCTCCTGGAGATAATACCTATCAATTCTGTATCTTTAACTGAATTTTAAAGGTTAAGATACTTAGTGAAATATCTTCTGCCTTTTAAAAGCTTCCAGGCCCCTTTCCCTCCCTTCCTCTGCTTGTCCAGCTGAGATGGGACCAGAGGAGTAAGCAAATGGCTCTCCTCTGGAGCATCATGTGTTTCACCTGGAAACAACGCAAGCAGGATAGTGTTTTATGATCCTTTTCAGTTTTATCCCCACCTTTGCAGTTCTTTTTCATTGCAGGACAAAAGAAATACCTTCACGCCCTTTCCTATGTGTGCTTGCCTTAAAGGAAGCAAGCACAGATTCATCATGTCTGTTGTTGTTTATCAACAGTATTTTATGATATGGTGATGTAAACAAGCAAAGGATATAACTGGGTAAGAGATGTAGTACAGGATATAATTGGTGTAAGCAGCAAAGTTAAAAAGAGAAGATAGGTAGCTGAAGGTCTTTCCAGTTTTCTTTCTTTCCTGAACCACTTTTTTAGGTAACTTCACACCATTGCTTCTGTTGTGACACTCTCTTCTCCCTCCATTCCTTGGCTAACATCAAGTATCCCATCTAAACTGGCCTTGTAAAACACATCTTGCTTTGGAGCTATAGAAAACACATAATGTTTTTAAATCTGGGCTGAGATTTGGTAGCTTAGTTTTGCATTCAGAGAATGAAGAATAATGTCTGCCTGCACATGAGCACGTGTGGGGAAAAAAATCCTCACAAACAAAACTTTGGTGTGTTAATGACTTTATCTCCTCAGTCACTGGGTGTGAATCCCTATATAGATGAAATCCAAGAGTAGCAGTCTCCCTGCAGATGAGAGAAAAAACTGTTCTGGGGTGAATTCTAGCACTGTTCAGTGGGGCTTCATCTCTGGCAGCAGCCTTGGTTGTTGGAGTGGATGTTCATTCTGTTTCTCTTCAGAACTTCGCCCATTTCTGGTTAAGACTCAGGTGTCTGTCTGCCAGCTGAAGATCTCCATTGCTGTGGTGGTTGTGTCATGGTATTGTTTGTCCTACCAGGCAAATGTCTCCTCACAAAGCCCAGCATGAGCTCCACGGTTTCTGTAGGGAAGGTTCTGGAGCAGGGAGTGGAACATGTATCTGAATGCTGAGCTAACTTCACCTGACTTGACAGCTAAAGCTATTAAAATTCAGCACATCTTTGTATGGCTTGATGGGTTTTGTCACCATCTTGACTTTGTTGTTTGGAGACTGAAGTGTTCACCTATATTGTCACTTTTACTCTGTACAATTCACAGTCAGCCTGTGGGTATAAAATATACAATTGAAGGAGAGCACCTTTTATTAGCCAGTGTTAAACTCAGATATACCCCATATGTTTTGACAACATTTGTGAATATTTTTGAAATGGGTTGGGTAGAAAATGTGTCTTTTATGACACCTTTCTATTTCTCATGAGCTGAAGTATTCGTAAGTGTAAAAACTGCTACTTTAACACCTATTTATCAAATGCAATTTAATTCCTCATAAGTGAATTATTATGCTTTTTTATAGTGTTTTATTCATCTGTGCTGCATCTGGCAGACTTATTTGAGTGTTTGTCCTCTCTGCTGAGGCCATGAAAATCTCAAGGACTCTTGATACTGTTTAATCGATGTGATTTCTCCCTGTCTCAAGGCAGTGCACTCTGTTAGACAGTTGTCCCTGTGTTTTTGCTACAAGAAACAGCAAACGTGTGGAAACCAGCCACTCTGAACACTGTGGTACAAGCCCAAGGTGAAGCTGCCCTTTCCTTGTGCTCTGACCTCTGTGCAGAGCTGACAGACACGTGAGAAGCCAGCCTTGCTTCTAGCTGAGCTGGTGTATCCCATTTGCCTGCAACGTGAGCCATCTCACTTTAAGAAATCCTGAATTCATTGGACTGTGTTTTGCAGAAGGTCTGTGTCTCTGGAGAGAGGCTCATTTTAAAATATGTATTTGTAGGAAGGAAAAAGAGGGAACTAGACAGGGGCTCTTCAGAATCTGAAATTGTCTGTTCTGCATGGCAGTAAAACACCTCCCTGACTTGGGTTTGTTTGTGCCACAGGGAATGACCCTTCTGTGTCTTTTCCTTCTTTATTGTGGAAAGGTGAGAGAGACTGTGTTCTGCTGCAGGTTGTACTGTGTGTGTGGTGTTCCCCTTCCCTATTGCTCTCTTGTTCCAAAACTAGTTCCTATTGAGACAGGTGCTTTAAGCTACTACTGAGTACATTATTCCTTATTGAATGTGTTTTAACAAGTCAAAAGAAGATCAAAGTCCATTTGCAGTACGTGAAGAGCATGTCTTGGTACCAAGAGGTGGCATCAGGTACAGTAAATAAAATGTTCTGGCTTTAGCCCAGGACTTGTTTTATCTCCAGAAGGTTGAAAGCAAAGTCGCTTTGGCAACGATTTAACTTCTACCCTGCTAACAACCACACCATTACCTGCTACTTGGAGTTTACTAAGTGGAGAACATTTACACTAGTGCTAGAGGGTTTCTCCTTGATCTCTTTTAATGTGTCTCTTAAAGTGTGGTGTGAATTTCTGCAGCTGATTGTCAATCACCATTATCATTACACATAGCTCCTCCGAGATGATGACCTGAACCTTTTCTTCTGGAGCCCAGGAGGCTGTCAGTAGGTATGCCCTCTCACATTCCTCCTCCTAGCAGCTGAGAATGCTCAGTAATTGCTTGATTATTTTACTGTTTGTCAAGAATTGGTGCAGTGTACAGCTCAGTATTGTGTGCTGAAGATCGTAGATTTCAATAAAACATATTTTCTGAGAGGAAATACCCGTCTATGGAGGGCTCATCTTTGGTGTAAGACTCTTTCGTGTGAAAGAGGTGGGAGAGGGGTATCCAAATGGCAATACACCAACACAGGGAGATTCCTGAGCCAGAGCAGTCATGTTACTGTTGTGCCCTGCCCAGATTAATTAGTGTCTCTGGAGGGGTAATTAGCTTTGTGCCACCCAGACATAGCCTTAGTTATTTTCTTTAGTCATTATGAGAACTTATGTCAGTGAAATGTACCAAGGCTTAACAGTGCTTTTGACTACTTGAGGGCTTTCTGTCCCAAAATGTAGAACAGGAAATAGTGCCTTCACCACTGAAAATGTTACATTCAAATTTTGTCTTAAAATAATGTCTCCTTCACGCAGAGAATGTAACTACCCCTCTGATGCTGCACAGGACATCTCCAGCTGACTTAGCAGTGCTTGTTGGACACAGCATCTGAGGCATATCTCAATAAGCTATCCAGGCATGTCCTGGGCAGCTGAGGGGGCTGGTGTTTTTTCAGGCCAGCACAAATTCCTCTTCAGAGAAGTGAATCAGGCTGCTGACTGCTGGAGGGAAGTGTGTGTGTTGGAGGAGTGTGTGGGTGGAGGTGTTGAACAGTGTTGGAATGGAAAAGGGGAGAAGATGGAATACATGTGTTTTTCCCATCTGTAGGGAACTTGTCAGGCTAGTGAGGTATGCTGTGAAACATGTGGACCTTTTGTTAAAAATGGTTGACACCATCTCTGGGACTTTAAGGAATATCTGTTGCATAGCAAGTTTAGCTTAAATCTAAAATGTTATGAAGGTTAAAACGTCATGTAAAAATTACAACTTTATCAGTAAATGCACTCCAGTTGTATATTCAGTATCTCTGCTTAACTGTTTGACCACGTTTGTTATCATTTCTGCTTTTCATTCCTTGTGCTTAATACTCAGTTATGCTAATCACTGAGTAAACTTTCTGACTGGAAATGAAATGAGATTGCCATTTGTGAGGCAGTTTAGAAGAACAGTTACTTATTTATGTGAGATACATATACCCATTTTGTACAAATTAAAATTTTGCTCAGTGTTACAAACATTTTTTTAAATACCCTTTGTAACAAAATGTTTTCTAATGCTTGGTGTTTTTATTAATACCTGTTAGGTGTGGTTTGTTCTCCCCCTTAAGGGAAAAAATGGGTATACAGTGTACTGTTATTTTGTTTTGGTCATGCTTGGATGTGTAGGAGTCAGATGATTGTGTACACATGCACACTATGATTTGTTTGGGGTAAAAAGTGAAACTGAAGCATTCTTTCCGTCTGGTATGGAAAACAGGTATGTGATCAGTCTTGGCTCCCAGAGGATTTCTGACTTTTAATCAGTCCTCTTTGACAAAAAGGAGCAATTCCCCCAACATTGTTCCTCTTGGGGCTCAAGCCCTGTCCTGGTTTTAGCCTTTGGTGTTGAACAGTTACTGTGTTTTCAGGCTGATTTGGAACAGGTGTGGGCATAAACTCTCTTCAGATAAATTACACAGAGTAGCTGGTAGGGAATTAATGCTAGCTGTGGGACAATGAGTAGAATGTGAAATCTGTTGGGAAAAAATTAACCCATGAGAAATACCTGAATGATCTTGACTCCATGGTATAGGGACACATGGCAGCAGGGGTTTGAAGGTCAGGTTTTTATGACCTTGAACAGTGGCCCAGGGTGTATAACTATTGATTGAACATCTGGAAAGTGCTGTACTGCTTTATACAGAAGTGTAGTGGAGGAGGTTATAGAGAAAAGCAATGGTTGTGGTACTTCCTATAATCTGTGAATATAGAGCTGCAAGGGTATAATTTGTTTCCTATAATCTCAAGTTTCCTTATGCAGTTGCAGTCTTTATTTTTATGTAAATGGAGATGTTTGTAATCAGCTTGGAATATACCCCCATTATAAGAAAGGCATTTTTAAGGCATATTCATTATCATGAATAGGTAACTTGCTGCATAAAACATTAATATTTTACATAAATAGCTAAAAGTAAAAGTAAATGTATTGAGAAAGTGTTAGAGGAGGGGGAAAGAAATTGCCTGCCATTTCCTTGGGGTAGCTTAAGAACACTGAATACTAATTTAAAGCTCATCTAAGCTTGGGGCTTTTGGATTTCTGTTTTTTCACAAATGTACGTGTCCCAGTTTATTTTCCCTCTCCACTCCTCTGAAAGACCTTGTAGTTTCCCTTCAAATGCTAATTTTTATTTTACTTTATGAAGTTAATTAACCCTTAGGAGGCTTTTTTGAGGATTTGTAAACAGTGTAGGACTAGAACAATATATTAATTTATAATTAAAACTCCGTAATTTTTACCTGGTCTGATTTGCTTGCACTCCATTAAACCCCCATCTCTGTAGTTTTTACAAACTGGGACAAGGTCACTTTGTATGTTCATACCAAGGCTTTAGGGAAATGCTTCACAACTTGGATGGTAAGAAGTGTCCTTTACCTGAAATTAGTCTTTAAAACTCTCTTGAGTAACCATGCATGATGTGGATGAGTTTTTCAGCTGGCCCATCACTCCATAGCTGTCAAATGTCAAAGTGTAAATGTCACTGTGCAACTGTGACACATCAGCACTGCCCCAGGGTGCAGCTGGCCTGGACTGTGCCTGTGAGTGAGGCAGGATATCTCTGTGCAAGGAACCCTGTCATGTGCGTGTGGATGTGCCTCTAGGTTTGGGAAGTTTGCTCTTTCGGGGGATTAAACACCCTGAATGGGTTGGAGCTAAAAAAGAAGTATCTAAACTTTAGTGGTGGGACATCTTTGCTGAGTTCCTGTGGAGGAAGAGCTGCTTTTGTGCTGTAGTGGTGCAGGCATGAACTCTGCTGCTGTTGGAGTGTCTTTACTCAGTATGGGTTGAGTGCTTGCAAGGTGGGAATTCTGAGAAAACCTGTCCAGGGGAAATAAGCCAAGCCCATCTGTAAGTGTTTCTCCTTTTCCTGTAGTTTAATAAAGTTCCTCCATGTGTCTTCCACATATATCAAGATCTTCATTTATAGAGTGCTAATACTTAGCTCACATGGGCTTCTGATGCATTTCCCAGTTCAAACTAATCCAGGTTATGAACATTTACTGCTGTGTCTCTGTAACTGGTGTGGCTGGTGTATCCTGACATGCCTGGAGCTTTGTTTCTGTGCATTCACATGGACTGTTGTTTGAACAAAGATTTAAGTTGGGAAGGCAGGGCAGGGTGACACAGCTATTGCAAGATGCATGCTTTCTCCCCAAGGTGCTGTAGCCAAAATCTGCTTGAGCATTTCACCTTGGAAACAAAAAATAACTTAGCCTTTCATTTTTTGTGGTGATTTCTTTATTGTTCAGCAGCAAGGCTCTACCAGGCATCAGCAGTTTTAAGCACAAGATATATTGCACAACTTATGCAATGATTAATTGGTACTTTTAATTTCTCTTCTTGTAGGATGACTCTCAGGTTCCTGAATGTGCTGTCAAATGCTGACACATTGAATTAGCTGAATCTGCTGCCTTATGTCTGATGTTTAAAAAGGCCTAAAGGAAAGTAGAGACTGGCACTTCTGCTACAGTCTTTTAAGGTAAGATATTATTTCTTTTGCCAGGGTGGAGGGAGGAAGGCAGATGTGGTTCAACAAGATGTCCTAGCCCCACCTCTTGGTCTCTAATCAACCTATTGTGGTTAGTCCCATACAGCCACTTGCTCACTCACAACTGGGATGGGGGAGACAATCAGAGGAGTGAAAGTGAAAAACTTGTGCATTGAGACAAAGACAGTTTAATCTGGAAAGTAAAAGCCATGCAGGGAAGCAAAGCAAACCAAGGAATTAATTCACCACTTCCCATGAGGAGGCAGGTGTTCAGCCATCCCAGGAAAGCCAGGGCCCATAATGCATAATGGTGACTTGGGAAGACAAATGTCAGCACTCCAAATGTTCCCTCTTTCTTCTTCCCTCTTCATGTGCTGAGTGTGATGCCATATGGTCTGGAATAACCCTTTGGTCAGCTGAGGTCATCTGTCCTGGCTGTGTTCCTTCCCAATTCCTTGTGCACCCCCAGCCTCCTTGCTGGGGGCGTGGTATGAGGAGCAAAAAAGGCCTTGTCACTTTGCATGAGCTCAGCAATAACTAAAATTTCCATGTGTTATCAATCCAGTTACCAGCACAAATCTAAAGTGTAGCTTTTTATCAGCTATTGTGAGAAAAATGAACTCCACCCTAGTAAAAATCAGCACAAAACTACGTGAATCTGAAGTCTTGTATTGGACCCAGCTATCGGTATTTGCTGGTTATAAGCAAATTCACTGACTTCAGTGAGACAAAATCCATGCAAGAAACATTAACGAAGAAGCAATTTATTTTCTTTTCCTAAATCACTTAAATCTACATTCTTAAGTTCTTGTATATCTTTCCATTCTCATGCCTTAGTTCTTCTGTGTATTACAATTATTTAGTAGTGGTGGTCTTCAGTCCCTATAGAAGGCCTTCATCAGGAAAAATAAAGCTATGAAACTAAACATGACTGTACTCTACTTTTGACTAGAGTTGCTGCTTTGGTCTTTCATTAATTACCCATATTTTTTACCCATCCTTTGGATTCATAGCTGCACTGTCAGCTGCACTGTAGTGCTGCTGCATTTTCTCAGCAGCACAGCAGACCAGCCACAGACCAGAGTGACAGAGTCAGTCAGTACCATGTTTATATTGTGCCCAGTGAGCAGCATGGCCTCTTACCACTGCAGAGTTGTTATGGTGACCAGTGACTGGGTAAATACCCCAGCAGGACCGGGCTTTATAGATACTTTTTTTCTCTTTTCTGTGCAAAGATCAGGTTAAGAGCAACACCAAAGGGATGGCCTGAATGAAATCTCTAAGAAAGGAAACCCAGATAAGTAAAGGCTGTGTAAAGGCTCTTTGCTACTGACTCCTGAATTGCCTCAGGTTTGACAACTGTTGTTTGAAGTAGCAGCTGAATCCTGGTTTTATTTACACTTAAGGTGGGCAGGCAGTGACACTCTATTACATGCACTGCAATGTTCTGCAGAGTTGGATGAGAGGTAAGACACACCTAAAATTGAACTTCACTTTTGAAGAGGAAGGATTTAGTCTTGACAGTTATGATTACCTAGGATGGCTAATTGCTTTTCTTGTGATGCTTTTGCAGCTTTATTCAGAGTGCAAACAAGCAGTGGGGACACCTTGTTTGGCTTTTGAGTGTGGAGTAAATCTGGGGCTTACAGATGTGGACTTGAATGGGTGCCAGCTTATGGGGCAGGTAAACGACTGCTGAATCTAGTGATTCCAAAGACATGGAGACACCAGCTGGTTTTCCTCACATTTTGAAGTTCAGTAAGTGTGGAAAAGCAGATCTCCTGCCATTTGTCATTATTCTGTGACCTTGCCATTTAGATGGGTAGGAGGTGTGGGGGTGTGTGTGCAGCTGGAAACACCCAGACTGACTCTCTCTGGCTCTGCTGAGAGCAGAGTAAAAGCAGTGCAGAAAGGCGACAGAAGGTTTTGAAGTGTTTTGATACAGAAGAAGAAATGCTTAGAACAGGCAAAATAAGGAAACTCACTGCTGCTGTGACTACACTGGTTGCAGTTCCTGTGGGGTTGTGTGCTGCAGCCATGTCCTGGCTGTACAAGTGGACACCCTCAGCCAAGCATGGGTTTCTAAGTGAAGGAAATGTGTGCATGTATGCCCAGAGGGGCTCTCAGGTTGCCTTTGCAGATCCCCAGACCTGCCAATGCACTGCAGGAGGTGCCAGTGATGTAGTGCAGTCACAGCCTGCCTGTCCAGTGGGGTGCAGTGGGTGGCCCTGTGGGGTACAAGGTGAGAACTGAGGGCAGGGTGCTGTAAGGAAACACACTTGTAGAGAGAGAGGAAGAGTGTGATTGCATAAAGGCTGGAAAATCCAGAGCAGGTTTGTATCTGCTCTCAGGGAGCTGACTGTAGGAGTGATTGCTGACTGCCTTGGAAAGCACAGGAGCACCAAGTGGGTACAGTTAACTGAGAAGTGGACAGTGTCAGCTCTTGTCACCAGAATATGGAGAGGAGCGGAGGATGAAGATATTTCCTTTTCAGGTGCTCTAAATTTAGGTACCCTCCAAGTTACATACATATATAGATACATGTATATGTATCTTTGCTTGTCCCTACAGAGAGTGGTATGGTGAGCTGTCCTGTAGTGCTGGGCAGGTACAGAGAGCAGGGGAGTGCAGGCATTACTGGCAATAGCAATCAGCACAGAGATGTGCCACCAATTAAATGCCACTGCACGAGGTAGGGTTACTAATTTACCAAGTTTTGGGCTTAATTTCTCTCCACAAAACACAGTATTTGAAAACTGGGTGTGGTGTGATGGCGTCTAAGACGACATTTCATTAGGCTTAAGGCATTTTGTCTTTGTACAGATACTGATACTTGAAATACTAATGTGAGCACCTCACTAAGGTGCAAAATGCTCTTTGCCTGTACATTACAAAGCCAGCATGTCCCTGGTGTGACACACTCCATGGAGGGGGCCCAAGAGCATTTTGTCTGTTTCTGAACTTCACTGAATGTGATCCCTCTGCAGATCACTAAAGTATTGCACTTCTAATAGGATTACAGACTTTGGCAATGTGAGATGAACAACAGACTTACTAAAATTAATTTCCATTTATAAAACCATGATTGCTTCATTGGGATTGCCTGAGGTTTCTCAAAGCTGTGTCCTGTAGCCTTGATTTAGCTTTGATTTTAGTAAAAAAGAAAGGGTTTACTGCAATGTCAGCAGACTCAAAACAGCATTTTCACTTTTCACAGCAGAAACTCAGCCTATTTAAGAGGGAAAAAATTCAAAACAACAACCAGCCTTATGAAGAAAGTCTTGCACTCTGACAGATTAAAATACAGTCTGGTTGAAAGACAAATGCTCAACAATCACCTTGCTTAAGCTGTAGTTTTTTTATGCTTCTGTTTATCTTGAAATCCGGCCTTTGTGAGTTTTCTGTGCTTGCTGGAGCAATCAAATTGGAGTTTTACACACTGATGATTTCACTTCAGAGGTCCCTGATATACTTTCATGTGCAAGGGATGTCTGATTTTTGAGAAAATATGTGTATTGTAAATGCAGTTAAGCCTTGCTCAAATCCATATAGCCCTGAAGACTTGATTTTCTTCTCTCAACACCTGCAGAATTAAATACAGTCACTTTTTTTATTTGACCAGGTATTTCCACTTGACTAACTTAAAACAGTTGTGGCTTAAGCTCTGGTTCTTTCATCCTTCCTCCCCTTATTTGTGGTTGTGCTTAAATACACCACAAGGCCATCAAGCTGCCCAGCCGTGCTGTGTTACAGCTTCCACCTTCCCACATTGTACAGAAGGATTTTTTTCTCTGTGTCACCTTGTCATGCCAATTTGCCAGAAAGGCCTGGAGGGTCCCACCTGGAGAGGTGCTCTGGGTGTGAAAAGGTTGTTCACAGTGTGGTGCCAGTTTTTAGAGGGAAGCCAGCTGTGCAGCTTGGCAGTGAAAGAAACAGCAGGAGAAGTCTGCAGTGTGACCCAAACCCAGCTCCTGGTGGTGCTGACATCCATCTCGTGGCTGGTTGCACCTGACTCCATGTCAGGCCTGAGGAGGGCCCAGGTGCAGGCCCCACCTGCACATTGGTGTCCAAATGCAGGAGCCCAGGTAAAACTCATGGATGTGCAGATCTTGTGTCTTGTGTCCCAGAGTCCCTCACTTTTTACACACAATTCCTTCACTTATGAAGTTAAACCCATGCTTGGCTGGGGGTGTCCACTTCTACAGCCAGGACATGGCTGCAGCACACAGCCCCACGGGAACTGCAACCAGCCTAGTTATAGCAACAGTGAGTTTCCTTATTTTGCCTGCTCTAAGCATTTCTGTTTCTGTATCAAAAGACTTCTTTGCCACCAGAAAAGATAAAATCAAGAGCCCAGGTACACCCAAGTGAAGAGCAACATCCTGCAAGGAGGAACAGACACTGAGCAAGGGCTCAGTCCAAAATGTGATGGTGTGAGAACTGCAGAGGATGGGCACACAGGCTTCCCAATTATGACAGCTGGTCTATTGCAGAACCTTCTGTCCCCTTTCTGAACTGCTTTTACTCAGCAGAGCCAGAGAAAGTCAGTCTGGGTGTTTCCAGCTGCACACACACATCCCCACACCTCCCTACCCATCTAAATGGCAAGGTCACAGAGTAATGACAAATGGCAGGAGATCTGCTTTTCCACACTTAGTGAGCTTCACAACTTGAGGAAAACCAGCTGGTGTCCCCATGTCTTTGGAATGTCCAAGGTCCATGATGCTTTCTTGCATTTCAGACATTCAAGTGCTGGAACCACTGTGGATGGAAGTGGTGCTACCAAGAGCAACCAACTGGTTTCATACCATATTTGGTGAATTTGGTCTGTGAAAAGCACCCCACCCCTCACTTTTTTACTGACACAATAAGTGCTGCTGGTCTATTATTTCAGTACAGTAACTATTCTTTGTATTGATGAAGAACTTGTGAGCTTTTCTGATTTATATGGCTTGTGAAGGATTAAATGAAATAAGTCTAATAATCTTTGGAACAACCTAAGCATAAAAAAAAAATAAAATTCCCACCAAAACATTTTTGGGTTTTAGTTCCTTTGCTGTCAAAACCTGGCACCAATTCAGTGACTGTCAGGATTTTCTGAGAATGACAGTCAGTTTCTAGCATAGAAAGTAAATTCTCTTGTTTCATGTTTTAATATTAACAAGTTCAGGTTTTGGAGTTGTTGCCTCTATATTTTTTATTTCTTCTTTTGCTGTTTCTCGTCATGTAAGACACAAGAGTAACTAGTCTTTCTTTTTGCTAAATGTACTTCTAGTTTTTCAAAGGAGACGCTTTGTCCACTAGGAACTGTGTCTCAGCATGCTAATAAAACTCACTTTATGCCTTTAAAACGTTTATTCAAAGTGGCCTGGCTGGCTCACAGTAGCTGTGTGGGTGGACTGTCCTTGGATTTTGTCAACTTAATTTAGTACTCCACAATACCTAGTGATGGAAAACAGCTATAAATTGTCTGTGCGCGGCCATGCATTATTGATAAAGGGTAGAATAAGCCCTACAATTTCTTTATTTGATGTTGTTAGTGCAACAACTGGCTGATTTGTTAAGACTTTTCCTCCTCCTATTGGCAGTAAAATATCTCTTCATTTTGAACTCTGAGTTTTTTGAATTTTGATGTGTATGGGGTTGAAAACTTGCTTTGTCTCCAGTGTTACTAAATGTAATGGAAGTATTTTCACAGGGTAGAAGCAAACTTAAGTTCAGGGGGACCTAAGCAAACAGTAAGTTTGACTCTATGCTGAAGACAGGACTCTGCTAATTATCTCAAATATTTAGAAATAGAAAATGGAGCATGAAATCTCACAGTACATTTAGAAGAAAAAATGCTTTAATATACTTCATTTGGCACATGCTTAGAGAAAATGCTTTATAGCGAGTTCAGTGTGCTTTGTAATTTCAGTGTTCCTTCAAAGTTTATGAAAAAATCTCAAGCCTTAAATCTGTCACGCCTTTTTTCCTGTTGACACTTATGATGAGTAGAGACTCTACTGAATATAATTTGCATATAAAACTGTGCTGTAAACTAAACAGTTCTTTCCCTGTAGTTGAATGAAGGTACAATGAACTGCTGAAAACTGGAAATTAATAAATATGTAAGTAAAAAAAAAAAACTTGCCAGCAAAACTACAAGGGGCTTAGTCCTCCCAACAGATATCCAGCACTGAAAACTTCTTTTAAAGCTATAATTTTTGGAATCGTAGCTTCCCAGAGGTTGTTATTGTCATACAGCCAAGGGAATGTACAATTTTTGCCAAGGAAATATTGTATTAGAATTATGCAATTTTATTTCCCTCTTGTAGAGGGAATAATATAATAATCTTTGTAGATACATATCCTTTGGTAGAAGCATTCCAGACCTCTATAGATTTTTTGTTTTGTTTTGTCTTTGTAAAAAGTGTCAGGGTAGGGAATTCACAAATCATACTGGTGTTTATAATGTTTTCTTTCATTCCATGGGGAATTGGTGTGTATTAGTTTAACTTTCCATATTTTTACAGTCTTTTTTAAGGTTGGAAGTCGTTAAGTAATGAAGTAATTAAAACTTACTGTGTCGTTGCTGTCAGAAGGGAGGAAAAAGCATTGGTAAAAAAACTAACATGACTGACAGAGGCTTGCTAGAGATTTACATTGAGAATGACTCATTCTTCAAAACTTTTTCATTTTGTGATGGAAATTGTGGAGTAAATCAAATACAAGTGGCTATGAGTGATTAAAATGCAAAACTTATGAATTCTTACTGGCTTTGTAAATCTGACTCCTTTACTGTTAATATAAAATCATTTATCTTGAAGCAGTCTTGAGGCTGTAAATAGTTAAATGAAAGCTTCAACTCTTGAAGAAGGTTATTTTGATATTCAACGTCATTAATTTTGTGGTTTGAAAGCTGTCATGGAAGCTGTCATGGAAGAGGCACAGGAGATTTTTTCCATAGGTCATCTGGGAGATCTGTGGTAATTCACTTGATAAGGCAAAGTGGCAAATTTTGCTATAGTTTAAATACTTACAGAATTTAGATGTTACACAGTCATCTAAAAATTCTGTGCTGGTTGAGGAGGATACCTTTGATTGCATCCTACAGAAAATGCAAACAGTGGACATTGACTTACCTGTGATTTTGGCTTTGGAGCAACTGTGCAGCTGTATATTTTTAGAGGAGGGCAGGCTTCAGCCATGTTACTACAAATCTGTTTAGACAGTTTGGGAGTATGAGTGTGTGTGTAATTTCTTCTGGAAAAAAGTATACTTTGATAGTTAAATATAATTTTGAAAATCCTTTGTTCCTGTTGTTTGTTTGAAAGAGCATCTTCACTGGCATTGTTAGAAGCTACTGTAATGAAAAACTGTATGATAAGGAAATACTACAGAGTACAATGGGGTTGGATTCTCCTCCACATCTGGACACTCTTGAGGCAGTGCATGGATAATGTTATTCAGACCTCTCCATTTACTCCCCTGGAAGTCAATCAGTAGTCTGACAAAAACAAAAAGAGCTTTAATGCAATTTGATATTTATTTTCTTAATACTAACAAAATATGCCTTGGTCTAGAAAGGTTGAGTGACTTCTGGAAAGTTACCTAGATTAGAAATGTAGTGTGCAGGTGACCTGAGTGCTGCTTGCTGCCGTCCAAAATTCTTGCCCCTTGGGAAGGTCATTGTGGAGGAAGGTGGGATGGATGAGGTGGTAAGAGATCAGCTTCACATGACTGATCTCTGCAGGGCATGCTCAAAATAGAGGGACAACTGCAGATGTTGAAAGAATGACATGATGCAAAAAGACCTGGAAGTAGTTTGTGTAAAAACGAGTAAATAAAATATAAAAAGTTTGGTTTTTCTAAGGGAAACAGGAGACTTTTCCTAGCAGTCAGTATGAAAAAGTGGTAGGGGAGAAGAGAGGCAGGTGAATTGTGAAGAGAAGTTATCTGAAAACCTTCTGTTACTTTTGAAGGTGGTGTTTCCCATTCCTTTTCAAATGCATTGAAAGAGAATGTTATATTTTTTTTCTTTCCATTATAGGAATTTAGGGGCAGGAGGAAATCCTTCAATTATTTTTGAAAGGCCCTCCCAAAAATATTTTCTTTTTAAAAGCATAAGGCAGGAGAGTAAAACATGTGTTGCTGCATCCATCCCCACCCAGGAGTAAGGCCTAGTCTCTGACAAGTTGCAGTATGCCCTACTATAGGGGAAAGAAAACTGCTTTTCCCTCTCTTGATAAAAAAACCCAAAAAACACACGTATTAAACTTGTTTGGGTGGGACAAACTTCAGAGGCCTCTTCCAGGTTTGATTATTAGTACAAAACCTGTGTTGGTTCTAACACAGGTGCCATTACCTCAACCAGCCAGGCTGCAGGGCACACTTATTCTGTGAATCACAGAGACATCATTGTGGATAAAATCTTTTCTCCTTTTTGCTGTTACACTATATTGTCCTCCACTAATTTGAAAAAGAGATGGGGAATACACTGAATTGCCCCCTGATTCTGTCAAATTACTGTGTCAACAGCACAAGTATCTGCTCTGACAGGCTGCACTGGGCTGAAACTGATTCTTACTGAATTCTCAGAGAACTTTGAGCTGTAAAAGTAATGAATTCTCTGCAAAACCTGCTTTAAGTACAACTATGTCCTTGTCTAATGTCTGTATCCCTGATAACTAATCATGTTTTGTCCTTCTAGAAGACTCTTTTAATGATCTTTCCACAGTGAACTTGATGAGACCTTCATTGCAAAATGCAGAGCACTTTTAAACCCTTCTTCTCCCCACAACAATTTTGGCTGGCAATGTTCATGCAGTTCCCATGCAATGTGGTGGTCAAGGCATGTGACTCCTCTGCAATCTCTACAGAACAGAAAGCTGCAGGTTGCTCTCATTTTTTCCTGCTGTTCCTCTTTCCTCCTCCCCTTTGTGCTGCTCTTAATGAGGTGCTAGGGGATGGCAGCACAGATTTTTCCCAGCATACATCAAAGCAAACACATCTAAGCTGGATGCAGTATAAACAAAACATTGTTAGATATGGCAGAAGAATTGCTAGGTAGGGAAAAACTTGAGTTATATTGCTTGGGAAAATGATTGCACCTCTGGCTAATTACAAAATAATTGAGTGAGCAGTTATGTGTTGCCTCACTGCAAGCTTTAAGTACCTGAAACATGACCTGTTTTTTTTTAGTGCTGAAATTAGCTAGGAAATAGAAAATTGAGTAAATAAGATTTGGATCCAGCATGATCCTGAGCTGCTCTTCAGGGTTCCTCACCCTTCCTCCTTCTGGTTTAACCTGGGATATTCTTGTGCACCTGGAAAACTGAGCTATAAAAATGCAGTTTCATTTCTGTTGTTTTATTTATTTTGTGCTAGATAAATTGCATTCCTGAAAGCTTTCTCTAGGGTGCCTCTAGCAAAGGCTGTGCTGGCATGTGAGGTTTCAAGAATAGGCTGAAAAACTCCCTTTTAAAGGTACACCATGAATGACCAGGCTGAATGTGTCTTATATCCAAGGAATTTCCCCCCCAGAAGTTTTGAGGTATGTACCACTTTAAGGATCCTGTGGTTTACTTTGGAGTGAAATCACAAGTTATTTCAGGTTTTATTCCAGCTTCTTCTGTTTTCCTTGCCTTGGCCTTGAATGTTTTGGCATTTTTTGTTGCCTTGTTTCAGCAACCTCAGTAGAGGTGAAACAGCAACTATAAACTATCTTCCATGATAAAGAAGGGTAGAAGGTAAAGATGCACAGTGTTGCTTCCAAAGATCAGAATGAAGTTTCAGATGCTAACAATGTCATCAACATGCAAGACAAATCTGGGCACAGGCACTTAGAAGTTATTGTAGCTGAATGTAGTTGGCAGTCCCTGGGGACTAAAAGGAAAATTTGTCATGGAGTTTTTTTAAAGACTAATAATTAGTTACAATGTTGAAATATTCATCAAAAGCCTTAAAGTTAATTCCCTGATAAGTAAACCTGATAAGTAACGTTGCATTGATTTTTCTGAACCAAATTTTAAACTTAGCATAACTTAAAAAGGGTTGGTGAAAAATATGTTTTCCATTCCATTGCTGGAATGTGTCCATGATTCCCAAAGGGTAAAAGAGTTCCTGTGCCAAATTCAACAGAGTAGCAAGAGATCTTATTTTAAGTCTGTCCTCATTGAAAGATGGATTATGGCTTGTTCTGGCCAAATTAGAAACTGTAGGAAAGAGGAAGGTGTTTTTTTCTCATTTGTGAGAAATGCTACCACCCTAAACTTGTCTTGCTGTCATATCGCTTCAGGTTAATGGCTCCCTTCATTCTGCTTCAAATTCTATCTCCCTCTGCTTTAAAAATAATAATTAAAAAAGGCATATTTTGAAAAGATTAATGATGTTTTAAAGAGACAGAGAATCCAGGTGACTGCCTTTCAAAGTCAGTAATTGATGGCAGTTCAGTTAAGGGATGAGTTTGGCTTGGTTAATGTAACTTTACAGCAGAAGTATGCATCTCATTATTTTATGTGTCTGTATTTATTTAACTTTTGGCTGTGCATTTCACCTGTAACATTCCTTTCAGTCGTGACTGAGAGCAGAATAAGCAGGTAATCACAGGTTTAAATGCACAAGTGTGCCTTTGTTGGGGATGGTTAGCTGGGCTTCTCTTTTAATTGCAAATGCACAGAAGTAAGAATCAGTAAGTAATGTATTTTAAATGGAAATCTTTTGTGCAACACAAAACAATTTTTCTTTATGTTAAAAGCAAGGAGGGCTACTAGGGCATTGTGTCCTTTGTTAGGTATCTGAAACAATTTATGATCTATCAGTGGCCAGTGAGTAATTGTTCAAACTGTATTGGAAACAGATTTTCTTTCAGGCACCTAGGAAAAAAAAAGCTCAGAAGTTCAAAAAATATTGAAGGCAAAGGTGCCTTAAAAAACCAGGAGTATACACTGGCAATGAACTGGTCTGAAGGAGTTGAGAGAGATGATGATTCACTCAGCAGCCATGAGTGAATACACCACCTCTTCTGTATCAGGTTTGCCCCCAAGAAGAAGAGTCATTTACTTTAGCTCATGTTAGCTCAGCATTAGCTGTGGTGCTAACCTTCCCTTATGGTATTTTTTGAACATGTGTGTTTTGGTGTAAATTATGTAATGATTTCTGCATGTGCTTTAGAGGTGAGCAAATTTTTTTTTTAATTTCAAGATTGCTAATGCATTGAGCAACAAAAGCACTAATCCCAGATTTTGAAAGCAATTATTTCAGCTGTAAAAAGCTTCTGAGGTTGACTTTCATGCTTCCTCTTGAGTAGGTGATTAAGAGTTGCCTAACACAGTACTACAAAATCTTTTGTTCTTGGGTAGGGCACTTCTGAAAAGGCTGAGAGTGATGGACAGATGATTCATTTAAGTCAGATATGAGCTGACCACAGCAGTTGTTACTCAGAGAATTCTACCCTGAGCCTTGATCTCCAAATGCATGTGCCCTTCTTACAGAAGGAATTAATAATAGAGATAGGAACACATAATGGGACATTGTGAGAGTCTGGAAGAAGGGAATAGGAAGGATGTGTAGGAGATAACAGGACTTGAGAGGACCACAAGACCAGATCCAGTTCCACTTGTGAAGTATTGTAATGGTGTATGGATCAGAGTGGGAAACCAGCCTGCTGGGAAACTTGGATATTTACATTACTTGAAATAAAAGATTGAACACATATCTCAGATATTTTGAACACAAAAATATCTCAGAACTAGTCTGTAAGGAGGCGAGGAAGAAAGAGATAGAGGATCTGAAAGCTACCATCCTTCATAGCATTTTAATCCAAATCAACAGATTATGACCTATGTCATGTGTGCAGAAAATGACACTATGAAAAGCCATTGCCCATGAAGGAGACAGAGGAGTCTGCAGCTTTATTCAAATAAAGGGAGAGAGTTCACAGGGACACACAGTGAGGTTTTCTCTCTCTGGAAGTTCTGGAGGGTGCAGCCTCCTTTTATCCCAAACTCCCAGCTGCACGTTTCCCTTTTCACTTCCCCATTGCTGAGGTACTGGAAAGGTGCAGCCTTCCCAAACCCCATATTCCCCCTTGAACCTGTCATTTTACCCCAAGGTTCAGAAGCTCAGGCTGTCTGGGTCCTGGAATAGACTTTGTGTGGACTCATTTGTCTGTTACCCTAAAATTCAGGATCCAAACTGTCTGAGTTCTGTAACAAACCTGCAGCTTGAGCTTGAGAGAGACATTAAGATCCATTTCAAAGATATTACCAGTCATTCTTTCTGAAGATCATCTAATTGTTTGTAAAGATGTAGCACACATCTTTCCTATCACATGCTTATCTCCCATTCTATTATTTTTTTTTAAATGCTGAAAAACCAAAGTCAGAAATAGTTCCCAGAGGTAAAGTATCATTCTGTGTCTCAGAAGTGACTTCTAGTCTTCCCCCTAATTTCTGATAAAGATTCATTTAATGGGATTTTTCCATGCCTTTTGCAATTTTCAGACAAACCTGGAGAAATAAACTGATATTCTACTGAGGTAGATGGAGTACATCGTAAGTTTTTGGGTTTTTTAATAAAAATTAAAGTATATCAAAACAGGTGATGCTGTCCTTTGTATGAATTTTTAGCTGTGACTAAGGCTCCTCCTCAAAGAGGAAACGACTGTTCTCTCATCAGGCCAGGGAAGAAAAAAAAAAAAAAAGATGTTTAGAATTATGAAACCTGTTCAGTTTATCACTAGTTTGTACATCCCAAATGTAAATTGTGAGACTTTCTCTTTTATTACACTATACCACGAAAAACATGCAGGAAAGGAAGAGATGCAGGCTTGAGACAGTCTTCTAGCATTTAGCATTTAGTAGATTTTTCTCCAAAATTGTTGATGTGGAGTTGTCCTTCCACATTGTCATGCCTAGGTTTACTGGGCTTCCTCAGCCCTGTGTGCTGCAGAGACAGGGCAGCACTGATTTGGAGAACAGCCCTGGTTGTGAGATTTTCAATAAATAAGGGGGGTGAGTGACCTCAGCAGATGGTCAGTGGTCACAGTTCTTGCAAGGCTGTTTGTGTTCTTGAGCTTATCAATGAGACCTAGCAGCTGTATATCCTCCCCTAATGACAAATTCATAGTTACTGAGGTTATAAAACACACACCTTTCTTTACCACTGGACTTAAAAACCAGAGTGGCCTTGCTTCCCCCTGCAAATATTTTGCATATGTTTTAGAGTAATATTTTTTGGGCTGAATAGGTATCACTCTTATTGAGTGCAGGAAGTACAGAATTGTATTGTACTGTGGATTTGGAAGGCACAGATTGGGCTGGACAGATGTCACAGGAAGACAGGAATACTAGGAAAAGATTTTTCTCTAGGGAAAATGGAAAAAGAAGGTATGTATGCAGACTGTCCTCCAGCAGGTTCTTCAGCTGGAGAGCTTTCCTAGTTTGATTCAAGGTGGGACAGTTCTGCCCTGGAAAGACAGGGAGAGCAAGATAAATGCAGTTTGGAAAGTGAGCAGTGCTAAGTCAGCATGCTGCTCAGAAAACTAACCTGACAAAAGAAAGATTTCTACCATGTTAGTGAAATGAATCAATTGAGCAAGATTTGTAGGGAGAACCTGGGTAATGAACAGGACAGAACATCACGACAGTGCTAATTTACCTTAATTGTTTTCTGTTTTGATGTCCACTGTTAGGGTTTTTTTTTCTTTACACAGTGGAATTCAGGGAAATATTGAGTGCTGGGTGCAATTGCAGAAGTCCATTTGATTCTTAAACAATGAAGAGTGAAATGTAAAATTACTCAGTTTCATTTCAGGAGACAGTAGTTGTTAATGCTTCAGTCCATAAAAATACTGTCTTAGAGAAATGACCTTCATGGATACAGTCTCTTGTTCATTTTCTGTAACCAATAAAAGCTATTATTCACCAGATTACTGACAGTCTTGGGCACCTGTGATCTTCTTTCCTTCTGTGTGATCAGGAAAAGTTAGAATATCCTCACAGGTTTTTCAGACATCTCTATCTGAGATACTGATAGCCATAAATATATCCAATTCTGATTGTTTTCCCTCTTGTTTTGGGAAGCAAGAGATTTTGATCTAGTGATCTAACACAAGCCAGAGATTTTGCAAGTGATCTAACACACTGCATGTAAAAACATGCATATTTAGGAAGAAAATCAGCTTTTTCACAGGAAACTATTGGTGTGCTTCTATCTATGTGATAAAATTAATCTGTGTGAATCATCTGTGTGAGTCTGCTTTTCAAAATGGTACACTGTTGTGGAATTCGGGAGATTTTGAGGTGTAACAGTTCCCAAAGTCATGAACCCAGTAACAGCTCTGTAGGAGCAGAGTGCTGTCCTGTGTGTGCTCTATAAAGATGATTCCAAGGCCTGGAATTGCACTCAGGGCAGAAGTGGCAGGAAGTGTCCATTAGGTGGCTCTCGGTTATGGAAAATACATTTTCAACTACATGCAGGCTAATTTTAAAGGCATTAGCTGTGTTTGTGTCCTGTCAGGCAATTAGAACCAATCAAGAGGCCATAAATTCTGACCTCAGAAGCTGGAAAGTTTTGGTATCCTGAATAGCTCTGCAAATACTGCCCTGTCTCTGCTTACTTCTGTTGTTAAATGTTCTGTGTTGCAGGCTCTACAAGTGGTATAAGATGGAGGAAGCATTGTTGTCTGTTACAAGGCACTGCAAAATGATTTTGCACTTTCATTACAAAAAATGTCCCTTTCATTAGAAACTGAGAAGGTAACTAAAGCTCTTTATGACTCCCTCACAAGTAGAGCAAGCCTGCTGCAAAATTCTGCTGCTTCCTTCTTGTTTGTTCTTTAAACTAAAATCTGGTATAAAAATGAGGGAGCAGGTGATACTCACACCTTTGAATGCGTGGACATGCTGGAAAAACCACTGAGTGGACTAATCTGTCCCATTTCATTCTTTGGACAATTAATCCTGGAAAATAAGAATTGCAATTCAAAAGTGTTGGAATTACCACAGGGACAGTTACATGGTTTATGCCTGATGGCTAGACTGATGTTTGGATGCTGTCCTCCATGCAAAAGGGACACTGCTGAAACTGCCTGTCACAGCACTGTGGGTGCTGCCACAGGTGCTGCTTTGAAGATTTGTGAGAGAAGGCAAATAAAATAATGGCTGTATGTGACAGTCTTCTGCTTCCTGAGGCTGCAGCACAGCCACAGACTTTATTTCTTCATCTTCCAGATCCCTCCACTGTTTGGATATCAGTGCAAGCCCAGGGAGAGGCCTTGGAAGCATTGACTCTCCTTGACCCTGAACTGCAAGCAGGACAAACAGACTTTTAGGGCGACAGTGGAGGGAGGTAGGGCACAAATTTCCTGTTGGTTCCTTGCTGTCATCTTAAAGAGTAGGCACAAGGCAGAGGACATGGCACATCTGACTGTTCATCTGCCTGATTAGCAGATGAAAGGCACCCAGGGGGGCCACCAGATTCAGGCAGAGTGACTGAAAGGCTGGAACGGGCTGGGAAGACTTCTCCTTTCCACAGCCAGGGAGGTGAGCTGAGGTGTGTGCAGGACTGGAGTTACAGACTGCTGCTGGCTCTCTGCAAGGGAATGATGCCTTTCTGCCTGCTCTGCTCTCTGCCTTGTCTAGGGAGCAGGGGGGGTGGTTTTCACAGCAGCTCACATGCCAATGCACAGGCCTCACTTTTTGAAGGAGAGGTTGCAGAGGAAATGGGGCCTTTTTTTCCTTTTGGTCCACTTGTATCAAATTGCTTTCTGAAGGAAAGTAGGGCTGCTGGCTTGGGTTTCTGTAAGGGAGGAGATAAGATTTAAAAAACCTGAGATGCTCAGAATCACATATCAGTGGCAAAGTACAGACAAGCTACAAGGGATAATGTTATTTATTGTGGTGTTAGGTGCCTTACCAAGAGGCAGTATGCAGATAAATTCAACTGATGTTTTTATTTCAGCCAACATACACAGTTTATATCAGAACTGGTATGCACAATTCCCCATGTGTCTTCTGTGACAGTACACACACAAGGACATTCTAGAGAGCACTGTCAAAATGGCTTAATTTCTGCAAGACTGCTTGGGTACTCTGCCCTTATTTGATGCTCTACATAGGATATATGGAAATATAGTAAAAGTTTGCTGTACAGCTTCAGTCATTGCAGCTTAGTCATGAACAACTGTTCCACTGGTGGAATGTTCTTTCATTAAGAGAATTTTTTGTTAATACCAACAGTGAAGTACTTCATGCTTGAAAGCATTTTCATAAATCTCCATTACAAGCCTGTCACCAGATGCATGTAACCAAGGAAGGAAACCAAAAACTTTAGGCACACATGGATCATGGGGAAATTAGCCTAAACTGTCTAAACAGGAAAGACAGTTTGGCAGCTCTAACGTGCTTGGGTGATTGAAACTTCTGCTTTTTTCTGTGTTTTCTACAGACTCTGTCCTTAATAAAGAGAATTATTTTGGCAGAGCTGTTGTAGGTTTTAGACGACAGCAACAACAGATATGAGAGAAATCTCCCTGTTGGTTTGCTGGGTTTTTTTCTCTTACTAGGTTTTTGCATGTGTATTTTCGTGTCCAAATTTTGAGTAATGAGAAGGTTAAAAGTTGCATTTAAGCACTGTCTCCATGTGTGTATATTGGCTTCTTGATGAATTCTGTCAGTCTCCCTACTGTCTCCTGATATTTATGCATAAAAGCACAACTTGCTTCCAAAATAATCACAAGTGTTGAAACTTGGCTTTGAGGTTTCTGAAGCATGGTTCACTTCACAATGAAATCATTAAAGGCAGTGATACAGAGTGAGACAGTTCCCAGGGGATTCTAAGTCATCCATATCAATGCTGCCAAAAATGTTCTTGCTAGGGGGAAGAGGGTGGACCTTGGCATTATTTATGGGCGACTGAGACTTAGAGCCTTGAACCAGAAGGAAGTCAGAGGTACACTGTAGTATTTGCCCTCAGTCCAGGAGCACCTGAGCAACCTGGATCCCATCCCAGGAGTTAGACAAAGCCCTCTCTGGCACAGCTGTGTGACAGCAGAGCTGGCACCATCATGGCACTTCAATAACTCTCCTAATTCCTGGTGCCTTCTGCTCTCTGAGCAAAGGTACATCTCCAGTGAGCGTGGCAGCCTCCAGTGCTGGTGGGCACTTGGGGTCCTGTGTCATCCTGGAGTCCCTTTCTGTGCTTGCCTGCGGAACAGGTCTGGAAGCCTGAGAAGAGCATTTATCACTGTGCAGTGCCTGCCATGTCTCTGAATGCAGCAGTTCTATTCTCTCCATAGGCCTGCTGGCCTCCTTTGGCTGCAGTGGAGTGTTGCTTATGCTGTTACACTCAGAAGTATCTCTACATGATGTTACCCACCCAGTGTAGCATTTTAATCCAAATTAACAGATTATGACCTATTTTATGTGTGCAGAAAATGACACTGTGAAAAGCCAGTGCCCATGAAGGAGACAGAGGAGTCTGCAGCTTTATTTGAAAAGAGGGAGAGAGTCCACAGGGGCATACAGTGGGGTTTTCTCTCTGGAAGTTTTGGAGGGTGCAGCCTCCTTTTGTCCCAAACTCCTGGCTGCACATTTCCCTCTTCGTTTCCGCATTGGCTGAGGTACTGGGAAGGTGCAGCCTTCCCAAACCCCATATTCCCCCTTGAACCTGTCATTTTACCCCAAGGTTCAGAAGCTCAGGCTGTCTGGGTCCTGGAATAGACTTTGTGTGGACCCATTTGTCTGTTACCCTAAAATTTAGGATCTAAACTGTCTGAGTTCTGTAACAAACCTGCAGCTTGAGGTTGAGAGAGACATTAAGATCCATTTCAAAGATATTACCAGCAATTCTTTCTGAAGATCCTCACCCATCTAATTGTTGGCTTATGCTGTTACACTCAGAAACATCGTCTCTACATGATGTTACCCACCCAGCACCCAATGTGATCCACACACTTCCTTCTGTCTCTTTAGGTTTTCCACAACTTATGGCTGTGTCTGTTCTATAGGGTGAAGTGTCCTTGATCAGTCTTTGCAGAACATGCTGAATGAATCTTCAGATCCCCTAGAAAGATACTTTCCATTAATTGACCTATTAGCTGTCAGACACTTTGCAGGTTTGACCAATGTGAAAAAATAGGATTTTTCTTGATCTAGTCTGCTTTGGTGTAAAAAAAAAAAAGTGTTAATAATACTGCAGTGTTAATATATACAAATCATTCTGCATTGGCTTCAATATCATATGCAAGAGTATTAGTCTAAGTGTTTGGACAACTCATTAATCAGTCTCCTGCTAGCCTCCTTGTCTCCTAGTACAGAAACCATGAGGGGTGAGCTGGCAGAAAGGTGAGCAGAGATAGAATTCACAGGTCTGTACAGTAAGTGCAGTTACTGAAACCCAGAGATTCACCCATGGTATTTGTGAAGAGGACACAACTGACACCTGAGTGAGAACCATACACTCTGCGTGCACAAGTCTTCTGCCCCTCTGCCTGCAGATGGCAGGTGATGCAGTTTGGGATTCATGCATGCTCATGCTGTGTGAACATTTTAAAAAAAAGTGTGTTAAAGGCTTTGCTTTTTAAGTGTTAGTATATTCTGGGCAGAAAGCTGCTCCAGAGGCTTGGCTTTCCTCTAGGGCTCTGCCCTTCCCTTGCTGAAAATCCTGGTGCTGTGCAGTAGGTAGCTCAGCAGAGAAGAGGGTGCTGCATGAAACAATCATCAAGATATGAAACTCAGAGTGAGGAAAAGCCAAGAATGAACAAAGAAACCTTCAGAAGTTCCCAGGAGTCTGTGTAACAGTCGTGAGGAGGGTGAGCAGCCTCAGCAGTTTGGCAGCAGGCACCTCTGTTTTTCTCAAGAGCCAGACTGCTTTAGGACTCAGCTATCAGGTAATATCAGTGTAAATCTGCATGAGTATGCCCTGGAGGATGTTCTTGCTCTCTGTTCAACAGGATGGCTCCTTTGCAAACGCTGTTTTTCATAACATGGTGGGTATATAAATAAATCATTATAATTAGAAAGTTGCGCAGATTTTCCTCTCCATCTCAGCAAAACAAATTCTTGGTACAGCTTGCTGTGGAAGTGAAAAGATCCTTTGCTTCCTAGTCTGTGATAATCCATAGATTTGCCAGACTTCTCTCAAATGCATAGTTTAGGTTAAGCCTAAACTTTACTTACTATGGCCTTAGTAAAATGCTCTATTGGTAGATTAACAACAACCCCACAAACAAGGTCTGTCTGTGGACACTTGCACAACCTGATGGAGAACTAGTAAAATATTTCCATGCCTTTGAAATTTGGTTAGCAATTATGGATAAGTTTTGGCATGTGTCTGGAGATGGGATGCAGAGCTTGTGCCTTCTTTGAAATGTTGTTCCAAAAGGTTTAGAAATGCTAAGTGATGATTTTCAAAAAAAAAAAAAAAAGCAGGAAGCCAGCTGTCTGGAATGCTCTCAGAAGTGCAGGTATCCTACACTATCCTTAAGCTCTTTCTGGAGTTGCAGAGTTTAGCATGCATTTGTCCATAAAAGGACAAGGTTGAATACTTCAAAATTACATAGTCACTTAAACCACTTCTGTTAAGGCTGCCACTAGTGGAAGAAATTATCTGAAGTGGTGCTTTCCCTCTGTCACTTTATTCTGCTTTGTTTATATAGGTGTGTCTTTACTGGATCAGGTCAGGGTCCACAGGGTTCAGTCTGTTCCTGACAGTGACCAGAGAAAACTGCCCAGGGAATATAACATAAGAACAGGGTAGGCACAGGGTATATTCCTAGAATACACCACTAATTGCTGGCAATTTGTAGTCCAGCACTTTCTTAAGCCACAAGAAGGTTTTTGTTTGTTTCAATAGCCTTTGGTGGACAAATACATAGTATTTTTCTTCCATCTGGGGGTTTTAAGTGTAAGTAAATTTTAGCACAGTCAATTACATCCTGTGGCAAGGAGTTTAATGAACTACTTGGGTTTTGTGAAAGCACCTCTTTTTTTTTCTTTTTACCCTGCCTGACATCCCCTAGTTTTTGCAAACTTGGGAAACGTTTGCTTCCTGTAAATCTCTTCATTGTTTTTAAACCACATATTTAATGTCTTTTTAATTATGGAAGTTTTTTATTTTCTCTCACATCAAAAAATCACAGAATATCCTGAGTTGTAACCAACTTGGTTATCCTTATTGCTGTCTAAGGGTTCTTGCTAAACTGTAAAAACATGATTGTACAACTTATAGATATATTTCTTTTGTCTTTCATTTTGAAGTATTTTGAGTATTTCTAGCACTGTATAAGGAGGGAGGGGGGCAGGAATCAAGGAGATCCTGTTCTGCTTGTGCATACAACAGCAGAGATTAGGGATTTTACATATTTAACAAAGACTTGCTTGCTTTTTTCATAGCATTTGGTAGTCACTGTTTCAGTGTGAGAGAAGGAAACTCTCTGACAGTGAAATTCCTCTCCTTCCTTGCAGCTCAGGTTTGATTTCTTAATTGCCATATCATCATCAGCATCACCACTCATCAGCCCTGCAGATGGTGAGACCTGAGTTGCCAATCTGGTGAGCTGGCCAAGGAGTTGCCAAATCCTCCTCCCTCCCAAACCAAAAGACTGTTTCCTTTTCCCGCCAGCTTTATGACTGATCAATTTTTCAGTGGGACTTGTTTGCAGGGTAAAATGTCACTGAGGAGTCTGCTTGGTACTAGGTGACCTAAGTGCTGTCCCTCCAGGTTGTGACCTGGTGGCCACTGTTGGGCTGTGGCCAGGCTGGGCCCAGGTGCAGAGATGCAGGTAAAGTCCCCTGAATTCGATGTATCACCATGGTCTCTGCAGTTGGCACAACTAGTGGTGACACTTTAGGACAACTTCTGCTGTCATCTTGGTTATGGTGTCTTTGACTGGGTCATTCAGATACTTTTTGCTAAGTTCACAAAGGTGAGGGTTGGGGTTCTTTTTAGATAAAGGCTCAGCTGTAGGTAATGGATCTATGCAGTTTTAGACAAAGCTTTTCTGTTGCTGAAGGACAGTAGAAGGGCAGATAGAAGTGACTGGTGCCTTGTCCACACACAGCAAGTTGTAGTCTTTTGGTCACAAGGGGTGACAGGATTTACCAGGCAGCTGTCTGTGCCATGGACTGGTTTACTTTTCTCTGCAGTACAATCCACGCCCCTGGGAGCAGACTCTGTCCTATTACCAAGCAAAAAAGCCTTGTAATTCCACTTGAAAGAAAGGTGCCAGACTGGGGCACGTCCACTGACTGCTGATCTTACCTCCCTGAGCTGTTCAGCCTTGCAAGTGAGCTAAGTGGCACAGAAAGCAACTGCTTTCCATGGTATACAAATGCTTACATGCTCCATGGGATCTTCTCAAATAATTTTTAAGAGAAAACAGAGAAACCCTCTAATATCTGATAAAAGTACAGAGTGTCCTTCAGACTGTGCCAGTAAGTTAGCAAAGAATTTATCCTTTTAAAAAGCTTTAGACGCCACACCTGTGTGATTTTTGTAAACTGGTGGAACTTACTTTTTTTATAACAAAATTGTGAGAACTTTCCATTGCTTTCTGGGATGCTGTTGAGAGAGTGGGCATCACTGGGTCACTGCTCTCAACATCTCCAGTCCCAAGGTGGGAAGTAAACTCGTGCAGAAGGCTTGCTCTAAGGAGAGTCATTCTTTCATAGCAGGAAAAGCAATCTGATCTCTCAGAGTTACTGAACAATGTAATTGTGTTATTGTCCTGCTCAAGAGCCATTCATAGGGAGGCTTATTCAGACATCAGGTATAATTTTTTGTGACTAATTCAGTGCATAGTAAAAGTCACAAGTGAGTAGGCTGCTGACCTAAGGACTTCTTTCACTGTTACAGGTAGTTTTTTTTCTAATGCCAGACAGAGGAAGGCATTAATTTGTGCACAAACATTCTTGCTTTTCATACAGAAAACCTCAAAATACTAAAAGCTAGATGCATTCAGGGTCCTGCAAAGGCATCACTTTACCCCTAGTGAAATGCAAGCCTCATGGATTATAAATGCCATGTAATTTGGGCATATCATCCAAGAGGCAGGTTTCATCACTTTCCTCATCAGCTTTATAAGTGGGAGGAGAAAGCCAGCAGGCTCCTGCAGTGGATAACTTGGAGCATTCACTAAGTTTTGATCCCAGCTCTTAGGAGGAGCTCCATCTCCTCCCCTCTTGGACAGAGGAAGGCCCCCACACTGGGGGGATATTAAAGGGGGAGCTACAGGTTAGAGACATGAAAGCTCCTTGGTCAGAAACCAACTCATACTTAACACTATGCATATTATTTGGGTACTAGACAGTGATGCCTGAAACAGCCAGACTCAATGCCTGGTTGGCAATATGATTTCCTTGCTCATCTTGCTGACCAGAAAGGTGGCCAAGTAGCAAGTGTGGATCCCTCTGTATCCTGTGATGACCTGCTCTGGCAGGGTCAGCATCAAGTTGTTGGAGCCCTGAAAATTTCAGGCTTTCTGTGCTAAAAGGTGCTGACCCTCAGGCAAGCACCACATTTGACTTGAGGCCTTGGAAGAGGCTTTCAAAATTGAGTGATGGCACTGGGGTTGTGAGTGTGTAGTTTGAATAGTATTGTGTGATCTCACAGGGTGAAAAATTTAGATTTAAGATTTTGGTATATAGTAATGTATGTGAATCAAGATGGAAGGCTTTGGGCATTGTCTAAGTCCTTCTTCTTCACCTTGTTCTTACTTCTTCTTCATGGATTTGTGTGATTTTTTGTAATTAGGTGGAAAAGGTCCCCATTGCAGGCCTTGAGTGGTCATTATTGGATCCAAAACATAAATAAGGTAGGTTTCACCTTGTTATTGGAGGATTATCTTTTAAATAACCTTGGAAACAGTTAGAAGCACCCCAATTTACCTCGTTTCTCTAACTTACTAGTTAGAGCTCTGTCTAACTCACTAGTTACAGCCTGTGAGTCTGTAAATAGATAAGATAAAATAAACAACCAAGTGCAAACTCAAAATCTGCGTCTCCCGTGTCTTCATCCTGATCTTGGCAATGGAAAAAATAAACCAGAACTGTAACACAGCTGACCAGGGCCATGTCCCACATCCCTGCCTTGCCCCCCAGCAGGTAGATGGGCAGAAATTGACCCAAGGTGCTGCTCCCTGCCTTACCCACTCCTGTCCCCCTGTGCCCTCGGCAGCAGCAGCTCACCTGCCATTGCAGGAAGCAGAGAGCTGTGTAACCCTTGTCCTGTGCAGTTTGCTTTTTGACAGCTGTGACAGCCAGCAGAGCTTTGGCCTCAGAGGTAGTGTAACAATTAGTGCAGCTCGCAAATAATAATTTTGTTGTAACATCTGCCATCCTCCTGGGGTGAGGCTGTGTGTTTTACCCGTGGGCTGACAGTTGCTGGATGGATTTCGTTAGGTTCCCAGACACACCCTGGTTTCTGTATAATTGATGTGCTTATTAAAAGGGAAGAGAAAAAGCTCTTCTGTTCCCAATACCTGATTTAATAATAAACTCTCATTCTGGTCTGTGAACAAGTCTTTTTTTGCAATGCTGATCTCATGCCTTTGACTGTTATTGTCTGGAGTTAGGAAAGTAGAAGATAATTTTTGCTGGCTGTTGAAAATACAGGAGCAGTGTTCTGCAATTTTTTTTTCTTTTTGCTGCTTTGTATGGGAGAAACACACTGAAAATCTGCTCCCTTAAAACTAGCAGTTTCATCCTTTTTTTTTTAAAAGACCCCAACAACCCAGCATCTTGCACTAGATGGCAGTGTGCATAGTTCAATGGGAAACTTTCTTCATTTAGAAAAATTGTAAGATTGATGATAGAAACTATTAAACATAAAAAATCATTGCTACTGATAGCAAAATCACTTTTTGTTGCTTGTCCACCACACATTTGTGCTGGGGAAAAATGTGTATTCCAAGTCTGAAAAGCTTATGTAGGAGGTGCCAGTTTTCAGAGTTGCAAATTATTGCGTTATTCTCCTTTTAATTTCTCCTCTTACCTCTCAGAAGAGCTGAGGTCCTGCAGGGCTGAGTGTTCACACTTCTAAAGGTGTGTTGCTGCTGTCCTGCAGACAGAAGCCTGAGGAGAATTCTGCTGAGTGAAGAGGGACAATTACTAAATATTAAGAAGTATGCTAAAATGATTGGGTATGATGACACATTATTGGTCAAGGGTATAGCAGTGGATGAATAGGTGTAGACAGTTGCAGATATCTTGAAGAAACTTTATCAAATTACCAAAATTAGGCCATAATTAAGAAAAATACAGCATGTGAAATATTAAACACAGTAGATAAACTTAGTTAAATCAGGATGCTTGTCCCATACCTGAGTGCCAATGTGAGGGTAAAATCTAGTGAACACCAGCAATATTTTATTGAAATTCAGTAGTGCTACTTTTCACTGAAAGAAATTGAAGGGCAGACCTGGACTGAGATGTGGTATCTGAAGTTCTTCTCTGACTAGATGGTCATGAGCCCTTTGGAAGCTGGGAAAAATGAAAAATGCTGAGCCATTTATGCCAAGGCATGAGTCTCTGAGATGGTGGGGTTTGTGGTCCCACATTTTCCCTTTAGCAAGGGAAAGAAAGTCTAGATAATCCATAGCAAATCCACTTGCATTTATTTTGAGTTAGGTTAAAAAATTGCTATTTGGTTCTACTCAACTTACCCCTTAGGTATAATTGAAGAAAGTACCATGCAGGCACCTCTGGAAAAATTTGTCTTAGATGTGTAAAAGTGTATTTTCACCCAGTGCTGTGTGGTATATCCTTTAGCTGTCATACGTAGCGCAAATAAGAAATTAAAATTAGTGATTTGAGACCGATTATCAGAAAGGTTTTAAGGTAAAGCTAATTATATTGTTAGGAGAGAATTGTGAAACTTTTAATTGCAAAGAGTTATTCAATACCTAGATGCTATTACACTAAAGTGCCAGCATCTTTCCATGGCTTGTGCTATCTGTATGAGATAAAAGTATAAAAGATAAAATAATCATTAAAAAAACCCAGAGAATAAACAGTAGGAATGAATCTTGGCTTGCACACATGTAATGTTATATGTGTCTATAAAACAAAATCTTTCAAATAAAAATGCACCTTGTTTTTGTAAAAATACTGAGAAGAGAGGCAAGCAGGTTTGGGAAAAATAAAATTATTTAATTGATCTTATTAATGTATTAAATATAAAATATATTTTATAGTTTTAAATATATTAAATATGTTTAAATGTTTTAAATTAAATATACTTAAAATATTTAAAAGTGTTTCAATCCTTAATGGCAATTAGCTATAAATAAAATGGTCAGAATGCTGAACTTAACAAGCTTAATTTTTGTATTTGCACGATCTGTATTCTTTCCTTGTCTTGTTCAGATGTCTACAAGTTTACACATTGCATTATTCCTTAACAGGAATACAACTCAGAGTTTGTCCACAAATGTATGCTATTGGAATGAGTAATTATTCTCTTCTGTCCACTGCTCTTTGCCTATTGTTTATTAAGCTTGTTAATATAAAATTTCTTAGGCAGAAATTGCTCTGTGGTATAGGCAATGAGATACTCAGATGCAGATTACATTTCTTTCAAGCAGAGAGAACAAATTGAGTGGCATTTACTTGCCCTCTCCAAATGATTGTAAGGGCCAGTGCTGAGGGTTAGTCTCTATTTCAGTGCCTTGAATGAAAATTTGCAGAAATGCTGGTGCTCTTTCACAGCTGTGTCCTCCTAGACAGTGATTTAAAGTGTATCTGTGGGGAGACAAAGAAGGAGCCCAGATGTTAAAAAGGAAGTTCTTATGCAACTGTTCTGCTTTGCCTGAGTAGCAAAGCTAGAGGACTTCATAAAACAATTACTGCTTGGACATGAAACTCTTCTCTTGCTGCTCCAGGGGAGCTTTGTGGCTGAAAATGGGCCCTCTTCTAAGTACAAGAAAACTGAAAAAACATAGACAAAGATTAGGCTTTTGCTGGAGAAGCAGAGCTTGTGCCTGCAGCCTGAGCCAACCTTTCTGATGGCTCTGCAGGCTGCTGGGCAGGTTCTGCTCTGTGCTTCTGCTGGTACCTGCTTGATTTCTGCTTTAGCTCCCCTACTAAATGTGTGTCTGCCACCATTCACAGCCATGCTGGAAGTTGACACCCTTCATTCCACTAATAAAATTGGACTTCTATCCATTTAAATAATGTCACTTTTTGCTTAGCTGTTAAACTACTTAATGTTGTAGTTTAAACCAGGGCACAGTTCATTCAGCTGTCCTAATGAGAAGATATTGTGTTATTTATTTTAAATGTCTGGGATTTTGCATAAGTACAGAAAAAAACAATCTTATCTCGTTTTGAGATAAAGAGGTTAGTGCCACAACATATTATGTGGTCAGATTAGTGTACACATATATAAGTGTCCAGCTGTCCTTCTGAAATGAACAAGCACAAGTTTCAGAGCAAAGTTCAGGAAAAGTATTCTGGGTAAAGAGAATGCAGCTGGTTTGGTACATAAACTACATATGTCCAAGATAAAAAAAAAAAAAAGGAGAAAAGATGCTTCAATTTTCACCTCATACAAACCATCTGTTTTCTCTGCCTGCCTTGTATTTGAAAAGGATAACAAAACTGGTGTGTATTAATTTTTATTCTCTCATTTTTTAGCAAAAATAAAAATACACATACTTTCTGTTTTGTTTCTCTTTCATTATCTCCTCTACCAGGACATTATTGGCACTGGTATACATATGCAGTATAGGAGAATATTTCTGGATGACCATTTCCCCAAGGGTGCTTATTAAGAATTATTGCTTTGTATTTCACACTGTGGTACTAAACAAACAAACAAATAGAAAATTCAACCCCTCATTCCAGCTGGGAGTTACAAATGGCCTTAAAAGTGAGCTAGCAGTGCCAATGAAAAGACTGTGGTCTACCAAAAATAAATGGAAATACATACATGCTATAATATAAAAGTTACAGAAAATTGAGTAATAACTGGTTTATATTGTACTGTAACCACTGGGCTGAATGTGCTTGAAGTCAAGTATATTTCTGTGAGTAAGAGAAGAGGAATTTGTTGACAGGAACAATTGTTAAATCTCTGTGCCTTCACTAGGGGCAAAAGGAAGCTTGATTTGTGCAGCTGTGTCTCGCTGATAGGAAGGAAAAGATTGGGTTATTGCAAAGAAAACCCTGCCCACTACTCTCAGCACAGTGTTTTAGAAAATGGTCTTGATTACATACTGTTTGAATTAATTTGAGCTGAGAGGAACATAGTTTCTTGGCAAATGAGATTTGTAGTCCTTTTATCTGTTGATTATTTACCATTTGTCAGTAAATAAGATTGATATTATGCCAGGTTTTACACAGGCCTTAGCCAGTTCTGCCCTCAGTAGTTTTAAGTTGTGCTGAAAAACTTGTATTTTCCAGGTAGAGCAAAAAATAGATATATGTCTTTATTTTATGTACTGGGTCTTGGACTACTTAATGGAAAATGAAAAATTTTCCAAGGTCACACCTTGCAAAATATTAGAAGCATCTGCAGCTGAGAAGTGGGTTGTCACTTTGAATGCTTTAGCCAGTGAGGCTGACCAAGCTTAGGAAAGTGAGTAGCAAAGTCAGAGTTTACAACTTTGACTTCTCTATCTGGGAGAAATTTTGTCTGAAAATTCTGGTTTCACTTAGTGAAGTTCAATCATTCAGTCAATTTTTGGGCAATTAAACCAGAGTTACATGCCAAGAAACAGACCCATATGGTATGAGGCCAGCCACAGTGTTTTCGTGGGAGCTCGCAGCCACTGCTCTGAACCTGGGCTCAACTCTGCTGTGAATTTACTGAAACAGCTGCTTATCAGTTGGCATGGGTGACTGCTTTCACATTTTTACCACAGATGCCTGGGAAAGTTGGGTGTTTGTGCATCCTGTGCTTGCCTATTGTTATTATTACCTCTGACATTCAGCAAAATAGGGGGGAATAATAATACACTGTGCTCGCTGTTAAGCTTTCAGTTTATCAGCTCCCCATGTCCCCTGGAATAAAGCTAAAGGGAATGACTGGGCTGGAGGGCAGGATGGGGCAGCCCAGGCTTTGGTTTGGGGCATATGCATGCTGCCTTCAGCAGGCCCCAGCGCTGCAGGCTGGTCTGGGAAATAAACTGCTCAATTACTAGTTTGGCAGTGTCTCCTTGTGGGTGTTTTTGCTGCTGTTTTCACTCTCTGAATGGCCCTGTGGTGAGATCTCAACCACCCTGCAGGAGCAAAGGCACTGCAGACTGGCAGGGTGCAGACCACAAGCTGTGTGGGAGCAGCCACCATCTCCTGTGAAACTTGCTCCCTGCATCTTGGAAGGCTTAGAGATCTTGGCATTTGGGTTGAAATTCAAGAATTTTAGGAGTGTTAAAGTGTAGCAGGCTCACCTAGTGTGTTACCAGCCTAGCTTTAGTGGATTCTTGCCTTTTGAAAACCAGATGGGGTCCTTGCTATTCCATTAAATGTTGCTGTTAGCTGATTAGTCTCCATATTCACATAGAAGATGTTCCTGCCAAAAACAAGCATGTCTCTTGGCTTGCAACATATCTCCTTAACCTGTTCTCCTTCGAATTGTGTTGGTTGGGAATGTTAGGCAGTCTGCTGCAGCACCTGCAAGTATGGGGGCAGGAGCTACAGTCCTGCCAAGAGCAGAGGTTTTTCCCTGTTTATACCTTATATAGAGAGACTCAGAAGTTTTCTGACAAAAGTTTGCTAAAACTAGCACCAGGATGCCAGAAGCCATAGTGATGCATTTTGATTTTGTAATATACATAAGTAACAGTAATTTTAATCAACAGATCTGGCAAGATCAAGAACAGGACTGATTAGGACATAAAGAATAGACAGTAAATAAATAAAGTTAATAAATAATCTCATCTGAGATTAGAGCTTGGTGTGAGAGAGTTGGCAGGAAATAATTAAAACATGTTCACTGGGAGATATGTTTATCTTTTATTCATGTTATTTATTCCTCCTACTTTTCATTAATGCAAATTTCCACTCATGCTGTAACTATGAGCTGGTGCAAAACACAGCTGGCCCTGAGGGATAGTAAGAAGCATGATGTTTATTCCCCCCACTACTCCCTTTAGTGGTTCCTCTGTAGAGGTAGGCACTGCTATGCCCACTGATGATTTCAGCAAATTTGGGAATGAACTGTTTAGGTTCCACCTGACTGGGAGCAGAAACCACATGCCTTGATACCAAAGCTGAAAATAAAAAAAAGTAATTGCTTTATAGTGTCCCACAAATAGGTTTTAAGTGTTGTGGTTTGAATGTCATTAATCACAGTTTGGATGCTAAGAGGGCAACATGGTAAGCTTTTTAATAGTAATTTTCTGGAACTGTGAAACTTTGTTTAAAAAGAAAAAAACCTAATTTTTGTTGAAAATGTGACCACCATTGGGGTACATTAGATTAACTTCTGTTCTTGTGAAAACCATATTTTGTTCTGGAATAATCTGTCTTGGTATTCTGAAATCTCAGTCTGAGGTGCTATTTTTCTTTGGGGTCAGGTTTTTCCAAATTCCTTCATACACAGAATAAAGCTGTGCAGCTGCCACTCAGTGATACCACACAAGATTGCAGTTGCATTTTGGAGAGTGTGTCCTGTTTTTGGAGAGAGGATGGTGTTCAGTAGCCAAACTGGATTTTGTTAAGATGAGCTCTATTTACAGTTTTTCACAGGTAGAAATTAATTACTTCCCTAGACAGCAGTTGTCTCCATCATGAGTCAACTCTATCTTGCAGAATTTATCAACACTTTTTAATAAGATGCAATTTATATTTACAGATAATATTCATATGCATAGAGTAGCAGTGATTCCTAAAGTTTTTTTTCAAAGTATGTTTTCATCATTGTTGCTTTGAATGTTTTTTTTGTTACTGCAGCAATGTAAATACACACTAGTCTCATGGGAGGGGCTGGCTGGTGTGGTGTCTTCAAAGGTCTAGAGAGTGTAGGGAGTGATTTCTGCTGTTCTGTCCCACCTTGCTTCAAAAACCTGTGTGCTGCTGAGAAAGAACAAAATGTTCTCTCCACAACTGCATTCCTTCTGACACTGTTCACTGCTGCCAAGTCAATAAAATGAAAGTGGAATTTTTTAAAGCTTTTTTTCTTCTTCTTCTTTTTTTTTTTTTTTTTTTTTTTTTAACCTTTACTGTTTTTTGGTTTCTGAGCAAAGAGCTTCTGACACCAAACATTTTACCTGTTCAGGTTTTACCTTCCCACATTGCCTTGCTAATTGGCACTTTTGGGAATGTTTGTTTCTGCAGCTATTTTTTGAGCATAGCAGCCACATGTAAAATCTTTCAGGAGGGGAGGAGATGGAGTGGTGTTCACACACACACACACACAGCTGTGTTTATTTCTGTATGAGCTAAAAACTGCCCAGCTCCAAAATACACAGCCATAAAGGGAGCACCACCAGAGCAGCTGTAGGTCACCTTGTGTATGAACCAGGGTTTATCTGCCTGTCCTGCAGCAAGGCCAGCTGCCTCAGGCTCTCAGCAGAGAGGTAAACACCATGAAGAGCAGGGTATTTGTGGGTGTCGCTGAGCTGATGCGGAGATGATGGTGGGAGGCACCTTGAAAACCTTGGTTCATCTCTACAGCTCTTGTGTGAGAGGCCAACTCCTACTTGAGACAAAAATCCCATTAGTTATGGACCACGAAGCCTTGCTGTTAAAAGGTGATGCTAAGAAATTTGTTTCAACTGTTCTTTATGGTACTCCTTTCTCTGCAACTGGGAGCAAACTGGATCACAGAGAGGGATGTTCACATATCTTGCAGATCTGGTAGCCCGTGCTGTGATCTGATTATCAGCAGTTCTCCAAGTAAGCTTTGAAAGTCCTTTTCTGCTTCTGCAAGTCCTGCAATGAGCTCCCTGAGGAAAATGAAGGATGAATACCACTGAATATCTGCAGTCGTTTTTTGTGCTGCAGTGTCTGCCACTAAGTTAACCCTTCCTATTTCTATCACACTTTTCCAATAATGTATTCTGGTATCTGAGTTACAATATAATAAAATAATCTTGATTTTGTTATGTTGCTTCACAGTATGTTAAGCCTCTCATGTATTTATTTACAACAACAACAAAAAATATCCACCCACCGCAAATTTTGGCAGCAATCATAGCTACCATTTATTAATTTAGAGCAACTATCGATGTGTGATTTATGCACCAAAAAACAAACACCACAATTCTCTTAAAATCAGCCGAGAGTTAGTTTGTGTTAAAACTTCACAGTTTTAACACAGTTTGTTAAAACTACACAGTTTACAGTGTGGAAGTTGGTGTGACTTGGCACATCAGTTTGTGAGGTGCATGTTGCCCACTGAGGCTTGACCAAATTTTAGACATGTCCATGTTTAACATTTGCGTTCCTAATTCTGGTGGGAGTGGAGACAATGTAAACTGAGTAAGTTTCCATAGGAGTTTTGTTGTTTAAGTGCCATTTAGCTTTCTTAAAATTAGCCCTTAAATAATGTGTCTTACTTGACAGTTGGTGATGAAAATAGTGCTTGTTTATGTGCCCTCAAAGGCTCACGTGCCTGAGCTGTGATATAATGAATTTAGCTACATTAATAAGGAAACTAATGCTGGTTTTCACCCTTTAAGAACTTCATTTTGACATGTGACCTAGCTAGTATTTTCTTTCTTTGAAAGGTTCTATTTTCATAGCAATTATTTTTCAGTGTGATGGCAGCAGGTCAGAAGCATACCAAGGGTCCTCAGATGACTCAAAATAATTTTCATTGGGTTTGTATTTCTTCCCCCAATTATGAATGTGCTATAAAAGAATTAATATATAGCAAAAATAAAGCATTTGAATTGTAATATTCTATTGCATATGTAAATATAATCTTCTTAAATAATATTTTTGAAATAATAATTCACATAGTATTAATTTCACTTCTTAAGTGAAGCTATTAGCTTAGCATCATTTTCCTGTTTCTTGTCTTTTCACTTTACATTTTTCTGGTGAAGCAGATATATTGTGTTGAAAATATTGGTGTCCAGTTTACAAGCAAGTATTTTGTACTGCCACTTCTGTTCTGGTAGAGGTAAACCAAAGCAGTTTTTGTGCCTGTACTTGTGTAGTCTTTCAAAATCAGATCAGGTTCTTCTCAACAAGGTGTTTCCCCAGCTTAAATGACTGCAGAGAGATTCCCACCCTGATGGTAGCCTTCCTCCCTGAAAGAGGAAATGCTTTTATGAATAGGGAAATACAGAATATTTCTAAATACTCTGCAATTGAGTATCTTAAATCTATTATTTATTTACCCTATTGCTTAATGGCAAAGGAATATGCCCTTTGTATAGGCATGTAGATACAAGATATGTGATGGCTTTTAGATATAGAGAATAGAAAATTAACTGTTTACCTAAGGAAAATTTTGCCTGCTTACATGTTTAGGGTCACATCAGCACACAGCCTTCATTCTGTTCATTTTCTTGGCAGTATTTTGATACTGGATGTACATTACCAGAAACAAAGGGCAAAACATGGATTAATAATTAGCAACATATATGTCTAAAGTCATTCAGTTGTAACTTCTGTGCTTGCTTTTGCTGTTGTATTGAGGAGAGGGGGACAGAAAAGGTCATTCAGTACAGCAGAGAAGAGCAAAAAGTAAACACTAGTATTTCCTCATACAGTGATTAAACAACTTTAGAAACTTAAGAAATTAAAAGTAAGAGAAGGACTTGCAAAAGTCTTTAATCCTGTTGTGTGGTGCTGCTTTGTAATGGTTTTGGTTGTCTATTGTCTTCCCTTGCAGTAAAAATACACAAAAGTGTAACAATTCCTATTGCTTGCTTTTAGGCAGTGGACCTGTTGCTCCAAGGAATGGGAGCAGATAAAATTAGGGCTCATTAGCCCCAAATGAGGCTCACAGATCCTTGGTGACAGAACAGTAAAAATAAGCAGCTCCTCCAAATGAGTAAGGTGGAAAAAAGGAAATTCAGCAAATCTCAAGAAAAAAGCTAGAAAACATCTGTTTTAAGAGCCCTCTCCTATAGAAACTTTTCTCAAGATTTTAAATCAGTAAAAGATTAGCTGTATTGCTAAAAAGGGTTCTTTTAAAACTTTGCAAGAAAATTACAGAGGCTGCAGAAGGGACCCTTAAGTTCTTCTCAGACTGAAAAAACAGAACCTAAATCTTAAAAAAATTTCCTTTTTATCTGACTGGGACAACCCTTGTTCAAATTCAGCTGCTGTCTTCTGGATTGTGCATGGAATGAGGGAAAAGGGGGACAGGTATAAATAAATTGTGTATTTTCTGTTTTGCAGTTCTTGCAGGAAGGTAGATGGATGTCTTTTTAAGCTCTATATTGATGTGCTTGCTGTGGCTGTGTGTTTTATCAGAAATCTGTGGATACTGGGGCTGGGGAGAGCTCAAATATGGCTTAGCTTTCTGGGGAAGAGCCATGTGGACAGGAATAACTGGAACAAAGAAAGTGCCCCTCTGCTAGGACCTTTGTGGTATGGTTTCAGTAGGGCAATGATAATTGTGCAGCAGCTCATTCTGCTCTTGAGATAATAATACAAGTGAATATGAAAGCCATTCTTTTGTTACTAAGAACATCTGAATTAGTTTTAGTTTTATTTACACCACGTAGTTTCCTGCTTAGGAACTTGCTTTCTGTGAAGAAACACATGAATCACATTGAAGATGCATTGTTTCAATGACAGTCCTGCTGTGTTGCTCTTCATGAGCTTAATTTTCGTGCATTACTTTTTCTACCAGAATTTGGTTTGTTGTGCAAGAGGCACTGCCATTTATTTGTCTGTTTGCTCATATGGTGACTGATAAAAACAGGCCTTATTTTGCTATTTCTTTATTAACATTCTGCCCTCTAATAAGAGATCAACTAAAAATGTAACATATTTATGGATCTCCATAGAAAGGTGTAGTTTTTGCAGATAATGATGGACTCAATCCACTGTCTTGGGGTTATAACAGGGTGAGTGTTTCAGATCCATACACCATTTGGGGAATTACAGATTTGATTCTAACTTGACACATGTTGTAAGATACAGATGGCCCCTTGTTTGTTATTGTCTCAGCTCATGTCAGCTGAGACACAGTTTTGGCTGACAGACAATGTGAATGAAGGCTGAGTTTATTTGGATGTGACTGGCAGAAAAGAGAGTCAGCACTGCCAGCCTCAATGGCACATGGCAGTCACACCACACGTGTCCCAGCAGCTTGCCAGCACCTCTGCTTCCTGGCACCCTGTGGCACAGCAGTGCTCTGCCTCCTGCCAGATGCAGGGCTTTAGATTAGCATTTTCAGGGGAGAGATGTAATTCAAGTGAGTCCTGGCTTCCTAAGGTGAAAAGTTCCTGTTCAGTAAGTTGATCACCACACTTTTGTCTGCACTGGACTCTCTTGCCACTGTACCATCTGCTTGAAAAAGATGGGGAGTTGTGAGCATGAGAAGGTGCTGTGAATAATTAATGCAAGTGTTAGTTCACTCTCTCCCTGAGAAGGAGGAAGACAGGTTATATGAATTCTATGCTGATTTCACTTACATGGATTAAATTACAAAGTCCCAGAGCATTAGGAACAGGTTATTTTAATGTTGGTTTGACTAGGCTGCAGAGAGGAACATCCCCTGTGAGGGACAAGTGCATTGCCCCAACTTGTGGTCCCCTCCTTTGGGTGAGTGAATTCCCTGCAGGTGTCCACACGTAGCAGAGTATTTTTGGCTGCATGCAATGCAGAGGCTGAGTGACATTTGCCTGACAAGCTGACAAGTTTTTCTCTATGAGCTGTTGAGCAGGAAGAGTATGGAGATACCCAGCTAGACTGGCTCCATCATGCTGTGCTCCAGCTGCTGCAAGATGGTCTCCAGCTGGTTGATGCCAGCTCCAAATCAAAGTGTTAGCATGGCTGGGTGACTCTGCAGGCTCACCAACAAGGGGCCATATGGCATGTGGTGGGGTGACTGCTGCAGGTTTTTGCTGCTGTGGGATCCTGCCTCCCTCCTGCCAGAGTGTGCAGGCTTGCAGTCTGCATAGGCTGTGCTGTGGACATCTGGTGGCTTTGGAGGCCAGACCAGAGAAACCTCCTCACCCCTGGAATTAATGTTGAAAGCCTCACAAAAGATAGTTTGTGGCTTCAGGAGGAGGTAAAAATAATTGTGTACACATGCTGGCTGTTTCTGAGGGATGCTGAGTGATGGAGTGGGAAGGGACAGCAGCCTGGAGGGTGTCTGGAGTGTGTTCCCTGGCCATGCTGAAGCTGTGGGGTTGTGGTCTCAATAGAAAAGCTGTGCTAAGTAGGGTCCCCTTGTATTGCTGAAGGGCGATTTCAAGCAGCTTGAAGAGAAAATGTTAGTATTGAGGCTGTAGGTATAGTCTAGCACTTAGGGATAGGTGTTGGCAGTGTGGGCTGTAGACAGAGTCTAATGGAGAGTGAGACTTTAGGTCCTCTCTTGTAAACTGTGGTACATGAAATCTTCTGTGATATTTTCTCCTTGCCCCTACAATTTTCCACTTTCACTGTGGAAAAAGCCTGTAATTTCTATGTTCATGTAAGGTTGATACCACAGCCCACAGCACCCATATTAGTAGTAAAAAAAAAAATAAAAAGGAAAAGAGATACCAGGATTTGGGGATTATTGTGGGGAGGGAAGCAGCATTTAGGGATAGATGGGGACAAAGTGGGTCTGATAGAGCTTTCTCAGGTAAAGATATACCTTCAGCTGAGGTCACAGTTACATGAGCAAATGCTGCTAGACAAAAGTATTTTCTTTGGACTTGCCAACTGTCCAACATCATTGCCCTTTTGTCATATCAGATTCATGGTTGGTCTGGTTATGTATAGCATCTCAGACCTAAAATCAGAGCAAGAGACAGACTGAGATTTGACTGTCTGCCTCTAAATATGTTTCATGCTTGTGCCATTATTTATGCAATGCCACTGAAGGCTTAATACTTGGGTACTTTATAGAAGAGTTAGACTTGTCTGTTTATCAGAGTTTGTGCCTTAAAATCCTTGCAGTTTGTCTTAGATGCAAAGTCTAAACAAGATCACAGTCCATTTCATAAACTGTTTGTAAATATCCTTGATTGGTTTGTTCATCTCAGCCTTCAAGTTTGTCTACCTGTAAATTTTCTTTGAGTAAGTGAATTAATTTTAAATTATTGGAATCTGCATATGTGTTTTTCCAACTGTTGTTCAACTTTTAATGTTTAAAGATAGAGTGGAAAGGATGCTGTGTTTTGTCCTGCCCCACTGAGCAAACAGATGTGATGGGCAGTTCATACACATGCTGTGGAGAGGAAGGCAGAACTGCTTCTCATCCCAGGCAGAGCAGTTCCAGGGTTGTCAGCTCTGGGAGGCCACAGGTAGGCTGCAGCTGGGATGCATGAGTCATCCCCAAGATGCATTCATTCCTCTCCCAACTTTTTGGAAGGCTTTTCATTTGTTATTCCTGCTGGATTTGCCAGAGCAGATGAAAATGCTGCTCAGCACACATTTCATTTCCCTCCAGGAGACTGAACAATTTCAAGCCATGGAAGTCTCATCCCTCCTGCTTTTCCACAAGAAAAATGTGGATAACCCAGTTGCATCCTTTGGGCTCCCTGTCACAGCAAGCATTACGACCCATAGCAATATCATACTGGCTTGAATTCATGTATTTTTATGTGACTCATTATTCACTGGCATAAATAAAAGGGAGTGTCTTCTACATCACCCATTAGGAATTTCAGGTATAAAAAAAGTTGTTTTTTTCTATCGTGGCTTGCCTTTCTTTTTCTAGTGTGTTTTTTGGGTTGGTGTTTTTTGTGGTGGTTTTTTTTTTTTTTTTTTTTTTTTTTTTTTTTTTTTTTTCCCTAATATAAACAGAAATGGGTTTCTGGGCTGCAGTACCATGCAGTCTTCTGAAGGTGTTTTTTTTCTTTCTGTAATATAATGTGATGACAATGATGTTGTCAGGTGTGATTTCCAAAAGAGATGGGTGGTCTGGGAATGCTTGCAGGGTGTGGGGGGCCTTGGAGCACTGCCTGGTGGGTGTCATCCAAATATACCTGTCTGTGTTTAGGCTCACATCACATGAGTGAAGATCATGCTCTTGCACATTAAACAAGGGCCACCAAAGTCACCAGACTGTAGCCCAGTTCTGTATGGATGGGATGTCCTCCTTGTTGCAAGTGACAAAAGCATGCCAACTGTGATTTACAGAACCCATACAAAGATTTCTTTTTACTAGTGAATGTTCCTGATAGTAAGAACATAGCAAGGGCTGTGACTTCTGCCTGACACTGAGTCTGCTGGGTCTTTAGAACAGGTGTGGTTACCAAAAGTCCACTAGGCTGACCTGATGTCTTTTGGGATAGTTTGGAGGGCTGTGTCCAACCTCTGGCCTATGCTAGAGAAAGCTGCTTGTGCTTGCAGGTAAATTCTGTTTTGTCTTAACTGCTTGACAAGAATTACTAGAACTGAGGTGTAACTTCCCACAAATTAGCTAGTTGTTAGAGCCAAGCTTGGTCACGCTAAAGGAATTGAATGTCCCTTACCCCATTTTGTAAGATTGTTCTTGCAAACAACTTTTTAGTAAGATGCTGCTCATGACCAATATCTTCCACATGGAAGGGTACAAACAGGGCAAAGTAAAATGAGCTGGGGATTGTATTGCCTATGAGCTGGTGGAGAAGATTATAGTTCATAAAATCACAAAGGGTATAGTTTGAATCTGAATCTGAAAAAGCTGAATCTGCACTGATTTTGACCAAGTCCTGCCATGCAAGAATTTGGTGGCAGTAAAATTTGTGAAACATACGTTTAAGATAAGAAAACAATACGTGGTGGGTATTGACAGCCTGTCCCACAAGGCAGCAGAAGCAGGTGGCATCAGCAGGGTCAGAAAGAGGCTAGTGAAATTCACAGGCAATTTATGTGAATATTAAAATTACATAGTAAGGACATACCTTTAAATATTCCCAACCCAATAATAGTTGATGCTGGGAGAATACAGAAACAGGGGCTCATCATCAGGCACTTGTACTCTCCTTAAATAATATCTGCTGTTGCTACTATTGAAAACAGGATAGTCTGGATGGATCATTTGTCTGCCTTACAGAATGCTTGTTATGTTAGTTTCTGCTGGGTACTATTTTGAAATCCTTTTGCTCTTTCTTTTTTCTTTCCCAGCAAGTCAATGAGTAGCTTGTGTAGAATGGCTGATTTCTCTTCTGAATCCTCCAGACACAACTGGGATAACTCCTTGCGAAAGGGAAACTAAAATTCAGCAGCTGATGGTAGACCATTTCTGCTGTTGCTAACAAATGTGACAAAGCAATACTTGTAGAAATTCAGAAAATTTGTGGGATATTTCAAATACCCAGAAGGAGCCAGTACCTTTGAAATATTTTCACATATATCCATTTTCTGAGGCATTTTCTGAGGCATTTTCTGTACTGAAAGCTGCCCAGTAAAGCCCTGTTCCTGTGCAGTAGGTAGGTGGCTTGGGAGAGTGAAGCAGAAGCTTTGTAGAAGCTCAGCTCAGGAGATGAGAAGACCATTTTAAACTATGTAGAAGAAAACTCCCCAGACCCCTACACTACTGAAGGCTGTACATTTATTCTCTGCTTGCTGCAATAACAAGGTGGGCAGACAAGCTTAAGAGAGGGGCTGGGGAAAAAGAGAATTTAGGGAATCCCCATGAAACTGACTAATGTTGATTTCCAGCACAGCCTGAGACTTGGAGCCTGGCATTGCATTAGCTCAGACTTTGGGGTTCAAAAGCAACAAAGCTTAGAGTTGGGTCTGATTTTTTGTTGTTTTTGTCAGAAGGGAAGCATTTGCCCTGGGTAGGAACACTCTGTTCTTTTCTTCAGCTTGCTGACTCAGGTCCCAGAGTTTCTGAGCCATCACTCTCTTCTTAACAGAGCTTAGCTCAGCTTTTGCCTGGAGCTCTCCTGTAAAGAAAGACCTTTTTACAGACCAGTGCCATAAGTGGAGGGAGTGAGGAAGGCAGGCAGGTAAATTCATGCTGACCGTAGCCATATCTTGTTAATTAACTTGCTTGTTGAAAGGGTTTACAAGGCTTCTTTTGCTCTCATCATACTGCAGATTCTGCAGAAAAAGAAAAAAAAACCCATAATGAGAGGTGGCTTCTTTTGATTGGCTGCTTAAATAGTGTCCAAAATAAATTACCTGTCATACTGCATATAGTAAGAATATAGTCTCTGTCTTGTAATGGCGAGACTGCACCACAGCTGACTGTTGCCTGAGAGATGCTGCAGGAAGCACTGGTCCCAGAGATTTTTTGTTCTGAATATTAGGGTGGCCTAGCTACTGATTTATTTTGTTCAGTTAGTGAGACTTGAACAGCAACTTGTCTAATTTTCCTTGTGACTTGGATGCAACATTAGAAAGACATTTGCCCTAGAAAGTATATGAATGGGTGAATTGTTACATGATTAAATAATTAAGTGAAATTTAAAATCACTCACAGTTTACCCTTATCTCAAAGTTGATTACTCTCTGTCTGACCTGAAAAAAAATCCTTATATGCCTGCATTCTTACTTGGGTTTTGCCTTTAATTCTAAAATAGCATA
>JBBMKD010000115.1:48464473-48475601 GCA_037834095.1 Argya squamiceps | reverse complement strand
TTTTTTTTTTTTTTTTTTTTTTTTTTTTTTTTTTTTTTTTTGTTGTTGTTGTTGTTGTTGTTGTTGTTGTTGTTGTTTTTTTTTCTTCTTTCTTGCCATGCTTCATTGTTTCAGAAATTTGATACTTATCGTTAAGCCTGGAATCTTGTGATGGGCCTCTGTACATCATGGCCTGTGTTAGATTTCTGCCTTATATTGCTGTTTGTAGCCTTTCATTTATACAATCTTTATGCTCTGCCTTCCACTACAGATAGTAAACATCAGTGTACATGGCAGAGCTAGGGGAGGAGGAATTGCAATTAAGCTCTTTCTGCATTCTTGGAAAATTGATTTCAGGATTGTGTTAAAAAATAAAGGCATTTGTGCTCTTAAAGGAGAAAGTAAAGCTGTATTAGCTTGTGTGATGGAGCTCTGTCAGCTTTTAAAGACAGCCAGTTTCTCTATCAGTCAGTGTATCTCTGACTCAAATTCACATGGTGCCTGCACTCACTAATTTCTTGATTTTCTTTCACTTTGCTAATCTGCTTAGCTTTAGATACTTCCCTGCACATACTGTCAAAGCTAAATCAAATATAATAGGAAAAATGTGACTAGTTTGTTGAGTCAGAGTTGTCAGCCCAAGTCACATGGGGGTCGGCGAAGCAGGGTGTTCTTCATACACCTAAGCTCCACCTGTCTGAGTCAACAAAATGAAATGCTGTTCGGACTGTAGAAATCTCAAAGCAGGCTCAGGAAGAGGCATCTCTGCAGCCCCAGATGGGTCAGATCTCCTGCTCTGAAGATGAGAGTTGTGATCAGGCTGACCCCTGCTCTGAAGGTGGGCAGGGAAGGAGGAGCAGGAGCCCTTCCTGCAGAGCCAACAATTCTGGCTTTGCAGAGCCAGCCAGCTGACCACAGAACTGCTGCTGGTTTGGCCTCTGCCTCTCACTTGGCTTCATCTCAGCAGCCACCCACCCAGGGGGACAGTGCCCTTTTTCATGTTCCTGCAGCCTGAGTTTCAGCAAGCACTGCTTATTGCTTCAGTCTGCCATGTGTGGGTTGGAAAAAAAAAAATAATGCCCAGAGAGAGAGACCATTGCTGCTGGAACTCGCAGTGGGGAGGAATGAGCACCATTCCTGACTGCATCCGTGCCACCTCTGGTCTCCCCACCCTGCTGGCTTCCACACAGTAGCTGTTGGTGTCCAGGTTGGTCAGGGAGGGATCCCTGCTCTGCAGGATCCCAGGGTTCTGCCCTCACCTCCCCAGGGGGACACCTGAGCTCAGAAATTGCCATTAGTCCCCCATTCGCTGGTACAGTGCTTCTGTAGGTGCTCTTCACCTCAAAAAATTCTCTAACTCTGCCTTCATACGACATTGGGTAATCTAAAACTTTATACACACGCCAGCAAATGTGAGGAATCTGTGGTGGTACAGGGGAGTTTAGAGACCAGCTGCAAAAAAGTTGAGGGCAGGCCAGAAAAACCAAGGCCAAACTGCAGATTCGGCTAGTTACATCCTCACTGATGACAGATCCAGAGGTTGTCAGAGAACCACAGCTCAGCGTCAGTCACTTGGGCATCTCTGGGGTGCCAGATTTCAGATGAGCCTGATGGATGCTCACCATGCTAGGATGCTGATTTAAGAGGAACATGCTACTCCTGTGCTGAAGTTCGCGTTGAAGATGACACTTCAGACACTCAGAAATGCCTACTGCTTAATGTACCTAACTTCTCAAAACTACCTGTTTTTAACTGCTTTTTTTACCTGTTTGTTCCAGGTTGCATGTCTGGTTGGACTTGATGCATGGCATTTGCATGACACCAAGCAGCCTAGCTGTGGATGTGTCTCTGAGCAAACATGGCCTACCCAGCAAATACTAACGGCAGTGCTGCAGGTAACTAAACGGGAATGCTTTCCCCCTTTGGATTATTAATTGAAAAAAATTGTTACATTGTGCAAGCAGGAAAAGGAAGCAATGGCAGTTTAAATAGTGAAAAACAGTTTCCTGGTAGATCAGAGCTTGTCTATTCCCCCTCATCCCCCACCCCAATAATCTTTTAAATATTTATAGTGTGCAAAGTAGTTTGGGAAGACTTAAGGGCTGACACTCAGTCATTCAGCATGCTCTGCTCTCAAGGGGCTTACTCCAGACTCTGGGAGGCCTAGGGCTGTGCTGCAGGATCATGTGGCTGTTTTACTGAGTCTGTAATAATTTGTGAGATTAACCAGCTCCTAATGCATCAAATGCCCAGCCCTTCCTGGTCACCCTTACTGGTCAGTCTAATTTTTGTTGCTTGCTTCTTCACAAAGCATAAAAACATTTCTCAAGCAATATCCTGAAGAGGTGTCCACTTTTTTGTTTATTTATTGTTTGCTTGTTTATATTTAATAAGTTCATAAATGTTTTGGTTGTGTGATACTCTGTGAAATGGATTGCTTGGCATATTAAAAGGTTGCTGAGGAGGGCTGGCAGGTCAGGAAGGGGCAGAAATTGCAGAACAACTGATAACAGCACAGCAGCAGTGTTCCTCCTGCGGTTATGTCAATATTTTTCTCTTCTGATCACTGCACAAACATAGTTTTAGCTCAGTAAAGCTGAGGCTGCTGGAGTAGGATTACATGGAAAATTTCAAGTGCATGGCAGGAGCTTGTGGGTTGCTCACTGTGCTCACTGTAGAATTATTCTAATTAGAGCATGAGATTAAAACATTTTGTGTGCAGGATATTAGAAATATGGAGTTCCATTATGTGCAGTGTAACAAGAAGTCTTTTTTAAGAAGTCTTTTTTAGTGAAAGTTGAATGAAGTCTTTGGAATTACTATTACCTGTTGATGATTTAAGGTTAAATTTACCAACGTTGTTAAATCTTGAGACCATTGAAATAAGATATTTCTATTCCCTTCCCCCACTCCATTTTTATATAATTAGAAGTATATCTTTAAGATAGAAACCATATCCTTTGGTAACCTTCAGTAATCCTTTTCAGAATCCCACACTTTTTTGGACTGCAAAACCTTTGCTGTGTGACTTAACTGTAGCTGTTTGCTGCCTAAACCCACCCATATAACTTGACTTTTATTTGTAATATGCCTTTAACTTAAGTCATGCAGAAAAATTTCCTCTGCTTACAAGGAAAGAAAAATTGTGCATGGAGTGTTACTGATTGGTTTACTAATTTCTTTTTCTCCCTGCTGTAGAATTGTCTACTGAAAAACCTGGTGGGCTGATGTGTAAGTCTAAGAGATGCTAAATGCTCGTACTGGGGGATGTGTTAAGGAAAGAAAAGGTTTTAGTTTCAGGATTGTTATGCAAAACAAGGCTTCTTGCAGCATAAAGCTGTTTGTTCCCTGATTCGTAGAAAGACTCCGTAATAAATTACGAGCATTTAATCCAGAACTAAATCGGACAAGGTTTTGCAGATACTGTCAGGACTTGTTGGCTTTGCAAACCCTTGAGGCCGGCGTTCCAACACGCAGCTGTGCAGTCCAAACCCTCAGCAGTTCATAACAGACAGAATATTGGGCAGCAGATAGCTGTGATTTGTTGTGCTGCCTGGGAGAGAGTGCCTTTGGATGAGCAGGGACTGATCTGGGCATTGGAGGCACTGAAACAAGTTTCTTAATTGCACAGAGGAGCTCTAAGAGTGGAAGGACAAACTTCAGGGGTGGTGTTTTCTGCGCCCTCTGAATCAATCAGCAGCAGGAAAAAGAACTAGAAAGACTTGTTAGGGACTACTAAGCCGCATTTGTGTTACTTGAATATTTTGGCAAGTCTGGCCACATGTTCAGCTTCATTCAAGTATGAAGTGACTAAGAAGCAGTGGTTTGCTTTGCTTAACTCCAGAATGTGAGTACTTGCACTATCAAATAATTATGCCTATGTGCCATTTTGGTAATGTTTTTTTTCTGTGTACAAGCCTATAGGGACTAGTGCTCCTGCAGATGAAATCTGTAGAGGAATGCTTGAATTTGTAACTTGTTCCCAGGAAAACGTCTAGCTATTTTGCATTGTATAGAGATTTTTTTTAAAGGGATATTTATGGGAAGTTCATTTGCTGTAAATATTTTAGAGAGTGTGTACAGGAGATAAACTACAAAGCAAGTGATGACTTTATCATGAAAGCACCTATCATAAGTCTCTCTGTCTCTTGCCTATCTCAGTAAAGACATGAACCTTAAATGTGGTGAATAAATGACAGAGACTGTGATTTATGCTTCAGTACTGTTTGTCAAGAGCTTTGTTTGCTGCTGACTTAAAAATTTTATCATTCTGTTCACAGTTTCATTGCACAAAGGTCTTGTAATGAACTGTATTTCTTTGGGCTTCAAGCTTATTTGTTCATTTTTATCCATTTTGGAAGATGTTCTTGTGACTTTGTACTGATTTTGGACTAGGCTGTCAAAGCTGTGCCATCTGCTCAGAAAAGAGCTGAATGAACTGGTTCTTGCAGAAGGTTTTGCTTTATTTTATCAGGTGCTGGATAGTGTTTAGTTATATGTGCTGGATAACTGTTTACATTCTTCCCTGGTGGCATGTGAGCTCACTGCTCAGTCCAGTAAACTCACCAGGGTTAAGGAGTGTGGTGCCAGTCCAGAGCATGCTGTGCAGTCATCCAAAAAGCTGCCTCAGGAGCTGGGAAATACCCTCAGTCTGTGGGGAGCTATTGGGAGTCTGCAGTTCGTTTGTTACATGATCCAAATTAATTTCTCTTTGCATAGTACAAGAAAAAATAAATGAGGTGATTGTTTCTCTAAATAGTATTAGTGTCTCCATTAACTTCTGGGTAAACTTCCAGTAATTGTTAGCTTCTGTGCTTGCTAGGACTGATGCATAATTAATCTATTTAATGAGGCTCTGCTAACATTCCTGCAGTGATATCTGTAGAAATGTCTTCCAGTCAGCTACAAAAAGCACAATGCACAAGCAGAAAACTTACAGGGCAGTTTGGAAATAGCTCTGGATGGATTTTACTTCCTCTCAGTAACAACCTGTTTGTGAAAACTTTTTTTTCAAAACACATGTTGTGAAAGGCACTGCATGGAGTAAACTTCCAGTCTAATTCTATTTATTCTGATGTGGAGAACAAGGAAGCAGCAAAACAAACACAGGAGACTGATTAAAAAAAGATAAGGGATTAAAAACTGTATTTGCTACTAACCATAATAAAAACATGTTTTATTTGACTTCCCTAAGCACCTCATTCTCTGTGTGCAGAGACTGAAGAATTGTTAGTCCTTTCTTAACAGGCATAAAAAGCATTTCCATTTTTCTTGAGTAGGATGGGCTGCAGGGGTCAGTATAGCAAGGCACAAACCCTTTCTTTACTTTTGCTGCAAAACAAAAGCATATTATTTTCTATACGTAGTGTTGGAGATTTCCCTGCTCCTTTCTCTTTCCTCTCTTCTGCCTGTGCCTTCTCCTCAATCTAGTGTATTGTGGTTTTGTGCCTTCCCATTCCATTTTTAACACACTTCTCTACATACAGAAGCACAGCATCCTGCACACATTCATTTGAACTGTCTCCCTGCACGTTCAACTCTGTTCCATGCTTTAGATTCCTGCACAATTCTTAAAGTAGTGGCATTGCAGCACCTGAACATCATTTTTACTGTTAGTCTCCTTGCACCTGTAAAGCAGGAACTGCTGCTGTGATAGCCAGTCTGCAGTTGTCAAGTGTCTTTGCTCCCAGTGTACTCTCTTCACTCCCAGGTGATCTGGGCATCCACCTCCATTCCCTGCAGCAAGCCAGGGGCTGTGGGACCACAGATGGTTTTGATGAGAGATTCAAATCATGTCTGGACTGCTGTTTCTCCTGCAGCAGCCTGGCATCCTCTAGTTACTTTGTATGTGCACAGTTACACTGGAGCACCTTGTGGGCTTCTGGTCAGATTTTCTTTGTGTGTGAGCAGTTCTCTTGACTCCTACATGAAGTTATAACTACACATCAGTTAGTCAGAGAATGAGGCCATTACAAAAAGCTGCTGCCTGAATTAATGTTGTTTTAGATACTAACGTCAGCATGACTCAAAGACCAAATGTTTAATAAATGTGTTTTCCATCTGCTGGTATATAAATGCTTAAGCAACTGTTGAAAAGTATTATGAAAACCCCAGTTACGTTATTAACCCTTTTAATTGAGGCCAGTAAATAGAACACACTTTTACTTAGAGCAAATGTTTTTTATCACACACATACTCTACACTGATTTGTAGCAACTCTTACTTACTAAAGATTTGTAGACACACTTTTATTTCAGTTACTGTATTATTTGACTTACAGTCTCTCTCTCTTTGATTCCATTTTCCTCATTCATTTTAGGCAATATACACAGAATTTTGCATTATTTCTAGCCTCATGATGTAAATATGGTCTAAGCAGAAAGTGTGCATCACAACATTACCACTGCTACTAACTTTAACAGAATATCCACCATTCTTCCTTACAGACCATCAATCTGGAGACTAACAGACCTACATGAGCTAGCATTTGAAAGAGTTTGATTGCTGGGCAGTAGTCTGTCTGCTGGAACTTTTCCTCCTGGGTATTGCAGGTGCCTGCCCCAGGGGCCCAGCTGCTCTCACTGCTCTCACTGCTTCCTGCAGGGTGGCTGTCACTGAGGTACCCCTGCAGTGCTGCTGACACACCAAGCTCTCTGCTCAGCAGCCTCTGAGTTCACTTTCTTTAGCAGATGCAAGTGACCAGGATTCAGGAGAGTTTGTATTTTCATCAAATCAGCTATGCAAGGATAATCTGTTTGAGTCAGGACTATGTGATGACAGACTGTTTAAAACCTATTCCTCCCCTGCTGTGCTCCCCTGCTCCAAGCCTGTTTCCAATAACTCTCAGAATTAATGGAGATAGGTGTATACCCAAGGTGTGTTTTAGTAGCTGGTGAAAGGCTGTTGCCATCACCAACAGGAGAGCCTGCTCAGTTGTCCTGCAGTCTTGAGCTTTTGGGATGGGCAGACAGCTGTCACTGGGATCCAGCCCCTGCCTCACCCACAAGTGATCCTGTGAGTCACTCTGGTGGTGCCCAGTATTGAAAAACAAGCTAGGGTGGGACCCTGAAATCTGTGGGGAGAAGGGTGAGTGATCCTGCAGTGATTTCACATAATCTCTATCACAAGTCATATCAAAATCTTCATCAGTTTGCTCTAGTACATTCACTGATGGCAGATCTGCCTTAAGGACAGATGGCTGGAGCTGAGGCATATGATCTCACAGTGAATGCCACTTTTTACATGTATTAATAATTGCTTCTGCGACTGCTAGTTGATGACTGTAATCAGGGGCGCATTGGCCTCTGCAAGAGAAAGCTTAAAAATGCTTTTGCCCAACCTGAAGGCCTTTATGAGACTGCAGAGGACCAGTGACCACACATCATCTTTTACTGAGGACTTGTTACCCAAAGAACGTGCCACAGGTCTGATTTTGGATTCTGGCAGGAAGGTAGGGGTCAGGATGAAGTTAGAAATACAGTGTCATTGGAAGTCTGGGGACACAGGAGTCTGCTCTGGATAGCCCAGTCCTTAGAAATGGAAATTGCATGTGGTGGGAAAGAGATGGCCCAAGATACAAAGCCATTATATGCAGATGCTGATGCTCTGCAGGAGGACCAAGTGACCTTGAGAAAAAGAACAGTTTTAATTGATCTGTCTTTTCATCAGAGATTACTGCAGGTGTGTCCTGTTCTGGATTATCTTCTGCAGCTGCCCAGATTCTTACATCTCACCTAGGCACAGGGCTGTGTTCATTTCTCTGATGAAAGCTTGCTCATGGAGCAAAGCAGGCTCTCCTTCTCTGAGCTGCTGTGATGCACTTGTGTGGGCAGCACCTGGAATTTCTCACGTGGCCTGCTGCTGCTCCCTGTGGAAATGCATGCCCTTTGCACCCTGTGAGGCAGCTAAGGGTGCTCATCTTATAAAGTTTTTTAAGGACTCATGAGGCGTGTCTTGCTATTTGTTGTACCATGCAGCCTTACTGAACTGGAGATTAACAGTGATAGAACTTTTAAGTTCTTGTGGTGGAAGTCACTGCTTTGCACTCTCAGTAGGGGTGAGGATAAGGAGCAAGCACCAGAAGCAAGACAGGCACATGTCACAGGAGAAAACACCAAGAATAAACTTTTTCCCAGCTTGAAAAATTATTCTCTCTTCATTGTCTGCCTTTCCCCACTTACAAGACACGCAACTCAGTGAATTTTCCCCCAAAACTATTCTACAGTATTCCTCACTTCCCAGATTCTTCTGCAGAAAGCAGTTAATGAATAATGCATATTAATCTCTTCCCTGTGGGAAGGGAAGATATTTTGTTCCCTTTAAAACTGTATGGTCCCTCAGGAAAATTGCTTGGATGGAAATAGCCTGATGACAGTTGGTTGTCCTTCTGTTTGTAAACACATGAGTGCCTGCATTTAGATATGTTCCTTACAAAAGGGTTACTGCTGGAGCAGAAGTCCTTGAGAAGCTTTTTGTAGTGGCCACCTCTCTCCTCCCCCTCTTCTGAGCCATTTGTAAGGCTTTGTGTTAGAGATGACAGAAGGGCAGCCCTTCCTGTATCATGTTTTCACAGCACTTTTAGGGGCTGAGAGAGCACTTGGATTTCCCACGTTGGTATTGCTGCTGTATCTCCATTTCCTTCCTCTGGTAACATGATTCCCCTTGGTACTATTGGGTACTATTCCTGCCAGGATGTCTCAGTGTAACCAGCTCTGAGTTTTGGGACAGCAGCATGCTTGTGTCCATCCTCCCCCTTTTTCCTGCCATTCCCTCCTCTGATTTCATCCAGAAATTACACTTACCACATTGGCAGAAAGCAGTGGTTGACCTCTGCTGTGGGATATAGGCTGGGGTGTCTGGGGGGAATCAGCAGATCAACCCGGTCCAAAAAGGGCTATCCTGCTCCCTATCTCTCTAAAACTCTTTGGAGCATATTCTCAGTCTCTTGAGAATTTTCTTCTTCTGACTCTTCACACAGACTCTGACAAAACTAAATGCTCAGACACTTGGAGAGGCAGGTGAGTGTGCAATCTAGTCATACTCTTTCATGTTTTCTGTCTGTCCTTCCCTACCTTTTGCAAAGCCTTCCTACCTGCAGAAGTATGTAATGTGAACCTTACCCCTTCTTACAGTCCATGCCTTTATTTTGCCCAGTGTCTCCTCCCTACTTAGCTTGCACTGTAATTAATGTTTTATTATGTAACTGTTTCCTCTTTTTTAATTAATATATTCCTGTATCTTTTTTCTTTATAACAGTATGTTGATTTCCTTCAACATATAAGGGCCTGTGATATTTTTGTGTTGCTCTTCAGTATTTGTTTGAAAGTTGGAGGGGGGGTGATGGAGGACACAGACTTTTTAATATCTGGGTTTGAAGGTCTGGTCAGATTAGGATGAGGATCAAATAACCTGATAATTTGGAACAGACTGTACTCCCTATTTAAACCAGACATCCCTTGTCTGGAGTAGTCTCTTACTGCTGAGGGGCATGTTGTTGATGTACTCCTAGCCCCTTCCCTACCCTTGCTTCACACAACCAACCTCTCTGCCTGCAGCACTGTCATATGGTTTGCAGATCAAATAATAGAAAGGAAACACTTGTGCAATTCTACTGCTGTTACTGGAATTTCAGGTCTAATACTAGCAAATAGGTCAATTTTTAACACTTTGTGTACACCGCTTTGTAAATCTAAAATGTGCAGCTTAAAAAAAAAAAAACAGTACAGTGCAAGAAAATACAGTAAAGCACATGGCCATGGTTGGAAAAGTGGACTAATATTTGCATCTGATACAAGCATAAAGACAAGATCAGGGCAGTCAAGTTTCAAGGACTTACAAATATCACCAGGGTTTTTTTACTTCAGTAAGTCCAAGGCTAAGTCCTTTCTCCCCTTCCCTCCAGCAGAACTGTGATTCTTTAATTTTAGATATCTTTTTCCATATCTTTAAGTTACAAAGTTAAAGAAAAGGCATTCCTGTCTAGAGTCATTCTCTCCTGATCCTGTTTTCTGTTTTTTGTATGTGGAGACAGATGGCTGTTACATAGCTTTTAAGATTGTCAGAACCTGAGCGTGCTTACATTGCTGTGCTGTGCATCCACTGCACCACCCTTTAGACTTTCACTATTCTCCCTTGTCATCATTAGTTACAGTCCTGTTCCCTTCCTCTCTCTCAGATTGTCTGCCATCCAGGATACTTGTCCTTCCCTAATACTCTGTGCCTTTTTCCAGTGCTTCATTTCACCCCAGCTGTCCTCAGGGATGCACAGGTACTTCTCCATGTCTGTACCCTGGAGAGTGCAGACTTACACCCAATCTCCTCTGCCTCTGCTTCCTCACAACCCATTTTCAGTGCTGTGGGAAATGCACTGTTGATAATTCTGAGAAAATTACTTACCTGTCCCTTTGCAGAGAAAAGTTTTAAGACTACAACTCTGCAAACCTAAGTGTGGCTCAGCCAGACCATCTCAACCCACAGAACAAGACCCCACTAGAGCAGTAGGAGAGACATCTCTCTGTAAAACTGTATGTAGCATCTCCTCATCCAGTCCAGCTTTACTGTCCATTGCCAATCCTGCTACTGTGTGATGTACTGCATATTTATCAGTTTATCAGTCACATGGTACATTAACAGGACATGTGTTTTTGCCCATGGATCCAATTAGGTAGGCTGTGGTTAACTCACCTGATCTCCTTCTCTGACAAGGTGACTTGCTTATTGGGTGAGAGGAAGGTTGTGGATGTTTCTTGCCTGAACTAAGAAGGCTTTTGACACTGTTTCCCACAGCATTTTCCTGGAGAGATAGGCTGCTCATGGCTTTACCCACTGCTCACTAGGTAAAAAACCATCTGGATGGCGAGGCCTCGAGAGTGGTGATGAATAGATTACATCTAGAGGTGTTCCTCAGGGTTCAGTACTGGGACCAGTCCTGTTCAATATCTTTATGGATGATCTGGATGAGGGCACATCAATGGCACTTTCACACAGCTTAGAGACAACACCAACTCCAGCAGGAGTTGATCTGGGAGGGCAGGAAGGCTCCATGGAGGGATCTGCACAGGCTGGATCATGGGCTGAGGCCAGTGGTGGGAGGTTCAACAAGGCCCAGGGCTGGGCCCTGCCCTTGGCTCACAACAAGCCCAGGCAGGGC
>JBBMKD010000115.1:48435584-48464373 GCA_037834095.1 Argya squamiceps | reverse complement strand
GAGCAGCAATGGTGTGGGCAGCAGGAGCAGGGCAGGGATTGTCCCCCTGTGCTGGGCACTGGTGAGGCCACACCTCATATCCTGTGTTCTGTTTTGGGCCCTTCACTCCAAGAAAGACATTGAGGTGCTGGAGGGAGACCAGAGAAGGGCAACAGAGTCAGTGAAGGGTCTGAACACATATATTTAAGGAGCAGCTGAGGGAGCTGGGGTTGTTTAGGCTGGAGAAAAGGAGGCTCAGAGAGACCTTACCACTCTCTATAACTGCCTGAAAGGACGCTGTAGCCAGGTGGGGGTCAGCCTCTTCTCCCAGGCAGCAAGTGACAGGATGAGAGGAAAAGGCCTCAGGTTGTGCCAGGGAAGGTTGAATAGGAAAAATTTCTTCACCAAAATGGTTGCCAAGCTTGGAACAGGCTTCTCAGGGAAGCAGTGGAAACACTATCCCTGAAGGTGTTTTAAAGACGTGTAGATGCAGTGCTTGGGAACAGACATGTTCCAGTGCTGAGTTAACAGCTGATGATCTTAAAGGTCTTCACCAACCTAAAATTTTCTGTGATTCTATGATTCTAAGAAAAATCAAATTTCACCAGACCTGAAGGCTTGAATGAGCTACTTGATCCCACAACAAAACTTCTTACCATAAGCTTTCCCAAGCAGTCACATTGGCAGGACACTACAGATCATTACTTACCCAAGGACACACAAAACACCAAGTAGTTGAAGTTCATTTTGTGTGATGCCAAACTAGATGGACACTTAATGATAATATGGGATTACATAACATGTGGGTTACATAATTTATCAGTTGCATCTGAAAACATACATTTGACACTGTGACTTAAAACCCATCCTGGACCACCCCAGATTGGGAAGTTTCTGAGTTGCAGATTTCTGTACACCAAAGGGAGAAATGTTGCTGTATGTTTGCTTGCTTCTTATGCCCTTCCATAGGCATCTGCTAGGAAGAAGATGGCTGGGCCAGATCAGTTTAATGTCTGACCTCAATGGCTAGCAGGTTTTAAATCATTCTGTGGAAACCAGCTGCCAAATTCTGGAAGGCTGTAAAGAAAAACAAAACAAAACAGCACATGCCCAATCTCTCACAAATTAAAATCTAGAAGAACCCCATATCCAACCTGCACCAAAATGCAGCAGCTGTTTTTGGGGGTAGGAACATAAACCTCACAGTGGTGGGTATGGCCAAGCTCTGTGCTCCCCTGAACTGGATCGCTGTAATCAGGCAGATTATTTCATTCTTTCCAAGCAGAACCACTCCATTGCTGAGGAAGTGGTCTGTTTGGAGGCATGTGTTTTAAAGAACTGTGTTTCATCCGTCACCTTTCACAGATCCATTGTGCCCTCTCTGCCTTTTGTTTTCAAAAGGGGTGTGAAATAACCTGCTTTTTAGATAAGAATTTATCAGCTGGATGGCTGCCATACACCAAACCTCACATTCACTCTGCTTCAGACCCAGTCAGGTTTTTTGGTCACTGGGGAGCTGTGCTCTGACCTCAGTTTTGTTTCTATTGCAAACAGTAACTGAATTAGTTTATTTGACATTTTAATGGTCTCAAAGGCCAAAAAAATAAATACGTGTATGCTTTTTGCCTTTAGGTTTAGGTGTACCCAGACATGTGCCTCCATATCTGAATTGCTGGACAAGGACTGATGTGCTGATACACACTATTGGTTATTACATGCACTCCTGAGGTCTTTTTCAGCCTGCTGAGTTAACAGAGTTTTGAGGACAGTCCACTCAAGGTGCATGACTTGATGAAGTGCCTGTTCAGATGTCGAGCCCTCAAAACCACAGAGTAACAATAAACAGATGGAGCATGTGGAGACAGCTGCTAAAATCTGTTCTTCTCTAAACAGGATATCATGCTGTCTTTTTTTAGAAAAATGAAACCATATAATGTTAAGATAATTTTTTTTTTCCTCTGAGCAGACTCTTAACTCTTGAGATGAATGTTCTATCTATTCACTTCACTTCCCTATTCCAAGTGTCATGTTTGTTTTCACAACAGAAAACTAGATGGGTATTTTAATGATCTCCCCTGCCTGGTGTGAAGAACCTGCTGATGGAGCTAGAGATGCCCACCACTAACACCCAGTGCTGCTGTGCACTGCCTGTTCTCACCTGGCTGGTTGAAAGATAGGGCTTGAAAAGCAGCAAGCACAAAGTGGTGGCTGCAGGCAAAGCAGTGTTTCAAGGGCTGAATTTTTGCTTTTTTCCTGAACTGAAAACACAGGTTGAGTGTCAGCTGCCCTAGAGTTTTTCTGTCTTCTAGCAGAAACTTCAAACCATGGTTAGTAACTGTTCCAAATAATATTTTAAGGAGAGCTGCTTTTCTTCATGCATGGGGTGGTTAGAGCACAGACCAAGCCAAGTTCATTTAAAATTCAATACCTTTGTGGTCCATAGATGAAACAAGTTGAGTTCTTCAGACTTTTTTTTTGTGAGCTCATGGTTTATACTGGATACATCAATGATTTGTAATTCAAGGAAATAATTTAAAATTACCTAGAGGGCAGAACCTACTTTAGAATCCAACAGCTGATGCCTAGAAGTATTATATATTAATTTGCTTCTTATTAAATGCCACTGAAACTATCAAGACATTCAGGAAACACTTTTATTGGAAGTCTGTGCAAATTTAGCTGAGGGCATTGTGGCAGACTTGGACCTTGCTCCTGCCATTTCACCACAAGATCCCACTTCTGTTTGAAGTATAGCTCTTCTAGTCTGCAGTGAACTTGGAAATTATTTTGAGAATTCAGGTCCCCCCCTTTCTGTTTTTTTAACTGTTAAGAATCTGAATGGAAAACATAGAAATAAGGTTATTTTCCTTTAGTCCTGTGAAGTCTTAGGACCTTTGCCCTTGTTAAATGAGTCTGTCACCTTTTAATGGCAACTGCTGGAAGCAGAGGTGAAGAGAGATGGAGCTGAGGGCTTTGAGGCTCTTTTTATGATGCTGAGAAGTGAGTCTTCTTGCATCTAGAATCCCAGTTATCCTTACTTGAGTTAATACTTGGTGTTATGTGGAAACAAGAAAACTGAATATGGAAAAATTGTGCATTGTTTTCATAGTGCTTTCACTAGCATGAACGATATCTTGCATATTTTGGTTGTGCTTCAGAAAAAAAAAAAGAAAACATATACTAAAGGTTTTTTTTATTTTTATCCCTCAAATTATAACCTGCATATGAGAAGCATAAATAAAACAAGACTGAATATAACACAGACAAAATTACAAGCAGCGGTGGTTACAACAGGGGCAATTGTTCTGCCCAAATTATATCAATGAACCTTTCTGTGCTCTCAGTCTACATGTGGGAGTGAGAAGTAAGAGAGGTGGGTGGGGGTAAAGGGCCTGGGGAGGAAGGGAGAACACAGGGTGGAAGAGAAGTGACATGAACTTATAATTCCCTTTTGGGAATTATAGATGTCTTCTTCAGAAAAAGAAAACAAAAGAAACAAAACCAAAACCAACAAACGAACAAAAAAGCAAAAAAAAGGCAAAAAAAAAAAAAAAAAAAAGCCCAACAAAACAACCAGAAACACAACATCATTTTAGTGTGTCACTTGGTACAGTTCCTTTTGTCCTGCTGCCCATTTCATGTATTTTAACCCTTGGGGAACCAGAGGCATTGCACAGCATGTGCAGTGCTGTGAAGGAAACCGCTGGCGCTGGGCTGGGCTGGCTGCCGGGCTGGGACCGTCTCAGGAAATTCCAAATGAGTATAAATAAATGCTCTGTAGCAACCACTGGGCTCCCTGCCTGCTGATGTGTCAGGACTATGCAGTCCCTTTAAGGCAAAGGAAAAGTGTGCTTCAGACTTAATTTGCTGAAAAACTGAACACAGCAACATCCAGGGTTTGCTTCTCGTGAATCGGTGAGTGAGACCCTCAAAAATGGGCTTGGTTGATGAGGGGCTGGCTCTGCTGAAACTATCCCTTGATGTTCTGGCAGGATATTGAGGTGGGATGGGTAGAGGGGTTTTTTTCATGTTTTTAATGGTGCTGAGTTAGTCGGGTTGTCTCTCAAGTGCTGCCAGCTGCAGGGAGTTTGTGCTTGGGTTTTCAGGCACCTCTGGTATCCTCTTTGTTTTTGTCCTTATGTACTCTTTCTACTCTTATATACTCAAACCACTTTTAGTTTGTTTCCTTCAACAAGCCCAGGTTTTCTCATGGAAGATCAGTGTTGTGAAAGCTCTAGTGAAGGGAGCAGGGCTGTGCACCTAATTGCTGCAAAACATCACTTCAAAAGCAGAAAGGTAGCTGTTCCCCCCAAAGTTGCTGATTTTGAATATTGTCATAGACTTTCAACTATAAACCACTGGTTTTAGTTACTTAGAATGAACATAGAGAAGTAATACTAATAATACCTTTTCCTTATTTAATCCAGTGATTGCTTTTTTAACTTTTTTGAGAAAATCAGTTTGTTGCTCTAAACTATTTTAAATGCAGAGGAAAAGCTTTCAATTTTTTTGGCAAATGCAAATCACTTAGGCTTTTGAAGTCTGGAAAGCAATACACATCTCATAGAAGGAATCAATATTAAATTAATGTAAGGAAAGGGAGGAGGGAACAATTCCCAGTATTTGAAATATCAAACTGATTATGCAGTATAAACCATATTTCCTATGGAGGCAAGCATGTGACAAAATAATATTCTTCCAGGACTCATAAAAACAAATATTTGTTGAAGCATTCTTACAGAAGACAGTTCTTCCATTTTTTCCACTCTGTGCACAGCTGTAAGACAAAACTAAAACTGTAAATCAGTTTTAATACTCCACAGCAGGTTTATATCCCAGGAGTCCAGGTTCTCTCCTGGTGGTTATTCCCGTTACAATAGCCCTATGTATCTCTTCCCCACTTCTCACCTCTTCAGAGATTTATAAGCACAGAAAGGTAATGACATTATAAATCTAAATATTTTGGTTTTGTGATTCAGTTGTTCCTGGATAGAAAGTGAATACAGCCTTCTTTGCTTGTGCTTCAGCAGGTAACACTGATGCAACTTTGTGTTAAAAGACATTTTCAGGCAAATGCCCAGCATGCATCCATGACTTCCTTGGGGAGATGATTTGGATAAGTAAGAAAGGAAGAGAAGAATTTGGAGGTTTGCTCCTCTTTTTCTTTATCAGCCTTTTACTTGAGTTTTGTGAAGCCCATCCTACTATGTGGATTCAAGCCCTGGACTTTGTGACTGTTTTTTCCTTTGTCATTTTTATTGTGATAATGAAGTAGTGTAAAGCAACAGGGGATGAAGCACTGTTGGAAGAGTGGGGCAGGTGTGCCACGTTTTCAAGAGTTGGTAGGGGAGCTGTGGGGTTTCTCCTGTGTCACACCGGACAGCAAGGTGCTTCACCAACACTGGGAGTCAACCTTGTGTTCATCATTTGCTTTCAGTGTAAGACAAGCTGTTTCTTTCTCAGTTGCATTGCTTGACATGGGCATTAAAGGGGCTTTGGTGGAGGATGATTTGGGAAGCACATCACTGAAATAAAACTAAGGCTGTTCCTGACTTGCCTGAGAGTGGACCTGCTGCTCGTGCCCAAAGCCCAGGACACCCCACAGATGGATTTGTGACAGCAATTTGCCAAAGTAGCCACTATTTCAGTTCTTTCTGTCCAGAGGTGGCAGTGCTGTTGGTAACAGGGGCAGGCACCACCATGGTTTCTGCTCTGCTCTTCCTTGCTGCTGGTGGGGCACTCAGCAGACTAAGATAATGATTGTACCCCTTCCCACCCATGCCCTGCTTCCTGCCACTGGTGCTTTGACTGCCTTTGGGACCTCTGAGTCAGAAACTGGGATGGAGGCTAGACAGCCTAGCCTCTTAGTTTTTGTGGTTAACAGCCTTGAGATGGTGCACACACAAGCTGTCACAGCACAAAACTGCCAGATATTGAGCAATTCCAAGTATGTTGAAAAGGAAATTTATTACCAACCTCAAATAAGGGAGTTGTCAATAATACAAAGCTGATTTTGTGAATTTTGATAGGGGGGCATTTTGCAGTCACTCTCAAGATGGTTGTGCTTTTTTCTTTTCCCAGGAGCGTATTTCTCATAAAAAAGATTATCTCTTTATTCAGTGCTAATTAATTTGCACAACTTTCTTATAGCGTGTATTTTCTAGTTTAAATGAACTTCTGTTCAAGCTGCAAGTTTTCAGTTCACAGATTCTAGAAGTCAAAGTTTTAGACATTAAAAGGTCTAGAGAATGTCAAGGGGCCTGTTTTTGGAAGGTGGTTTTTGCTTTCATCTCATAGAAGTCACTTTTAGCTGTGGGTATATGATGTTCAGATATAAATTCTGTAGGTAAATCTTTTTGTACCATGTGAAAGAAAACATGTAATGGTGTAAAAATGGGTAATGTGACCTTGAAAGACCCTGTTCTGACACAGAAGGGCTATTCACTACATTTATGCTCCTTTGATTAGCTGGCTGGTAAGCATTCTGAGCATTTTCTGTGTGACACCAAAACGCTCTGTCATAGCTGGCAAACATGTACCAAAGAGAAGAATAAAAACTAGAGTCTCTTCTTAACCTCTACAAGGTTAAGAAGTAGTTCTGTGGTTGAGGAATTGACCCCTGAGGAGGAGGTGACAGTGGGACATCCAGACTAGTGCATCCATCTGATCACCAGTACCAAAGCCAAGAGCTGGCCAGTCAGGCTCATTTCAGTGCAAGGTGAGATCATGGAGGAGATCCTCCTGAAAATGATGTACATGAAAAATAAGGAGGTGGTTGCTGACAGGTCACTGGGGGCACACCATGCCCAACAAACACGGGGGCCTTCTGTGGTGGGGTTACAGTGGATGGTGGGATGAGGGAAGATTGACCAATATCATCTACCTGGACTTGTGCAAAGTATTTGACACAGTCTTGCATGACATCCTGGTCTCTAAACCAGAGAAACATGGATTTGATGGATGTAGAACAGGCTGGATGTTTGCACTCAAAAGAGTTGGGCTCAACAGCTCAATGTCCAAATAAAGATCAGTGACGCCCTCCACACACAGGTCAGTGTTGGGACTGGTGCTGTTTAATATCTTTATTGGTGATGTGAGCAGTGACAGCACCCTCAGCACTTCTGCCAGTGATACCAAGCCATGTCCATGGTGTGGTCAACACTCCAGAGGGCAGGGAGGCCATCCAGAAGGACTGACAGGCTTGAGAGGTGGGTCTGTGTCCTCAAGTACAACAAAGCCAAGTGTAAGGTTCTGGGTTGGGGCAATCCTGAGCACAAATACAGGCTGAGTAGAGAATGGACTGAGAGCAGCCTGGGGGAGAAAGACTTGGGGATGTTGTTAGGCAAGAAGCTCTGAATAACCCAGCAATGTGTATTTGCAGCCCAGAAAGCCAACTGCATCTTGGGCTGCATCCATAGAAGTGTGACCAACAGGTCAAGGGAGGTGATTCTCCACCTTTTCTCCACTCTTGTGAGACCCCACCTGGAATACTGTGTCCAAGTCTGGATCCCCCAGCATAAGAGGGATGTGGACCTGCTGGAGTGAGTTCAGAGGAGGATCATTAAGATGATCAGAGGGCTGGAGCATCTCTCCTATGAAGACAGGCTTAGAGGCTGTGAGTTGTTCAGCCGGGAGAAGTGAAGCCTACAGGGAGACCTTCCAACAACATTCTCAGCACCTGTGGGGATGCCTGCAAGAAAGCTGGAGAGGCACTTCTTATGAGGGCATGTAGTGATGCTTTTAATGCTATTTGCATTGTGGCTGTGATTGTTTTTTCTCCTATTGCTGTAATCATCCTAGAAACAGCATGGTATTAAAAGAGCAGATCAATTCTTTAAATTCCTTCTTTTACCAATATTGCAGGGTAAATGGGCCATCTTAGCCCAGTGCCCTGGTGTTTTGTGTTCCTAGCACCAGCAAAACACAGCAGCCACCTGAACCATCTCTCTTCAACTGATGCTGCTTATGTTCATTGACTTAAAGTACTGTCCTTAATTCAGATCTCTGCAGTTTAACCACGGCAAATATCTGAGCTGGAGCATCTACATCATGAAATAAAACCCTGTGTACTATACAGTGGTGTAGCTTCATCCTTTCTCTGTTATTATCAGGGAAGTTGCTATCCCCCACTTGCTGATTACAACCCCCACCCTAAGCACTAAGTATTTAGATGTCAGATTTAAAAGGCAGCTCTCCAGCTGGGGTATTGACACATAAATTTTGAAAAGTAATCTAAAAATCATATATAAATGTTTTCCCAGTTTTCTACCCCTCGTTTTTCTTTCAGATTAAATTTGCAGCAAACATTTTACCCTGGAGATTTATTTGTTTGGTAAATAAAATGTGCAGTTAATGCTCCTCTGTAACAGGAGAATCCTCCATCCCTGTAAGTGTGGGTTTAGTAGCAGGGTCTGTTATTCCTCTCTGGCTGGGGAGTTCTGATTTGGACTATAGTACCCCATACCCAACAGTATCAGGTGCATCAGGAGTTAAATCACATTTCCTTGGAGCATAACTGTAGCTGAGCATGAACAAAACAGATTGCCTTCCTTACAAGGCAGTATTTATTGGTTGGTTTTGCATGGCAGAAAAATAGATGAAGGTGTTATCAGCCACAGCCATAGCACAGTGTAGCATTCTGGGCAGGGATGCAGTGTTCTTGTACAAGCAGAGCTGGGCCAGCCCAGCTCCACAGCCTGATCATGAGCAGCTTGGAGGTTTGATTCCTGTGCTGTGGTGCCTTTCCTCCTTGCAGATGATCAGCCCAGCTGGGGCAGTGTGTACTCCACACCTGTGGTGTGCTTCACACTGCTGCTTTGTGCTTTACCTGCAAACAGGAAAATAAAACACTTGATGCTCCTGCTGTGTCTGGAAAAGTATAGAAATCACTTGCTGTTTCTGTATGGTTTTTTCTAAAAAAAAAACCAAAAAAAACAACTTTTAGGTCAACTGTTTAGTGTTTGGACTTTTCCCCACCAGCACTTTTGAAAACAACAGAGACCTAAATTGAATTGCTGGGGAGCAAGTTGTTTCATGGCATTTTCTGTTGCTAGCCAAAAGAAAACTGATAAAATGAGTGTGGAAGATTAAGGTCTGTATTTCAAGAGGTTTTATTCTGGTTGTTTTGTTTAACTTGTATTCAAATCCCAATATTTGAAAAGGAGAATGAAAGAAAAATGGTCAAATACTCAGTTTTGCTTTTTTTTAAAAAAACCAGTGTTTGGCCTCATGAGTTTTGGATCTTTTCAGAAGCTGAGGCTGATATTTATATATGGTAAAGTGAAGAAAAAGAACAAAAGTAGTACTTTGGAGGTGGGAGGAGAAGGGGAAAATCCACCAATTTATTCACTGTTGCAGTAAGGACTCAAAAAGTCAGAATTTTTTTTATTAATTTGTTTTCCTTCCCCAGATAAGCTTTCAAATTGAGTTGAGCATATAAAAATACTGATTTGACTCCTTTTATGCCAACTATTGCCTCTGTTTTTCTTCCTTTGCAACATTCTTTATGAATTGTCTTACGCCATAACTCTGGAAGGAGATTGTTATTCATAACAATGTTTCAATGAAAAATACTACTTTAGTAGCAGTCAGATCCATGATAAAAATATGTTAGAGCAGATATCATAACCAGATGGGGAGAGAAGGCTTAACATGTGATATCTGTATTTTTCAAGGCACTTCAGACTTTCAGTGTTGGAAATAGGTCTTCAGTTGCTTCTCCTTGCTCTTCTTGGACACTCCAAGGCAGCTCTACAGTAAAGGTTTTCTAGCTTGCAGAACCAGAACTCAATGTCTGCCCACATTTCCCTCGCTTTTGTCTTCCTGAGAAGTCTTGTAGCACAGAAACTAAATATTCTATTCTTTTTCCAGTTCTCCTGGTCTGAAAGCTGCCACGATTAGTGTGGACTCAGGTAGAGCTGACTCAGTATTTTAATATACTGATGTTCTTGTGTTGTGCATTGGGATAGGATATAATTTAATAGAAGTTGGCAAGACTGGAATGTTTGGACAGAGCCAGTCCCAGCAGTACAGAAAGTGAGAATTGAGGAGTACATTTTTTAAATGCTACTTGTGTCCTGCCCATGGTTATCCTGTAGCAGGGAGAGGGAAATGAAGTCTTTGTGTACTTCTGGAGAAATGCATTAATAATGACAGTACCACAACGAGGTCTCTATGCTTCAGAGAGTGCTTTCCTTCACTGGTACTGGCTTTAAAACATGACGTGTTTGTGTCTCACTGCATTTGGACTTGATGATCATAAAGGTCTTTTCCAACCTTCCTTTTCTATGAAAAGAAGAGTGCCTGCAGCATTTGTACAGACAAAAGTGTATGTGTTTGTGCATCTGCACATATGATTAATATTTGCCTGATACACTACAGAGGCTAGGGAATAGTTCTAACTTTAGCAGTGTCCATGATCAACTGGCCAAGGATGAGACAAGGAGCCTAACAAGAGTGTTTGTACTGTGTGTTATTTGCTGCAATACTTCTCTGTGTGTGGGCATAGGAATCTTTGGCTGACTTTAGGCCTCAGGGCATGAAGGGACACTGCCTCCTCTGAGGTTAATCTGGGGTACCTGCTGGTGTAGCATTTGGGACTCACCCACCACGGCCAGTAGGTCAGTGTATCCATGGTTCATCCATGACCTAATGGCTGAAAAGGGCTGCACCCTTACCAGGTGCATAAAATCATTTTTATTAGATTTTTTTTTTCCCTTTTGGAACCAACAAAGCCACTTTTTTTATTGCTTCAAAACAGCCATCTATTTTGTTTTGTTTCACATTTAACAGGTACGACCATTTTGGCCCTTTCTCTGAGACAAAAAAAAATGCAGAAAGGCTTGGCACAGGCTCCTGCATGCTGCACCAGTGCTGCGTTGGTGGTAGGGGATTGCATGCCTGGTCCTCTTTTGTCCTGACATTACCAAGAAGCATCTCCAGGGATCAACTGACAATGCTGGGATTGCATTTGTGGAATGCTCAGTGTGTTGTTTTAAGGAGAAGCAGCAGTTGCTCAGCTCCACGCACCGTCTTGTGCTTGTGCCACACACAAACTGTGTCCTGGCAGTGCTGCCAGCTTAAACTGAGGACCAGAGAGATTCCACTGAGCTGTCTGCATTTGTTGTTGGAGAAGTTTAGTGAGGGATTCAGTGTCAGTGTGCTTGTTTCTTTATTACTATTTAATTTTTATAGGTTGCTGTTGAGCTAATTCCAAGAAGAATTCTGTTTCTAATTCCATGAAGAACAAAATACATAAGAGAATCCCAGTTTGACTCCCATGACTGAACATGAGATTTGCATGCCCTTTTAGAGTTTTTATGAATATTTTTACAAAGATGCATTAATTCTTAAGTCCTAGGCCCTTCACAGAAGAAGAGTCTGTTCCTCCCTCCCACCATCTAACACCTGTGCATTGTTCCCAAAGACAGTTTAGGGAAGCTGTTTGAATACACTGGTGTAGTGATGGGAAAATTGGAGATGTTGCTGGGTAAGAAGACAAAGACCAGGACAAGTAAAGGAAAGGAACTGGGGAAAATGGGACAACAGGCAAAACTAATGGAGCTTGAATTTACCTGGGCTGGGTAAAGTGACTAGAACCAAACCTGAGATGAGGGGTGAGAGCATAACCAGATTTTGGCCTATTACTGATGGTGCAAGCAAATGGATGTAAGTAGAGGAAAATGGTTTGGAGAAATCCAAATATGAGAAGAAGGAAAAAGAATCCAGAAGGATACAGGGAATGAGGAACAAGGAGAGAGTGGGCACAAACCTAGGGTGCAGGCGGGACCAACACAGGGTGTGGAGCTGTGGGGTGTGGAGGGTTGTTTGTCTGCAGGGAATGGAGCCAGCATGAGAATCTGGGCACAGGGTACTGACTTCAGGGAGGAAGAGGAGTAATTTAGGGAGTATGCTCTCATTCTCCCCGTGGCAGTGGGAGTCCTGAGATTTTTTTTTTCCCCCTGCCTGACATTGAGGCAGTCCTGGACAGAGCTGAGCTGCGTGTCCTCGTGTGTCTGAAGTGTTTTTGTGTGCATGTATTTTTGCTTCCAGTGGTATTTAGATGGCTATTTTGGGTGTATCTGTAAGTAAATACCACACCATAGCGACACTGGTCTTTCAGCAGAAACATGTGGTCTGGGGGGGTTGTTTGTGTCTGTCTGTCTGCCCTGCAGAACAGAGGTACTGAGGTGACCTGGTCGGCCCCGCTGCTGTGGCTCTGTGCATGCCTCTGTCTGTGCCTCCATCCTGTTCTTTTCCCAAACCAGGGATGGTACTTTCTTCTGAGCAGCGTTCTCCTCCCAGCTATAGCTTGGGATGTCCCGTGGTAGCCAAAACCACGCCGGATCGCCATGAAAGCACCCACACTGCTTGCAGGCGAAGCTTTTCTTAAGTATTCCAGGAGACTGGAAAAACAGGAGCTCCCCCCCCCCCCCCCGCCGCAAACCTTTTCAGTACAACATTTAAGTCACTTCCTGTAGTTGCAGCGAGTCGAGAGGGGTTTTTTTTTTCCTCCCTCCTCTCTGCCCTCCTGCCTCCTCCTTCCCTGAGGCTTTTATTCCCTTAAGAAGACGCGGCTTCCAAAGCTCTCCTTTTGGAAGCGAGAGGGAGCGCAGGCTCCGCGCCCAGGCACGGCGGCGGGCGGAGCGCGGGGGAGGACGGCTTTTTCCTTATGGGGTGAAGCAGGAGCAAAGCCCGAGGGAGGCAGGGCTCCGGCGTGTGACACATGAAGCTAGGACAGCCATACGTGGCTGGAAGATTTGCAGTGTGGGGGCAGAGACATGTGGCTAAGTCAGGTAACCGAAAAGCCGGCTTTTATTATTCCTTCAGCGCATAACTTGGATTAGTTGTTTTTCCGTTTGGATTTTTTTTTTTTTTTTTTTTTTTGGGTGGTGGTTTTTTTTTTTTCCTTTTCCTTTATTTGTATTGTTTCCTCCTGCCAAGTATGAGGCCAGGAGGAGCAGGTTGTATGGCAGTGCTGCATTATAAATACGCAGCCTGAGAAAACCCAGCAGACATATTGAACTTTTTTGTTTAGATTGCTTCAGGAACAGGTGAGTCCTGCGTCTGGAGGGCGAGTGGGTGCACCCCTTGTCCCTGAGCAGTGGGGTTTGGCACCCTGGGGTCTGGCTGCCTGTTGTGATGGTGGGAGCTTCACGGAGTTTAAAATGAAAGAGGCAAAGGTGCTGGTGGAAGTAATGTGAGCTGAGGTGAGAGCAGATTGGTGCTCTCACATCCCAGAGCCATGAGCCAGCGCTGCAGAGCTGTGCAAAGTCTAATGGCATCAGTTGCATAAGGAGAGGGGTCAGAGTTCCCATTGCCTGCTTGAATCCACCCTCTAGAGAAGTTGCTCTCCAGATGATTCTCGTGTGGTATGTTGTAATCCTGTGGTCTTCACATGATAATATTGCATGTGCGAAAGCTTGGTGGGGCACGGGAAGACTGAAAGGATTTGAGCAAGGACAGCTTTGAGCTGCTGGCCATGCCCCTTCATTAACAGACGTTATCTCTGTGCACGCATGTGCTCACATTTACGTGGGCATGGACTTCGCAGCAGTTGAAAACCCACTGATTAACTTTTAAAAAGTTAATAGGGATTTAGTGTTAAGGGTCAGTCAGCGGAAAGTCGGTCTGTTCTGCAGCAGCAGTTTCTGCCTCTGGCATGCAGTGAGCACCCATCTTTCTGTGCTTGTGTCTGAGTATGTAGCTTACTGAATGCTGATCTTGTTTCTTCTTTTCCAGAAAAAGAGGAAGTCACTATAAATGGAGAAGATGAAAAAGAACGGAAAGACCCCTATTTTGTGGAAACGCCTTATGGCTACCAGCTAGACTTGGATTTTCTGAAGTATGTGGATGATATACAAAAGGGGAATACCATTAAGAAACTAAATATACGAAAGAAGAGGAAAGCTGTGCCAGCCTCGGTGGGTACCAAGAACTCTGGTGGCCACTGCAGTGGCTGGACCTCCACAGAGTCTCTCTCTTCATCAAACAGTGATGAGAACAAGCAGTCCTTGGCAACGAGGAGTCAAGTAACCTTGTCCGTCCCTGCAAAACCCTCAGTTTCCTTTGAGGCATCTCCTACCTACTTAACTGTCCCGGAGAATAAACAGCTTCCTCCTCCCTCCCCCCAGCCTCCTCGGCACAACCTCCTTGTAACAAAAACTCTCATGGAAACACGGAGGCGCCTTGAGCAGGAGAGGATGATGCAGGTCACACCGGGCGATGTCCGCAGGCCTCGACTTTCCAGCTTTGGAGGCATGGGTTCCACAAGTTCCCTCCCCTCTTTTGTGGGATCCAGTGGGTACAGCCATGCGTCTCAGCACCTGCAGAATGGGTACCAGGGGAATGGTGACTTTGGTGCCTGTTTCAGCTCCTCATTGGGCAGTTCCATCCGTCACAGCCCCATGAGCTCGGGAATATCCACGCCGGTCACCAACGTGAGCCCGCTGCATCTGCAGCACATCAGGGAGCAAATGGCAATTGCCCTCAAGCGCCTCAAGGAGCTCGAGGAGCAGGTCAAGACTATTCCTGTGCTGCAGGTCAAAATTTCAGTGTTGCAGGAGGAGAAGAGGCACATGATGGCTGAACTCAAAAACCACAGGAAAGCCACTCAAAACGACACGTACGGTTTCAGAAAGCGATCCTATAGCGCGGGAAATGCTGAGCAGTGGGAACACATGTCCCAGGTGAGAAGGGGTGGAGAACTGTATATAGACTGTGAGGAAGAGATGGAAAGCGTGGAGCAGAGCTCTCAGAGAATAGAGGAGTTCAGGCAGCTGACTGCTGAGATGCAAGCCCTGGAGAAAAAAATCCAGGATAGCAACTATGAAAGTCCGGCAAATCTTCGGGTGAACAGGGAAAGCCCGACAAAAGAAGCCCGATCTGTTGCTGTGGGTGCTGATGAGAACATGAATGATGTCATTATATACAACAGATCTGCAAGGCAACACAAAGAAGTAGCTGTGGGAACAGAGAAAGAAATGAGGGAGTGTGGAGTTGGGGTGACAGAGGCCATGCTCGGATTGTCTACAGAGGTTGAGAAAGAGATAGAGCTGCAGCAGCAGACCATCGAAGCCCTCAAGGAGAAGATTTACAGACTAGAGGTCCAGTTAAAGGAAACCACCCATGACAGGGAGATGACCAAATTAAAACAGGAGTTGCAGGCAGCTGGGTCTAGAAAAAAGGTGGATAAAGCCACGATGGCTCAGCCCCATGTTGTCAGTAGGATGGTGGAAGCTGTTGTACAGACAAGAGACCAAATGGTGGGAGACCACGTGGACGTTGCTGATTCGTCAGTGGGGAACCATCTGCAGACAAGCAGCATTGGCACCTCCTGCAGACCCAAAATGCAGAGCACAGCTGCAGGCCCTGAGCTCCTGATGAGCCGGTGGCTGGTGAGGGAGAGGGCAGAGATGCAGGATCAGGGCACAGGGAGATCCATGGAGCTGCATGATAAATCAGTGGGCACAGAGACAAACACCTGTGAGACAGGTGTCAACACAGATGGGCTGTCAGAGGTGCCAAGCCCTTGCCAGGTGGCACAGGTTGGAGCAGTGAGGTCTGTGGGCTGTGGGGACTGCTCTGTGGACGTGGTGGTCTGTGTCCCCAAGGAACACGTGTCCCGTGAAACAGCCACCGAGGCTGTGCCCCGGGCAGAGGCGACGGTGATGGCCGTGCCTTCCACTGCCAGCCAGCAAACCAGCACTGCTTTGGAGATGGTGAACCAGTGCACCAGCACGGAGGTGGCCTGCCTGGCAGAGTGTGGGACTAACACCACCCTGAGCAGCTGTGACAAGCAGACCAGCACAGAGGGTGTGGAGCTGAGGAGTGTGGCAGTAGGGGACGGGCGGGTGAAGGATGTACAGGCGTCTGCCAAGGTGCGCTCAGTCGGGGTGGGCACCGTGCTCTCCAGCCACCCTGGCTCTGAGAAGCCTTCTGCAATAAAAACCAAAGACTGTGGCATTGGACAGATCAGTGTTTATGAGAACTACCTGGTTGGTCTGAAAATGAGAAGCATTGCCTGTGGACCCCCTCCATTGCCGGTTGTCCCAGCTGGCACCAGGAGCATAGGTGTTGGGGGAGAGTCTGTGTGTGACCCCGTCAGTGGTCAGCTGGAGAGCCCTCTGCCTCCATCTGAGCTGAGGACAGGCTTGGATCACTACATTGAACGTGTGCAGAAGCTGCTGCAGGAACAGCAGATGCTGCTCGCTGAAAACTACAGTGAATTGGCAGAAGCCTTTGGGGAGCCCCACTCCCAGATTGGATCTCTCAACTCACAGCTCCTCAGCACCCTCACCTCCATCAACTCCGTCATGAAATACGCCAGTACAGAGGAGCTGAGGAGCCTGGACCTTCAGAAGCAGTGCGTGGAGAGAAGCACCCCGTCAGGTAAGCCCAACATCAGAGCACACATCTAGTGCACTGTTCAGCTCTTTCCGCTGCAGATCAGTTGCCTGCCAGGCTGTCTATTAGTCTGGAAGCCACTGTGGAGCCCTCCCCAAAGAAGCAGAGAGCGTGTAGCACTGTTGTTAAATATGCCCATTGGGTATTCTGGCCAACCCATCACTGGCAGCTGAAAAAGCAGAGGTGGTTTTATCTCTCCCAGTCCAGCAGCTCTGAAGCTCCTGATGATGATGGTGCCATGGCTCTGACCATGCAAGAGAGGTGTCTAAAATTTTGAAAGGTTTGACCAGTGTGCAACATACAGACTTAATGTTATAACTTTAGGAGTATTTGAGGTTAATGGCCATGAGTTTGGAATTGTGAACTCGGCATGCATGTTTACAAAAACAACAGTCAGATTTGACAGAGCCAAACGTCACATACAGTGTTGGCGTCAAACTGACTTGTTACCACAGACATTTGCCTGGGTTTTGTAGTGTTTCTTCCAAAGGCACATTGCCTTTGTTCCTTGTGCTGCTCAGACAGAGAGCTGTGGGGTGCTTTCCCCATTCCAGCAGGGCTGATTGCTTTATAATAGGCAACTCCAGAGCACTTCACAGAAACCACATCTTGGGCTTTCTCTGTTCCAGTAACTCTTTGTCGTAATCCCTAGTTACAGCCTTGTGTTTGAAAGGCATAATTACTGCTGGAGGTTTTGGTGACACTCAGGAGAGGCAAGAATTGCGATTTAAACGCTCGTGCCTTTTATTTTTTATTAATTAAAAAATATAGACAATTAGTTTGAGGGATTTCTTTATTCCCTGGGGTAGACTTGATTACTTTTTAAATTATTTTTTATGTGTCTGATAGTGTACTTAAAAAATTTGGCCATATTTTTTCTAATATATTATTGGTGAGTGCAATTACTGTTAAGTTTATGAATGGTGGCTTCCTGGAAACTAATATGTAGTGCCTGGTGGTGACTGTTAGATACTTTTTTCTTTTCTTGCTCCTGCCATACAGTGTCTGAAACAAGAGGTTAAGGAGGTGGGAAAAACTGGTGCAAATCCATCTGTCTTGGAGATGCTGAATGGGGAAAAGAACCCCTGAGTATATATTATTAAATGTCAGCATAATGTTATTGGCTAATTAAAATAGCTATATAGAGCTCTTGCAGCTTGCTTACTTAAAATTTACCTATTTTTGTTAAAATGTAGCTTGGTAGGTCTGATTTTTTCCAGTGTTGATGTGCTAAATATAGAACCATCTGTTTTATGAGCTGAGGTAAAAGGTTTAGGTTCCCATAGGCAAGGAATAAACAACATTTATGTCGTGGTAAGGAAAATATAAGCTATTCTGTCTGAATATATGCAATATTATACTATATAAGCAATATATTTATCTTTCTGGTATCACTTAATATTTCTGCCTTCTTACAAGTAGTGATAGAATAATAATAGTAAGGGTATCTAGCAGGCATCGTAAGTGCCTGTAAAAACACTGAACCAGAGTCATCACTTGCTGTAAATCCTTAATTCCTTTCCCAGCTTTTACTGCCCAGTATCAAATGTGTAGCCAAGAGGCTTGAAAGCATTTAGACACAGGTGGAGCAGCAGATCATATTTACTGAAAATGTTCATACTTGGATTCAGATTTCACATTCCTGATAAAATTATTCAGGAATAATTTTATTTTAACTTGTAATGCCATTATCTTTAGCTGTGGATGATGAGTGTAAGATTTCTTTATTTTTAGTCCCTGGTGAGGGATGCTTGGACTGCATACATAAATTAAGCTATGGTCTATAATTGTTTAGACCCATAGAGAATTGGAGTGGAAAAGAGGTCTTAAGCCTGAAATGTTACCCTGTGTCTTTCTATAAATTTTGATAGTATTGCCTTTAATACATTTATCTGCTGGTCCTGGTGCCCTTTCCTATGGGCAGATCATGTGTTACATATTTCTGTAGAAGGATTTTTTTGCTGAATGAAGCACTAACTTGAATAATTCTGTAATCACTGGAACTAATGAAGCCTTTCTTTTTCCATGCATGAAAAAATATTTCATGATAGCTTGTGCAGTCTTAGTAAGTCTTTCTCCTCACATTTAGATCTCCTGCATGTAGCTTTTCAGGTGTTGTGTGTGTGAAGTCAGCCAGTGTGCTTTTCTCCAGGCCTGGCATCTCAGACTGATTTTTCTAAAGCTTGTATACAGACAAAAAGCCTTCAGAGCTCTGAGTCTATCCCAGTTCAGTTCAAAATATCAATCAAGTTGAAGCTATTGAGAGAAGCGTGACAGCACAAGCCTAATTTTTTTAGAAAAACAGGCTGAAGTCTCCAATTAACATCAGCAGCATCATCATCTTTAATGCTTTATTGAAAGAGCATCCTTAGGAAGTATCTCTTAGAGGCCAGTTTCTTTTAGAGTAAAAATACCTGAGCTAGCTTTGAGGAATATGATTTGGGTACCAGTTTGCCACACTAATGGATCAGAGGTGTGTGGGCTGCTTCTGAGGCATCACATCAGTCAAGTTCTCAGCTTTACAGATTTTCCTCCCTGCTCTTGCTGGGGAGACAGGGTGTGTGCTGCAGGGCCCTCTGCCATCTCACCTTCCCTGGCAGAGCTGATGGAGACACAGGCAGGAGAGCTGGAGCCTCCTGAGCAGGACACAGGCTGGCAGTTTTCATCTCTAGAAACTGCTGAGATGATCCCTGAACCAAGTCCATTACCAATTGGTATTTTGCTTGCTGCAAAATAATCACCTTCCCCTCTGTAATCTGGCAACTCCTATTAACATTTATATGTGTGTACTGTCTTTCAGAAGCCCTAAGTGGTCTTAGGGAATTCAAACCCTCTGGCCAGACGAGCACATTTCCACTCTGCAAAGTCATGTTGGCTGGATTTGGCAGCCTGTGTGTCCAGTTACCCATATGGATGTGGGTCACAAACCTAGTTGCTAACTGATCCATATTCTTAGACCAGACAGCATATGAGAAGCATAAAGGGAGGCAAATGCTTTCATCTCCTCTGTTTGTTGCACTAGATTTTTAAAGGTTTTTCAGGATGTTATGTTTGAATGCCCATATGATGTGTTTTGCAAGATACCAGCCAGAAGCCTAATGTTACTTGTATGGGTTCTAATTACATGGACTTTCCTCAAATCTTTTCACAAGTCTAGGTGGCTGTCTTTCACTGGCAGGGAGTTTTCAAGAATGGTGTTTAAAAACAACAGATCTGCCATTGCCCTGAAAAATTACCTGAGCATATTTGACCTGAAAATGCATTGCTGTTTTGCCTCAGTGATCTTCAGATACCAGTTTTATTGTTACATTTTAGAACAATCCTGACTGAGTGTCCCAGTTTGTAAGCATTACACTATTTAGTCATCATGAGGAAGGAGGCAACTTCTTGAGTTAAAACTTCAGGGAATGAAAGAAAATGGGAAGCATGTGGTGTCAGAAAGTCTAGAGGGGAAGGAAATCTTGATGTACCATCTGGTGGAAAATCTTCCAAGGTTTTCAACTTGTAAGTTTTAACCAGAGCTGGGGAAGCAGGCTGAGGGACAATGGAAAGACCAGAAGAATGATGGTCATGTGAGAAGCCCCTGGTTCTCCAAAGTTGGTGTGTAGGACTAATGAGATAGTGTGGACATGGTCATCTTCTTCTTTGTCAGCTGTAATGCAGGGAGCTGGAGAAAGCTGTTTTTCTTTGCAGCTCTTGTGTTTGACAGACCTTTCTCTCAAAGACTGTGTAGTTTGATGAGTTAGTAACTTCTCTCCTGGCAGCATGGGCTGTGCTGTTTTAGTTGAAGACTCAGGGCTTGCTTGAGGCTCAGAAAGAAGCCTGCGCTGATGTGGCACAGGTATGGTGGTGATCCTGCAAAGCTGTGGGTTGCTACAGATCATAAGTGAAGGAAGTCCTCAACTCCAGCTGCCACAGATGCAGGCCTTGATCACCAGGTTTAGTTTCTGTACAGATGCTCTTGCTCGTGTGACAAACAGGATCCATCCATCAGTCTGCTGGGAAGAAGGTGGCTGATATGTGTGCAGTGTTTTCCACATTCCCTGGAAGGCAGTGCATGATGCAAAGCAGCCATGCAGATGATCCCACCTAAGTGCTACATGAGTAATAAACAGTAGTTTATTTACATGTGTCTGGCTGGTGTCTCAGAGAATACAGTGCCTCCTCTGCGTGTGTCATGTGGCAGGTGGTTTCTGCTGGTTGTGACAACATGGGAAGCTCAAATGGGAAGGCTGTTCAAAAATGGTGCCAACCTCCATAAACCTCTTCAAAGAGGTTTGATGTACCTTCCCTGGTCATATGTTAAGACAAGCTTATTACTGTTGTCATTATTAGCATTATAATATTTGCTGGGTTTTGCTGCCATTCAGTGGTAGCACTGCATGTAGTGTTGGACTCTCAAAGCTGTTGTATCTCCTGGCTTCTGCTTCAGCTAGCAAAGAGCATAATTTGCCACAGTATGGATTATTTTTCCCTTCAAATTTATGCTGCTTAGAGAGTGGCAATCTGCAGCCTGCTAATTTGTCCATTATACAGAGCCCCAGTTCTCTCCCCATGGTGTGGCACAGGGATATATAATGTTCAGGCACTGAGCTGAGTTTGGAGTTCAGCTCCCATGGTAACAGGCACAGCTATGAATATTCAATAGCAAGAGATTCCTGTTTTTCCCAGGAAGTGTTGTCATATCTCAGCAACAATAAAGCATCAGCTGATGAAATCAAGTCCACATGAATGAGACAGAAAGAAGTACTCTGGGCTGACCCTCCTGTTGTGCCCAGCATCATGAGATGCTTTGATCCACCACTCCTCAGGGAGATGAAGGATGGCTTTCACCAAGCTTCACACACAGCTGTCTTGGAAAAGAGAGCATTCCATAAATAAGATGATTAGCTGCTTCAGAGATGTGTGATCTTTTGTGGTCAGTCATGTTTAATGAAAAGAATTGGTTTTAACTTCCAGTTTTAACAAACTAGATTCACAATCTAATTTGGGGATGGAAAGCGACTTCTCAGCACAGGGAAAACTGTTAAAGTGAGAGTGAAAATGAGATTGTTCTTGCAGTCCTCTTACTAGAGCCTTCATCCTATTAGGAGTGTTTTCCCGGAGCTGAATGGTAGTTCAGCATCTGCCTATGCTTGGGCCCCAAGAGAATCTGCCTTCTGACAGATGATTGTATGAAAAACTCATGTGTGGCAATTCTTTGTTTTGAAATTTTAAATTCACTGACTTTTAACCTGGAATGGCTCAAAAGTACCTTTTATAATGAAACTATGCTCTAGTCTTGTGAAGGGACTGCTTTCATCAGTTGGATGGGTTACTATCAATCTTTGTAAATGTTTAAACTTAACATGTTTGCTCATTGCTGCCTTTTTATGTACATTAGTAGAATGGGGGTTTTTATTCAACAGTTCTGATAAGTAAACCAAATTGAAAGTGGATTAAAATAATTTGTATTAAAAAAAGGTTTTTAGGCATGAAGATTTAAAAGCACTGGAGGAGAGTACTTCAGTTAAAATAATTTTGTAATGAGCTTATTGTTACTGCGAAGAAATCATGCAGTGTGAAGGAGAAGTGTTTCCTTGCTATATATATGCTCCAGACAGTATTTGTGCACTGTCTTTAGTGGGGAATGTATAGCTTGTATCACTGACCATTATAAACATACTGTGCAAATAAATGCTTGCATTGACTAAAAGGTTACAAATAAAATCTCTGTGCACGTACCACACAGTAAGCTCATCCACTTTTTTAAGCTAGAATCCTGTGATGTTCCAACCAGAAAACTAGGTTCTCATCCTGATTTAATCCCCTGGTCTTGTTTGTACTTCTCTTGATTTCCAGTGGGATAAAAGCACTGTCAAGCTAAATTGTTTTTGTGATAATACTTAGGTTTGCTTCCATCAAACTAAATGGAAATTTTCAAAAGCAGGACAGACTTCCATTCCCATGAGTTCATCACAAATTCAAAATAATCTCTTGAGTTCCCTGAACCACCTAACAGCATGACTACTTGTGCTGTCATAAGTGTGAGGGAAGGTCTGCAGTTAGGAAGGAAAATTGCATCCAGATAACAGTAGACAGATATTAGAGGTGCCGGAAATGGCATGGGCAATCTCTTGCTTCTCTGTAGCAGCTTTACTGTCAGCCTGGTTTAAATTGGTGAGATTTTCAAAAGAAGCACATGTGGTTTGTTTATGAGAGGAGATTCCTTCTAAAAAACTAAAAATAGTTGCTCTCATTCCTTCAAACCACTGGAGTTAAACTCCTGAACATGCTTCAATCACTTGTTTCCCTCTGAAACTGATGAGAGCAGCTTTCTGCATAAAGTGTTTATGTACAGTTGAAGTTAGCAAGTTTTTTTGTTTTGTAGTGTCATACTTCTGTGTCTAAATCACTCCTGAAGTTTTCCAAAATCCTCTACTATGCTGCAAAATACACTAGAAGTTGTTGACAGCTCCCTGCTGTAGTTTGCTATTCTATATCAATACTTAGAAACTTATGTCAAGTTTGCAGTATTTGCCTGGAAGAGTAAGCTAAAGAATATTATCAGGGCAAGTCTGCCCGAGGGTCTCTGTCTGGAGGCAATGCCTGACGAAATACTGACCTGTTGGCAGATTTGCTGTCAGTGCTGTGCACTGTGACCTGGAGAAAGATTCTGCTCCAGGATTCACTCTGTGAAGTGAGAGGAAGAGTCTGTTTTAAGATCTGTTGTAGACCAGTGGTGAGCTTCAGACAGGGTTTAATTTCCACACTGTAGAGGTGTGTGCTACCTCCAGCCCTAAGAGTGGCCCTGCAGTTCTGCTGGAGGAAGAAGGAACTTGGTTCATTTTTGGTTTGTACAGCAGTAGATTAATCTGTTAAAACATGGACCACAATGTGGGGTGTAAATCCTGTAAAATTCCAGCTGTAGCTGGAAGTGGTTACTGTGCTTGATGCTCTTTAATTGTGCCTGTCACAGCTCCAAGCAAGCAAAGAGCTCCTTCCTTTGTCTGTTTTTCTCAGTGATTGGACTCTGCTGTCTTGAAAAGGGGAAGGCCTGAGAGCTGATGTTAAATAATAATTAACAGCTTGCAGCATTAATACTGAGTTGGACCCAAAGCTCTCTTTCCCTCATCATTGGGCACTGTGCATGTAATAAGTGCAGACATCTGAGAGCTTTGCAGGGAGAATGAGTGCACTGACCGGTTTCCCTCATGCACATTTATTGTCTCCTTGCCCTCAAGTCTTGATGTCATCCTCTTTTGTCAGGTGCCAGGGGCCAGCTGAGCAGAACCCATTTATTTTTCATTGGAAGGCATGGACATCATGCCCTAGATCCTGAATTCAGTGTGGTGCTTCTCAACCAATGGTGCATGTACCAGAAGAGCGAACTTACTGAAATCCTGTTGCATTGGTGGCAGATTCAGTCCTCCTTCTGTCTGTCCTACCCTGCCTGTCCCAGGAGACACCTGGGGAAATTCAGGCTCAGGCTTTGGGGGAATAACAAGGGTCCACGAGGTGCTGCTGTTGGTTCACCTGAGGCTGGAGCCCCACTTTACCCTGCCAGAGTCCTGCCCTCAGCTCTGGCATGCACAAGGCCACTCCAGACACACCATGGTTGTCACAGCTGCTTTTGTAGGAGAACTCTGATGTCTGGGCACAGGATGCAGACAGTTCTGCTGAAAGTAACCATGAGCATCTTTGAGATCTTTGCATATCCCTGGATGCTTCAGAGCAGGTTTTCTTCACTGCTTCCCATGTCCTCAGAGGCCAGTTGGGAGCAGAAGGGGTGACCTGGTAAAACCAGCCCAGGCAGCCACCACCAGCTGTAGCTGGAAGTGGTTACTGTGCTTGATGCTCTTTAATTGTGCCTGTCACAGCTCCAAGCAAGCAAAGAGACAGTTCCCTGGTTTTTCAGCTAAGGGAGTTTAAAAACAATTTGTTTTGGCTTGGTGTTCCATCACCTTGGCAGCCCTCTTCTCCTCAGCTGGATGAGGGATGGTGCTTGCTGTTGGGAAGAGACCTGACCTGAGTCAGTCAGTGCTGCAAAGTGTGGGGGAGCAAAGGCAGGACTTCCCTCTTGATTTCCACTTTCAATTTTCATGTCCAGGTGCTCAGACATCTCTCAAGAAGGGTTTCTCCTACCTAGGAAGCTGCCACTTTCTTACCCACACAGACATACACACACAAACACATTTCACTCTAAAGAAAAAGTTTTTTTGCTGCTGTGCTTGTTCTGACATGCCTGTGGATACCCTGCTGCGTGCCTTTCCCTGCAGACAGCTTCCCCTGTGTGTTGGAGAAGCTGTAAGCCATGGTGGAACTGGGCATTAGGGCCACTGCTGGAGAAGGGTGCTTTGGGAAACACATGTGGGGTGAGACCTGGTTGGAAATTCAGTGGCTTGTGTGGGAGCAGGAGCAAAAAGGAGGAAGCTGCTGGGAAGTGGCAGTGTTTGGAAAAATCAGTTTTTTGTTGTGTCCTGTTGTAGGAAAAATTTACTGAGGTGAAGTAGCAAGGGGGAAAGGCGGTCTAACAAGAACAGCTTGCTAGACAGAGATGTAACTGTGTGTCTAAAAATTAATGTTTGGAATTTACCTTACTGCAGTGTGTTAGCACCCTGTGCAGTGCCACTCATATTTGAATGAGAAGGCTGTGCCTTAATTCTTGATAAATACAAAGGCAAAAAATAATATGGAGGCACACAGCATTGAAGCAAAAAAAGAGTGGGGAAAAAAAGTCATAGTATTTAAAGCAAGTTAAACTTCAGAATTTTTTTCCTTGAATGCTAACAGGATCACTTAGGGGAGGCATATGTGTGTAAAAAAACCACTCAGTGTGTTCCACAAACAAAAGCATTTGTGTAGATTTGTAGAGAAGTTGTAATAGCACAGCTGGAGTAACTCCAGGGGAATCTGTAGAAGCCTGTGAGTAATTAGCACTGCCTTTTGAATGCACAATGGGAAAAAGTGAGTGAACTCCAGCAAATCAGCAAGGGAAACAAAGTCCAACCCAAACATTTTGGAATTTGGTTTAAATACAACTACTTGCTCAGTACAATCCTGACCAAAAAAAAAAAAAAAAAGAAAGAAATGTAGTGTGTGGGAGTTCATTGCAGTTGTCTCAGTAACTGGGCAAAGGACATAGCTTTTAAAATTTGTTTGAGTACTGGAAAAAAAAGAAAATTTCCTGAAAGTTTTCTGCTTTCATGGAAAGTGACATTTCTTAAAAAACAAGTACAATAAAAAGTACAAGAACAATGCTGTTCTTGCAGAAAGGATCTTCAGAGCCTGTGAACATGCTGTGCTCTTCAGGCATGTCAGCAAGGAGCAGCTCAGTGAGCCCACCCTGACCAGGGTGGCAGGAGCTGAGGTCACTGCTCATACTGAAAGAGAAGGAAAAAGAAGGGCCACTCCTTTCATGCACTTTAAAGCCAATATCTTTATAGCATGTCCTTGTATTGTATGTCTTTATCAAAAGAAAAACTCATGGCCATTTTTTTGTGTTTTCTGAAAACGATCACAGTCTTTTTCCTATTAGATCCTCAGAAAAGAGTCTTTTAAAGGACAAGCATTGCCCTTTTTTTCCAGTTTGGTTTTTTTTTTCCTTGTGCATCACAGTATTGATGGAAATATTTTCATTTGACTCCTCTGTGATGCCTACTCTCTTCTTTAGCAGGTGCTACTTTGGAGTGCATCCCTCACGGCCAGCTTGCAAACACACACTTAACTTCAAATCTGCGAACACTGAAACTAGAGCAGGACACTGTGCCCACTCAGGAGGAGAGGAAGACTCCCCTGGTGGAATCTGCTCGGGGAAGGAAGTCTTTTTCTTCTCAGGATAAAGCTCTGGCTCCAATTAACCTGACAGATGATCAGCTTGCCTCAGGTCTCTATGGTAATAACTGGTTCACACTCACCTTCCATCATGCTGGTGGAGTCTGAATATGAAATAGAGTTAAAGAAGGTTTTCAGTACTCTCAAAAAGGCAAAAAAGCAGGAAAACGTGCAGCTGAGGGGAAAGTCACAGTGTGACACCGTGTGTCTGCAGGCGGTGGGTAGGTTTTAAATGGCAGATTGTAGCCTATCAGTGAAATGCCATTTAGTGTCTTCCTAAGAAAAACCTACTGAAAGATAAAGGGTTAATAATGACTTTTGTAAATGCTTAAATTTTTGTGCATGTGTTACCTGTCCTTTGCATAGAGATTGGTTTAAAAGTCGTTGCAATTAATACTAAATCTAAAAGACCATTCTTGATTGAATCTACCTATCGTGTTGAATAGTTTCTTAAATATGCTGTATGTATTGTTGAACGTGCTGTTTGTATTAATGTGTTCATTTTGGCAAGGAGCTGCTGCTCTCTGACACTTAAGAATTAAGATTTTGTTAATAGAATAAACAACTTCAGTGTTAAAATTTTTCACAAATAGCAAAGGAAAACAAAAAACCCGTGTCTTCTAAAGTTTTCTAAAGCATCATGAAGGTTAGCAGCATGCTGTAAGCTGGAAAAGTTAGGCTCAACTGATTCCAGAGCTGATTTTGAAGCTGTTCTTCTGCATTTCCAATGTGCATGTCAAACCATGACTGTATGTACATTAGAGAACCCAGCTTCAGATGGTAAATTACACAGAGTACTGTTGAAAAACAGAGAGTTGTTTTGAAAAATCAGCTATAATGCTGCTGCATTCAAAGCTGGCTACAGATTTACACTAATGTGTGTGCTTTGTCTCTCTTTCTAACAGTATGTACTAATAATGAGAACACACTCAAATCTATCATGAAGAAAAGAGATGGGAAGAAGGATTTGAGCAATACCAAGAAGAACCTGCAGTTTGTTGGCATTAATGGCGGGTAAGAGACCTGTCTCCAAAATATCTGTTACTGTAGCACTTTTCATGGTGGGAAGAAGAGAAAGAACTCAGGAACACATGCATAGGTTTGGCCTGTCCTTCAGGCTGAGGTGCAACTGCTGAGTCTAAGGATCAGAAGGAAGAATTGAAGAGCTGAGCTCCTCTTAATCCTCTTGGGGCTTGCAAGTCCTATATGGCACCAGTCTCAAATATCTGAACATTAGATTGCTGCCAGATGTACCACAGGGAAATGAAACAACCTGAGACAGCCATGGGGGCATTTCACAGGCAATGCTTTAGTAAGGAAAATTTGTATATATCCTTGGTAGCTGACAAGCACAGCATTATTCTATTAAACAATACAGCAAGAGATGCCATTGCCCTAGAATTCATTTTTCTGTATTTGTGTTAAATATATACAGACATTCCTATACAAATACAGGAAACAGTATAGAAAATTGTATTCTTTTTAATTCTTCTTATTACTTGCCCTCGCAGAATGTGCAAAGATCGTTAAAATGGTTTCATCAAATTGTTTTTATTTAGCTTTTCTAGCCCTTTCCTCAGATTAGTTTTTCTTTAGTACAAATGCTTTGTGCAGTATATAGCCTAAATATCCCACTTACCTAATTTCCTACATATTAGCTAGAAGCATCATTACATATAGTGAGAGAAAGTTATCATAGGATTGTTAGCTTCCCTGCTTATATCTACCTGGTAAGGCAATACAATTTACTCTGAACAAAGTTATTTCATGGGCTAAGGCAAAGTCTGACAAAATGTTAAGACTTACATTTAAAAGAGGTTGTTCTTTCATTACACACTGTGTACATAATACTGACAGTGTTATTTTCCAGTAACCCTGAGTTCAGTGGAGAGGTCTCTGAGGGAAAAACAGGAAGGACACAGATTTTGCAGGACATTTTTCCAGGTACTGACTGCTGCTGAATAGCACTGAGCAAGTATTGGGACATTGGGCACTGAGAATTCAGAAAATAAAAAAGCAACAAGCAAGCACCTCTGCTGTGACAGTTCTGGCTTCTTTTCCTCCTCCAAGGTTGGGATTAATACAGGGGAGTCACCATTCCTGTTCAGACTTGGATGTTCATTATTTCTTATCTACTTACAGACTCATGAGCTGTGAGCTCTAACTAGCAAGTTAGAGAAATGAGGTAAAATGGAGTACCTCTGACTCTTTCCGAGATTGTTTAACAATAATCCCCCAATAACGAGGTGACACCTATATTATTTATATTTCTGACTCAATAATGACCACCCAAGGCCCGAAATGCAGACCTTTTCCACCCAATTAGAGAAAACCACCCAAACCCATGAAGAAGAAGGAAGAAGAAAGTGAAGAAGGACTCAGATAATGCCTGAAGTCCTCCATCTTAACTCATATGTATTGCTATACACTAAAATCTTAGATCTAAGTTTTTCACCCTGTGAGATCACACAATACGATTCAAACTACACACCCACAGCCCTGTAGCCCTGGTTCCTTGCCTGAGGTGTTTTGGTTTTCTGAAATTCTTTTCCCAGGGAATTTTCTGTAAACAAGAGAAATGTTTTTGTAACTG
>JBBMKD010000115.1:48415193-48434316 GCA_037834095.1 Argya squamiceps | reverse complement strand
AAAGTGTGCCCACCATCTCCAGAGTGTGCCCACCCTCTCCAGTGTGCCCACCCTCTCCAGAGTGTATCTACCCTCTCCAGAGTGTGCCCACCCTCTCCAGAGTGTGCCCACCCTCTCCAGAGTGTATCCACCCTCTCCAGAGAGTGCCCACCCTCTCCAGAGTGTCTCCCTGAGGAGGGCACCCCCACCTTGTGTTATGGGGCAGGCTGTGTGGGCTGTGCTTGTGGAGAACTTGTGGAGAACAGCTTCTCCAACTGCTACCTGCTTCCCTCCTCCTCAAGTGGGTAGCCAGAGGCAGTTTCGTGGCAAAATGACTGTGTGTGAGCAGGAAAAAGGTGTCAGAGGGTCTCAGAGAGTATCCTTTCCAGCAGCTGACCCCATTAACTTTAAATTATTCATTAATAGCCAGACCTTGGTGGCTCCCCCAGCAGAGGCTGTGTCAGGTCACAACTGGCACTCGCTGGGGAGCAGGCAATGCCTTGTTGAAACAAGGTCTGTAAAACAGTCAGTAAGCAAATTAATTGATCTTGAGCCACGCACACCAGGTCAGCAGCCTGCAGGAAGTGCATCTTGCATTTTTGCACCTTGCACAGCATCTCAGCCGTGGCACAGTAAGATGAAGGGGTACAGCACTGAGGACACCCTGAGATCATGTCCTTCATACAATATGAGATTGTATATGTAATACACATGTCATGTCTTAGGGTATTTTTCAAATTGCTATGTAAGGTAGGATTTGACAGACAAGGCTGTGCTTTTTTGGCATATGGAAAGCAGTAGAGTGGTGAGCTTTTAGTGATTCTTCATTAGCAAGTGGCAAAAGGAAGTATAAACCAAGACAATGAAAGGATATCTTACAGGTAATGGGTTTGCCAGTGTGCTAATTTGGAAAATTATGTAGGTAGAATAATAACAGTAAAAGAGCTAAAACAAAATTAATGTCATGTTAGCATCAGGTTATTTGTAATTGTCAGCTGTTAAATAAAAGAGATGCAGAAATTAATAATTAAGAGCTTGGAGAGCCTGGAGCTGTGTGTTTTGGAGAGCCCTTGAGCTTACTTTTTATGGTACTGTAGGATAGCCTGTTGTTTTATAAAGTTGTTATCAAAAGATGGGCAGTCTCTCAAAAGAGCTGTAATTTATATTTACAGTAGCAAGGGGTGATTGAGAAGAAGAGCAGCAGAACAGCTTAGATAACCATGTGTGCTTAAGGAGTATGTTCTCTGCAAGCTGACTGCCCTGGCAATGCCCTTTGAGGGGAAGAGTCAGTGGCCATGGTCCATGCAATGGTGGAGAATTTCATTGCTCTGTTAGCCCTAGCAGCTGGTTTGTAATCACTGAGGGCTAAAATGCCCACCTTACACACATGAGTGCGTCAACTTCTCTGCTTTTTGGGAGAAATTTCTGAAAAAATTGCCATTATCCTCTGTGGAGGTCGTAGGCAAAGATGGTTGGCCACACCCTGGTATGATGTGGCACAAGCCTTGGACCTTAGTTTTTGGTCATGAGTTTTGAAATTTGTAATGAAAAGGGCATAGAGGTGTAAAAATTAAAGAGGGATGGAGAAAGAGAGTAGATTTCCAGAATGGGTAGGATGAGAAAAGCTAATTCCAGTGAATGGGAGCTGGCAGGAGGCACCTCTTGAGCTGTTTCCCACTGCTTAATTCTGTTTCCATCACAACTCTTGGCATATCTCCTTGTCAATCCAGTAATCAAAGCACAGCATCATATAATGCGTGCTCTGCAGTCATACAGCAGTAGGTGAGAATTTCCACTGGAAGGGTTTCCAAGGCTTAGAGCACAAAAGTGATGTGTTTCCCACTCTCCATTCCTGTTGCTCTTCCCACACTCATCTCCATTCAGTGTGGAGGGAGTGTCTGTGAAGAGCTGCCAGAGTGGTTTCTCCATAGCAGGAACAGATGGCTTGCCTGGAAACTTTAATTCCCAGAGAACTTTCTGAAAAACAAATGTTTCTATACGGAAATGCTGAGAGAAAAATTGAAACATGCCATGTATTTTGCTGTCTCCCTTAGGTATGAGCTAAGTGAAAAGATGCTTTCTGCCTGTAACCTGCTGAGAAACAACATTGATGACCCCAAGGCTTTAACCAACAAAGATGTGGTAAGCAATACAGGTGAAAATTTTCTCTTGAGATGCAATAGAAAAACTTCAGGGAGAGGTAATTACAGGACCAGCACTGCAGTGGCTAGGCAGGAGAGGATTTCATCTTCCCTGCAAGAGTCACAAGGTTCTTTCTGTCAGGACACCTTCATCCAGAGAATATACTTGTGCTTTGTGTGCTTCAGTGTTGTTGTCCCAAGGCACACACACAAAAACAGCAACATGAAAGTACAGTTTCAACACACCCATGCATTCCTGTGTTATTCCTGTGGGGTTTTTGGTTTAGCATTGCTGTGGGCAGCTCTCAGGCCTCACATTAGGAGACTGCAGTGGGTGAAGATCCTGTTGCTTCCTATGCAAAAACCTCAGAGTCTGTTCTGAAACACTGGAAGGTGATCTGCTTTCTCTGAAGCACAAGGATTCTGTTTGTCTTGTTTACTGCACTGGTGGTTTTTATCAGTGCTGCAGAGAGTAGGGAGGATTCGTTGTTAATACTGAAGAAATACTCAAGTCTCAAGAAAGAAAATTGTATTTGCCTTTTTGGAAATGCCTCACACAGGGGTTGCCTGTGCTACTCTGAGGGCAATCTGAAAGCCAAGGAACACTGCTTAATGATATGAAACTGAATTTCACATTTGTTACACTTGTGCAGTGATACAAAAGGCAGCAATTCAGTGTCATTCTCCTCTACTCTAGAGCATCTGCAGCTTCTTAAAGACAATAATGTTGTCTGTATGACACAGTAATACTGTCTGTGTCCCATTCTGACATCTGTGGTCCAGGGACTGTTTTGAAAGGTTGTTTTCATACAGTTGTGACACATAGTTTTTAATGCTGTGTTTGTTCTTCAGGAGTAGTTTAGGCATTCAAACCACAAATGCTTTAGGCTCTCTTGGAGTTGAAAGTGTTAAAAATGGCAAAATCAGATGATGATGATCTCTGCCTTGGAAGTATAATTTGAATTTATGTTTTTCTTTCTTGTGCCTAAAATGTTTTCCAGCACAAGCAGTGCTTTGTAGGTGGAAGCTGCAGACTAATAGCTCTTGTCCTCTGTCTGTCTGCTGATAAAGGAGTCTTGTCCAAACAGGCTAAATGTCAGTATAGCTAAGGATCTGTGTAAGTTGTCCCAGCCTCTCCCAGCATACCCAGCTGTTGTAGCTGCAGTTTACACCAGAAAGAGCTGTGAACTGCACCTTTCTGAATGTGATGGATTAACTGAATTTAAAAGGTGTGTTGTTTGTTTAATAATGTGTGCAATACTTTGACTAAAAATAGTTTCTTAGTGGTATTTTGCACTCAGTACTGCCTGAAATAAATAAAAAAAAATTGTTGTGTCAGTTTATGGCCACCTTTGCATTTCAACTCTATGTTCACAGAATATATATATCATATTGTAGTAGCACTGATGTAAAATATTCTGTTGGTGTGTTTATGTAGTACAGATACATAGGTAGCACTGGTGTATGTAGAATATATTCTCTTTACCAGATACAGAGTACTTCTAGAGCTACTGGTGTGTTTAGGGATTCCCTAGAGGCTAGATAAACTTTCTGAGTGTCTTCTCTGCAAAACTGCCCTTGAATTTACTGGCCACCTTGCAGATGAGGATTTATGAGAAAGATATGGTGGTCTTCCAGGTTAGAGAAAGTGAGTCAGAGCTGGTGGTGACTGTGGAAGCCTTCCTGGCTCACAGTGAGATCTCCTTTACCAGACAAGTCACCTGGCTTAAGGGACTACTATTCCCCCACTCCCAGTCCATATCCATGGGAAAGTTTGTCCTGAACATGTAGCCTTCATCTTCTCATTGCAACTAAAACCTCTTACTGTCACAGTCAGCCAGCCTTCATGTGAAGAACAGGTTCTTCCTTTTTTTCCTTTTTTCTGCAACAATTGCTACATGATTTCTTTCCCCAGTGGTTCTTTCCAGAAGAGCTTCTCCAGTCCTTCCTGTCTGTCCAGTAGGTCAGATTTCCTTGACTTCTGTTCATTCTTGCTGCTTATCTTTGAAATTGTTTCAACCAAATATTTTGTGATCAGACCAGGCAAGGCAGTCCAGGTGTTGTCTTCATAGTACTAGGCAGAAAGAAGGGACTTCATCACATGCCATGCAAGCTATAAATCTGTTTATTCACTCCAAAACAGTAATTTACCTTTTGTATTACAATGTGATGTTGGGTTCAGTTTGTAATCATCTGTAATGCTCAGCTCTTCTTCTTCAGGACTGCTGTCCACCCAGTTCTCACATACTTTGTGCATTTGATAATGTGTGCCTCAGAACTGGGCCTAACTGACTTAGCATGCTGTTGTTTTAAGTCCAGTGAGAAAGTCTTGATTTTATCAGTGATTTATAAAAGTAGTTAAGTATTCGATGGAGATCATTATGCAGGTCTTTTTTTCTGTTCACCAGCATTTGATAACTGTTAATTCTGGGAGTATTCTCATCCTAAAATTCTGTGCCCTCAGAGGTGACAGTCAGGAGAAGTGAGAGGAAGTAAAAGGTGTTTTAAAGCAGGCTTTATTCAGAGGGAAAGCTTCATCTTATTTGTGAGCTGAATACTTTCTTCCCACATAGGACTAAAAAAGACTTGACCTGCATTGCTGACTTATGGGATGGAAAATCCTTTAAATAGATTGTCCATATGTAAATTTTTCTGTCTTGGTTTCGGCAGAGGTTTTGTTTAAATACCATCCAGCATGAGTGGTTTCGTGTCTCAAGTCAGAAGTCAGCTGTCCCTGAAATGGTTGGAGACTACATAACTGCTTTTGAAGAGATTTCTCCTGCTGTCCTCAGACATATCATCAATATGGCAGATGGAAATGGAAACACAGCTCTCCATTACAGTGTCTCACATTCTAACTTTGAAATTGTAAAACTTCTTCTGGATGCAAGTAAGTTTGCTTTATTTTTTTTTTTAAATTATTCTTGGTTTTGCAGTTCTCATGGGTAAAATTCTTGATGGACTAGAGGCCAAGTTTGGTCTTCTTCCAGCAGGTGTTTTAACTGTTAACAGTTCTATGGTGGCTCACTTAAGTGGTTTTTTTTAACTTCAAGAAGCATCACCTCCCAAGCTAGTACTAGAAACAAAGATTCTAGACTACCTAAGTAAATTATATACAGAGTTGAGATAGTCAAATTCCTGACTCCTGGACTGTAGTCCCAAGTTCAGCAGCAGCAGTTCCAGCAGTTTTCTCTGGAAGCAGCACAGCTGGTGCTCAACACCCTGCAGGGTGCTGATGGAGGAAGATACATTGAGGTATAAATGCCATCTTGAACATGCAAACTAGTCTAGCTTTGTCTAGAGCAGTGCAGAAGTTTTTTCTGGCAACCACATTGACTCATCTATACTACTTTCCTGAGAAACTGGAGCAATAAGGCATTCTGTCACAAAGAACATTTTCCTGGTCCACAAGCAATCTGATGCTGCTTCATGTGGTTGTTTTTGTTGCTTCTTTTTCTTGATCCTCTTGCAACACATGTGCAGAAAGGGTGGTGGCAAAAGGGAGACACTGGAGTATCTGCTCCCCACATTCAGTGTGCCAGATGGCATCCAGAAGAAGGTGTCACACATTGGAATTGCTCCCAGGCTGGGTGTTTAATCTGTTTAATCCTAGTTTTGTTTCCTGAGTTAAGTTTGTTTCTCTAAACTAGTTTAAAAACCTGTCACAGTTGGTTGTGAAAGCTTAACTAGGCCAATGACATGCCTGAAGTGTAAGCCAAGCAATATCCATAAATCCAGAAGGGCAGCATCAGATAAACAAGGATATGAATGATACAAATCTCAGCTTTGATAACCTAGCACATGTGTCACACTTGCAGAAACTTCCTCCAGAGGAAAGTGAGCACTTTGAAATCCCTGGTCCTTTTGAAGGCAGTCTGTGTTTGGGCAGAGTGAGTCACAGCAGGGGAATGCAGGGAATGTCAGGAGCGTGGTGAAAGGGGCAGGCTGGCTCTGCAGCACAGTGTGGCGGGAGGGAGCTGCCCCTCTGCTTCCCCAGGTGTCTCAGAAGAGCAGGAACATGCTCATCTCCTGCTGGAAGTCAGGACTCCTGTAGGTTATGGCAGTTGTGTATGCCTATAAACACCGGGGGTGTTACCTGTAAAATGAAACAACCATGACTAGTCCCAGGTAGTTCTCTCTGCAGGAGAACACTGCTCATGCCAGGAATATGTTTGCAAATAGGCAGATTCCCTCAGGTTTCAACAATCTTTCCCTGGGTTGTGTCTGTGTGGTCACTGTGGTCAGCCTGTGATATACCTGTGGTTATATCACTGGCAGGTTCTTGGACCAAGAGCTCTGTGTCTGTTTGGTGAGAAGGGTGGACAAGATGAGATGAGAGAATCCTCCACAGCACAAAGCAGAGTCACCAAGAGGACGAAGAGGAGAGCAGTTTCCCTGTTATTAGCCATATAGGAGCTAATGTATCTTCAAAAGGAGCTAAATGTGACCTCAGAAAACACTCTGCTGAAGCAGTCTAGTCAGAGTGGGAGCACACCACTTCTAAAAGTTACTCATTACTCAGGATGTAATAATGCATTTAGCAGAGTGTTGTGTTCTCTGGCTTCAGTGGCCTCACAGAAGTGATGTCTGAAAGTAGTATTGGTCTACTGGTTAAAAGCTATCATCACTGATGTCTGTTTAATGTGTAACATCTTACATGTGCACTTGAATTGCTTCTGATATGTTCTTTTTGACTGAAAAAAAGATCCTTTGGCCATAAGACTGAAGAATTTCCTAAACCATTTTTTGCTTGTTAAAGTATCTGTGGTGCAATTTAACCTCTAGTCTACAGACAATGTTTATGTGAATCTGAGTCTCTGCTTTCCAATTTGATGAGCACACTGAAAACCCTGCTGCCTGGCAAACCAAGAAGCACTGCTGAATTTCTGCAGGATTTTAGGAACAAAGACAGACTGGAGGCAAGGTTTGAGCAAAAAGGAGATGTCTTGTTGGTTGCTGGCACTGGTCAGAGGACTTGCCTCTATTTGTTCCCAGAGCAGTTTTGTTTGTGGTCAAATACACAGCAGAACTGGCAGCAGTCTTTAATTTAAAGGGGTGGTTTTTTGGCAGCTCCAAAACATGTTAAAATACACTTGCAGATTTTTAAAGTAACACCAATTGCAGGAAAATATTTGTGCTGGAGAGAAATATCTTTTCCACTTGTTGCCAGAGCACTTCAATTCTGCAGTATGGATGCCCTTGGGAGAAGAGCTTAAGGACTCCCCTGACAGTGTTTCTGAATATCATGCTAAATTCAGACCACTTGCTTTTACAAAAGGAAAAAATAATGCAGAAATAAAGCCCTAAATGATAATACATAAAATATCTTTGTGCTGTCTCTTGTGTTTTACACACAGTAGAAAAGAATTATTTTCTTTCTCTGGCTCAAGAGCTCCTCTGTTAATTTTTTTCTTCTCCACCTTCCCTTGAATTGCACCCATTATGAAAGCAGTTGCTACTTTTTCTTTTTATAGGCTGCTCTACTGACAGTTTATTCAGTTGATTAGCACAATTAGTGCTTTTTTTGGGTTCTTGCTTTCTGAAGAAATTATGTCATCCCTCTGCAGATGTCTGTAATGTAAATCACCAGAACAAGGCTGGTTACACCCCCATCATGCTCGCTGCCCTTGCAGCTGTGGAAGCAGAGAAGGACATGAGGATAGTGGAGGAACTGTTCAGCTGTGGGGACGTGAATGCCAAAGCCAGCCAGGTCAGTCAAATGGTTCATGAGGCACAGTTCTTACTGCTGTACTCCTGTGCATTTTTGTTGCTCCTTCCATGCTCCCATCCCTTCTCTTATCAGTTCAAATGTTGCTCTCATTTGCTTTCATCATCTGTGGGGTTTTTATGCATGTTTTTGATTACTACATATAAAATGAAGCTGTGGAAGAACAGTTGAGCCTCAGATCTGGACGTCTTCTAAAAATGAAGGTTGATCATTGCGTGGAAGAGCTATTACTGAATTTTGGGCAGCATTTACAAATTCTGCAGCAATTAGATCATTTGAAAAAACTACACATGCCTGAAAATAGATTGGATGTCTTCCATTAATTCATTAAATAGCTATGTGAACGTGGGATATATGATCCACAAAAGATATTTAAAATAATGGAAATCAAAGCCTTGAGAGTACTGTTTAAAATAACAATTTTTTCCCTCCCCAGAAGAAATACAGTGTCAAAAAAAAAGGAAAAAGTGTTCATGCTTTGTCACTGATTGTGTCTGTAGTTATTTGGGTTTTCCTCTTGTCTCCATGCAGGCTGGACAGACTGCACTGATGCTAGCTGTGAGCCATGGGCGGATAGACATGGTCAAAGCTCTGCTGGCCTGTGGTGCAGATGTCAATATCCAGGATGATGAGGGCTCCACAGCTCTGATGTGTGCTAGTGAGCATGGACACGTGGAGATTGTTAAGCTGCTGCTGGCTCAGCCTGGGTGTAACAGCACCCTGGAGGACAATGTGAGTTGCCTTTCAGTGCTTCTGGAATCTGCTTGGCTGAATGTCTGACTCAAGAGTGCCAGAGTACCAACCACATGAATCTTCTGCCTAATTGGTAGCAAGTGCTGTGATTATTTGGCTAGTATTTTTACTTTTCTAACAGACGTACCTGGTAGCAATTTCTGTGGTTAGCAGCAGCCAGAACAGAAAAAAACATTTGTTAGCTCATAGTAAAACATCTTTCCCTCTCACATTCCTAACCCCCTTTCAAAGGGGTTTTCCATTTCTCAGTTAGGACCTTCTGTGGTGACTGCAGGCCTCACTGTGTTGCTTTTCTGTGCCTGTGGCAAACATTGGCCTTACAGTTCTCTTCAAAGGACATTCACACTGTTCCTACACATGACTTTTGTTCCTACCAAGACTTTTGAGACTTTAGGTTCAATCTTAGTCATAAAGCTGCACTGTCCTGACAATAAATGGATACAGACTGTGACTTCAGTGCCAAGTGAGACACCAGTGTATTTCTCGTTTGCAGGGATCATTGCAGCCTACACTGTCAGCAGACGGTTTGATATTTGGATTCCTCAAACTTAAAAACATTGATTTAGCTTGTTTCTTGCCACCACTATGTTCTTGTTAACAGCATTTCTTGCATATTTTTCCTTTCTCCCTATTGCTTTGCCTACTGAACACTGAAATGGAGCCTGGGTTTGGGATTTGTGAGGGCAGTGGGTGGTTATTTGTTGAAGCTGTTGCAGAGAGGCAAGGACATAATTTCTCTTCATTTGGTGCCTTAGGAAGGCTGACCTGAAACAGAGACTGGACAGAGCTAGAGAATAAAGTAGGTGTTTATTGAAAGGCCTCTGGGATACACCTTGGGCAGGACAAGAGCCTGATCAGGGCTACACCCAGGATGGACTAAGAATGGTCACAAAATGGATGACCAGTCACGAGATCTTACATTTTTATAAATTTTGTTCCATTTGCATATTGGGGTTTAATTGTCCAATTACAGTTTCAGGTTGTGAGGTCTCATCCTTCTTGTTCCTCCCTTCAGTCCCCCCTTGTTTGTGCTTTTGGGCCTGAAAGTTGCCCTTTGGTCTTCATCAGGAAAAGGATTTGTTTTGTCTCCCTACTCTGTGAAGAGAGCTGACTGACACTTAATATAAGGCTCAGAACTGCACCCCTGGGCAGCACAGAATCTGAAAAACATGAGAGCTAAAACTTAAGGCATCACTCACCTGCTGCAGGAGGCAGCTCAGTTGCTCGTAGTGCTAGCAGTGTGGAACACCTGGCTGGGGAGGAAAATTATAAGACCTCAGTCTAACAGTTTCAGGAGCAATCTAGATTACTGCTGCTTGGATGTTGTTAGCACTATCAGATACAAAATCAATAATTACAGTCTTTATGGGGACATGATACTTAACTGTTTCTGTGGCCAGTTTGATATTTTCCCAAGCACAGTTTGACTGCTGCTTATTCACAGATTTGTCTGTGATGGAGATTTTGAGCATTCTTCTAATTATTCTGAGTGTCACAGTGATGCTTTTCCAGTCTGCATGAGCAGTAGTAAGCTGAGCATCATCCTGCTAATGTGTGCCACAGGGATTCAGCACCTCTCTTTAAGAACTTGTGTTGGCTGCAGAGTGTTAGCTGAGCATTTGTTATGCATTATGTTGCATTGTAGTTGACAGCTCTTCTAGCTCCCTGTCTGTTCAGGACAATTAGATTTATGTATAATTGCTCCCTTTTAGTCAAATAAGAAGACTTTCCATGTGGATGCTGTCCATTGTGTCCCATGCTGGAAAAAGGGTTTACCATTTAAAAACTGATGCCAATTCCAGTGCTACAGCAGTTGCTGGAATGTGTGCCCCATCCCTGTGAGACATTTCAAAAACTGGCATTATTGTAGAGGCTTCTGTGTGCAAGAGCCAAAAGCCAGGCAGTGAACCAAGCAGAAGTTCACATCACAGGTTGCCTGGCATCTGTGTCTTCCTGGACCAAACATGCTCCAAAGGAAAAACAGCAGATCAGTAAAATGCTCTTTCAGCTAAAGGACTTTATGCTTCTAGAACCCTCAACAGCTGTGATTTCTGAAAGCAATGGTACTGAGTGGAACTGAGGGGGCAGTATTTGACTAGGAAAGTCCATGTTTGTATTTAGACTTCTATCAAGGAGCATTTGGAATTATGAGTGCAATATCTCTTAGTGTTGATGGGAGCTACACCACAACAATTATCATTTTAACACAGCAATTATCATTATATTTGACTAGCATTTTTCCCTCCCTTATCATCTCTTCTGCTTGTTACTGACTGACTGACTGTAGTTTCTCTGAGACAGCCCAATCTTCTGCTCTGACACAGCACTGCATGTAACATTACTGTGATAATAGTGTGCTCATTCTTCCACAGCAATAATCCAGACTCCTCGTTTAGAGAAATTATGAGGCTTTGACAATTGGACTGCCTCATAAAACAGCAGTGCAAGGTTTAAAACAAAAGAAATTAAACAAGACTCTAAATTAAATTAACCTGTCTGTATGAACAGTAGGGCCTCCACTTAATAACTTCACTTCTCAGTGGGCTTTTAAGAGATCTGTTAAAGCACACAACACTAATTCTCTTGTTTCTTCCTTTCTTCTCTCAGGATGGCAGCACAGCACTTTCAATAGCCCTGGAAGCTGGACATAAGGACATAGCAGTTCTCCTCTATGCCCATGTCAACTTTTCCAAAACCCAGTCACCGGTTAGTGCACAACCTCCTCCTGTAGGTTATGTTTTAACTCACTGCTGCGGGACATAACACTGAAATGTAAACAAGAAATTTACTCCCTGACAGCTGTACAGCAGTACAGCACATGAAATTCTGAGTTTATTTGCAGGGTAATTTCTGTGCTGTTAAGTGGAATGTACCTTTTAAAATACACGACTGCAGAAGGTTGAAGCCTGGCTGAGGGATATTTCCTGATTCTCCTCCTAATTACCAAGGGGTACAGATAACTCACTGGCAAGGTTCACTGATTCTAGTGTGCAGAGGTGCTGTTGTATCATTTTAATGGTAACTATTGACCTGGAAATGAAAACATAGCTGTTCTAGGTGTTTTGGCAGCTGTCTACCTCTCCTCTAGCCCTGACTCACTCTCCTGATAAACTGCTGCTGAACACCTCACTGTCTAAACAATGTGCACTCACAGTTAGTAGGCTGTGATAGCTGGCACTTTTCTTCCTAAAATTAAAAAAAAATGAATTATCTGTACAATTATAGGTAAAGAACAGAGTAACTCTGAGTGTTGTGTTTCCTATCAGCTGGCTGGAATAATTTCTATTTGATTAACTGTTTTTTCCTCTTTTTTAGGGCACTCCTAGGCTTAGCAGAAGGACATCTCCTGGTCCCACCCACAGAGCCACATTTGAGTAGTAGTGTATAAATACCTGTAAAAAAAAAATCTCTACGCCATCTTTAAGCTGCTAAATGTTACTGTTTTACTGAGACAGATACTGAATGTAATTGTCTTGTGCCTGAACTCACCAGCAAAGTGAAAGCAGAGATCTAGTGCTAAAGGTAGAAAACTGTAAACTTGAAGCAAGCGTGTAGTTAAGTAGTGCTCAGTGGAGAATCTTGGCCAGAAGTGTTCTTTTGCTCACATACTCATCTTTCTGTACACTGGGATAAATCACGTTTCTCTTTGTTGTAGATTATCCTTTCTTATGTTATGTGCAGACTAAGACTTCTAAAGCTATCCATGCAGTGGCTTATTTTCAGTCATTCTAAAATATATTTACTGTGCCTAGACTTCATCACAGTAAACTTTTCATAAATTTCATTCCAACACGATTTTCATGTCTTTAATTACTTTGAAATTCAGAAGTTGCAGTTGCTTATGTAGTCAGCTCCGTGGATCTTGAGCTGGTGGGTGAGTGGGTAGGTATTGGGGATAGAGCCTCTTGTCAGGTCTGAAGTTCACTAAATAAGTTGTTGCTAATTGGGGATAATGTATAACTTTTTATATAAAAGATACTAGTATCTATAAAATTAACTCACACAGTATTTTCAACATTTTATATTCCTTAATAATTAAAGCCTACATGAAGAATTACATGTCCTGTTACCATATTTTTATTAAATGTTTCAGTCTATAAGCTCCATACATGTTTATTGGAGAATAAAATTAGAGGTACCAGCTGTATATTCCCCTTGCGTGGAATTGAGTGTAGTTCTTGGTGCATATTTATGGAATGCTATTACCTTGTCACATTCACTTTAGTCAGGTGTATTGAAATGTTTGAAGTGCCTTAGACTCTTGCCATATTTTCAGAATAAAATTTCATTATGCTGTTTTACTCCTCTCCCGTTTTACTTGTGATTTGTCGTCATCCAGAAATGCTGCAGGTTACAAGTGCAGCAGGAAAACAAAATAAATTGGTAAAAAGGACTGGACAGTGCCCACATGAGGTTTTTCCTGCTGACTGGGAGAGCTTTGCCCAAGGTGATCTGCCTTTGCTTGTCTTGCACAGGCTGCACCCTTTGCTGTTGGGTTAAGAAGTGACCTCTCTCAGCCACGTGGAGCATCTTGGGGAGTGTCAAAGGACTGTGTTCAAGCAGTTTACTTGAACTGAAAAGTAGTTAACTGAAATAAAAGGCTCTGAGCTTTATCTTACAAACAATCCTGGCAACCTGGTGGAGGGGATGCTTTTTAGGTGGCATGGAAGTGAGTCCTAATCTAGTGCCTGTGTATCCTTGTCAGTTCTGACCTGCCTGATGAGACAGAAACACACCTCAGTGCCTTCCTTTCAAGGGATCTGAAGAATTCTGTTACTCTGTCCTTTGTCCTTCTCTCCCTAAGTCCTAACCAGACAGCTTTTCCTACACAGTCCCTTTGAAACAGGGACCCACTGAAGCCATACTCACCTGGCTGGCATTGACATAGCACAGAGGTCCCAAACAAGCCTCCCCACCCCTTGGCATCAGTCAGTTTTTATTCTTGCACCTCTCTCCCAACTTTTCTTCTCACTCTTCACTCAACCTCTGTTATTGTGTGGATGCTCTCTCACCTGGATCCTCCATGCTAGGTATAGAGGCACCCAGCAAGCCAAATTACTCTGAAAATAAAGTCTTCCCTCTGACACAAGACTGACAGCAAAGAGCAGCAGCAGCGGCTGGAAAAAAAAAACCCAAAACAAATAAATTTTTTTTTTTTTTAAAAAAAATCAAAACTCAAAAAGTAACCACCACCAGAAAACTGTCCCTCACTTTGCCATCTGTCAAGAGGCAGTGGGTGCAGGCTATGCTGTGCAGCAATAACCTGTGTCACACATAGTATCCAACAGCAGTGCAACCTTCGCAGTGAATTCCTTGTTCACTTAGGATCTGGGTGGTTTTATCATTAAACAGAATTAGTGCAAGTTGGAGCTCCCTGCCTTGGGCATGGCAAGAGTTGCTTTTGAGTATTTTTCAGATGTGTTGATCTGCCATCTCCTGCCCCAGTTTGAACAACTGTCTGGAAAGCAAGGTCCAGATAATCTGTTCTTGTCTTCATGAGTTTAAAGTACACATGGGGCTAGAGAGAAACAAATCAAGGTGAAGAAGTGGAGAAAATGGACAGAACTTAATCTAATTTCACAGAAAATCCAGTTCACTTACTTAATACATGCTTCCCTGTATCTCCTGGATTAAATTCTTGTCTAGCAGGGAGAGATACTTCCAGGACAGAATTTGGAGAACAAGGAGGCTTCTAATTTCAGTTTTACCAATAATGTAATTTTTATTTAGCATTGAGTTGACCAAAACTAGATTGGTGTTTTTTTAAGTGAGTTAGTGATCATCATTTAGCTCTGGCTTTTATCTCATGACAGTAGTTTTAGGCAATTTTTACAGGAGCAGGGAGTTGGGCTTCATGTGTCTGTTCTAACTTGAGATATGCTGTGATTCTGTGGCACTATGATGGCAGTTTTAAAGCATGTAGATTATGCTCCAAAGTCTGACTTTGATAAAGGGTATGCTGAGCCATTTGATAATGTCCTCTTCAGTAGTGCCTCTGTATTGCTGTAGGAAATATGTTAATTAGTAACATGTCTAATAGGTCTTTGCCCCCAAAAAAGTTTTTAAACTGTGATCTCTGTTGCTGTGCTACTGAGCTTCATTTGCACATGCTGTTTATACATACTGTAGCCTAACCCCCCCTCTTTGTACATATTGGAGCTAAAAAAAGAATGTGAAATGCCCGTGAATAACAGCTTTCCAGAGCAGAGGGCCATGACTGTTATTTTCCATGTTGGAACACATTTCTGTCTCTCCCTCCACAAGTCAATGGGAGTCCTGGGCATGATGGGATTCCTGGATGTTGCAGCTCCCATAGAAGAGTTTAAAACAATTAAGTCCAGTAGTTTAGGTGACTAATGACACAGGGAGAATAATTAAATGTACTTTAATATTTCTTTTTTACCTGCAACAAGAGCATAAGGAGAATAATGTGGAATAAATATTCCTTCCTTTTTTCCTTTTGTTTTCTTCCCCCAATCCTGAATACAACTGGTATTTCAGAAATTAAAACATTTCCTAGGTGGCAGAAATCTGTGGAGGAATCTGACCACCCTAACACCATACAGGTGTCAGACTGTGCTATAAACTTGAAGTATCTGGATTTATTTAGGTGTCATTTTTCTGGTAAGCAAAAGAAACTAACTGCCTAGAGCTTCAGAAAATGTTAGATGAAGCTGTGGACTCTGCATTTCTGTGCAAAGTTCAGTTTTGCCCCAAAACCTCATTTTCCTGGGCTAAAATGCCTTCTTAAAGAAAAGTAACCTCAGTTTTAGTTGTATGGTGAAGTAGGCTATTGTGGTATGCCACATCAGGAAGAATGCCAAAAGGAACCAAAATTTTGGATGTGTTAGTAAATATAGGTGAAAAGAAAAGAAAAAAAAACTTGACTATTTCTACTAAAGTCAGTGGATGTAATTTCTGGCTTAAAATCCTTTTAGGGTAGACTTAATGAATTAAGCACTTTAAAACAATAAGAAGTACAAAATAAGAAAAATCACTTCCTTTAGAATTTTCTTAAATGGTTCTCCCAGCTCCAGGAAGTGACACCTGAAGCAGTTCATAGTGTGGAGGTTGGGCCCTTCCCCAGGAAATAGTCAAGAGGTTCCCAAAAGTGTTTGTATCCTCTGCAAGCCAAGTCTAATTCCACCTACTAATGCTGGATGGCATTTATCACCAGTGCTGGGATTAAGGGGTTTACCAGCCCTGACCTGAGCTCCCCCTGCACACTCTCTCTGGCATTTGTTTTTCAGGTCAGATGATGACTGACTCTCAGGATATCCAAGTATGATGTTGTCATCACCTTTGAGTTCTGACTGTCAGTGAATATATAGGAGACTGGCACTTTTTCAAGATTTTAAAATATGTCACTGTTCTTTTTTCCAGTTACATTGTGATGCATTAAGTGAGTCTGTCACTTAAAAGGTGGGACTTACTGGGATGGAGTTTTACATTATGGAAATTAGCCAACAAAATACTCATCTAAATTCAACAACTGAAAAAACATTTTTTGCAAGACATTCTTTCAGAGGTTTTATCTTCTTGATACAGCTGGAAGAACTCAAGTTATTCTAGAAATAGCTTTTTAGTCCATTTCTCCTGGTGCCTCATACTTTTGGCTGAGAAGTCTGTTAGAAGTCCAGTTCAGCCATGGTGTGAATGAGTGCAAGCCTTGGCCTCAATCCCTGACACAAGGACTTGCTGTTTCCTGGAAGGGAAGCTGCCCAAACATTACAGGCATCTTCCTGCCTTTGAAAGGCACCAGAAAAGCTGGCCAAAACAGCATTCATGCTCTTACTGCAGCTGCAGGCAGCTCTCCTCAGCGGACTCTGTGCCTGCATGCAGAGGTCTGTAAACTTCATCCCTCCCTGCTCTTCTGTGGGCACCCAGGTGTGTTAACTACAAACATTTCCTCACTCAAAAGAGGTGCTTTCAGCTGTTCAGTTTACATGGTGATGCTTGGGGCTGTCTCTGAAGGCCTGAGGTGGGAAAAGGGACAGAAGAAAGGGGCCAAGGAGCAATGTTGGAAAACCTGCAAGGAGCATTAAATGTTTTTAGAAATGGCCACAGTGAGATTAGACGAAAGGGGTACTCAGTTTCAGGTTTGTTTTGTATTTCAGTTTGGAATTATCAGTGGAAGTATTAGTGGAAGTATTAGCCTTTACTACTCACAACTTAATGCAATGCCTGGGGAAGTCAGTTTAAAAATCCCTGCCTTACTTCACTTTGGCTGTAGTGTCTTTGTGCACACATACACTGAACAGAAGTAAAAGCTGAGCCACCTGGTTGGTTTTAGTTCCTGTAACATCATCCAGTGTATCAGTACCTTGGATGCCACTGGACAGCAAAGTGCTGTTGAAGGAGATGCAGAATTGCATGCTGCCTGCACAAATATTTGGGAATCCCTCTCTAAGAAACCAGTCAGGAAACAGTAACAAGATTTTGTTGGTGGTTTTTTGTTTTTTCAAAGATGATTCTAACATCTCCTTAAAGTTGTTTGTAAAAGAGTACATGTTTTCCTGCTGGGTTGTTAGGCAACAAAAACAAAGCACATAAGTAAGTCATGCTCAAAGTAGTATTGTCTTACAGCTGTATACATCTGTGGTGGTTTGATCCTGACTGAATGCCAGATGCCCACCAAAACAACTCATCACTCTCCTCCTCTGATGGTCAGGGAGAGAGAGAAAAGTCTGGTGGGTTGAGATAAGCACAGGGAGAAATCACTCACCAATTACAGGCAAAACACCTTGCTCCATGGGATCTGTCCCATGGGAGACAGTCCTCCACAAATTCTCCACCATGAATCCTTCCAATAAGCTGCAGTTCCTCACTGCAGTGTGGGTCTCCCACAGGGTCACAAGTTCTGCCAACAAACCTGCTCCAGCATGTTCCATGATACACAGGTCCTGACAGGAGACTGCTCCATAGTGGGCTTCCAACAGGGCCAAAGCCTCCCTCATGCTGTACCTGCACAACAAACAGTACTACAAACCTTTGTCAATATGTCAGATGGCTCCTTACTGTAGGTGATTAATGAATTCTCAAAACTTCTGTTCTAAGTGTTCTCTTTCCTTAACTATTTTCAGTTATTCCTGTTGAAAGGAAAAAAAAAACATGTTTCTACACACCAAAACCCCCACCCAATGCATCATCCCTGAGGAGATCTCAGGAATGAGAGGGTCATTAGGGAAAACAGGAGTAGGTAGTTGGTACCTGCTGTGAGCACTTCACCTGGGGCTTTAAAGCAAGTGGGGGCACTGCAGGCACTCTTGATTGACCTTTCTCTATCATTTTATACACCAGTGCTTTGCTGTTTCACCCTGTGCCACTGGGCCGAGTGGTAGCCATTCCTCTGAGAACCATGTCTGTGCATGTTTGGTTAGCCAACATCAGAAAAAATAAACTGCCTTTTAAATATTTCTTGTAATACAAAACTGCCCTTCAAGGACTTCTATGCAGAGATCTGTAAATAAAGACCTCATTTTACTTAAGCAGAGTATGATTAAATACATTGAGCCACGAATGACAAACCTCAATGTCCATGTGCTCCAAACACCATTACACTCATTTGCAGTATTATTATTTAGATAACATGAGGGGTAACATTTTTTTTCAAAGCTGTGCGTGTGCTTTGAAATCTTTAAGTGTTGATCTGAATGTAAGCAGCAAAGAGGTATTTCTAGGAGATGTACAGGTAATTTTTTTCAGCCTTTCACTGCTGCAGGAACAGCCCTTGCTGTGTTCTCTAAAGCCTTGGCTAGCTGCAGATCTGGAAGGGTAGCCCATGCTTCCCCAGCAATGCTGTCCTTCCTCACTGAGCCACATTATCTTCACCAAGATGAAGACATGAGATTTCATTTTTCCATTTGCATGAGATTTCATTTGTCATGGCAGAACAGGCAGATTAGGAAAGATCCTCCTCTGCTTCCCAGCTGTGGTATCACACCTTTCTTTCAGGCATAAAAAAGCCACCTGCCATATCTGGCAGTCATCCTGCAGCACCCCTGCATTGCTCTAGGGCATTTTCTGGGGCTGGAAAGGCAACTTTTCTCCAGTCCCAAGCCTGAGTGAGACCTGGAGTCAGACAGTTACAATCCTTTGCTACTGAGCAGGCAGGGGCTGGCCCTGGAAATGGCTTGCCCCCACTCCACCACCATGCACTCATTCTTGCAAATTTATCATGAGAATTTTCCAGTCCAACCAGATACATCTGTTCAGAGGCCCTTTATTGTGGTGGCCTAATCTGCATCACTAGCCTAGCAGGAGGAGCAAGAAGCTTGTTAATGCCTTCTGCAGTGGAAGCTGATTTGGGAGAATTGTGAGCAGAACAGCTGTACAAAGAGAGTGGGAGAGGTTAGAAACATGGCATGACAAAATGAGGCTCGTTTCAGCAAAACCAGATTGAAGCAACTGAGGAAAAAGATTATGAATTTGTGGGCGATAGAAAGTTTTTCTTTCTCTTTCTTTCTTTCTTTCTTTCTTTCTTTCTTTCTTTCTTTCTTTCTTTCTTTCTTTCTTTCTTTCT
>JBBMKD010000115.1:48404008-48415093 GCA_037834095.1 Argya squamiceps | reverse complement strand
CTTTCTTTCTTTCTTTCTTTCTTTCTTTCTTTCTTTCTTTCTTTCTTTCTTTCTTTCTTTCTTTCTTTCTTTCCTTTCTTTCTTTCTTTTTCTTTCTTTCCTTTCTTTCTTTTTCTTTCTTTCTTTCTTTTTCTTTCTTTTCTTTCTTTTTCTCTCTCTTTCTTTCTTCCATTCTTTCTCTCTCTCTTTCTTCCTTTCTTTCTCTCTCTCTTTCTCTCTTTTGAAAGTTAGAAATCTGTAATGCTGAAAGAGAACTTGCCAGAGAGCTGCTTAAACAACAATTGGCAGAGTGATGAGAACAACAAAAATGGTCTGTGCCTTCTTTGTCCATTTCAGATGGAGCAGAGGCACCTGACACTGGAAGATGTAATGCAACTTGACACCATTTACAGTCACAGTTTCCCAGCAGACAGGTCCAAAGTCTGCCACCCTCAACAGAACAAACAACAGCTGCTAAAAAGTTAAAGTCGAAAACAAGGAAGAAGTTTAAAAGGGTAGTTTTGTTTTGATAAGAGATAAATCTTGTAAATAAGGAATTTAGAACATCTCACATTATGTGAGTGCTGAAATAAGCCATGCAGATGGTTTGCAAAGAGAGAGCAGAGAGACACAGAAAGTTCTCCAGGTCAGTTCTGCAAAAACAGGTTTTAGTTGTTGGGAAATTTGTGTGAGTTTTTAAATGAATATTGTTTCCATCTTTGTATGGTAACTGCCTGTTCTGGCCTTCACACAACTCATATTTGGTCAGAATATGGTCAAGAATTGAAAACTAAGAAGAGACATTCATATGAAAATGGAGATGTGTGTGAGTTTCTGAAAACACACTATAGATACGACTGTGAGTGCCTCCTTTAAGCCGGCGGACAGAATCCAGTGCCTTCCCACTGTGCCCTGTAGATCTGGAGAGCACAGCTGCAACCCAGCAGATGCTGTTCCCCCTCCCTCGTCTGCCTCAGCCTCCCCCGTGACGTTTCTGTGGAGTGGAGAGACCTCTACAGACGGGATAAATCCAACAGTGCTGCAGGAGTGCAGAGGGAGACGATACTCTCTGACAGGCCACTCAGTTCCAGATGTGTGTTGGGGTTTGTGGTTTCGTTTATGTGTTTCTTTTTGGGTTTGGGTTCTCTGATTGGTTGAGTTAGGGGTCTGTTTGTTTGTTTTAGTATTCTGGTATCATTTCATCCATTCTTCCTCTTTCAATAATCCCCTTCCAACTGCTGACACATCAGGGCTGCATGTATGACCTGACATATGCAAATCTTGGTCTCAATTATTTTCTCTAATTTAATGTTGAATTAGTAGCCCACTGCTTTCTATCCAAACTTTGTGCAAAGAGACCAAGTAGTATTCTCCTAAGATCTGGTGCCAGGAGATGGAAAAATGCTGTGCCCTGTAGCCCAGAACTACCTTTGGAAGGAGGGATGAGCATTATAAAACAACTGCTAATAGAAATGTAAGCTCCACAGACAAAGAAACCTTGCCATGCAACCCTGTGCTAAACCACAAGACTTCTACAGCTCTTCTTCCAAGTCAACATGGAAGAAGTTCAGGAGCCTGATTTTACCTTCTGAGTAATCTCTGAGGGTGGAATTCTTTCACTTGTACAGAGCTAGCCTATCCAAGAGGTACAGGATGGCTACCCAGGCTCTGAGATCGATATTTGCTCTAGAAATTAAAGTTCTCTTCAAAATACAGGATGGCTTTCTTGAGGATGCTAACAAAATCGCCTGCCATGGAATCTTGTGTAGGAGACATCTTTCACATAAACAGGTGAAAAATGTTTTGAATCTGCCCTCACCAGAGGGCAGATCAAAAGGGGTACTTGCCCTAACTTACAGCAGCAAAGATGATGGCTGAAACTCTGCTCCAACTGCAGAAAGGTTTGTGTATTGTTCTACTCAAGCCTGCAAGAAGATATATTCTTCATATGTTCAAACCCCTACAAACAGGCTATCATCTACCATGGACCTGAACAGGAGTTCCAATGGTCAGCTGCTGGAATGCACTGTTGCACTGTTACTGAGAAACATGGAAACAAGCTGAGCTGGACATGCTTCTCCGACTCATAAATACTTGAGCTGAGGAACTAGCTATTCCAAACAATCCATCCTGAAATGTAATACAGACTGCCTGGAAGTATCTGCAGTAAGGAAACTAATGAGTCTCACATCATAATGAGGTTGTGTTTCCCACTACTTCAATAGCATCCAAACAACTGTGTGTGCATAAGTCACTCGTTCTGTCCCCTGCTAAGAAAAGGGTTGTATTAACCAGTATTTTGAGGCCACTTCTGAATTTCAGTGTTCCACTGTCACCCTTTACAACATCACTTCTAAAGTATGATTAACAGTGCAATCTCATATGACTTGGCTTGGGACATCAGTTATTTTGACCACCTTAGGAAGTTAATCGGTGCCCCCTAGAAGTTAATATTGATAAAAACACTTATTTTAGGTATCTTTTTGAGCAGCAAAAAAAGATGAGTACAAGATACTCTTTGTTAATGACACTGCCACCCTTGATAACAGCCCCTGCCTTAACAATATCATGATTGCAACCAAGTGAGTATTCTTCTGGAAAAAAAAAGAAAAAAAAATGTATATGTGTGTCTGTGTATGTGTAATTCTCACTTTATTCCTGAAATTTGTTTTGAAAAAAGATAGGAGGGGTCTCACTGCAGCACATAAGAATAAACAGCTACTCAAAGTTGGTATGTGTTCTTCAGCCAGACAACTAAAATATCAGCAAGCTGATGGGCATAAAGCAAAGCGAGTATCCAGGCAGGTATTTAAGGTATGTATCATTCAGACAGTAGAACACAGTGAGTCCTGCAGAGAGGAATTATGGGCTATTATGTTTATAATAGAGACTCATGCAATACTAGAGGCCTACCCTACTTAGCCGAGGTGCCTAATGAACAATCTTCCTAGATATCATTACTGTGAATTCACAGAAACTGCCTTCCAGTGAAAAGGCAATCTCCATGCCTTGGTTTCTTGAAAACAGGTAAGAGAAAATAATGACTTAAACAGCCATGCAGAGAAGATACCCTTTGTTCTCAACTTCATCATGTGCTATCCGTTACAATTTCAAACTCTGAGGATATTTAACAATCTTTTACTCAGACAATGTGAATATTTTCATGCACTTAGCTGGGATGGCTGTGCTGGTGTCAGAACACCTTTATTCTGGCATCTGAAAATGGCCTTGTTTGCAGATGAATTACAGAAAATTAAGGAGTCTAATTAGTTTTTACACAATGTTTCTTTCACCTTTTAAGGTGTCTTAAAAGATACCTTAAAAGGTCAGTGTCTAGACAAAGCCAGCCTAATAAAAAGCAGTTGACAGTTGAAACAATTTTTAACAGTGTGTGATCTTCCTTACAGCTTCTCACCGATGGTGTGAGAGGAACTCAATTACTCTTAATTACCCAATGTGCATTTGTGATGTACAGAGATCATCAACCCCAACAGTGCTGACCAACACACAAGTGACAGAAGAAAACTCTTGCCTAAGGAAGCTAACTAAGTGCTCTGATTGTCTGTATCCTGATAGCACTCAGTAAAGCTTTACTTGGCAGGCAAACCTTTCCTGGGACCCAGATCTCCCAGGCCCTTTCTCTGAACTGGATTCCTGCAGGTGGGATGGACACACAAACCCTTGGAGGTGGAAAGACCCAATGCACTGTCCATAGCATTTGGGGACCTCCTCTGGACTGCCCAAGTGCTCTGGGGGCTCTGGGGATGGAATGGGAGAGGCTCCAGGGGAAGGGAGGCTGTCTGACAGCAAAGAAAGCTGCTTTCCCATGCCAGGAGATGCAAAAGGTCAGCAGCTCACACCGAGTCACTTCACAGCATGGCTGAATAAGTAACAGTCATTTCACTTTGATTAAGACATTTGGAAGAGCTCAGCTGTTTCTGGAGGTGATGCCTTCAGTTTTAGCTTTCATATTTTCCAGATTCTGTACTGCATTGCAGTATAACTCTGAATTTCATAAAAAGTGTTAGCAAGTTTGTTTTCACAGTGTAGTCAGACATAATCCTATTTCAGCCCTAGGACCAAGAACACCTTTGCAGCTTCATGCCCTAAAAATATTAACAACAGCAAATTGAGGAGAGTAGCCTGGGAGGATGGGACTTCATAACCTGAACCTGTAATTGGGCAATTGACCCCAATCTGTAAATGGACCAAAACTTATAGAAGTGTGAAACTTCCTGAACCATTGTCCATCTTGGGTGTAGCTTTGGCCAGGCTCTTGTACTGCCCAAGGTGTATCCTTTGAAGGCCTTTTAATAAATAACTACTTTAGCAGTGTCTAGACTCTATTCTAGGTAACCTCTCAAGACATCAGAGGCAATTCTGAGACCCCTGCCCCACTCAGTGGATCTGAAAGGCTTCCTACAGGAAAGGCAAGAAATGGAGAAAGAGAAGCACAACACTTTGCTCTCAAGCATGTGTGCTACACTCACTGATTTTAATGGGAAGTCTCACAGAATGCTCCCCTGAGAGCAGTATTTTACGTGAAAAATGTATTTATTTAGGCTTGAGGAAAAAAAGATGAAAATAAATCAGAAGGAGATATTTTAAGAATGACTTTGCTTCTATCAAGCATCAGAATTAGGAGCAACAAATATAATTAAAATAATAAATATAATAATTAATAATTAATAATAATTTATAAATAAAAAATTTAAAAACTGGATAGTAAATTGACAAACCAAAACCTACCCCTTCCCTTACCTCAGCTGTAACCATCCTTCAGAATTACAGTTTCAACAGTTTTAAGTTTCTGAAGATCAAGAATGCAAAATAATAAAAACTTGCACCATTTACAGAAGGCATAGATAATAAAGCAAGTGCTTTATAATTTGAAATGATCTATTTCTTCCTTTAAATAACAATTCGTTTGCTCAGTGAAGCGGAAATTTAACTGTATCCATTAAAACATTGAAGACCATAAATAAAAAATTAGCAATTAATTGCGTAGCCTATTTTTAAGATGTTGGAGCTTAGTTTTTCGTATTCTGGCAGTCTATCAAACTCAGCTCCATTACAGATGTCTTGGAGCTGAATTGATGATGATATTCAGAACTAAGGGCATTCTCTTCAGCAGTCCTACCCTGATGAAGGATCTCAAATGTATAGATGGCTTATGCGACTCTATCATTCTTACTGTGTGAATTAGGAATGTTAGAAATGTCAGCTTAATGAGTCATGCAACAGTCTTCAATGTTCTAAGTCACTGGATCCAATTAATTTTCAAGTGTGCCTAAAATGAACAATGAATACTGAGAAGAAGCAGTTCAGTGGTTTCCTCCACACTCACTTTTTAACTTCTATTTTACACCTTGGACCTAATAATGCTTTCAAATAGCTATCCATGTCAATTATTAACAATGATTGAAATTTCCAAGGAGCTGACAGTGTTTTTTCTTCAGCCTTTATGTCTGCAACAAAATTATTCCAATCTGCATGAACAAATGAGGAAAGGAAGAATGGAGGTGTTAGTGTAAAAAAAAGGTAATTTTCTTCCCTTCTTTATGCATGTTATTAATAAAAGTAGTCAGAGGGGAAACATGATAAACATATACATTTTTAAAGTATCTGCATTCTGTTTGCTTCACTGAACTTGAAAACTGCTTTGGTTTTGTATTATATTTGGCAAAATGTAACAACATGAATTTTGTTTCCAGTGGATCCTGTTTTTATTGAGCAGTGTGGGCCAATCCCATTGGCTGGGCTCACAGCCATGAAGGGGAAGAGCCACTGGTCGTAACATGGAGGATTTTCTTTTTTTATACTTAAGTAATTTTTACCATAGCCCTGTTATTTGGACCATCACACTCTAGATTCTGGTTAGTGTGTATCTTGCAAACAAACGTTTCTGCTTTGGCACCCTTTGCTGGTGGCTCTTCTCAGCTGTGGCTCATCTGAAATTATTTATGTGAAGATTCCTCTTTCCCCATGAGCAGTGTGTACCAATAAGCAGAGTGTAAATAAACACTCTGCTCCAGTGGCCTTTAAGGCATGTCACCTTTTATGGCAGGCCTGTTCTCCACCTTGGGACACACATGATGCTGTTCCCTGCCCCCTGGTAACATTCCTTCTTGCACCCTTTGGAGAAGGTTGGGTATCTTATTTTCCAGTGGGTTATGTTCCCAGTGGGTAAGAGAGAAAAGAAGGTGAGCTGAGGGTGCTGAGGAGTGTACACACTTTGTCCTGCCTTGCTAACAACCTCTCTTTGTAAGTGGAGATGGGCACAGCAGCTTTTTCACTGCTGGCAAGCTGTGGACCACCACCCTGAGCACTCTCCTTACTTTCATTGAGGAAAGGCAGAAAATAGCCAAACGGTGGCAGCACCATAAAACTGCTTCAGCTGTTCACTCAGTAAGAGTGGAGCCCTGGCCACCAGAGGGAAAAAAACCCAAAAACCACCAAAACAAACACAAAACCCACCAAAACAAACACAAAACCCGCAAAACAAAACACAAAAACCACTAAAACAAAACACCAAGCGCAAGGGAAAAAGGAGTTTGAGGAGAAGAGAACCAAGCAGCACACTGAAACTCCTTAATCCCTAAATGCCCATGCCATAGGAACATTTTTAGAGCAAGGAAGACTCTGAAGCACTTAAAATCTTAAGTCTGAATGAAGGATTCAGCTTGATTGAAATTACTTTTAGCAAAAGCCATCAGTGGTTTATCAGATTTCACTGATCTGGAGTAATGCTCCCCGTGCCAATACTCTATATATCATCACAGAGAAGTGTCTGAGAGAGCAGCTCTAAGGCCAGCTATAAAATCTTGTAAATACTGAGCATTGCAAGGCAAGGTTTGGGTTCAGATATATGTCCAATAAGAAAACCTTTCCTTCTGTTGAGGTGTAGGCAGTTTAAGACCTGTATATTTTCAGGTAGTATAACCCTGAAAATAGAAACTGTTAGAAACATAAATATAGAGGTGGGAGGAAAAAAAACCAACCCAAAAAACCTATATGCTGCCAAAAAGCATCAAGAAAACCCTCTGCTTCGAATACAAAACTTTGCCTGGGGGGATTGTGTTTTAAGAGCCAAGTGACAAAATTTCAGCTTACCTTTAAGTTAAAGGAGGATTAAAACAAGGAATGAATGAAAGAGAACGGCACACGTGTACAAATGAAAGTAAAAAAAAAAGAAATAAAAAACGCACGGCTTATTTATGCCACCTACTGGACTGTTCTTGAAGTAACTTTTCGAGTGTTTTACTTGTGATGAGGTCTGTCACTCCAGCAAATACAACTGCATGGCAAACTGCTCACACAAGTGAGCCAGCTGAAATCCAGCCGATGACTCACCAGAGTAAAGGCTTGTGCAGACTGACACAACGATAAATATGATAAATAGCTGAAGGAATAGAGGTAAGTTTAGCTCTAAACTTGTTTATTCTGCTAAGCTGGTGGCTCTAGGGCAGCCCAGACACCCAGAGCTGCAGGCAAGCACTGAGGCTGAACACTGAGGAGCTTCCCAGCCGCTATCAGTGCCTCAGGGAATGTGCTGGCATGTTTTCCCTCCTTTGCTCCACTCCCTCTGGCTGTCTTTGATATTTTGTTCAAAATGCCCAGAGTGTTTATGGACACGTCAATGTTTTCAGACAATGCAGACAGGCAGTGTGCACACTTTATCTTCTAACCCTCACTGCTCCTGCAGCTCAGGCTCTTTTGGGAATCCACAACCAGCCCTGGGGATACAGTCTGCAAAACGATCTGTTAGAGTCAAAAAATACCTCAAAAATTCTCTGATTTGACCCACTGACAGAAAAAAAACCCCAAAACCACAAAACAAAATTTAAGCAGAATGAGGTCTAGCAGATCTCTAAAATGAAATACACTTAACTCCACTGACTGCTGTAGTGGAGACTGAAGGTCTTCACTTTCCAGTCAACAGTGTTGGAATTAAACTCTTTCTAATTTGTCCTCTCTCCACTGGCTTGCTGAGGCATACCAAATATAGTGGTGGGATCATGTCTTGCTCACAATCTGTCCCTCAAAATGATAATCTTGTTAGCAAATAAAATATTTTTTTCAGGTTTAAGGGATCAGCCAAAGGCATGCAAAGGACAGATCATCACTAACACATGATATTTTGGACTTAAAGAAAAAGTTAAAGCTAAAGAAGAACTTCAGATACCTACTAAGACAAAAGAAAAAAAAAAAGCAAAAATGTCTTTTTTGATTCTTCTTATTTTTGTCATCAGAAATATTAATTACAGTAATCTCCAAAGGTGATGGCAAACTGCAGTAACCTTAAGTCACTGACCTCATCACTAGACAGACTTGAACCAGAGATTCCTGAACGTGCATTAAACAACTAAATTTCCTGAAGACTTGCAGTGAGGTTATTGTGATTTGTCTTAGGATTAAGGGCAGTTTACGACCATCTCCTGTTGCTTCACTACTCCACAGATGACAAATCCAACAGTGCTGTCAACCTCACCATATACCCATTAAAAACTGGAGAAAAACATTGCCCTCTAAACCATACTCAAAGTGTGATTTGAGCTAGCAGAACTAAAGCAATTCACTATTAAATGATTGATCATGTACTTGTATTTATCAGGCATCTAGAAATTTTAGTAGTATTCATCCAGAACACAAAATACCAGATAGGTACTAACAACATTAATATTTTGTTCTGTACAGTAGGTTATGTAAAATTATGGATAATACAGATTAGCCTGTGCAGTTAGCCTGAAAGGCAGTAGTAGAAAATACTGATTATGTGAAAAAGTAAAAAATGAGTGTTCTTATTAGAACTGTTGCATTTTTTTGCATCCTGTACTTCATCTCTGAGATTGGCTGTCCCACTTAGTTTCTAGTGAAAAGTCAGATATATAAGCACCTGGTGACTGCTATTATTTTTCCTTTATCTGTCTTTGCCTGCTTTATGCACTGTCCTTATCTTTTCTCCTTTTCCAACCCTTGCTGTAATTCTGACTTTCTTCTCCTACCTCTGTCGGATTTTATTCTATTTTGCCTTTCTTGCTCTTTTGATTTATCCTCCTTTCATCAACTTTTTAATTTGCATTTTCAATTGGCTTTAAGAGAATTTGTAGGGCAGCAACTGATAACATTCCTGTGTTTGTCCTCCACCATGCACTGAACTTCACAAACTGGATATTCAAGGCTTGTTCCTTGACAAAGTTTTGGAAACTGATCAATGCCCATACACCTTGAGAAGATCTTAAAATGGTTTCATTCAGGGAGGAATTTTATATTTCGATATACAAAGCTAAGTATGCCTACACTGTTCACCCCCTTAAATATTGGTGATACACACCACTACATGTAAAGGCAAATGCTAATTTTGTTCCTCTAAACATTGTGTTCATCTTCTCCTGTCTGGTGGGAAAACGTGCAGTTACTGACATCAGAAACGTCAATCCCAGCAGAGTTATGCAAGGGAAAAGTTTCATTTTCTGTGTGTGATGGTCATATAACCAAGCCCACACAGCCTGTGCTCAGCCTCCACTTGTGGACCATCTGACCACTTGGGGCTTAACAGGAGTGTTTGAACCAAAGAGGTCTCTCTCTGGAGGATGAAAAGTACCATAAAATGTCTCCAATGAAGGAAAAAGTTCCTTAAATGTCATTTATTAAAAGCTAATGCAAAGCATTGGGCAGCAAGGATCTGGGGCTTTCTTCAGACTAAGACAGGCACTCCCTGTTTCCAGCACAGAGGCTCAGTCTGAGCAGAATTAGCTCAGAGTTAGCTGATCACAAAGAGAGAGATGCCTTTCTTGGCTTCTTCTAGCAGAAATAAATTTCTACCTACTGTAACTTACTGCCATCTGATATGCTGAGTCATGAAGCTGGGGTTATAGAAATCTTTATGCAATCTTTATAAATCAGCCTCACATAATCTCAGGTGCTTTCTGCTTCATCTCTGTTGAGTCACTCATTTGACAGTTGTCATTCATCTTAGATTGAGATGTAATTTAATAGTTTCATTTCAGCATGAAGATAGCGTCATCTAAAGTTGAGCCCAGAAAGATTTAAAGGTGTAACAGAGGAAATATTAATACTGTAAATAATATCTGTAGAGCTGCATGCGTTTATAAATCACGCAGTGCCAAGTTGGAAAGGCGGCCTATGTAAAGAAGAAAAAAAGCATCTTCGCTTGTCTTCTTCCCCTGCAGAGTTCAGCCACCCACACCAGCTCCAGAGGTGATGTTACCACCGTGCTATCACTTGCCCTTATACCTGCTGGAATCACCTGCCCACACAGATATTGATCAAAGTGTCTTTATACACACTGCGGGATACCAGTGCGAGGTAACCCGTGAAGGGAGGAGGATGGCAGCCCGGCAGGACGACAGACCAGCCGAGCTGCGGCACCTTGGATGTTCAGTTCGGGTGTGTCACACCTCCTCTCCCCGGGCCAGGCCGTGTTGGCTCCGTACCCAAACCTGACCTGCCCAACCCGGGGGACCACTGTGCTCAAACACGGCCTCTCCGGATCGATTCCGCCCCGCCGTCACAGACAGCACCACCACGGACACGGCCTGCGCCAGCCGCTGCGGGGCACGGAGGGTGGGCAGAGACCGCGGAGCCGCCCCCGACCGGGGCCTGGGCATCCTGTCGTGGGGACCGGCGAGCAGCGCGACCCAGCCGAGCCCCGCGGTACCTCCTCAGGGCGTCCCGGCGCCGCACTCACCGCCCCGGCGTTCACCCGACGGGGACCGGCCTGGACGGGGCCCGCCTTTCCCGCCGCGGGCCGGCCTGGTGGGGGAGGGAGGAGCGCGGAGAGAAGGGTGGCCGCTCCCTCGGTTTTCCAAGGGTTTCGCCGCCGCAGGGACCCCCCGGAGCAGCGGGTGGGGGTGGCGCGGCAGGAGGGGCGACGCCCGCCTTGGTGCTGCCCGCCAAAACGCGCGGGGGTGGCGGGACGGGACGAGGCAGAACCGCGCAGACCGCTCCACTGTCCCCACCCCACCCCCGTCCTGCCAGGCACAGCAATAGGACTTCCCCCTTGTTTACTTCCAAGTTCCCTGCCATTTCTCAACGATAATGCAATGAAGCAAGTGGGACTCACCAGCTCAGAAGGCTACAGTG
>JBBMKD010000115.1:48382685-48403601 GCA_037834095.1 Argya squamiceps | reverse complement strand
TCGCCTTCGGGCCCCGGCGGGAGCTAAGATACCGTCCGTAGCTGTTTTCCAGCTTGCTTTTAACTAGAAAAAATGAATTATCTAGCCAGCAAATTGCTGATGGAGAATGTTTTGCGCTGGTGGTTTCAGACGCGGTGTAAATTGCGTTTCCTGGCGCTGGTGGCGTCAGTTGTGTGCGTGTCTAACTTTTTAATGTTTTGGGGTTTGTTTTGTTTTTGTGTTTGTTTTTGTTTGACGGCGTTGTTCGAAATTTTGTAGGTAGCAGGTTCTTATATAGCTGTGTAGGTGGATGATCTTAAATCTAAACGAGGGCTCAGTGTTCTAAGGCTGAGAAAACAAACGGTATCCAGTTCAAGGTAGGAATAACTTTTTCGTGGTGCGGACTAGCCGAAGTGTTAATTCTGCCGGTGTAAGCGTTGGGCTCTATTAACCCCTGCGATCTTTACTTCAAGGTTTGTTCCTAGACAAAGTTTTGGAAATTGATCAATACCCATGTGACTTGAGAAGATCTCAACTGTTTTTTTTCATTCAGGGAGGAATTTTACATTTTGGTATTCAGAGCTAAACTTCACTAAAGGGGGTCTTGGGCATGTAATGGAGCGGCTTTTGGAGTAGCTGAGCTCTGGGTGGGGCGATGTATGCCCTCGTTAGCGCGAACGATCCCCTGCCGGCAAATAATTGACAGGTTGCAGCTGCCGATGGGAGGGAAACAGTGATACCAGACCCGTCCATCAGTGTGCTCAGAGCTTCGCGATCCTGCGTAAAATGTGTGCCGGGCTGACAGGTTTTCAAAACGTGAGCAGCCGTGGTTTAAATCCGTCCCCGCTTTTTTTTATTCCGTTATTCAGTGCAGGTATTTAAAAGGTCCTCAGAACTCAATGGGAGTAAGTTTTCGTTCATTTAAACAATACCTCCTTGCTGGTGGCATGGCAGTCCCGAAATTGTTGTTACGCCCAAGTAACATGCACTTTTCTCTGCCTGGTGTGAACCCTGGAAAAAAAAACGTGAATCCCTTTTTGCTGTCTGCCTCGGGGAAGGGAGCACAAAGTGCAAAGTGTCCCCATCGACACAGGTTTTTTTGCTACTCAGCTGCTTCTGTCAGGCAGTGGGTGCCTCCTGCTAGCTGGCTCTGGTGATGGTCCTCCTGGGGGTATTCTCTTCTCTGCCTACTATTTGAAAGTAGCTTTGAAAGCCTCCCTAGCTAAACCTTATCTGCGTAGGAGTAACACATTGAAAGTCTGTCTTTCCCCCTCTTGATATATTTCTGCAGTAAGCCCCTTGATGCTGGTGGAATTTTACAGGTCAAGGTTACTGGCTCGTGAAGTCAAAGTAACAGTGGTGTTTGCAAGTCTGCACCTTCTGTATGGGATGTTTCTTATTGCAAGGGCTAATACTAACTTGTGTTAACAGAATTATACATCTGCAGTAGGAAAAAGTGTGGCTGTTGGACATGAAAATGTAGGGAAGTCCTGTCCCAGATACTCAGGAGAATTTCCAGCAAGAAAAATCCCATGATCCCAGTCTGTAATCTGGAACATATTTCCAAGGCTCAAGTAAAGATGCAGATCAGTCACCGGACAAGTAGTTGTAGCAGTGTCATTTACACTCCCCAGACATGTATGGCATGGGTGGACAGATGTGTTAAATTGATCTACTAGTTCAGATGACGTAGAAGGGGCAGTCTGTAAGCATTGATTATGGTTTGTTTGCACCCGTGTCCAGACTGTGTAGTGCCTATAGGCTTGGCCAGTGCCAGCTGGGCTTTGGATCATTGTCAATATTGGGAAAGAAATGGGGAGCTCCAGCTTCTCCAGACCTGCTCAGTTATCTTGAATGTGAGATGCTTGCAGGATGGTACCCTACATTTGCCATGCTCCTTCCATAATGGTTCTCTGTGTACAGTGAGTACAGTATACTGAAATTTCCTTGAAGGACAACATTTCCAGCAAAGTGCCAGCATGGAACCTAGCAGGCCTGGGTAGAGATGCAGATTGCAGGTACAAGCCCTGATGGAGAGCTGCTTTATATTGATAAGAGGCACAGCAGAACCCTGCAAGCTTAACTTCTTAACCCCAGCAGCTGTGTATCAGCAGAGAGGAGGGTAGTGACTGCATTTTCTAGAGTGTGCTGTGCTGGGGGAGTGTAGTCAGCTGTAGTCATCTTCCTTGTTGGAGGAAGGTGTCTTTGTCACCAGCACTTCATAGGTTTGTTCATGTGTGCTTGGACACAAAAAGGGCTGGGTTTTTGGTAGCTTTAAATGCTTCTCTGCCCACTGGCTGTATTGTGTGAAGGGCCTGGAGAGTAAGCCATGTGAGGAGTGGCTGAGGGAGCTGTGTTTGTTTATCTTGAAGAAAAGGGGGCTCAGGAGGGACCTTCTGCAGCTGCCTGAAAGGAGGTTGTAGCCAGGTGAGGGTCACCCTCTTGTTCCATGCAGCCAGTAGTGACAGGAGGAGAGAGAATGGACTCAGGCTGGGCCAGGGGAGGTTCAGGTTGACATCAGGAAGAATAGAAAGGATTGTCAAGTACTGAAACAGCCTGCACAGGAACCATCTCTGGAGGTGTTCAGGGAACAGCTAGACCTGGCAGTGGTGTAGTTCAGTTGACATGGTCGCATTTGGTTGAAGACTTATCTTGGGGGTCTCTTCCAACCTTAATGATTCTATGATCAGCACTACTGTACAGTACAAAGAGTGAAAAACCAGCTTTGAATCTGAGTTGCTCACTGTTGCCAGTATGAATTGTGCCCAAAACCACGGAGCATGCCCTACATACGTCTTGTCTTGTGTTCCTAGGTTGCACTCAGAAGACAGCAAGCTCAGGAAGAGGAGCTGGGAATCAGCCACCCAGTGCCCCTGCCCAGTGTCCCTGAATCGTTTGTTAAGAAGAACAGTGGTGGCAGCTCTTGCCTCTCTCTGGAAAGCAGCAGCCCAATGCACTCAACAGGCACAGCCATGACAGCAGCCAGTACACCACCAGGTAAGGTGCTGCAGAGCCGTGCTCGTGGCTGGGGGTGATGGCAAACATTGCTGTTGACACCTTTTCCCCTCTTTGCAGTGACTGGGTTGTTATGGGGAGTCCTCTTCCCCAGCAACAGCATTGTGCTTTTGGTACAGTCAGCCAAAGGGAAGGATCCAGTATCAGTCTTTAATATTTTGTTTTATTGTTTTTACTTGAAAAATCAAGATTTCTTTTACACGGACTGGTGCTGTAAAAAAAATCGATAGGGTGTGTGACTGCAAGTAGAGAATTATGGGAAGCTTTTGTGCTTTTGTCCCAAAATATGTGCTTCTGCTACAGTCATAGTAAGTGGGTTTTGGCTGCATGTGTAGCTTCTTCAAAATATGAGAGTTTTCAGAACTGTATAGAACAGTTATAGAACATAGGTAATGTTACTGACCCCAGCAGCAGAGATCTGCCAGCATTACATGACTTGATGTGGTGGCACACTGGTTCTGTGTGGCATGATGGTGTGATGAGCTGTGAAAGAGTGATCTAATCCTTCTCCTTTACTACAGCTTATTGTATTGCATTTTACCCTTGTAAAAACAAAGCCCCAAAAAAACCCCAACAACAAAAACCAGTATTTGTCTGTATATTCATTGAAAGCATAGCTGAGCAAAGATGGGATTTGAAGATGCTAGGCAAGTGAAGGCTCTCGGCAAAATGTTTTCTCCTTTGCAAATTGCTTTTTTCCTTTCCTAACTATGCTTGACAGATACAGTGATTGAACATATATAAGAAAGAAGAAAGGAGCTGGTGTAATTGATTTATTGTGTATAGACAGAAAAAAGCAAACAAATACAGATAAAAGGAAAAGGAAATTTCATTCTTTCTAGTCATCTATGCACATGCCAGTAATACAGGTGAATATACTTGCCAGACAGAAAGATGATTCTAAAGTGGGCAATGCCTTGCATTAATTACTAAAAGGACAATGCATGTGTCTGTCAAATGATGCTGTTCTGTTTTGCAGGCCATTAAAAGTGTGTCAGATGGATTTGTTGGATCTGGTGCAGACAGGCAGTTTCAGACCATTGTAGAGGAATTTTGTTGGGAAGCTTTTGAAAGAACTGCTTAATAAAGCAATAAATAGCTTTTTATTAGCTTTTTTGTTTTCATTATGTTAGTGTCACCTTTGAATTGATGCAGTTACTCCTTTCATATTTGCATTACTGCATGCTTTGTCTATAGATATGGAAAAAGCTGGCTGAAGATTAAAGTAGTATATTCAGTAATATATAGAGATTGTGTGTTCCTCAGGAGAACAAGAAGATCCTTGCTTATACAGAAAGGCCAAAGAATGAAATCATTTTACTGTTGGCAGAACTGGTGTAAGCTTTGATCTTAATGTTTTTAAAATGATAGTATTTAATTTATTAATCCCATTTTAATAATTGCTAATTAATTGAATTAAGTTATGGTCTTTTAATGAAAAACATTGATCAAACAAGCTTAAGGCAACTCACATGCTTGTATAAATACTTGAAAACATAAAATGCCTAATTTTAAAGTAATTTGAATTGTTTGACTATATTTGATCAGAGCAGTCATCTTTCTGACAATAGAATTTGAGGAATTTAAATACATTGTTTCTCAAGTATTTTGCTAAATATGCAACTGTTATTATTTGTGTCCAAATAAATAACTGTTTGTGAGTGACAACATTTGAAATACACAGCTTCATCTCCAGATGAGATTACAGCCAAGGATCGAGACAGGGTCAGCCTTGTTCACCAGAAATGGAAGCATCTACAAATGAAAAGGAAAATAGTTTCATAGTTTTGCCTGTGTAGCAACAGACATTTGTGCTTAGCTCAGAGATGACTACACTGTATAAATTAAGTTAGGTCCCTAATAATTTTGGTAGGTTCATCTGCTGAAAGCAGTGTAAGTACTTGTGGTTTTGACTTGGTACCAGTGACTGTGCTTTGGCTCTGAAGCTGGAGAAGGTGCTCTGCATTTATCCAGACCTGTAGGGTGGCTTTCTCAGGTGTCTGAGTACAGGCTTTGGTGAGGAATATAGCCTAAATATCCTCATGCTTTGCTTTTTAGCATATAACAACCTGCTTTTTTTTTCAGGTGAGGAGTTGCCCTGTGGCATAAGTTCTGGCTTTAGATGTTGGGTTGTTTCAGCACCAGGTACTTGATGGATTCTTGTACTGCTGTCATGATTTTATTACAACCCTAAACTGTGAGCAAAATGAGAAACTCCATCAGAGCAGGTGTCAATGTCTGAGGTTGGTAGGCTGAGGAGTTGATTTTTCAAGAACTTACAGTAATTATTAAAGCAAGCAGAGAAAGTGAAACCCTTCATGGCAAGGGGAGTCAGCAGTTCCCTGCAATCCCCAGGGGAAGCAGTTTCTCCTGGGAGTGCAGCGTGTCCTGTATGACTCACATTAGATTGGGCAAGAGGTGATTTTGACAGCTGTAATTCTGTTCCCTCCTCTAAGGTTTTTTGGCTTATGAGAGCAGTTCTTCTTTTGGACTCCCATCACATGGAACACTGTTTGCCAGCAGAGGAGTTATGTGTGAAGGAGTCACACAAATCAGACATAGTGCCAGGGAGAGAGTCATTGCTTGCTGTATCCATTTTATTAGCAGATCAGAAATAGTATGACACCTGGAGACCAGGGGCAGTTTTTTAGATCCCATTGTGACACACTGTTTTTGGAAAGGGAAAAAATTATTTATTGTGGTCATAGCATAGGTGTTTGAACATTAACCATGTCAGGCATGTTTACTTTGGATGGAGTGTATGTTCCCACTCAAAAGCAAACTGGGAATCTGCAGGGTAGTGGGAAGGGAACAGACCACGGTCCCAGGGCATTTAATAGAGTGTCTTACAGATTGAATCTGTTGTTTCTGTGCATTTCCCCTTAAAAAGTTGTAGATTGCTGAAAGAAAAGGCCATTTAATTGTGCAGAGCAGCAAAAGTCACTGTCCCAGGGCATTTGGCATAATTGTTCTTCCTTCTGTAGGATAGGTGTTTCTTGCTAGGTTAACAGATATGCAAAATTTAGGAAAGATTGTGGTGAAGGATGTAGAATGTGCTTTTCAGACATCCTCATTTTACAGCACCTGTGTTCTTCACTGGTTTGTGTCAATTCAGAGCCTCTCCCATCTTGATATTTAGAAGTCACAGAGGGACAGAGAGAGGAGGCAGATGAGGTCACTAAACACCTCAGAGTTTACTGAAAAAAAAGAAAGCTGCTCACACTGAAGGAAGGAGAATGCATTTCACCTTTGCTTCATTATGTTTCGTCCTTGTCACAGACTAAGGGTCATGTTTAGCATTTGCCCAGTGGAGTGGCTTCAAGATACCTCACCAGATGACTGGAAGATGCTGGAAAGCATCCATTCTTTCTGCTGCTCTGCACAGTTGTTGGCCCAGTTTAGAAGTATCCAGTATAGATGGGATTACTGTGTGATGCAGAATGCCAGCTCCTGGTCCTGTACTGTGTTGTGGTCGTTCCCCTGTTGTCTTTCCAATGATGGCAGTATTCAGGTCCTTCCTAGTATCACTGGTCGGCAAACATAGTTTTCAACAGTTGTGGATAGTGTAAGCTTGTATTTGTTATTTCCCTTTGTTACATTTGTTATGTTTGACAGAAATAAAATAGTACTCTTTTTTTTCTCTAAGTAGATGCTGCCTTCACTTTGAAACTCTTTGACCAATAGAAGGGTTTTTTCCTGCTCATTAATACAGACCATAGTGGAGTCAGCAGTAATACAATGCCTAATGTATGATGGCACTGAGATCCCTTTGAACTTGTAGTGCCCTAGCTGTCTGCAAAAACCCTGCCATGCCTTCTTTACTCTTCCTTTACTTTCTAAATCACTGTATTGTGATTTCAAAAAATGATGCCGTGATCTTGCAGCTGTTGTGCTGCATAGGTGATGAGTTAAAAAAATTAGTTGTTATAATTGAAAAATATCATAGCCTGGTTTAGAAAAAGTAAGATATTTTCTTTTTGAAAGGAAGCTCTGTAACAGTATTTATACTATAGTGTCATGTGTTGTCAGAATTTCAGTTTCATCAAAAAAGCCTCGTTTTAGTCAACTTATGTGAAAGCTGCTGTGGCCATTTCACTGTGAGAGTGTTTAGGGGTTGAAACAGGTTATCCAGAGAGCTTCTGGAGCCTCCATGCTTGGAGAGGCTCAGAACTTGGCTGGATGGTATATAAACAACATGACCCAACTGGGAAGCTGGCTCTGGTTTGAGTAAAGTTTGAGCCAGCTGGTCTCCAAAGACCCTTTCCAAACCAGACTGTTCTGTGAATCTCTGAAATGTCTACTTGCTTGTCTACACTAAGTCAGCATACTTAAATTTGTAGCTCAACCAGCCTCAATGCTGATAAGCATTTGCAAGCCTGTGAAAGAAATCTTAGCTCTTTTGACCTAGTAATCCTGGATGGTAGTTTTGTTTTAACAAAGAATGAGCTGTGTGGGGATTGACAGGTGGTGGAGGGGATTGATAGTTCAGGTGGCAGCAGCCTCCACAAGGCTGAGCAGTAAGGAGGCAGCTGCTTTGCCTGCTTGTGCCAGGGCTAAACATGATGGCTGCATCCCCTCAGAGACCTTGGTGGGTCTGCACTGGTCACCAGTCCATCCTCCTGCTCTTTGCTTTTCTCTTGGTCTCCTCACTGCTTTCTAAGGATGATTTTCTCCTGCTGCACCCATGGCTGCTTCTTGACCAGTTTTAGTTGCTGGCTGCCTCCTGGTCCTGCCAACCTCCTTCCATTGCTTCCTGGTGCTTTCCCCTGGCTTCTCCCATAGTCAACAAACCTCTGTTCAGAAGTGAGGAGCACACTTAAACATGACCTGTCTTTACTGGATTGTAACAGCTGGCAAAGAGAGAAGTTTTGTGTCCTTCATCTGTGAATAACTAATCCATCACCATCACCATGATCATCATCATCATCTGGTTTTCTCCAGTTCATTGCAGTTCAGATGAGGGAAAAAGAATCACATTTGCATGTGTCTCTTGTAGGAGTTTCTGGACTGTCTTATCTCTCTTGGGCTTATCTCTCTTTCCACAGCACAAGTTAGATTTTGTCTTGGGAAGCAGTTGCTGGAAGTGGTCTTCTGCCTGTGTAGTAGTGTTTTCAGTTACTAAATATCTTTCAAGCTGGACTTAGTAAATATTACAGGTGCTTTGAACAATCTTCCCTTGATTTAGGATAAAATTTATGCTCCATAGGCTTTTGAAATTCCAGACTGATACAAGTATGCAGTGAACAAAGTACTCCACAGTGTGGTGGCTGTGGCTTTGTAATTTTCAATTCCTGTGAAAATAATGTGTTTTGCTCAGAGCTGTGTAAAAAGGAGTTGCTTGTGAAGCAAGAAGGGGTGGGCATTTCAGCTTCTCTCTGCTGCTTTGGGTTCACTGTACTTGGGAGAACAGCAGAGGAGTTCTGAGCATCTCATTATAAAAGGACATAGATAAATCTGAAAGGATAGAGGGAAGGGTGACAAAAATGATGTATTGCTTGTAGAAAAGGAGACTAAGGGTGGATATAAACAGTCTATAAATATTTGAGAGGTAATAATATGGAGGAGGGGGAGGGATTATTTACAGTGCTTGAGACAGCATAACAAGGAGCAACGGCTTGAAACTAAAAAAGGCAAAATTAAATTAGACACTAGACACTTTTTTTCCTAACTAGTAGTGCAATTAACAGTGGAGTGACCTGCATAAGGACAAGGGGGTAAGTGAAGCATAATCAGGAAAGGTGTTTAAGAGTGTGTTAGATTATGATCTCAAGTGATTAATATGGGGGTAAACTCTGATCAATGTGCAGGTTAAAGTAGATGACGGAAATCTGCAGCTTTGTCATCTCTTACCTGATTTACTGCCTCCAGCCATTGTTTGACTGTGTTAAATAAATCATAATGTTACAGGGTTCTGCATCCCTGATTAGATGTTTCCAGTTAATTCTCCAGTTCTCTTGCAAAGCTTGCACTTTTCCTGCTCCTCTTTTCAAGCAGTATTCATTATTGCAGCTTTGCATGCATGCATGTGTGTAGGTGCCTGTGTTTGACTGAGCTAATGTTTGAAGTGCTGTACATGTTCATGCAGTGAGACACTGGCTCTAGTCAAGAGACTGGTATTTCCCTTGTATTGGTGAAACAAGGTAGAACTAGCAGCAGTTCTCAAAGCGTCTCTATTAAGAAGTTTTCTTTTTCTTGTCGGGCTTTCAGTCCTCTGCGATGCTTCACTGGAAGTATAAAAACAAATAGAATTGTAAACAGATTTGGAAAAACCTCAGAGAAGATTGCTTTTCTTTTTCTCTGCAAGTGGTATTCTGAAGCTTGTCTGGGGCTGTCTTCACCAGAGGCAGGGGGTGGGGAGAGGTTTCTGCAGTGTGCCAGGGAAGCAAGGGTGGCAGGGACCAGTCATGACCTACCCCCACTCCCTTCCTTTGAGATAGAAAGGCTGCTCAGCCCTGAGATAAAGCACAGGAACCTCAGCAGTTATTTCTATCCTTCTTTCACATTTTGGAAGAGATTTTTTTTTTCCCCCAAGACTATTTGGGGTAGAATTGGGGTGTTTTAGGATGTTGGGTTTTTTTTTCCATATTCAAAAATACTTCACCATAGGGCTTTATGGGTTTTCAACATCTTGCTGTCCAAGTTTTTTCACATCACATGAGGTTTCCAGGCACAGATCTGTAGTTACAGCCAGGATAGCTGCCAAGTGGTGTTTGCTGTGTGATGGACAGAGATTTACAGAGTCCAAGCACCAGATTCTCTTCCCAACTGAGGTAACAGGGCTAGTAGTGAGCTCGTCCAATTGTTCTTTGTGCTTTGGAAGCTCTTCCTCTGTGCATTCAGATTTAGAGAGTTATCTGTGCCAGATTGTGCTTTCCATTTGTTATTATGAATGCCGAGATAAGGAATGGAGCAGGAGCAGAAAATGTACTAAGAATTTCTAAGAATTTACTATCCGTGGGCACGTTATTCACTATCTGCAGCTAACCTCTTGTTCCTTTCTGTGTCCTTGAAACAGTTGTTATAACTTCTCTGAATGTGTGGGGCTCTTTGTTTTAAAGAAGAGATATGAGTGAGGAGTGAAGGAGTACTGCATGCTTCCCTAGCTGAGCACTGATTTGATTTCTTGCTTCTCCTTTTGTTTCACATGCTTTCTTGTACCTTGAAGACTGCTTTCATTTGCTTAATTTATCAAATAACTTCCTATTTCAGCCTGTTCAACCATTTTCCATTTACAGTAGATTTGTCACGTAATAACACGGGAACTAAAGTGCTTCTTTTTGCATTTCTTTTTTTTTTTTTTGTAGGAATGCTTTTCTTCTGTAGGAATGCTTTTTCATATGCCTCTTCTCATTCCTCTGTTTTACTGAGCTTTACTAAACTTATCTTTTGAGTTTGAGTACCTGCTAGTCTTAATCAGGATTGTGAAGAGCTCCTTTACTTAAATAGCAAACACTGTTCATGCACATCTGTCCTGTGTTTTCTTGAAGACCTTGCAGAGAGTCAGTTAAATACTGAGCTTGACTTTCTTTGCAGTGAGATTGGATGTCTGATTTTTTTTTTTTTTAATTCTTGTCTCCAGTCTTTATTCATACTATATTATTGCTTACAGAATAAGTGCCTATTTGGTTATTTGGATGTCTTTAGTAATGGGCACAACTGAACCTCAGCAGATGCTAGGCCACTGTAGTTCCTGTCATTGTGCATTTCTGTCAGCTATGCATGAACAACATCCATTAGTTATCAATTTGCATTTGCACTGAAGCTGATTTTGTGAGTGCAGATATTGCACCTATGCAACACTGGCAGTCATGTACAAAAATTATGCACATCTGTGTGATTCTTGCTTGTTCACTCAGGCCTGCTGGATGTCTGCAGTGTTTTTTCACTACTGCTTGTAGTTTTTGCATCACATATTAGGTAGAGTTAAAAAGCTCTGCTGTTACTCCTAGTTGGTCTGTTGTAGAAATAGAAACTTTTGAGTTTCTGTCATCATAATAGCTTATAACCAGGCATGGGCTCCAGCTAATTCCAACCATCGTCCTACTCCCTTTATTATTTTTACTGTGAGCCATAGTGATTTTATCCTAGTCATATTTCCTCCAAGGTCTTCTATCTCAGACACTTGTGAAGCTTTCCCTCCCTTCTAATGTTTTCTTTGATCTCTCATTAATGACTTAAACCCCTTCAGATTTAATCCACACCAGGTTTCTTTCTCCTCCTCTGAATTTGCTTCTTTGCCCCTGCAGGTGTCTGGGCTGTTTTCCATCACTGTCCAGAAATCTGTTTTTCTTTCCCAAGTTTCTGTAATTTTAAAATTTTTCCTCTGTTTTTTTAGAAGTTGTATTCTTACTTTTGTCTCCATTACTTACTTTAGTAGCAGGTTGGATTTAGTAGCATGAGCACAAAGAGTTAACTATTTGTAAATTTCCTTCTCAAATTGGATATCTCAAGGTGAAAAATAACATGTATACATAGATATGCACACACAGTAGTTGTACTCCCATCTTTTATGCTGAGGGTTGAAAATGCTCCTTGTTTCTTATGCTCCTAATTTTCTGAAGCACTGATTTTATTGGTCCTGATCCTGTTAGCTGTCACACATGCTAATAACTTCAGATATGTAAATAATCCTGTTGTCTCAGTGTGGACAGACAAATGCTGGAGTATTAAAATAGTGCCTTCACCTTCATGGAGTCAAAAACGTTTTCAAAAATTTTGAACGTATTTTCTTTACCAAAGCCATTCATATTTTTTCTGCTAAAGATTTCAATACAATCACTATAGCTTTGTTATAATGACCAAAAGTGCAAGAAAAGAATGAACAAACGTTACCCCCCAGCTCACATACAAAGATCAGCTGCTCTGCTGTAGTCAGTGACAGAGACATTGAAAGTTGAATTTGCTGTTGTAGATGTCTTATTGAAGGCCTGGAGCTTAAATTAATTGTGGAAATAAAATATTATTTTCTGTAGGTTTTATTTCTACTGCCATATTAGGAGGATTGTTGTTGTTGTTGCACAGTAAATGTTTGCAGCAGATCATTTTTATTGAGTGTACACTAAATGTGAACAAAATGTGCCTTCTCCAGTTCTACTGAAACCAGAGGTATTTCAGTTTCTGTTACATGGATCTGGGCTGAATCTCTGTCTAGGACTGAGAAACTTACTATGCCAAGCTGCAGTCTTCTGGATGAAATTGCTCTCTCCTGTTTTTTGGGGATTTTTTTTTGTACAAATCACATTTTCCTTTAAAAATACAGGTTTGTGTGAAGCTTAAAATTAAGCAAAAGTCTTGAAATTGAAAGGGTTTTTGAATTGTGTTAGAAACACACACGCAGAGTTACCAGTAATTTCACCCATTATGGAGTAATAACTCTACATATGGAAGATAGGAAGAAATGTTCAATGATTTTTTCTGGTTCTTGCTTTGAAAAAAGACAAGTAGGAGGTAGAGATGGTGACGTTCTAGTTCCAGGGGACAGATGCAGCTGTTAAATGATGTTCACACAAAATGAATTAACAGAAGTTTATGGGTAAAGGTTCTGTCAAGTTGGTAATCTTTTATCATTGCAAAATTGTTTGATGAAGTGACATACTGATGCAATCACAAATCCTGCAAGGCATTTAACTTTTGTATCCCCTGGCATCTTGATTAGGAACGTGAACTGACAGGAAATCAGTAATGTATGTGTTACTTGGTTTTAAGGAAAATGATCCTATTCATTTGTGTGTCTGAGTGGGGAATTTTAGCCCAGTAGTGTTTCTGGAGGCCTCTCACAGGGACTTGCCCTTTGCTGTATTCATCCCATTGGTATCTTGGAAAGAAATCTGCCATCATCACAGGTTGTGTTGGTAGGTGATGGAAAGGTGCCTGTACTGGCAAGCCCTGCAGAAGACAAAAGTGAGGCTTGGTTAGATGGTTGGCCACATGCAAGCAAAAGCCATTTTAACCTGTACCAGAAGTGAAAAATGGAGAAGTCCATCATGAAGAAACATTGTCGCTGCACAGCTGGTGATCCTGGGGGGTGCTATGCTGCATGTCAGTGGTTCCTGGTGGAGGAGGAGGAGCAAAAACTGGCACAGCCTTTCTAGGCAGGTGTGTGTCTGGGGAAGCTGGTGAGATGGTCATGAAACTAGTGCTAGTGGGACTCCTTCCCTGGGAGCATGGTACATACCAGAAAGTGGGCTCAAAATAATTACTGTGAGGGAGGGCATCACTGAACAAAACCCCGTGGAAGGTTAGGAGAGGGGACAAGGGAAGTACATCTCTTTCCCTGTTCATACTGATCCCTAGGTTTCTCTTTGTAGCCAGTGGTGGGGATGTAACCATGGTCTGGACCCACACGCCTGGGCTTGAACTTGGAAGAGCTCAGGCAGGAGACAAAGGAATGTTGAAAAGTCCAGAGAATATGTACTGGGGTGAAAGGCAGCAGCTTGTTTTACACTTTAGTGATCCCTTCAGATAACCTTTATTTGATCTCCAGTATGATTGTTCTGATTGCTTATGCCTTTGCCAGACTATGCCAGCTCCAATTAAAGTTTCTGTGTTACTTCATCGGGGTGAGTTTGGTGTTGTGAACAGCAACAGCACTGGGGATGCAAACTCCTGTGAATTCACCATAAGGCTCAAGAAGATCTATCGGAGATAATTCTGAGGTCTCCCAACTTTCCCTGAAAGGTGTAGTCCCCATTGCATAACATTTATCCTAGAGTGCCTCTTTCTGGCAAGTTCTGTTCTTGTTAAAATCTGTTGTCCCACTTAGAGCTGGTTTAGCCCTTCAGAAGTAGAACTAGGTAAAATGTGCTCAAAGACCACTCTGGAGTTATTCGTAGAGGGGAGAAAAAAAAATAATACTGATTCCTTCCAGGTGAGATTAAGTTTTTCTGGTCAAGTATCCCTTGAGAAGCATGCCCTGTGCATGCAGACATTGGTGCTGTTCTGCCAGCTCCTCACAGATAATGCTGGCTGAACTCAACGGTCCAGCAGCTGCACCTTAGCAAGGAATTTTTCATGGCACCCATACAGCCCTAGTTGTCAGGGAAACTTTCCTGTCAGTTGACAGGAAAGCTGCAGTGACTGGTTGTTTTGTCTTGCTGTGGTGGGAGGAGGTGAAAAGCGTGGTAGGAGTTGGCAGGTTGTAAGGTATAGCCTTGATAAAAAGGTGGAATACATTGGTCCTTGTACACTTCTGTTCCAAGGAGGAGGCCAGAGGCCCACACGTGGGTTAGAATCATTAGACCACACACTTTTGGGGTTGGTTTGTTTGTTTTAAATGTGTAATCCTGCTCTGAGAAGAGCAATACGTGTTTCTGGTTAGGGTTGGAGAGGTACTGTGGTGTCAGTAAGGTGTTTTGGCTATACTAAATATTCCTGACCTGGAGATGTAGCTGCTGTTAGCCCTCATGTCTGATATGGCTGGTACTTGATACTTCTCCATTTCTGTCCCTAAGAAATGTTAGAGCACAGCTCCATACCTGGGGCTGTCTGGGAAGGTAATCTGAACAAAAAGGAAAAAGAACCACCAGATTTCATGTTTGAGCTCAACATAGGGCCATAACATTGGCAATTGATGGAGGGAAGAAGAGACAGTTTTCTGAAAAGCCTTCTGGTCAAAACAACTGGGAGTGCTGCAGATGTGCCTTTCTGTAGGAGAATGAGAGTGAAAGAGCCCTGTACCTCTCAGAAAACAGGTTCCAGGACAGGGATACTAGCACAATCTCCCCTCCTGCTCTGTGGACCCTGCTTGTTTCCTGTGTTTGCTATCTCATCTTGGTTGCAGGGTGCTCTGCACCTCCCCACTGCCTGAGAGGCAGCACAGAGTAGTGGCCAGAGATCTGCAAACTGTGGAGGAGCACAGAGAAGGGTTTTATCTTCACAGCAGTGCCTTGAGTAGCTACCTCTTAGCCTTTGAATTCAGGGTTGCTTTTAGGAGTCCAGGGTCTCCTGGTTCAGTCTGCTTTTAAGGGAGAAGGCTTTCACTGACAGATTGAAAGGCATGATTCTGCATACCTTATGCTACAGCAATTCATACTGTGCTCTTTCAGTCCAAAGTAAATACCTAATCCCTGATGTTTCATTTTATTTGTCATGATGTTAGAAAAGTATCTCAGATTTTCTGGTTCCTGGGAGGTTTGTTTGTTTAAGTACACAGTTCAAAAACACCAAAACCTCTTTTTTGTTTCAGTTTACAGTTTCCCGTGTCATCATTTATTCAATACATCTTTGCAGATGGGGATGTGAGCTGAGAGTTTAGTACATAGAAGCACCTAAAAGAGAGGTTTTAAGATGAAACCTGGTACTCCAGAGTACCTGATACTCTGGAGTATATTGAGAAATAGGGGACTAAGGGGAAGACAAAAATCAGGATAACAGGGCATTATCTCCGTTTTCTTCAGTGCCCTGCTTCTCTATCATCTCCAGTTCTGGTCCCCTTAGGAAGAAGAGGATCGTTGTATGTGGACTTGTAGTGCAGTGAAGCTGTTAAATGAAACAGATAGTGCTGGGATGCTGATCACTGCCTGGTCTTTTTCTGGGAGCTTTGAGAGTAATGAAGACAAAATCCTGGTTCTTTGCACGTTCACATCGGTATCCATAAAGGACAATCCCTGTGAATGTCATATTGGACCAAATTTGTCTCTCAGGAGCCTATTCTGCATTAACCAAAGCTGTGACTGAGTGGTGGGGTGGTTTGTGTTCTGCATAGTGAAGGAGCAGTAAATGGACTTGGTGTGAAAGAGCAGGGATCAGCAGGTGAAAACAAGCTGTGAAAACAACATGAAATAGACTGTGGAGGAAGAGGAGAAAGAGAAATGGTGGTATTGGAGAGGAGAGCAGCTGGGATCTTCTTCAGAGCTTGATGTTTTGGTTTAGCTGCTTGTTGCTGTCATGCTCCTTAAATTCCCACTGAGAGACTCCAGCCTTTTCCCATTCCCTTCTTTCTGTTACTGAAGGGGTTTTCTTTTCTTTTTCTTACTTTGCCTAAAGCAAGGAGTGGGAATAGGGAAGGTGTTCATGTATAATATTTTGTACAGTATCACTATGCAAAGTACAAATAATAAATCACACGCTACATGCTTAGACAATTTACTGCCGGCTTTTGTATATGCTGTGACAAGTGCTCAAAAGGTCAAAAAAGCTTCCTTAACAAATTTGATAAGATAATGCAGTGAGCTGTAACATCATGAAGTCCTGGGGGCCATAGACCAGAATAGAAGAAATAATTATGCATGGTAATGGGTAATTACAGATAATGGCCTTTTTTGGGGGTGGCAGAAAATTACACAACCCCACAGCCTTGCCTGAAATGAACATTGTCTAGCACATTAACTTTATATCAAGCTAAAAGTTCAATGCTGGAACCAAAGATAATCCACAACTTCTAATGAGAAGAGAACAGAAATACTCCTCTCAAAGACAGAGCAAGCATGTGGGGTTTGTTCCTTGGGAGGCAGCGTTTCTCAGCAGAAAGTAATAGTGCCAGCTTTCTTTGACATCTGAAATAGCTCTGTCATGATTGTCTGGTGGGAGAAACACAATGTACCAGAGTTTCTGATTATGATGTTAGGGAGTGATTTCACACTGGCCTTGTTCAAGGCTACTGTCCAACCTCAAAGGCAGATACGAACTGAAGTAAACTAACACATTGCAAGACTTAATATTGCTAAACCAGCTAATAGGAGTGTATCAATGCTTTACATACTGAGCAAGGAGAAATTGCCAGGTGCAGATAGAAGATTCATTAGAGGTATGAAGGCAGGTGTTTCCTGACTGAATGTTTTTTTCTGTGTGTTTTAATGGTATAGCTGTCCCTGCTGCAGAAGCTGGGTTGCAGGAAGTATTAAAACTGGTGAAAACAGACGCTCTAAATTGAAAACTATGGGAAATGTAAATTTACCAGTAGCTGAGCTTTGCTTACTGGGCAGTGCTTATCTGCTCCTTGAGTCACTGTGTTACTTGAGTAATCACAGTTCTGTATTTTCAACAGTAGAGCTGTGTATGTGCATAGTCTCTGTAGGCATAGAGAAAATAAAAAACTGTTTATGTAAGAACACATGCCAATAAATGGGAGCAGTGAAATTCTCTTAATTGCCACAATGCATATACAAATCCCTTTTCTGAAATGCACAATCAGATGGAGACTGATCTGGTCCAATGCCGCATGACTAAATGGAGCCACGCTGCAGCATGGTCCCAGACATTGAAATGTGCCTCTGCTGTCCTGATTTATAAAACAGTTACAGGTGTGCATCTGTCACAAATAAGCTGACTAATAATCTCCCCCAGATTTCTGTGTGGGCCAGTAACCATTCCCAGTAGGCACTTGGGTGCTACCACCCTGTTTTACATGCTAAGAAAGTCTAATAGTGTGGACTCCATGTCATTTGTCCTCATATCAGAGGCTTACCCAGGCATACTTAAATTACTGTTGCTAGCATATAATAAGTTGTAAAACTGGCCCTTAACAGTACCAGTAGGAGTAGAAAACACTCCATGCTTTTATGCAGCCTTCAAATTTCAGTGTTTGCACTTCTCAGTATATATCCTTAAAAACACATTTTCATCTGTGAGAAAGAGATGATGATGGAAATTCCTGTAAATTACCTGGCCTTTCTCCTTTCTCCTCCCAAATGATCTATGTACTGGCCTCTGCGTTGATTTTGCCATGCATATCCGCAATTTGTGTAAATCGCCATAGCTTTATTGAAGTAAATGGTCTGAGACTGGTTTACATTACCTAAGGACTGGACCAGTGTTTTTCACCATGCTCTGCTAAGCGAAGGCAGGAGCCCATCACAGGTTACTGAATGTAAAAGACATATATGTGTAACTGACCCCTAGTACTCACCTTCTTTAAAAGAAAATACCAGCCACCCTGAAATGAATTACTGGTTAACTACTATTAATATGCCATAGAGCTGGAGAGTCGTCTACAATGCTGAAAGATCAATACCAATATTTATTGTGCATCATATTGATCTTCTATGAAAAAGTGGGCCATATTTCACACTGTGTACATAGTGCAAAAAAAGTAGCATCGGTTCTCTACGGGAATTAGTAAAGACATAGAAAGGAATTTAGAGATCCAAGGGCACAGTTGCACAAAGAGGTACTGTTGTCTTCACTGCAAGAGTGTTGCTCATGGATGGAGAGCCTGTGATGGCCCTAGGTAGTGGACTTGCTGTTCCAAAATCTGAGTGACAATTTAAACTTTCTTTTTTTGTTACTCTAATTTCTGTGCCTCCTTGTACAGGCTGAGTCTCATTTTTGATCATGTCGTATTTGCAGCTTCCAGAATGTTTTGAATCAGGTGTGGTGATTGGCTCATGGAAATGAGGAAGAGTTGCTGAGGATGGTGGGGGGAAGTTTTTTTGGGACTTACAGTTACTCTGACATGTACTTTTGTTGTTCCAGTATAGTTTTGAACCTTTTTTTGTTCTCCCTCCAGCACTTCCCTCCCCTTTTGTGGTTCCTGCCTGGCAGCTCTGGCTGACAGGGCTGTAAAACATGTAGGGAAAGGAGTTTATATGCCCTTTATAAGAGGCAGCAGAGAGTGTGGGACGCTTGTTGCTGGAGGCCTGGCAGGGTAACATGGCACCAGCTATCAGGGGAGGAGAAGGGCTCCACCAATGAAAGGCCTGGAAGGGTTGATTGTCAGGCCTTGGGAGGAGCCAAGGATCCATATATGGGCAAAACTAGGAACTGTGGGTGTGGCCATGTAGACATATAAGGGCTGCTCATGAATATTAATGAGGCTGATGCCATCTCAGGGTATAAAAGGCAGAGATGCCATTTTGTCTTTGGAGCCTCTGGTGGTTAGAAGGAATCCCATCAAGCTCCCAGTGCTGTTTTCCCCCTTTGCTTTGTAATTTTAATGGGTTCTAATTAAATTTTATTGCTGCCACCCGGGTTTTGAGTCGTTTATAACAAAAATACTAAAATTTGTGTGCAACAGCAAGGGAAAGGCCCAGGAGCCCTTCCTACTTTTGCCATCTACATAATGAAGACAGTCAAGGCTTAAGTCCATTTCCTGCAGCAGGTCTCATATTTAAAAGTGCAGCTGGAGGGGCAGAGTGGGAGCTTGACAGTGTGGCAGGAGTTGCCTTCTTGAGAGCTTAATTCCTCTCCAGAATTGCACCCTGATATGCAGGTGCTGTAATGTTGCAAGCTCTGAGGCAGGGGAGTACCCTCTTCTTGCCAACAGAGCCATTCAGCTGTGTTGAATTACATTTGGAAGAAAGAAAGAAATCAGCTGAAAGTTGCTTTCTTAACCTTGGTGTTCTCTGCTTGCTGGAAGAGCACAATAACAGGCTGACAGCTTCCCTTGAGGAGAATGCTTAGCTGTTTCAGCTGCTGGAGGCATGGCTGTAGGAATGTTCAGCCAGTAGGTAGGAGTCTACCCTTACAGGTATGGGCCAAGGAACAGCCAGAGGAGCCCCAGCTAGATAATTGCAGACCTTGATTCCTGTAGAGCTGTCCTTACACATTTAGAGGTGTGGTGTCTTGTGGGATTTAGGGAAAACTGATTCTGCTAACTGTATTTCCTGTGCTGTCACAGGAGTTCTAGTTCTTCAAGGAGCTGGATGTGTCTACCTTCATTTGAACTTTTCCCTTCCCTTTGCTCCTATTTTTGATGTTAATCTGCTGGGGCACATCTCTGTGGTGTGGCCCTGCTGCTCAGAATGGTTGTGTGCCAGAGATGTTACAAGGACCGTGGATTTCATAACTCTGGGTTTTTAAGAGAAACGTGTCCCAGGTTGCTGATGCTTGGGGATTTATGCATATGGGTGGCTGAATGAGCCAGGTCTGCAGACCAGCTTTGGAGATAGCAGCTGATAGTGGTGTAAAGGCTGTTGGAACATGGAGTGATGGCCAAACAAAAGCAGAGGGACAGTTCTGATGGGTTTGTAACAGCCCTGAACTGTGAACCACTGATGGGTGTTGTGCAGCTACATAAAGGAAGATGTGTGACAGGTCAAACCTTTTGCACTGCTGGTGCCAAATGATGGTAGCCCAACCCACAGACAAGAGATAGAAAGAGAAAAGAAGGATCAAAAAGGTGTTTTATTTTTTCCTCCCTCTTAATCCAGCAGAATACTGCCACTGCTGCTTTTCAAGAGGGAGCTGTAGCACTAACAGCCACTAGAATGTCAGAGAGGCATCAGGAATATCAGGAATGCTTGTGTGATTTGGTGGGTAGCAATGGGTAGGTTTCTGTTGCAGGCTGGCCCATCTTGTCCCATGGTAGGAAATGTAGTGCCTAAGACCTTCCCAAAAGTTGCAGCAAAACCTGCTACTTTCTCCCCCTCTTCCTTTTAGCTGCTGGCACCTGGGGTCGCTGGTCTCTCTGTGTATTAGAGAATCAGAGTCACAGCATCATTTAGATTGGAAAAGACTTGTTAAGACCATTGAGTCCAGTCTTTGACTTATCACTGTCAACTTGACCATAGCACTGAGTGTCACATCCAGTCATTCCTTGAAACCCTCCTGGGATGGTGGTTCTACCACCTCCCTGGGCAGCCCATTCCAGTGCTTAACAACCCTTTCCATAAAGTTCATTCTGATGTCCAACCTGAACCTTCGCTGACACAACTTGAGTCTCCTGACATTCTGCCACTTTGTACCTGGGAGAAGAGTCCAAACCCCACCTGGCTACAGCCTACTTTCAGGTGGTTGTAGAGAGCAGTGAGGACCCCCTGAGCCTCCTTTCCTCCGGCCTAAACAACACCAGCTCCCCCAGTCATTCCTCACAGGACTTGTGTTCAGACCTTTCCCTGCTCCGTTGTCCTTCTCTGGTCTCCCTCCAGCACCTCAGTGTCCTTGGAGTGAGGGGATCAGAACAGAACAGAGGATTTGAGGTGCAGCCTCACCAGTGCCCAGCACAGGGGGACAATCCCTGCCCTGCTCCTGCTGGCCACACCATTG
>JBBMKD010000115.1:48348069-48382545 GCA_037834095.1 Argya squamiceps | reverse complement strand
CTTGTTGAACCTCCCACCATTGGCCTCAGCCCATGATCCAGCCTGTGCAGATCCCTCCATGGAGCCTTCCTGCCCTCTAGCAGATCAGCACTCCCACAACAGTGGGATCAACACTCATGGTGTGGTCTGTGAACCGACTGAGGATATAATCTTGGTCCCCTCATCCAGGTCATGTAGGTGTAAAAAGATCTCACCTTCCTGGCATTAGTATTTTTAATGGGGAGCAGTAGCCATTCTAATGACGCACTGTAAATTGAAAGACAATGCAGAGATTTTAGAAGAAATCACAGATTTGTGCAGCATAATATAGCCTTATGAGGAGTTCAGCCGGTGACTGTGTTGCATGTCTCTGTCATGTGAAATCTGTATCCTAGCAAGGAATGTGTTGGAGGATTTTGCTTTTGGCTTCTACTTTGCAATATTTAAAGCAGAGAAATTGGAATGAAGCTTTATTTGAGAGGTAAATTTAGGGAAGGGAGTCAAGCTTGTGCTGTGCCTGTGATCTAAGTTCTGATTTTATCAGACGCAGACAAAAGGATCTGAGATTCTTACCCGGAAACAGAATAATAACAATAAAGAAATTACAAAAATGAGAGTGCAGAAACTATGAAAAGTCTTCTGTGGCATTACAGACACTTCTGTTTTGTGTGCAAATTTGAGAATATTCCAGATAAACAAGGCCAACTGACTTGGTTCTGCAGAAAAATCAGGTGCAGGAGGCATGAAACAGTCTTTGCTAATAAATAGTTCGCTGGTATCAGCAGAATGTCAGCAAGAACTGAGTGGGGGCATTGTGTAATTTGGTGACCTGGAAGGAGATGATCCATGATTGCAGAAAACTTTCATTATAGCTGAAGAAGTGAAACAGAATTGCATTGTAAATAGCAGTAATTGGTAAAACTAATGATTGGATCTAGAATGCAGGTAATGCACAGGACCGTGGACGTTGTTATCATGACTCTGAGAGGCTGGTATGCCACCATATTCCTTCTACAGGTAAGTAACCAAGATACAGCTGCACCAAGAGAAAGATCCAGAACAAACTAGGCCTGCCTGAAATGTCTCCTAGGGCTGCTATTTCCTATGTGCCTATTGCCCATGCTGCTTCATGTCCATACCAATAGCTCTTGGGAGCTTGTCCGTATGCTTTAAGCCACATTAATTTTTTTCTCCAGAAAAATTGGATGACATCATGGGGAGAAGAGGATGTCCTTACAGAGAGGTGGTACAAGGCGGGATCACAGATATGTAAACTAGAGCCAGAGCTGCATATATGGAGGGATTTGGATGTCTGATTTTTTCTCCTTTTGAATGTATGTATAAGATTGTGGCAGTTTTTTGTTGTGTCTGGCTTTAGCAACATAACTGATCCCAGGCAGGAGAGAAAGCTTAGGTGTGCAGTAATACCTACAAGCACATTCTATTTTTCATTTTTGCAAATATTGCAAGGCACTGGTTGACAGTGGAGTGGGGAATGAGAAGCATCCCCATCTTAGGGAAAGAACAGGGAGGCAGACCTTGTCTGTGGGGAGTGCAGCCAGCTAAGCCCTGGTCTGGAGTGGATGCAGCAAGTCATGAGCAATTCTCCTCCTCCCCTGTGCTAGTGGTGGGGGATCTTGTTCTGCCCTGTACAGGAGATAAATTTGGATGTGAAGACACAGCAAGGATTGAGGACCTTACTGCTCAAAGGTAGTGTGTGGGCTTCTGTGAGACCTTGGCTGTTCCTGTGGTACTTTCCCCACTGCAGCTTCTCTTGTCTTGTGGCTGTTTGCCCATCCTAGAGGCATGTTCAGAAAGTGTTCTCTCCCCTTCAGGACGCTGGCTGGGAGGAGTCATTCTGTAGCTAGATCTTTCTGCTTCTAGAGAGTTGCAAGAGACTTGGCACACTGTTACAGGTTAAAAAGTAGTAGGGGACTGCAAAGTCAGGTGATGTAAATCATTATCCTCATCAGCTGATACTAATTGAGGATTCAGAGCATTGTCTTAACCTTTATCTGGTTTTGTCTGCTGTTTTGCAGTCTGTGACGTGTGTTGGTGACAGTCTTGGACTCTGAGTAGTTGTTGGTCCACTTGAGTTTCCACCAACACCCAGCCGTGTTCAGCTTTCAGCTCCTACCTCTTCTTATTTACCACTCTCTGTCCAGCCTTTGGGAGGAGTAGTAGCTCATTAGAAGGTGAAAGATAATGTCTTTTTTTTCTTTTCCAGAGGGACGGATGCTCATTCAGGACATCCCTTCCATCCCCAGCAGAGGGCCCTTGGAGAGCACGTCTGAGTTGGTCGTGGACTCCGCCTACTACAGCAGTTTTTACCAGCCGTCCCTGTATCCTTGTTACAACAACCTGTACAATTACTCCCAGTACCAGATGGCAGTGGCCAGCGAGCCTTCCTCCAGTGAGACAGGGGGCACGATTGTGGGGTCGGCCGTGAAGAACAGCCTTCGGAGTCTCCCAGCCACATACATGCCGAGCCAGTCAGGAAAACAGTGGCAGGTATGGTCTCCTCCTTGCTGGTTTCATGGCAGTGCAAAACCAGAATCATATTCCAGGGTGGCATTGGGAACCATTTTAAGGAAGCTAGATAAAATGGGTGTTTGCAGTGCAGCATAACAAAAGCAATTACATAGTTGGACAGTGATAGTGGTATGGGTAAATTGCCACAAGCACGAAGGGCGCTAACTTGATTTTATCTTCTGTGTTATATGACAGTAGATTATGAATCCTTTTTTTCCAGAAAAAGTCCAACTCAGTTGCCCAACATAACAACCTGAGAGCCTCAGGTGTAATTTCTGGGAGGCTTTGCTCTTCAGAAACATGGGAGGTTTTTTCTGTGTTTCACATCTGAGGTGCCGAGGTGACCCAGGAGACCATGCTGTTGTGCAGCAGTTTGGTTGCAGTCAATTAAATCTGATACTGGGTATTGCTAGTTGTGTGTTCTGGCAATGGCAGCTCCAGAGCTTGTGGTTCTGGCTTGTGTAGTTCAGGTTATGTGCAGTACCTGAGAGGTGCAAGCTCTTTGTACTTTGTTAGGATATAAAGCAAATCAAGCCCTCTCATGCCAGGACGTGACAATTGTAGCCTCCAGCTCAGTACCAGTCAGAAACTGGAAAAAGGGGAAATCTAGCAATGTGGGGAATTGTTGTCAAAGTGGAAACGTTTCAGTGACTCTGGGACTGTTTGGTTTTGGACTGCAGAGATGCTTTTCCTGTCTGAGACTGAACTGGTAAGGCTGTACCCTCCCAGTCTGTGTATGCCTGTGTCCCTTGTTGTAAGGACAGGAGAGGGCAGACCTCTTCTGCAGAGCATCACGACAGGTCAGGCTGCTTCTGCAAAGGCTGTGTTGTGAAACCACTCAACAACGAAATGTCCACCAAAACCTCCTTGTGTAAGTGAACAGATAGGTCATCCTGTTTGCTGACACAGAGTTTCTCTAGCCAGGTCTCTCTGGCACAGGGACCAGCTCCAAAATGTTTTCATTTTTTGATACTGAGGAGCTGAAACTAATGCCAGGGTGATTACAATTACTGTAGCATTTATCACTGTTCCATGTCCCTTTTTCTGCTGTGAGTATATCTGTATGGAATAAAGAGCTCTCTGTCTTCCTTCTGCTGTGCAAGCCCCATGGCTCGAGAGCTTTCTTCTCTCAGTGTGTTGATACATGAAGATACACCTTTCCAGCTGGTGGCATCATCTCCAGCTGATGAATTCAATCACCAGGCCAAGGGGAAAATCAGTTGAGTTACAGAATTTTGTGCATGGTGATGGGGTGAGGTGCCAAGTGCTTTTTCACCTCTTTCATTTTGGTTGATTGGTTTAGCCTAGTATAGCAGAATATTTCAGATAGAAGGTTACTTCTCAAGAATCTGCAACACTTGGCTTGCTGATGCATGGAGACACCATCACAACACAAATGAAGGGTGGCAACGTTTGCCTTGTGAAAATAATGTTCTTTAAGGCTGCTAGTCCCACATTTCACCTAGCACAGAGTATTTGAGGAAGAACATATGTGAGTATGTTAAAACATGTTCAACCTTGGAATGAAGATGTGGTGCCCTTGTGGTTCTTTAGTCATGTACTGTAATTTATATAAAAAGTCTTGGCTTAGAGAGTCTGTGCCTCACTTGTGAGATCACCCTTGTGGAACCTTTGACACCCCTTAAATGAATTTTAAAAAATGCATGGTATCCATAATTCTTCTCTTCAGGCCCTGCAGAAATTAACTTCTGCTTAAGTTCCATTCAAATTAGTGAGATCTTGAAGAAGTAAGTAAGGAAAAAACAACGTGATTGTTGTGAAAAAGGACAGTTTTCCTTCCACCAGCAGGGTCAAAGCTGTGGATGTCTCTTTTGGGATATATCGCATGATTCCTTTCATTTTTGAGTGAATTTAATTATCTGACACATCTAAGATGTTCATTTCTCCAGAGCAGACCTTTTATCCCTCAATGCTGTTTTAGTTAGAGGTCTGAACAGAGAGAAGGAAGGTGCTGCTTTTTGCCTGCAGAATTGATGTCTCCCCAACTTCTAAATGTCCTAAAACCACTTCTCTACAGTAGGGCAGGGTGTAGTTCAGGGTCAATGTTCTATAACTTACAAGCTGCTTCTCAGACTGGTCTGCAAGTAGGTCTGTTATTGCTGGAAGAGTTCTGAGTCACAGGGTTTGCATACTCTTACAAGAGTATAACATCGCACAAATGATCATAAAAGGTTTTAGTGAGAGGCTAGGAAACATTTGACAGCAGTGATGCTGATGTTGTAAAACCCTGTGTGGCACTGAGGATGGTTTGTTACAGGGGGAGCAGGGTCTCAGTTGCTGCACATGGTTAAACATTGATTCTGCTCATGTGGGTTACCAGCAAGGGAAGATCACAGAAATAGTGTTAAATGGAGGATGGATAACTAATGAGCTTTTCTGTCAAGCACAGTAAGGAATTAAAGGAGAGTGTCATTCAAAGCATGATCCTCAAAGAGGAATCAGACCTTGCTTACACCTTCAGGAGGTTTTGCTGTCAAACCTGTGTTTGTCCTCCTCAGAGGAAACACGTAGCTGTTACCTACACAGGAACTTCTGCTGGGCTGCTTGTACTGACTGAATTTATTTTTTACTTGTACAGGCTTTCTTAAATCAGACTCCAGTAGGAGTGCATCTTCTTATCTGACTTGTATTGCTATAAGTGTTTTGATCAAAGTTTTTGATCTTTGTTTCTTTGCTGGAATCACAGCTGGGCAATGCCTGCTGTAACCAAATTAGGGCAGCTTGCTAAGGTGTGAGCTCACAGGAGGGTTTCTTTGATGGCAGAAGTCACCAGCCTGCTCACTGGAAGACATTCTAGTTTAAGCTGGGTAGGCAAGACACCTGGCTTTTCCAGGCTCACTTGGTGAAGGCTCACAGATCCTACAGTAACCACACAGGGAGAATTGCATATTTGAGGAAAGCTAACTTCTGGATGCAGACAAGGCCTTGAGCAGCCCAGCTGTCTGCTGTTTCAGAATTTAAGGAGCAGGGGAGAGAATAGCCAGGGAGGAAACATGTGAGAGTGTGTGGGATGAGATGAGGATTAATGCATCATTGAGCATTGGCAAATAAACTGAATCACTGAATCTTTAATGTAGATTAATGTCAGATTTCATTAGTCTTTGTTCTTTGCAGAGGCTGGCGTGCTCAAGTGGATTCATAAAGGTGCAAATATTTTATGTATTTCTCTGTAGATTTTCCTCATCTATATACAGTCACACCAGAAGCTGTATCCATCATGATTTGATAAGTGTAGTGAAGATTATTGTTTTGCTTGAGACTCCTTAGGTCATTTATATTCTGCTGCTCCTGCAGCTCTAAGGCAGATAATCAGATATGTCTGGTGTTGCACCTGAGGAAGAGACAAGCCTAGGTTGGTAGGAAATGTAGCAGATTTGTTGGTTACTGTACCTCCCCTTTCACTCCAGTCCTGTGTGAGCATCTGGAATCTCTCTTGAAGCTCTTGTAATTACTCATTACAACGGGAATTTGTGTGCATTCCATCTAATTAACAGAAAAATCAGTTTGCCAGCATAAGTGGGTTGGTGTACTTGGAAGTTGGTGCTTCTGAAACTGGTCTCACTGCAGCAGGAGAAGATGGGGCGATTGCAGCTTTCTCTGTCACAGCAAAAGTAAAACCTTGATGAACACATCTGAATCTAATCAGACTTGTTTTTTTAAGCTCACAAATTGCTGCCATGTGATCCACAGCAAAAGTCTAATCTGGACTCGTTGTGAGTCAACATCATCCCCAAAAAACGTTAAAACTCCTGGTTCACACAGCTAAATCGTTAAAAATCATCAAGATGCAGAATATGCCCCCACACCTGGGGACCACTGTCTGCTTTTTCTTTGGTGTTCTGGTAACTCCAGGGATTCTGCTCCTGGGAAAAGGTTAAGGCTGATGAAGAGGTTTTGGACACGTTTCAGAATTCCAGTCTTCTCTCTCTTTCTCTTTTGCTCTTTCTCTTTCTCTTTCTCTTTCTCTCTCTTTCTCCTTCTCTTTCTCCTTCTCTTTCTCCTTCTCTTCTCTCTTGGAAAAGCAATATTCTCACTTTCAGAACCTCAATTTTTTTCTTCTTTCCTTACACCACTTCAGAGCACAAGTAAATACATGTGAGAAGCTGGGAAATTTTGACTTATTTTCTAATGTGGGATTTACATTTACCATCTGGAAACGAAATATTTAGTATTGCTGATGGAGTAAACTTTTTTTAAGGATTTCTTAGAAGTACTGAATTTGAAAAAAATTCTCTTTTACTAAATCCAGAAGGATGTGGCTGTGATAGGACAGCTAGGAGTTTGAAGAATAGCCACTTGCTAGTAAAGAAAGATGGCTCTTTCCAACTTCTGCTACTTTCTTCTGCTTCCTGGCCCAGTTTTTTCTCCAAAAAGCCTGTTTCTCGTATAGAAATTGCAGTCTTACTCTCCAGGAGTCAGTGTAAAACGTGTGCATATGTGTGTAAATATATACACATTGTGCAAGTCACCCAAGACAGTCCCAATTTTATGTGTAAGCAGTGAATTATATACTGTATTCATAACATACCCTTCACACTACAGATTTATGCTAAAAGTATCCTAATGTTTCTGACAGCTCATGTGTGACATGAATGCAATCCATATTTCTTGGAGGAGCTAATCTAAGTGGTTTATTTTCCAATACTGCTGATAGGGCTATATCTCTAGGTGTCACTGCAGTTGAGATTCTGATGGTAACATATTGTTTATGGGTCACTGCCTTTGTCTAAAAGAATAGGTTGGAACAGAATAGCAAAGGTTAATTAAGTTTGTCTATCAAGGGGGGACAGATATAGATGTGTCTTGTATTTTCTGTGCTAGAATCAAAGTAAGTCAAGGCAGGGTATCATAGACTCATTTTTTCCTGGTGCCGGAAAACATGCTTAGCTGGTTTTAGGAATGAAACACCTTGGGCAGCATGAGTGCAGCAGTAGTTGTGAGGGGTCAGCACATGGGCAGTGACATTGCAGGGTGGGAGAGTTGCAGGAAACCTGGTTTATAACTGCAGAAACTGATTCAGGGAAGTGTTAAATAACTTGATGCAGTCACACAGCTCGCAGGTGACAGAGGGGAGATTGCTGTTGCCTGAATTTCCATTTCATTGCCCAGTGGATGCCTTCTTGCCCATGCCAAAAACCAACCTGTGAATTCTGTTATTTGCAAGCAGTGGCACAAATGCAATTTTATGCCCACTCAAATTGACTTTAAGATCAAGACAGAAGGAGGAGGCTGTGTTAAACTTCTAAGTTTCTCTGGTGTTGCCATAATTACTGAGTTTGGTGAATTTGTTGTTGAGCCATGGGTGGAATAAAAGGATGGAAATCCTGGGTGAAGTGATTTGGCCAAGATCATATGGCACACCAGTGGCAGAGCTGAAGGATTACACTTTGATTTTCTGTGTTGCTTTGAAATTTTTTCAGCCCTTGTCACCCAGGAGTAGCATCCATGACCTCTTCCTGTTTGTCTTTCTTGGAAACAAGCCCCATAGTCAGGATCAACAGCAAAGTGTGAAGATACTGCTAAAGTAACACTGGTGTGCTCACAAGGAGATTGTGTGTGGCAGCTTCTGCAAATAAATTATATAGGTGGTGTTTCAGCTAAATAAGTATGTGGGAAGGGCAGGGCCATTTTCTAACCTTTTACAGGAGTGGTGTGATACAAGAGCATTTTCCTCATGTTTTCCCTGGATTTTGCTATGTGTTCTGTCACTGTTGGACATAGCTGGAGGGCTGCAGTGACCATTTTCCTCAGTGGTGAACAAGTTCTGTTTCCAGCTCATCTGTGCAGGGGCAAACTGCAGCTGCCTCTCAGTTCCTCACGGTGGCTTTTCAGGGCACAGGGAAAGAACTCCCAATGCACCCATGGCCTTCCAATCAGCCCATATTTATTTGTTCATGAATTGTAATTATCCCACTATTGCTTGCAGTACATCTTTTAAAACATTACTGGGTGTGTGCTGTGTTGTACAGTTTAGGGTACATTTTACAGTTTTAACCTGTAAAATGTTGCACAGGCCAACTGCTGCTCCAGTGATATGTGTCTCCCACTAAAGTCTGTGAGGTACTTGCTGAATCCTGCAGCTGGAGCAGGGCACAAGCAGTGGGTGGCTGAAAGGGAAGCAGCTGAGGAGGTCAGATTGCCCTCTGCAAAGATTATTGTATGTCTTTCCCTTCTGCAACTCTTGCTCACCTAAAATATGCCTTGTTCTCTTGGCATGTAGCCTGCAGTGATGCAAACCAGAGTGGTTTGTGGGGCTGTCCCAGGGCATGCCTGTCACAGCTTTGTTGGAGAGGTGGAAGGGGCAAGGGAGGCAGGAGACCCCAGAAGGCCAGGCACTCTCATCCTGTGATCCCTGCATGATCCCAGCATTCCCCCTGGACAGGATCTAGGAGAGCACCCAAACCTGGTACCTGACTGTAGCCTTTGGAAAGCTGAACTGCCCCACGCTGAAAATAATCTGGATATTCCTCCCCAAGGCTGCCTTGATCTCCCTTTTTGGCACCCAAAAACCTCCACAGAACTGCAGGAGTTAACATGTCTCTTCTCATGAGGTCTCCTAGGCCCTCTTTTTAATGCAGCGCTAAGGTCAAGAATTTTTACAACTGGTCGTTTTTTTATTGTTACTGTAAAATAGGATTGCTAAGCACTATAAAAAGGAAACCTTATGGCTCAGATTTACTGTGGTGTGGATTCTAAACAGATTAATAAAACAAAACCAAAAGCTTTCAGATTTTCTTCAGTGGTTAATACACAGCATATTCTTTGCAGAGCCAAGCCTCTGGCTGTCGGTCGAACTGTGGTTCATAGACTTGGTGTGGGTAATAAGATTATAAAACATGTCTCTTGCTAGCCAGCTACCACACACTAATAATAATAGTAGTAATAATTCATTGCATCTAGGGATTTTAGGTGAGTTGTTTTTTTAAGGAATGGAGGAAACCCCTGAAAGAAGTGTTGAAAGGAGGCAGATCACTGCATCCACTCTACAGGGAGGGGAAGTGTGCCAGGGAGTGATCCCTCCATTTTGTTACAGCTGAAATAATGCTGTCTCCTGCAGGCAACCTTTTCTCAGTTGTGCATGTGGACACATGGCCTTGCACAAGGGAAAAGTGGAGATGTGAGGTCTGTGGATGCTGCCCTGCCCCACCAAGGGAAGGAGGACTGTGTGCAACATGGCAGACAGAGAGGAGTTTGCTAATTTTTTTTTTTTCCCCAGTACTTCCAGAGCTGTTGAGTTTCACAGATGTGCAGATTCAAAATGCCCTTTGGATTGTACTTTTAGGTAGTTTGTATTGCACAGAGGCAAGGTTTTGTTGAGGGAGTCTTGTTTCCAAAACAGAGGGTGCCCTTTGTCAGAGGATGAGAAGAAATGTCAGTGGTTCTTTTGAGTTCACATTTCTTCAGGATGACTCATTAAATTTTTGAAGAGCTATTTACTGTTTGTTCTTGATGAAACTTCAGTGCATGTTGAACTGTTTCTGTACGTGAAGGTAGAGAACCAAAAATTTTAAGAATTGCTTTAATTTGTAGTAGAAAAACTCTTAACTTTGATAGGCTAAAAGCAAGTCCCTCAGTACGTGTGGAAGTATATGCAACTGTGCTGCTGTCAGAAATCAGGTAGAGCACTGCTTCCTGTAGCCACCATGCTCTCTCTTTGCACCTAATCTCTCTGCAAACATGCCTCAGAGAATACAAATAGGATTTTATGTGGCTCAGGCCACATTATTTGCAGCTAGGCATATGAAAATGAGTATGGAATTCTTTCAGGAACCCTTGGAAAACAAGGGGTGACTGCATGCTGGCATGGTTCTGGGAGGTTCTGGTGGCTCCTGCTGCCAGGACCAGACCCTGTAGGTCTGCTGGCTTGGGGCAGCCATCTGGAACAGCAGGTTCACACACAGCCTCCCCTGCTCCCTGGCCCTGAGCTTTGCTGCCTGGGAAGGGCTGAGGGTCAGTGCTCCAGGCGCAGCTGGCTGGGACCCAAGGGACCCACAGTGTGGAGCAGGCAGACCTGAGGTGGGACGTAGCTGAAAAGGCTGTCAAGCATGTCTGCTTACACAGATACTGTAATGGCATAGCTGGATGTGCATTACTGTTGGCACTGCTGCTACTATAACCAGTACAAAACTCTTGATGTTTTGTCTCTGCCCAGAGGATTTCCATCTTTCAGTCATTCACTTCCCAGCACACTTAGGGAAACCAGCTAGTGTTACCTTTCCTGTTGAAAATGTTAATCTTGTGAAGTGTTTTGGCTGCATTTTTGGAGCACAGAGGCCACCTTGCATCATAGGGCTTTGTAACAAATAATAGTAGTGGGTAGTTCTTTCATAAAACACCAATTTAGGAAAGCATTACCACTTCTTTGAGGAAATCAGTTTGGATGGTATCAGGGCATTGGAGTAGGATAAACTTTGATTTCTGGGTGTTGTCACTTTGCTGCAGTCTGTGGAAGGGAGAAGGGTTATCCTGGTGGATGCTGTGCTGACATGGCAGACCTGCTGGCTGGTGTCCACTTGTGGCTTCACAGCTGGCCTCCTGTGTAGTCTAAACACAACTTTCTTTTTTCAGTGTTGTAAGAAAAACAGTGCGCTTATTTTTGTGTATGTCACTGCTCAATGCCATGGAGCATATCCTGTGGGAGTTGGTCAATAGGACTGTCCTCCTCAGCCACCCAGCAGGTCCCTGGCAGAGCAGTGACCACCAGTCTGAGATGGGTTAGTCCTTGGGGAGGAGTAGGAGCTGGATGGACTCTTCACCTCTGACACTGGCCAGGTGTGTACACTTGTCTGTGCCATAATCTGGGGCCTTGGCAGGAGGCCGCTTGCCGTGAAGGTACTTGCTTGTGTGCAGATACATCTCCATCTGTAGTAAGATAAAACAGCCACAGATCTGCTGCTGCTGCTGGGTGACATCTCATATCACACCCTCTGTAGCTGGTTAGTGTGGGCAGACTGATCTGTGAAGCCACCAAATCAAAAACCCAAGGCCGGCGTGTCAGAATTTTACTTCCCATGCTGTGACCTCCTTCCAAGCCATGGAGGGGTGGAGGGCAGGGATAGCAGGGTGTCCCCGTGGCACTGGGGCTTGGCTCTCACAGGTTGCTGTTGCATTTCTCTCTCCTGACAGATGAAAGGCATGGAGAGACACCACGCTGTCAGCTCCCAGTACCGCATGTGTTCCTACTACCCACCTGCTTCCTACCTGGGACAGGGCGTAGGAGCTCCCATGTGCCTCCCCCAAATCCTGACCTCTGAGGACATCCCCTCCTCCTCGGAGTCAAAAGCAAGAGGTAAGTGCCCCCACTGGGGTGTGTGGCACCCCCTGCCCTCCAGCTGCACCCAGGAGGTGTGGGGTTGCTGCTGGGAAGGAAGCTGAGCATCATGAAATAGCTGTTTTAAAGGTAGTGGCTGGTTTCTGGAAGGTTTGTGGTGTGGTGGCAAAGTAAGGCTGATGGTGTGCAGTCATGCAGTCTTGCACTTTAGAAGCCTCATGGATCAGGAGTCCAGTTAGCTGTACCTTCTACACTTAGTGTGTCTCTTCAGTTGTACAGCACTTGAGGTGCTGTCTTTGGTGCTTACCACCAAAGACACTTACCACCACTTACTCCTCACAGGAGTAAGTAATGATCTTTGCTCCAAACTCAGAATAACCTTTCTTCTCAGAAATGCTGTGATTTTTTTCTGCAGGCCTTCCACTGAGCCTTTGCCATCCTTTCTGAACCACATGTGGGAACTACTCCTGCATCCCAACCATTAAATGAAGCCCTTTGTAGACTTGCTTCTGTTTTTTTTTTTTTTCAAACTCATCATACCATGTTATTTAATTTAAAACTACTGCAGATTAATTTTTCTTTCCATATTGTGTTTCAGGCTCTCCTAAGGATTACTGTAATCCACAGTAATTTCCAGGGCTGGTGAATTTACCCTGTGGTTTTGACAGTGTTTCTCACCCTTCCTTGTTCCCTTACTCCCGTAGCAGACAATGCTGACACAGGTATTAGCATGGCTCTGCTGGAGTAATCCAACTCCACTGAGCTGCCTTTCCATCACTGGATCAGGTCAGTAACTGCTGCTGGAGAAATAAGAGAAACAGAGAGCAAAATCTTCACACTCTCCAGCATGCAAAAGGATCCTGAGCCAGGACAATAAGCTTTTCACGTGTTGTGTTTCTTTGTACCAATCAGTGAACTTGGCAGTTTAATTTTGGATGGTCCATGGGAATTACTATTTTTTCATTTACTTTACACCTGCCAAGTTTCAGTGTGTTGTTTTTTGTTTGGTTTTTTATTCCACAGAGTCACAGCACTGATAACGGCATCCATCCTCATTTGCTTCTCTTTCCTTCTACGTTGTACTTAGTCTTCTCCCCTTTCTGTCTGGTGGAAAGATGTATGTTGTGTAGGTTCCATAATTTTTCTCAGTCTTGGCTGAAGTCCTGGTGTCTGTTTCGTTTGTGTCATGTGGTTTTGTGATGACAGGACCTTAAGGATTCAAATGATGTTCTGGAAGGTGAGGTGTGTATAAAGTCATACCTGTGGCTCATGTCAGTTGCCACTGAGCCCTTGTATTCACTAACTCCAGAATAATTTCTGTTGAGGAGGTAGCTGTTCTTTCATAGTGGCTGTTTCTGAAAGTCTTCCAACTAACTATGACATGTTAGATAGATGAAGAAACAATGCATGGTGTGATGAAACCTTAGACTTTTCCTCCTTCTCCAGTAGTTTTAAATGGCTTAGAGAAATCAGTGATCCTTGGTTCATTTTCCTTCTCTTTTCTTCAACTTTGTTTTATTCCCTCTTTTTTAACCACCACTGAACAGTGACGTCTTCCTTTCTGCTCATTGGTTGGAGAAGCAGTTGGTTTTATGCTCAACTGCAGTTGACACTTTTTCTTGCATCCATCACTACTAACTCACTAAGAAGTCTTACCAGCCAACTGTTTTTAAAAATAGACAAAAGACCTTATACCCTTTGTTCCCAAATGCACTTCAGTAATTTTTCATCACTCTAGAAAAAAATTATACGTAATGTTCCACTGATTTTTAAACGGCATAAATACTGTATTTTCAATAATCCCTGACTGCTTCTCCAGACACTATTCCACACACAGATATTGTTCCCTAAGTTACACCATCAATCAGAAACCGACAAGCAGTGAGATGTAATTTACTGAGATCAAACAGCATTTTCTAGACTCTGAAGAAGTGTTTTTCCATAGCAGGGAGCTAGTGGGTGAGAGAGGCACCAGTGTTTTTGGAAGAAATTTGAACATGTGAGCAGGATCACAGCCATGATCCATAGCAGGATCATGCTTCTTAGAAGCATCTTCTTTTTTCTTAGGCATGTTCTTGGAGGATATGTTTTTATTTCGTCTGTCTACAGACAAAATAATATCCCCAGGAAGCATATGACTTACTTTTCCATGACATTTTTCTTCTGGTTTTTCACAGACCTTAGAGGGCTGGAAGTTTGTTGCCTCTTTGTTGTCACCTGTGTGAGTGCTGAGTAGATGCTGTGTATTAAGGAGGGTGGGTTGTTTCCCCAAGGTATTGACTGCACATGTTGGAGTTGCTCTCTCCTACAAAAGACACATTCTTTAGTATTTCTCTGTTGATTTTCAGGCTGAGCTTTCTGTCCAGTGCCTGACTCCTTTGTTATGAAGCCTAAATGATGTGTTTCTGCAGGGTTAGTGGTTGCTACTTGCTGAAGACAACCTAGTGTGTGTTTTTAAAGAAGCAAATCATATTTCATTCATTCCTTTTGTATGTTTGAAGTGGTAATCATACTCAGAGGCTTCCTTTCTTTTTAAAAATATGTATTGATGGATTTTAGATGCAGAAGGGAACATTAGGATCATATTATCTAATTTGCTATATAATGTAGACTGTAAAACTTCACCTAAACTCCTGCAGCAGACCTGTGACTATATTTTTAACATCTCTATGAAGACTTACATATTGCTAACCCAGAAATTTTGCAGGAGGGTAGCAGTGTGCTTAGAAGAGTTGCAGGTCAAAATAAAAACCTGATTTTTTTTATCCACAATTTTCAAAACATCCAAAATGTGCATCTTTAGCAAAAATGGCTGTTAAATTCCCAGGAAAGAATCTGCAGTGGCCTTACACACATACTGTCACAATTCAGCTGCAACTTCAGGATTATAGAGGCTTTGCCAGTTCATGTGTGGTCTTGGTGTTTGAGTAAGACTATTTAATTTTGGTTTGATTAGTTAACTGCTTGCTTAGACCAGTTACAGTAGAAGGATGATCTACACTTTATTTTTGCCAATGATGTGAAGATCCCTGGAAGCTTCTATATTTTGTACAGGACCATCATGGCATGTTACAGTGTCTTGCATATAGTAATAATAATAATAAATATAACTGACGTTTTCTGTGTGGCAAAACACCATCAGTCAACCTCCTTGCAGTCTGAAGTGTTTCCAAGTAAAATGTTTTGCTTCCAGCTAAGCACAGCTGCTGCCCTTTCAGCAGAAACTGGGAAAAAAGGGGAGGAGAAGTTGATGAACCAGTGATAAACAGCAAAAGGATGTTTTTAGAGGGCTTCCTTAGGTCACCAAGTTGTAAGTTTTAGCCAGCAATTTCTAGGTAGGAGGGAGATTTTTTACTCATTATTGCAAAATACTTCCTTTTCCTTTTTCCTGCAAAAGCAGTGGGAGTAAAATTCATATGAGAAGGTTGTCAAATCTTGTGCATGTGCATGCAAAAGCATAGTTGTGGAAGACAAGTTGGGAAGTGGGAAAGTGGGAGTGGGACACAACAAGGTATTTCATCTCCAAAAGCCAAATACATTGTTACTTTGTTCCCATTGATTTCCTTGGGACAGTTGCATGCTTTTTTTGGTTTTGTTTATTTGTTTTTTAATAATGAAGCTTCTTAGGTTTGGCTCACTACCCAGAATAGTCTTAACACCTTCCAGTGATTTTCAGTCAGCCTCTCCAGCATTTATATTTGTGAAATAACCCACACAAGACCTTGGTTTGAGAGAGCAAGAAAGCACATGCAAGGTATATGCCTCACTCTGACTCCTGTTGCCACTGCATGAAAGTTCAGGATTTGCTTATCTGTATGAAAGTGTTTTCCAGGTCTGGGAAAGTGGCAGAAAAATGCAGTGTTCAAATAGAAAGATGCAAAGAATAAACATCCCTGTATCTGCAGACACTTCAGATTTTGGAGTAGTTACCTGGTCTTAAAGTTGGCATGGAGTAAAACCTTCTCTATGTCATCATTGTGTGAAATGTTTGGATAATTACACCACATGTCTGGCTGCGGTGAAAAAGATATCTTGCATTTAAAATTCTGTTCCAGCTGCTGGACAGATTTGAATTTTTTTATTTTCCTGTCCTAAGTGTCATGAGTGTTGGAAATACAAGGAATGAAACACGGGAGCAATGCTGTGTTTGCAGCTAAACGTTAAGCAGAAGTCTGAAAGTTCTCCCAAAAATATGTAAGAGAAGATGATATTTTGATGCAGAAAACAGCAGTTTTGTGTAAATAAGCAAACATTTTATGAAGAAGAACATTTCTGGTGACAGGTTTTCTGTGTGAGCATAACAGCTTCTAGCACTAAAACACTTTTTCACAGTCCTTTCTAGAGCTCAAATAGCAGGTAATCCCCAGTTTTACAGCTGTGGAAGTGAAAGTGGCACAGACATTTCCAGAATCTGCATTTAGAGACTCACCCTTGCTTCTGTGCTTGGATGCTGTATCAGCAGCAGTGCTGAACCATGGCAAGAGCCCTGTAAAAAGGCTCTTCCAGTAGTTCCACAAGAAAGGGCACGTTGGAAGCAGTCTCCCCGTTTAAGATAAAAAGTTTCACTTTGACAAAACCATTACTGGAATGCAGGGAATGCTATGTGCCCCAGAAACATGCATGAGAGATGGAAAGATTGGATGTTTTTTTCCCAACTGGGTTTTTGTGCACCAAAGTTACTCCCCTTTGTTGCAGCTTCCTACGTGTTGTAATTTTGCATGAATGTATGTCCTAGAAGTGAATGCCATGACAAACAAGGAGCACTTCAGAGACACGTGTGGCACCTTCTACCAGGACTTCTTGACCTGAGAGAGGTCAAGAAGTCCTGGTAAGCAAAAGGTCATTGAGACCATTTGCTTGAACCTGAAACTGCTTTCTGCAGGCATCAAAGTTACAAAGATGGCACTGCAGACAGAACAGGCTGGTTTGATATGGCTGAGAAATTACCCCAAAGAACAGCAAAAAGCCTTGCCTGTGTCTGCTCTTAATTAGCAGCCAGTGGGGAGATGCAGTGACAAAGCTGTGCTAATGAAGTTCTTAGGAACTGGGAAACAATTGTAGCAATTAGCCCAAATTCTCTTCTGCTAGCTCCTGACCACAGTCTGTGTGTAAGCTTAAGAGTAGCTGCCTCAGTCCCTGGCAGTCCAAGTGTTGTCAGGTGTGAGACATACTCCTTCTACACATTTTCTGTGCACCTCTTTGGAGAGCATCACCAGAAATCATCTGGAGTTTGGAAGGGTTTCAGCAGCACAGTATGGGGAGGATAAAATTTTGCACCCCAAAGTTCATCAGTGTTTAGCTTGTGTGTCTGACTGTGCATCTTCTGCTTAAAAAGTGACCTCTACTCAAGAATAGTAGGTCTTAATGATGAAAGGGTAATCAGTGTTTGCTGAAAATTCAGGACTCTAATTTCCACTATCATTTTACATCAAACTCATAGCAATAGGTTTTGAAATAACACCAAAGAAGAGGAAAGGGGTTGAGGTCTAAATCTGTAGATCTTCAACAGTTAGTTCAAGTGGGTCACTTGACCTTGGGGCAACTGTTTATTTTTTTGTGCATTCTCATTTCTGTTTCTGACAGAAATGTCAATCCTCAATGGCTGTGCTGTATGCAGCTTCCCTTTGGCACTGATTGCAAGGATGGTGAGCAGATTTTGTGTTATGTTTGCATGCCTTTAATTATGTTGCATGTGCATGGCAATGTTTTGTAGATCTCTTCAGGCAAATGACTTTTTAGCATGTCATTTTCATAAAAAATTTGAATTTTGGGTGTAGCTGAACAGGCAGTTTCTGAGCATGGCCTTTTTTTATCTTTTAAACTAATCAGGTTGCCTACCCTGATTAATGGCAGCGTTAATCATACTTGATAATTTCAATAGTTGTAGCAGCAGCTGTCAAAATACATTTGAGAATGTAAGACATATTCAGTATAAGCTCATTTTTCTGTGTGTGGAAGTCTTTTTATAAATTATTGGTCTGTGTTGTAAATGAGGTTGTATTAGTGAAGATTTGAGCAATATTAAAATAACTTAATAAGGTCTGACAGGAATCCCTAGAAATAAAGTAATAGGAACTTTTTTTTTTTTTTGCATTCTTCTTTGGTTCAGTCCTGATTAAAAGGCTCATTTTAGTAGTTTCTTCCCTAAATGCAGCATTTCTGTTACGCTCACTCAAAAGCACACAGAGCAGCTTTGCATTGGATTGCAGAATTACTGGCAGAATTACTGATTCACAGGTTTTGCTGATTCGTGTCAGAACAACTGACAGACCCTTGCTGCTTGATCTGGGAGCAGACAGTGGTCCTGCATCAAGAGTAGGAGAAAAAACTCTATTTTTTGAAGGCTTTCCACCTTTTTTTGTAGAAACGTAGGTATTTCTGGACTGAGGCTTTAGCAGCCCCTAGCAGGAATTTTGAGTTCTCATGGAAACTGTGGAAATGCCTTCATTTTTCATCATCCCAGCAAGAGAGACTGGGACAGCCTGAACCCTCAGCATTTGCCAGTGGCACCCCATCCCCTACACGTGCAAAACCACATGCACATGCATAGTTATCAGAGAAAGAGTTTTTCTTCATGGGATGTATTTGTCCATTGTTTAGTATTTTGTGTGGATCAAAGGATGCAGCATTTTAGAAATTGAAGCCTTCATTTTATTATGAGTTTCAGGCTTTGAGTTGGTAAAACAAGGGTTTGAGGAGAGCCCTTGTATTCTGAGGGAACTTAAATCAGTGGTAGAGTTGGCCTGGGTGGGTGCCACATCCAAAGCAATGCCTTTATGTGTTCTGCTGAAATCTCTACTTCATCAGTTTCCTTCTATGAAAACAATTTTGCAGTGTCCCATCAATCCCAGCTGGGGAAGCCTCACTGAGGGTGCAGCAGGGAGCTGGCAATGGGAGAGTGATGCCACCTTGGTCCTGCCCAGGGCCTCAGCATCTCTCTGTGCACCTGCCAGGTGCTATCCTGGAACACATAATGGCTCTGTTAGCTTTCCTTGGACACCTTCCTTCTTCTGCTTTACACTCTCTTAGCAGAGGGAGGTTTCTCAGTGCCTCCTGCAGTTAAAAACGTTCTAGAGCCATATGTTGAGAGACCAGTGCTTTATACCCACTGCACCTCTGGACTTAACTTTGAGCTGCTCTTTATGTCAGATGGTGGATGTTACTGTAGCTGGTGAGGCTGTGTGGGATTTTTCTTCATGCTTTAAAGGATGTTGAGTCCTTCACTGAGAAAAATCAACATTATCGGTTGTGCTGGTTTCTTTTACACCTGATACAGCATTGATGCTCTAAATTTATTACCTCTGGTGCAGAATGTTTTCCACTGCGACAGAAATTGGTAGAAATCAACCATAAAGTGATAGAACAAATGAAGCCATCTTGTCAGGACAGTAGTGATTGCCCAGGCACAATTTGTAATTTTAACAGTGATAACCACTGGCCTCTTCGCTTGGCTTTAATGTGCAGTTTTATCCTCATAGCTCTTCTGGTCAAAAGAGAGAACTCCATATTCAGCTGTAATCTTTTCAATGTGTGAAAGCCTGTCTAGACCACCATGCAGTTCATGCCAGTTTTGCAGCTCAGGTGAGAGTCTGCATCTGAGCTAGTTCTTCTACAGCTTCATGTGCTTATAAAATAACCCTGTGCAGATTGCAAAACTCTAGCAAAAAACAAAAAAACAAACAAGCAAAAAAACTCTAGCAGAAGAGGTGTTGTTACTGAGCTCTAAAAGAAAAAGGTAAAAGAAAAGGAACAACCAAGTCTCTGTAGTGTAGGCTGGCCTTGCCTCTTGCAGGGAGCTGAATTGTGTTTGCAAGTGGTTGTTGCAATCCATGGTGCTGCTCCCAGAATAATTTCAGGGGAAACAAAGAAGGGTAGCATCTGTTCCCACTGCCCTGCTTGCATGCTGTAAGTTTTGTGTCTTTTCCTTTTCCCTGTCACAAAAACAAACTTCTGATAAAAGAGAAATAGCTTTCCTACAAGCAGTGGGCAAAGTTGCTGGGGGATGTTGGAGTGCTGTGTGTAGCTGCCCAGGATAACAGGGAATCATCATGTGGGAGCAGGACCAGACAGCCCATAACTAATTCTGCCTGTTTATAAATACACATATTTATATTGCATGTGTAAATAATACTGAAGTATGTCCCCTGCACTTGATATATGTAACCCTGCAGGGCAGGATAGGGGAGAGATACCAAGGCTACTTAATGGGCTTTCTTAATTTGGCAACCACCAGCGTGCCTGACCATCAGACATTTTTAATTCTATGATTCAGTGTAGCCCACGAGTTTATTTCCAGTGCTCCTCACAGGCATAGCTCAGGCCAAGTACAAGTTGAATAACCTTCAGGAAAGCTGTGCTGTCCTTCTGTCGGCCGCTGTCTTTGAAAATTGCCTGCAGAGTTAGTGAGCAGGAACAGTTAAGATTTACAAACAATGATGAAGCTTGTCATGCATCTTTCACCATTCATCATCTGGGTGCCGTGGCTGGGCAGTGAAGTGTTCTTCATAAAAACCAGCTCAGTGTGAAATACACCTCGCAGCAATGTTTACTGCTCTGAAACTCGTCAGCAGCCCTTTATAGTAAATCCAGATTGCGATGTGACATTACAGTATATCATTGCGGAGCGCGCTGGGGTTTACACTGGGAATGAGTGCAGTTCACACCAGATGAGATGTCCAAATTGAGTTATGTAGGAATTTGGCTGTTATATGGGGATAGCTTTTGTTTTCTGAGGACTGAAAGTTAGCTTTATATATATAATATATATAATCTACACATACCTGCACTTGTGTGTGGGTGCCTATATCGATATACGTGGATATATAGATACACATCCACTATGCTCTCATTATGCTCACAGATTTCTCTGGTGGGACCCTGTCTTATGTTTATGCTGTTTCTTAGTAAGTATTTCAGTATTTTGTTAAAGTGTTGCATTACGGTGTTATCTCTTCAGTGAAGTAGCCATTTATTTTCAGACAATTCTTTTTTTCAAAGAGTTTTCTATCTGTGGTAGAGATTATCCAGTTGGTTGGTAACCACCAAAACAGAGCTGAACAGGTTTGGTTTTTGTGGGGGTTTTTATGTGTAAATGTCTCCTAGAGCTTGGAAGATGAAGCACTGAGCCAGAAGATGTGGGGAAAACTTAGGCAGAAGCTTTAAAATACAAAAACTACAGAAGTTACTGTACACCTGGCTGTGTGCTGGGATTGGACGTGTTCTCCCTGCTTGTGTTGGTCCTTTCAATTGCAGTGTGGACACAAGGTCATGGAGAATTGGGTAAAATAGTAGGTGCCTTTGTATAATTACATACATGGGAAGTCAGTGCAAAATACAGCCAAGACACTTCATGTATCAGTAAGTTGAGACTGAGTTTTTGGAGATAAACGTGCTGTCTTGGGCATCTGGTGGTCTGAGGAACACCTCTGGAGTTAGGCAGTAATAGATGCATAAAGTGGAAAGTACTCTGTGCTGGTTGGCCTACAGACAATAATTTGCTTCAGTAAAAGTTAGGTACTTTGGTAGTAGTTAACAGATTAAAAAGAAAATATTTGAGACAGACCAGCAAAGTTCTTAAATGCTTCCTTGTGATTTTGTGTGTTTGTATTTCAGTGCTGTTCTGCAAAGCCTGTGAATTAAGCTATATTTCACTGTCTTTAAGTGCTGTGACTGCTTTATCTTCTGAGTTTTAAACAAAGCTGTCATTTTCTGGAATCTTCACTGGAGTCTTTGGGTTTTATTATTGCCTGACTTTTCAGCCAGAGAGGGAAATATATTTGAAATACTCTTACATTTAATTTTAAATTTCTGAGACCTGTGCTCAAGTATTAAATATAGTTTAGAAATAGAGAAAGGAATGTGACTGCAGTTGTTACTGGCAGACAGGAGGGATAACTATACTTCGTTTGTCCTCCTCACCTGTTTTCAGTTCCTACATTTGTTTTTGCTTTAAGTGCTAATATTGCAGTGAAATTGTACTTTTCTAGCTCAGAACAGTTTTCACAAATATGTTTATTAGTACTAATTTTATTTTGTTCTGCTACATTTATCTAAAAAAGCCAGAGTTGATCTTTGGTTCTGCTACAGCCAATATGAAGGCAAAGCTTCAGATTCACCAATCATGTAAGTATAGAGGCTTTCAGGCTTACCAGTAGCATTCTAGTGTTATTTGTATTCATAATTAGCTTAATGATACAGTATTAATCTCATCTACTTCTTTACCAGAGGCTTTAACTAATCTGGTGAGGTTTCTTAGGGAGGAGAGAAGGTAAGGATGGGCAGGAGATGGCAGCAGTGGTGGTAAAAGTAAATATTATTTATGAATTTTTTTTTACTCCATTTATTTTGGGAAGGGGAAGTTTGGACACCATTACTTTCGTGGCTTGAATTAGTGGGGTAGATAGTAAAACTGTCACTTATAACATAGTGGTTTCCTGCAGCAGAATGTTGCATATAAAATCAAAGGGGTGTATTTCTTCACAACTTTGACTGCTTTATGTATCTGCTCAATTTCTAGTAACTTGGCTGAGCTGCAGCCTTCAGGTACTAGTAAGTGGTGTCCTGTCATGGGGGTACTGTAATGGCCTCAGGAAGGTCTTGAGATCTCTATGAATACGTACTCAGACCACTTCTGTAGAGCTTGTAATTTAATTTCCCATTCTGCCAGATGACTGCTTGCTCTTGCAGTGTCTGCTTTACATAGACAAAGAGATCTCCATGAGGTAGGGCAGGAATTAGGAAGAATACTCTACACGGCACATTAACAGCATCTGTTGCTGTGTTAGCATCCAGTTGTTGCTGTCCAGACATCTCCAAATTTGAGTTGAATGGGTGTGGGCAAGGACTGAAAAAAAATGGCATTTTGTAGACCAGATCAAGTCACTTAATTGTATATTGTTTTCTCGCACAAGGGTCTCGTGGTGGCAGTGACCTTTTACTTTGGTGACTCTGCAAAAAGCCAAAGCAGATTGTTATCTATAGGGCACTGTAAAAACAGTCCAAGAGAAACGGCTCAGAATGGGGTGGGGGGGCAAAAAAAACTGCACCACAAATTAGCTAACAGTATATTGGCTGGTTATAATGACTACCTTACAGCATCCAAGAACTGTCAATCATACCTTAATGCTGGTAGAAGTGAAAAGTCAATGTGTAGTTGTTTAATTTGACATGGCTCTGTCTGAGGAAGTGTAATCGCTGGAGGGGACAGTTAAGTAGCTGTGCTCCGTGTCAGCCTGTCTCGCTCCGACTACTGCACTAAACGCTTTCCTGATGAGCGATAGATTTGTTTAAATACCAGGATAATTGCTGGCTACAGCATCCAACACTCTCTTAATGCCTTGTACTACATCTGTATTGGCTCTTGCCTGAGGCTGTTTGAGGTTTCTGCAGGGAAGAAGGCATGTACCTTCAATTACATTGTTCGCCTTCAGGTTTTGAAGGGTAATTGTTGCAGACATAAATAGGCTGTAATAAATTACATTTCGTTTCTTCCAAACTTGTTGAAGTAGATCAGACATGCCAGTGTTGCAGCTGCTTTCTGCTCGTGACATCTTGGTAGTCTGCAGTACTGAGAAAAGACAAAGAACAAGACAAAGTGTTCCTTCACTGGAAAAATAGCAGACTTGTAATGCTATACTGGTGCAAAGCCAGTGAACTTGTTTTGCGTGCTATAAAAGTATTTGCTTCCCCTCACTGCTTGCACACGTGTAAATTATGATCATATATAAATATCAATGCTGATTGTGAATAAGCAGAATAGGAGAGAGACTCAGCTCTACTCTCTGTAACAAGGAGGGTGTCCATGTTTTACCTTTTTTTTGTGCTTGTTGGTGTTCTAAGGAGAAGACTGAAGAGACCTGGTATTTTCTGCCAGGGTGGTTTCCCACTAAATGGCCTTTTTCTGAGCACGTACCTGTTGTGTCACAGCACACCCACAGTGGTGCAGCCACAACACAAATGCCAGCAGCAGCTCCCTACCCTTCCCTACAGTGTGCCCCCACCTCTGCCACTAAAGGTTCTGTACCCACAGGCTGATGCAAGAAAAGCTGAAAGCCTCTGTGTGTGGGTTTCAGCTCCCTTGAAAAATGTTTGGAGGGATTGGGGGAAGCGTTTGTTTTCAAAATACGCTTTTCTTAAAAGTCTCACAAAATCTTGAGATTGGTTTGGAAGTATGTTGGGAAGACTTAATGATGACTTCATTTGTAGGGATTTCATTTTACTATGTGATGAGGAAAGAGTGGAAGTCAGGTTATACAGGGTATTATTCCCTGTAGGTCATTTTGAAATAAACCAAACAATTATAATTTGTTTTGGCTTTAACATTGGCATTTATATATTTGCATTTATTCCCTGCTTTCTCATAATTTTACAATGCCAGTTTCAAAGCTGTATGCCGGATGTTTGTCTTAGTATCTGTTAAATCAGTTAAGTTTCTCAAGTTGAAGGTTTGTCTGAGGTCTGAATCACACCCTTTATGCTGCGTGTTGGTTGTTTGTTTATTCCAAGCATAGCATTAATCATGTATTAAACTACTGAAAGTAAAAGAATGTTCCTAGTCCAGTTGGCCAGTAGTTTTGTTTCCTTTCTGGACATAAAAGGAAGAGGAAAATCAATGTGAGCTCTCTCCCATTTGTTTACAAATGATTTTGCCTTTCAAGTTCTGTTTCCAAGCAATAGTCATTGCAAGGAGGGTTGTTTTCCCACCCCCCCCCCGCCCCGGAACAACTGTTTACACTTGATGTTTTAGCAATTGTTTTTGTATTGGCTTTTGAGTTTATAGAAAACATTTTGATAAATTTCCATTTTGAGGCAGATTTGAGCTAGCTTTGCATCCCTAACTATAGTATAAATTTTCCTAATTACTCTAAATCAAGACTTCACTTATGTTAGTTTTTGCTGTTTCCTCCCTTAGATAAATATGAACTTCAAGTTCGTAAAGCTGTCTCTACCAACACATCTTGCCCCAGTGCTTCCCTGAATCATAGTTGCTTTCAGGATCTTTAATTTTGTGGATTGAGTCTTTAATTTTTCAGGAGGTATAAACTCTGCACGTAGGTTTGTGCCAACAGTCTACATTGAAGTGAAATAACACTGGCTTGATAAGAGGCATCTGGTGTATTCCTGTTAGGTGGATACAAATGTTCACTGGCTCTACCCAAAATGAATATGCAACTGCCTAATTGTGGTTAAAAAGGCTCAGATAGGGTTGGCCCATAGTTTGAAAACAATTGGCCCTTCTCAGCTGTGGAGCTGACCTCTGTGACTCTTAACTTTCCAGCTTGGACCATTTCATCTGCTTTTCTTTCTGCCTTCAAGTGCTGTGTGTGTGGGGGGGTAGGACTGCCTTTCCTGTCTTTCAAGAGAGGGGGAAAAAACCCTGCCTTGACCCTGAACAGCACCAAGTTACTGTGTAGTGCAAACTCCTTGCAGCCCATGCTCTTGACTCCCTTCACTGCCCCGTGTCTGTGGTGGGTTTCATACAGCAGGGCTGTATGATGCAGAAGGGGATGAGCTCCACTTCTCATTTACCTTCATCCAGCCTTGCCCTTAAAGTGTTGAACCACCTTCTTACTGACCAGATTTGCCTTCAGCACTGCTGAAATTAACTGAGATGGAAAGTGGCAGTGATTTTCTTGGAGGCGGGCAGTCTTTGATACAGCGACCAGGGTCTGGATTGGCCCCAGAGACCTGCCTTAAAATTTTCTCTACAACAGATGAGAATAATAAAATTCTGATTTTCTCTTTATCTAAGTATTTTAGAGCTTTCCTGCCACTATCACTGTCTGGACTTCAGAGAGTGCCAGGGAAGTGTGTGTTGAAACTTCCTGGCTACACTTACTCCCATTCCAATGTTAGTTAGGAAAGATGGCACAAGAGGACCTAGTACCCTTGAAGGAAGCTAACACAACCAAGGTTTTTGGGCCATACTGGCATGCCCTACAGCTTGTAGACTATAACCAGTGTGATCTCAGAGGAGTTTTGGTCCTTCTTAGCAAGACTGCTGCTGTCAGGGTCCAGAATAAAATGCTGGCTCCTGGTGGGCATCACCAGGTGGGGTGTAGGACATCACTGGGCCTGTGGAGATGCAGCTGGCAGCCCCAGCAGCATCCTTAGACACAGCCCATGCCCTCCAGCTGAGGGCACACACGCAGCTTTACTTGTGTTGTGTTCATGGAAATGAATATAAATACAACACAGCAGGTCTGTCTTAAGCCTAATGTTGTGTGAAACTTCATTTAACTTACTTGACTACCTCAAAAATGTTTTGTGTTCTGTTTTTGTCTCTATTTGCTCAAGTATTGTGACTTACTGCAGCAAGGTTCCTCAACTTTGGGAGGAATGAATCTCACTTTAAAATAAGTAGCAACATTTTTACTCTGCACGTACCCATCTTGTGCTGTGTATTTCATCAAGACTCATTGAACCATGTTACTGCAGGTCTGCTGAACTTGCATCCAGATTGAAGTTAATATTAAAAATGGTAATGCCATGGTAATACTAAGTGAGTTTAAAGCCTTTTGGGCTTTTTAAATTGCAGATTCATTTAAATTATAAGACATAAATGATAAGGCTTTTTCTTTCTTTCCTCTTACTTGGTTTTGGGCACAGTCATTGGTGAATACTGTGTTGCTTATGCTGAAATCAGTGGCAAACCTCCTGTTCCTTTTGCAAGTGTGGTACAAAGTGCAGATCCTTGTCTTCTCCCTTCCCAGCAGAGACAGTTGAATTATAAGACAATTTAAAAAGTAAATAAACCTATTTGCAAGTGGAAAAATATATTGTATTTACCCTGACAGATCACTTGCATTAGACCTAGTATTTTTGACTGATTGTTTAGTAACCTCTTGACTTCCAAAAGCTTGCAAGTTATGTCCAAAATTTTTTTTAATCTGCGTAATATAGCACTGTTGCACTGAGACAGTGTTTTAAAAAGTTATGTCATTAAACATGAAAGAGCTGAGTCCATCATTATTAACTATTTGATTATGCTTTGAGCATTAGGGCTGATGATCTTGGGCATGGATTGCATCCTTGTTTTGTAAATTGACATTGGCAACAATGAAATATGAAGAGAAGTACCAGAATTAACATTTACATTTACGTGGCTAGTCTTGGTGTTGTGTGAACTATTTTTTTTGTTCCTCATACACTAGTGAAGATTAACAGCCTTTCTGACCCGAGAAGAGAGAGGCATTTAGCCAAAATAATGTTACGTTTTGATTTCTGTGCTGAATAGTAAATGGTTTTATCTGATTATTTGAGCTCTTGGAATCCAGTTTCATTTCTTTAGCAGAGCTACACAAGGGAGAAACTTTGTGCCTTTTGTGTCTCCACAGACTCTGCTACTTGATAACAGTATCCTGAGTCTTAAGTGCACTCTTTCCTTTTAGATTAACCATGTTTTTCAAAAAACATCTTTTTGAAACATCTGCCTCAGCTGTTGCAAATGGCAGTGCATTTTTAGTTAGGACAGTTGATGCTTCTAAGGTAATTATTCACAAGGAACTTCTTGTATAGACAGCTTTGAAATACATTTATCTTAAAAAACAAAGGCAGCTGTATGGTAGTGATGCCCAGAAGCAGTTTCCCCTGGAGTTGAGACTCCCTGGTTGTCTCAGACTCTTTGGTTGTCTCTTGTGTTGCTCCAGGAGACAGATGTAGCCTGTGAGGTCTTCCCTTGAAACAGGAGGCAGTTCCCACTTCCATCTGCACCCTCAGTTTTTTGCAGTCATCCCACAAAAAAAGCCTTTTGCCCGTTCAGTCACCTCTCTGTGCTGTTATTTGCTGGTTGAGTGGTGTTTGGGATGTATGGAAAAGCCTGTGTCATCAGCACAGGGGGAGATGCAGACCCCAGAGGAGATGGACAGTAATCAGTCTGCACAAAAAAAAAAAATCAGTCTGCACAAAATCAGCATGAAGTCACCTCACTGTGCCTGGGGGAGCTCCAGAGTGCCAGGAGACAATGCCATGATCTCTTCTTCAGAGCTGGCTGGAAATTGTTCTCATAGAGACTTTTCCTTTTGGAAAAATCTGACCCACTCATTGTTTCTGCTGAAATCAAGTATGTCTGCAAACTTAGAAGAGGACAAACAGCTGGCCTTTTTTTCCTCAAGTCTGACATGGATGATGAGTCCATTTTAGAGAGAAGAGAGTCCACAGAGATATCACTGGGGCCTTTCAGTGGTTAGAGGGGGCTGATCAGGACATGACTGGCTTTTTAATAGAGCCTGTAGGTAAGACAAGAAATAATGATTTTAAAACTAAAGGAGAGTAAATTCAGAGTAGGTACTGGAAGGAATTTTTTACAATGATGGTGGTAAAATACCAGCATAGGTTGTCTGGAGAGGTCGTGGGTGGGAACACTCACAGAAACATTCAAGGCCAGTTTGAATGGGACTCTGAGCTACCTGATCTGGTTTGAGATGTCTCCTCTGACTGCAAGAGTTGAACTGGATGGCCTAAAGATCCCTTCCAACCAAACCATTCTGTGATTTCTGTCAAAGATGTGGAGTTGTAGGCAGTCCATTGCTGTTCTTGCCTTGCAGTCAGGGATTGCTGCCCATTGACATGGTTGTGTGGCCTCTGGTGATTCTGATTTGTTCTTTCACCATTTGTGAATGGTTTGTTCTCTTTTCATGGGGGAAAAAAAACCCCAAACCAGACAAAATTCTGTAAACACAGTTCATTTCATGGATCTGGCTTCAAAAGGTGACATATAGGGTGCTAAGACCTGACTTGCTGCTGTGCCCAGTCCAGGGACTGTAGTTCCAAGATTCTGCCCCCCCAGCGCAGCAATTTTGTACAAAACCAGTCCTGGCAGGTTAAAATGCTCAAAATAGAAATTTAGGCCTGTGCACCAGCAGCTGGTAAGATAGTTATATATTTCTTATGGGAAATGATTGATGTGTTTCTGTTCTAATCTTGTTGTTAGATTTTGATTACTATAGGAATAAGAAAAACAATCCAAAGAGTGTATTTGAAGTTCCCTTCTTTTCTCAAGTGCTGCCTGTCAGTCTTCTGAGTATAACACACCAGGGACATGAGGTTTTTTATGGAGAATCAGTCTCTGGTGGTGTGTGTGGAATGGAGAAGTAATATCTGACTTCCAGGAATAAAGAGGTTTAAGGTCCCAGCTTTGTCACAGTCTTGTTACATGATGAAGCAAATGGTTTCATTCCTCTTGAGATTTCTTGCTGCTCCACAGTTAATGACAGATATGCAAATACTCCCTATACCTCACAGACACTTTTTAATTCTTTCTTTGCTGGGAATCAAATCTCCTCCTATGTTTCTGTGGCTGTTCTGTAAACTTGGATCTTTAAATGGTTCGTTGGTGGCCTGGTATCTGTTTTTCAAAAATTCCTGTTGGACTCCGATGTAGAATACAGCAATGCAAACCACTCTGGTGGACTGTGAATGTCTGAGGGAAATAAGGATCTCCAAAAGTAGGTCTGTTGGTCAAGAGTTACAGCCTGAAGAAGCAGCACGTGCCTCTCTGCAGTACTGGCAATACACTTATTTTCTTCTTTATAATTCCCCATGTTACTGTGGAGCTGTGTGCCCAGGACAACACAAGGGATTAAATAAAGGACTGGAGAAGGCTACGGAGAGAAAAGGGAGATACTTTTTGCCTTTAATAGTGTTACTTTTCTTTGTAGTGTTACTACCAGGTTAAAAATAGGTCAAATCTCTGACTTCATCGCAGCTCTTTTGTGGCTGAGGTTGTTATGCTTTATGCATAATTATGCAGAATGTTTTCACTTACAGATGACTCAAAACCAGTCTACAGAGATGCTTGTTTTACCTTGTTACCCAACAGTGGGAAATGCCTGCTTTATGTTGAGGTCCTGGAGAACATTTTGCTTCTTGTCTTCCAGCACAAAATCTCGGTGAAATTATTAAAATAATGTTTTCTTTTTGAGAGAACTAGCCACTAGGGTTCCTAGCAGTGGAATAGAAACTGGGGAGGTTTCTGTGGAGGTGTACCTGGCTGGGACCTGACTCAGCAGAGTGAGCACTTGGGGTGAGTACCTGCACAAGAGGCAAGTAACCTTTCCCATCTGCCAGAGAGAGCCTCTGTCAGATAAATTCCACATGTCACCTTCCAGTCTTTCAAAGCAAGGGTACTCACCTCAGCACACCTGAAGTTTTTCTGAGATTGTTCATCCTCTGCCTTCCCAGCCTGCAGCAGTGGCTCAATGACATCAAGTTAACCACAGAATGTAGAGCTGGTGGTAAGAGAGAGCACTGGTCCATCAGCACTGCTCTGCTCCAGTTCCTCCTTCATGCAAGCATGAAGGGCAGTTGCTTTGTAGAAGATTGGTTTAGTTTCAAGCTATGTTTTGGAGTCTGAATAAAAAGCCTAAGCTTCCCAAGTACCATTTTAGCATCCTGTCTGTCTAGCTGGTAGTGGTGAGACACTTACTTGATTGTTTACATATTACTGTAAGAGAATTTAAAATAAGAGGTGAGGGAGTCAACAGGAGGATATTTTCTCCAGCCTCTGGTTTCTAATTACATCAGTTACAGCCCTGCCTTCTTAGTTGCTAAAACTGCAAGCATGAACTGGAAAAGAATTGAGATAATCCATGGTAAAGCATACTGAATAAAGATCTCTATTTAGATCTTTGCCTTTTATCCTGAGTTTCTAATGCCAAAAATTAATGCTATTTGAAAACACACAATAAATGTGCCCTATTGTGGGCATCCAAGATAATCCTAATTGCCTTAAATGCTGGTGACAAGGGTAGGTGTTTGAGAAGGGGAAAAGGGCTGTGCTGTGAAACAGAATACCTGTGCTAAGAGACACAGATGGAGTATGCATTTGTTTCAAAATCCTTAGGCTTGTTTTTATTTTTGCATCAAAAAGCAGCTCTGTTTGCTGCTCTTGTAACTTATTTTCAGCAGGAAAATATCCACAGACATACATTTCTAGAACTGGACAAGTTTCCATTGTGTTAAGAGTTGGCAAAACAGAAAAGGAGCATCACTCCCATGTTCTTGCAAGTTAATCCACATTGTGGTCAGCACAGCAAAGTCCATAACACATTGACCACAGGAACAGTCACAGAGACATTTCAACTGGTCAGAGTAATACGTGGAGTTTTGTTTTAAGGCAGACCCATGGCTGAGTTTTCTTTTTCCCCTTGTAAACTGCTTGGTGTCAGCCTCCTCATGTTACACACTGGTGCACATCATACTGCTGCAAAGAAGTCTGCACTCACACTATGTTGTGGTGACCAGCTGCAGCAAGCAGAAACCCTTGGCTTCAGGTGGGCTTCCAGGATTTGTCCCCATGGAAGCTGTCCCCTGGTCCAGATTTGTGATGAGGGGCAGAAGAAAAGGACAGTCAGTACAGAAAATGCATAGTGCATTTATGCACTTGTGGACATTGGCAGGAATTTTCAGTAAGAACCATTTCATCCTGGCAGTCATCCTGAGCAAGAGAGATGTAATGAAGAAAGTAGCAATTTGGAGGGTTGGTTTTTTTTTTACTTTACTTCATACAGAGTAGAAGCAAAAGAAATAAAATATATTGGGGATTCACCAAGTGCAAATGTCCTTCAGGAACATGCATTACTGCATCTTTACAAAATTGGAATTCTGTGTTTGTTTCTTACTTTCCTTGAAGCTTCTCTGTGGCCTAGTAGGAACCCACTGACCTATGGGCTCTTGACTGTTGTTGTCTTAGATCTGCACAGGGCCAAATACCAGAGCATGAGACTGAACCCATTGCATGAGCAGTTCTTTTCACCCTGGTGTAAGTCAATAGTCCTCCATCTTTTTAAATAGAGCATTCACACAGGAAGGGATCCACATGAGAGATACTGCAGAGGTGAGTTTTCTTTTTAACTATTTGTTAGTTAACTCTGCTTAAGGAGTCAAACACTTGTTCAGGATCATAGGGTTGAGTACTCTACAAGGTGAGAGGCAGCTGAAGGGAGATTGCTTAAGAGACCTTACTTGACTCTCCTGCCTGTGTTTACATGGAGGCTGCATCTTGCCCATCTTATCATCCACAGCAAAGTCAGGACAAACATTGGCACTCTTGCTGCCATTCTAATGTCTTCTTCTCAACAAGAAAATTGTGCTTTCTCCCATTCTCTGTTTTTTTTAATGTCTTCTCAATTGCTGAGACAGAAGCTAGCTGAGGGTTGTGATACTTCTCTCTGATTCCTAGCGGCTGATCTTGCAGCACTGTTTTGAGGGGCTTGTGTGGTTGATTAGGGGTTTCTGACCTAATGCTTTGTCAGGCAGTTACCCTAGTGTTACCATGGTTGCTGTAGCCTGTCAGACTGTTTGCTGGTGCTGGGAGGTGGGGTCAGCCCTTTGGGCAACAGTCTGAGCAGCAGAGTAACAGGGTACCTTTGGCTTGGGTGGGAATGGGACAGTGTTTTCAAACTGAATTTGACCTGTGGTTCTTTCCAAGTCACCAAGTCAGGTTTTATGGCTTCTGGTGGTTTAAATTGGTATATAAAGGAAAGTGTCAGTTTTGTGCAGGTATCATGACTTGCTTCTTGGCTTGACTACTAGTGGTTTCCCAGGCCAGTTTGGTTTTCAGGAGCCTTTATGTGGGATCTCTCTAGCCTGGAGTGGAAGTTGATGCTTGCAACAACAGTAGTATTTGCAGAAGGAAAGTGCTTTGGAGGAGAAGGTACTATGAAGAGCAGTTCCTGTCCACTCTCATGCCAAAAACTTAGGCATGCTTTAGTGATGCTCCCATGCCATCCAACTGCCAGTGGCATCTTGTTCTTCATGGTACAGGTGTGGCTGTGCTGACACACAGGTGTGCAGGCCAGGAAGAAGTGAATGGCCCTTAGCAGTGTGTGGGACTGACATGCTTACTTGCCCTAAGAAAGGTGAAAGAGTTTTAAAAAACTAGTTGTACCACTCAAATTTTAAATCTTTACGAATTGTTCCTTATTTAGGATTTAATAGTTTTTTAAATATAAACTCAGAATTTTTTTTTCCAAGCATGAATGTCCTTCTGATTTCTCACATCACTGCAAGTGTATTACTGAATTTTGGGGATCACTCAAGTTAAAGTCAATGCAGTTAGCAGTGTCAGAAGACACAAGGTTTTGTGTCTGTGGTTGGGATCCCTTCTCACTTCTTTTCCTGTGTGATATTAGCTGAATGTTTTTTAGATTCATATGGCTCAAAAGTATTCAGATGCTTTCCCAAGGGTAAACTAGGTAAAGGTAAATTAGATCAAGGAATGGTCTTTAAAAACTGTCACAGACCCAATTCTGGTACTGTTATTTACACAGATAAGGACTGTGTAACAACTGTGGGAGGATCAGCCACAAGCCTCAAACAGATGGAACTCATATACCTAAGTCAAAAAGAACATGGGTTTTGTTTCTTTGAACTTGGAATTTCTACATTTTATTGCTGTATGATTAAAACACTGAAACAGAATTGCTTGTTTCCTTTTCGCTGCCTTTTTATAGCTACAAGTCCCAATCTGAATATCTTGTACTTTTAGCATTGCACCTTGCTTGACTTCAGTGACGGTTGACTGCAGTGGAGGTCTGGTCAATAAAGTAGTCCAGGTCTGGATACAGAAGTAGCAGTCTTACCTGCTCGAGGTAAATCTGGTGGTGCCAGATTGTTTTCAAAACCTTTGTAGCTCTCATTGCATACCCTTATGTGTATTTCAGAGAGCAGAGTACATAGCCCAAATTGCCTAATAAAAAAAACTTGGATTAATTTGGAAGTCAGTGGAAAAACTGGTGGAGCTTCACTCATCCAGAAGACACAGGAGCCACCACTAGAAATGCTAACAAACAGATCTGGTTGTCTGTCTACCAAAAAAAGTTGCCCTTGGTGTCATTCTGCAGGTTTATACTAAACTAACATAGAGTTGATCAAAAAAACAGACCACAAAAACAAAGTGGCAGTTTTGCTGTGGTAGGATTTTAACATCTCTGCAGTATCATGTTGAATCTTTTGGATTCTTCATGTTTCGGAAAAAAAACCCCAAACTCTGAAACTTTGTCGCAGAGATTTATAGATCTCAGTGTTTTAAAGGGGCCCTTTACATCACTTCAGGCACATGCATGCTTAGAAATATTAACAAGTCCTTTAAAATAAATAAACCTCTTGCCCATTGGCTCCTTGAGAGTAAACAAAAAATTATTCCCTTTTAACCTCAATCGCTTCCCTAGTACTTCTGTCCTGGAGTCCAGGAAAACACAGAATCCTTACAGCATGTCCTAATCCTTCACACACCTTGGGCTTTGCTAAATCAGAGCAGAATGAAGTTCTGAGAGTTGGAGAGCTGAGCCCTTGAGCCAGCCAGCCCTGTTGAGCTGATTCCAGCTGCATTACTATATAATGCAAGGTACCTTGTGGAGAAAGAGATTATTCCTGGTGCTAGACCTGGCTAGATCCTACCAAAGCTGCAGCTGTTGGCGGGCACAACCTAAAGCTGTGAATTATCATTGAGGAGCTAGCCTGTAGGATGCATCAGGAGAGAATGATAATTCTGCTTTTTCTGTAGGTGATTTCCCCTTGGACATTGGCATGTGGACCCATGGAGCATCTCTGTTCTGTCATTACATAATAGCCAAAGCATGAGCACCTCCTGTAAGATACTCACCAGAAATAGTGCACAAAGTGTGTATTTCACTTCATGGGTGTGTGATGCAGGCTGGGCCATACAGTGAGTA
>JBBMKD010000115.1:48340569-48343069 GCA_037834095.1 Argya squamiceps | reverse complement strand
CCTTAAAGCAGTTCGGGCGAGGTGAACTCATCCCGCCGTCCACACTCGCTCGGCGGTGACCAGCATCCCGCGAACGCCCCTCCCTAAAAACTTACTTTAGAGCAGTGCAAGCGCTAGCGAACCCTCCCTTCTGCCCGACCCCCTCCTCCTCCATCAGTACACGGGGATCGGCGAAGGCACCCCGGCCAGCAGACCCTGCGGTCCGCCCGGCTGGGACGCGGCTCACGGCGGGTTCCAGCGGCTGGAAGTCCTCCGGGTGGCTCTGCATCGAAAAGTCGCGAAAGGCCGGCGGATTCGGGCCCGTTTCCAGCCCATTCCCCACCCTGCCCGGTTGGCAGGTTTCTTTGGCCCTTTGGCCGAGCCGGTCCCTTTCCACTAAATGTTATTCGCAGCATATGTTTCGCGCATTCATTCTCTTTCGGTCTATTATTCCGGGCGCTAACTGCTAGCACCTCATTGTCACCTTGAAATTTTCCTCTGCTATTTTGCAATTAAAAGCTTAATAGCCCTGGAAACGGAGTTCATGTGGCGCAGTTTACCATCGCCACTTGGTCTGAAAAGCTTTCTGCTGGGATCCCATTATGTGCTTGAATAAACCTTTTCGGCGAGCAGAAATGGGAACCGGGGTTGTCAGGTGTTGGGTTACAATGGACTTTTCAGGCAGGGGACGTTTTGCTTACATAAGTACGAACCTGGCCCTATGGATGGATGTTGTCAAATACTAGGACACGGAAACCATTCCCATCCAATGTGAGAAAAGGATTACAGCATTATATCAAACGGGAGTTTCAGCCTAAACTCCCGATGTGCAGCCAAGCGAGAGAGGGGCCCCCGGCCCTCAGCCAGCCTACCGCCGCGCCAGGCACCTCGGCTCGGGGTCTGCCAGCCTCCCGGCCGGCTGCGGTGGCGTGGCCGCTCCGCAGGACCCTCTCCAGCTAGTGGGGAAGTAGGATTTCCCACCACCATCGCCACCCCTTGTAGGCGCTTGCACCCCGTTTCTTCGTTTTGAGGGAACGGAATTCCATGGGTCGAGTGCGCACCATCTTTTACGCAGTTTTGTGATGGTTCAATGTTCGGCCCGCTTCTTTTTTTTTCTCCCCTCGATGGGGACTCCAGAGTGTGCAAGAGGCCCCGCGGAGGAGGCGGATTGCGAGCTGCAGGGTTCAGTGCAGGCACCCCGGCAGAAAAAAAAAAAAAAAAAAAGAAAGAAAAAAAAAAAGTTCTGCTAGCACTGCGAGAAAATGCACTGCTCCCCGTATCCGATCCGATTCATCTCCCCGGCTCCGTGCGATTTACGGATGGAGTACTCATCCTCCTGACACCCCGCGCACGGCCCGGGGAAGAAAGATCACTCCTTCTGATCTGTATCACTCTTCCTCTAGAAGTAGAAAAGTAATGAGGAAAGAGCCTACTAGTGAAATACCACGCTAACACCTTCGTAGCATACACTGTGCCTTTTATTCTCTCCGGCGAAATACTTTCCTAATTTAAAATCTGATTTCATTATTACGTAGCCTCGCTAAAACCTTTAATTCGTGTAGGGGTTATGGTGGAGAGATGCCTGGGAAGAGCAGGGGAGATCTTAAGGCAACGAAATGGGTTCGGATGAACGACTGCAGTAAATTTGTTTCCCCCCAGCCAAAATGCATAAAACTTTTTTGTTTTTTTCCGCCAATATATTACATTTGGATTCAAGGTTCTCGCTGAAACACGGGTATTTCCCGTGTAGTAAACCCCTCCGCGTACGGAAATGCAGAACACTACAAGTCCGCCGCATCACACATGATCATTTAGGTTTCAAGCAACCTGACTTGCGGTGAATTTCACGGTCCTTTCTATAGCCACCCTTTGCGTTTAGGTAGCTGTCTTGCCGCGGGATGCAGGAGAGGCAGCGGGACCCCGCGGGGGAAGGTGCCCACCGCAGCTCTCCTGCTCTGCGGGGCGATCCCGCTGCCGCAGCCCGATAATCCCCGCAGTGGTTGTGGGCAGCTCCTGGTCCCGGGCAACTCCTGCTCCGAGCATCTCTTTGCAGTTGTAAAACTTTGACAGAACTTTGATCTCGGCCCACCCCGGCGCTTGGGCCATGGGCGGTGGCAGCCGCACCCCGCGCCGCCGAACCCAGCGGGCTTTCCCGTGGGCTTTCGAGGCGGGGCCGACGCTGAGCCCGGAGAAACCTCCCGGACCCCGCTCATCCCTCAGACCCGGGGGGTGAGCCGGGAGAGAGCAGGGGATGGGTGGCCACAGCCGCGGTCCCGGTCCGCTCGGGTACGGCACGGGCATCGCCACCTCCCCGACGGCGGGGCAGAGCCCCCCCTCCCCTTCCCCTCCGCCGCTTCCCTCCCTCCCTCCCTCTTTCCCTCCCTCCCTCTCTTCCTCTATCTTTCTCTCCCTCCATCCCCCTGCCGGCGCCGGGGAAGGCGGGTGGCGGCGGGGGCGGGCGGGGGGCGGGCTGAGGGGGCTCTGGGCTCGGCGGGGCGGCGCGGGCAGCGGCAGTGTCGCT
>JBBMKD010000115.1:48324149-48339978 GCA_037834095.1 Argya squamiceps | reverse complement strand
CCGCCGAGCCCCCTACCGCGCTCCCGGGGCCGCTCCCCAAGGCAGGTGAGGCCGGGCCGGGCACCGCGGTACCGGGGCGGGAGGGGAAGGGAGGGCTGGGATGCGGGCTGGGGGATGGGGTCGGAGCGAGTAAAGGCGGAGGCTTTCCCTTTCTGTCGGCGGGCTCAGTGGGAAGGGAATGGACAGGAATTCCGTCGGGTGCACTTTATCCCTCTCGAAAAGGTCGGAGCCGCGCGGTGACCCGCCCGCTCCCCAGCCAGACTAGAGGAGGGGACCTGCAAGCGTCGCCGCTGCCAGCCGGGTCCCCGACGTGTCGCTTCTGGGCCCCTTCCCCAGAACGCGAACGGGCCGCATCCCGCCTGGATCACAGCAGCCCGTCTTTCTGCCGCTCCCGGTCCCGCTCCCGGGCTGGAGCTGCTGCTGTCCGGCTTCCCGCACCCCGGGCGTCGGGACCTCGTCCGGGACAAGACCTGCACAGAGGGGCTCGGACCAAAAGCGGAGCCAGGAGCCGGAGAGGCTTTTGCGGGGCTATGATGACCGGGAAAAGCGGGGCGGTGGCAGGGGACGAGAGGGACAACCCAGTCCTCCTGCGCAGGCCTGTCCCTGGGATGGCATCCCGGGCGGGTCGGGGATGCTGAAACCACCGCCTGCAATGGGCACCTTGTGGGTGGGACCTGTCGGAAACACACGTTTCTGGAGGCGAAACCAACACTCCGGAATCACTGTCGCGTCCCGTCCACTGTCTGAGCGGGAGCTGAGTCTCTCACGAGAGGGATGCTCGGCAGGCAGGCCGCTGCCAGCTTAGCGCGCTCAACTGACAAGTTGTGACAAAATTTTTCGCGGTTCCCCGGGATGGGAATGAGTCCTACACTGTGGTGAGGATGCGAGATGAGGGTTTGGGACCCACTTCCCATTTTCCGGCCCTTGGCACCGCCTGCCTGCCCTGCGGCAGCCTCGTCTCCCGCATCTCGGCCCGGTTCGGCTGACCGCTCCCCAGGTCATGGCACGGGGGGTTCTTTTCCCAAATTTCCCGCTGGTCGTAGCCTCCCTCCTCACACACGGGGCCTCCTCCCTGCGTGGAGGTGACGGGGGGTAAGGCCGAGGAGGTGGGGAAAGGAGAAGGGGGAAAACCCGCCTTGCTTCCTCGGGAAAATGAAAGTTCCCATCCACCCAGCATGATATAAATCTGTCGGATGGCAACGATATTAACTTGCGCGCTCAACTTTCCTTCACCCTGATGTATGAACTTCCCGGTTTAAAAGATTACAGTAATCACGGGAGGAGAGTGTAAATCGAATCTGATAGCAATAACTTTTGGGGAAGGTCAGGCTCAAGTGAAATGTTACCCAGCAACAGGCATTTTGTTTGCAAAATACAATCAAAGCGTATTGATGAGAAATCCTTCCTTGCCAGCCAGTCAGCACTTTCTGATAACAGCTTTACGGAGCGAAAAAAACCAAACAAACGAACAACAAAACATAACGGAGATCTCCATGAATCAAGGCCCTCGGCGCTGTGCCTGCTCCCATCGCTGCCCGCCGTGAGGCCGGGCTGGGGGGACCGGGGTACCCCGGCACCTCCCGGAGCCTTTCTGGTCACTCAGACCTCACCCGCGTGGTCCTCGCCCCCTGATTGTCACAGACGGGTTTTTTTTGCCCCCGTTTTTTATGAACATGCATGAGGTTTCCTGAGAGGTTCCTTCTGTCACCTTCCACCAGACACTGTTTAACCGCACGACTTGTTTGTTTCCAACTATCCTGCGTGCTCTGAGCAGGGTTTTCTCTTTCCTCTCCTTCCATTAACTGTATTAAAATCGCCATAAAAACAGAGGATGAACCTCCTCTCCACCCGGCTTCTAAAACACACAGAGAACCCCTTCCTCCCCGAGGACGTTATTCTCGTGAAAAGTTTTTTCACTGCCGAAGGGATATTTCCCTATATATGGTGAAATCAGATCAGTTTGCTTTTATTCCTGCTACAATCGGCCATTTCGGTGGGACAATTGCGAAGTTCTGGAACTACTCTTGTTGTATCTGCCTCGGCTAACCTGGAATGATTCCTCCTCCTGATACCGTGCCCACCTGAGTGCACGTTACATTTCTCTTAGTAGTAGTTATCAACACTTTTAAACAATATAATGCTATATTCGTCATCTGATATTTTCAGAGCCAGCTTCTTAATGCAGCGCAGCTGTCTCTGTGTTAATTTGAGATCAGGGATTAGGCACCTACAGAGTATTTACATCTTTGAGTATAAGGAAGGAAGTCTGAAGTGAAAGCAATTAGAACGAAAACAGAAACAAAACCCCAACAGCTCACATCAAGCTAACAAACACCCGACTTTTCCAAACAGACAGCAAAAGCGAAAAAAAAAATCAAACACAGCAATCAAAAATTCACCCAAAGCAAACAAAAAAGCCCCCACCAAAAACGTAGCCTTAGCTTTTTGAGTGGTTGTGCTTGTTCTGGTATCAATCTTTCCTAATAATACGGCTAAGGAAAACAGCAGGTACTTTTGAGATACAAGAAAATCTGTGTTGAGAAAAGAGCTGTCCTATCAATCAAAGAACAAACTATTTTAACAGGGAGTCAGCAGCGGGAATATCGAAGAAGCAAATTTTGTTCCAAAATATTAGACCAACTTTTCCAGACAAGTTATTAACTTGAGAACAGCTTTTCCCTCTCACCTATTTTACTTTTATTTGTCCCCTTTACAACATTTGACTCTTGATTATTACTGTATAGACAGTCGAGAAGAATTGGGGTAAATATTGTGCCAAATTCGTATGAGTTTTATTTATTAATTTGTATTTTACTATAAATACATGTATGGTTCTCCCACTGTTCTGTTTCACGTGTATCTGTATTTGCACTGCATCTCTGTTCTGGGCTGGTATCTGTCTCTGCATGCATATTATTTAATGAATATTCCGTATTTTTTATATCAGTAGGGAAATAATTTCCTTAGTTTTCCCAGGAATCACAAACGGGATACTTAAATGCAGGCAATTTGTAATAGAAGATGTTGGGGAAAAAAAAAACCCAACACACACACACACACATGCACACACACGCAACAAAACAACCCCTCCAAGAGAAAAACCAAAAAAACAAACCCAAACCCAAAGCCACACAAAGAAACAACCCTCCCAAAAAACAAAACCAGAACCCCACAGAAAGATAAAGCAAACACACTTTCCCCCCTCCCCCCAAAAAAAGGAAACCAACCAACCACCACGACCACCAGAAATACAGCAAAACTCCTCAGAGCACACCAAACCCCTACAAACGTAAAAGATGTCTGAGGACGAGATTTCTTTCTTGAAGCCTGGAATATCCTCATGTGAAACTTACGAATCATGAAAAGAAAACAAGGTTTGCTGAAGAGCAGGAGGTTGTACGTTCTAAATACGAAATTATTTTTGTACCTGAAAATACGAACATTTACAATTAATACATGCATGCGACGTTCCTACAATTCAGCGTCCACATAGGAACACCTACAATGTATCTTCACAAATTTTTTGTTTGTTTGGGAATGGCTGTTATGTACCTTCACAAAATTTTCGATTATTTGTCGATGGCTATTTTGTGCCGATTTTAAACAAAACGAAAATCCCGGTCAATGCAGTTCCCATGAAGGGATGGGGACAGTCCCCGGGGCATGTCTGGTCCTTCCCGAGCCCTCAGCGGGCAAGGGGGTTTTAAAGGAGTTAAACACAGCCTAAAAACCCCGCCGTGACACTTGCGAGTGTGACACTGCGGGTGTGACACTGCGCGCCGCCCCAGCCCGGGGCACGGAGCCGCCTGACACCGGCAGCCAGAAATGCTCTCAGAAAGACCGAGGGGAAAAATACAGCAGCCTCGGCGCTCGGTGGTAGCCCGCGGAGGGTAATTCTGCATGTGTTAATGGCACCACTCCGATTTAAAATCGCCGAAACCTCGTTTTCCGCGCCTGTCCCTGCGAGTGTAGCAGCCCGGTGAGATGTGTCTCTGTGACCCCTGCTGTGTAAAGAGATTACCCCCGTGCAAAAGCTAAGAGCCAGCAGTCGGTGCGGTCTGCTGATGACAAAGATGCAAAATTCAGAGGGACGAGTTTTCAGAATTTGCAGAAAAAATTTTTAGGCAGGCCTCAAAAGGATATTTTTAATGGTACAGAAAAATAGGCAAATCTGAAAGATCCTGAAAGTAACATTTGTAAGGATCAGGGAATATATTAGAGATACCTTACCTGATATGAGGGTGTTTGTTTGTTTGTTTGTCTGTCTGTTTGATTGTTTTAAATAAACACATATTTTCTCCACAGTGGTACTTGTTCTCATCCCATAAAAATACACGGTAAACGCGAGCATGAGGTAATTTGGAAATACATTCTCCTTGCATTCAGTCCATTTGGTAATATTGGTCACCACAGTGGAATCTATTTGTGTGAAAATTAGGGCTATCAGATTCCTTAAACAGCCTCTCTGATTCTGTCGAGACAGGGACAAGGTAGTTGGATGTCCCCAGACTGCCCGCTAAGCCTTGAATATATAAACAGTCCATTCACCGAGATTTGTGATAAATGCATAGCGAAGGGATTAGGAGGGAAAGGCAGCGTTAAGTCTCACGTTTTCTCAATAATGGATGAGCTTCTTAGCACCTCCTCAGAAGGATACACGTGCCAGTTTTCTGTCGGCAAACAATTCCTGCATTCTGCTCTGGCTGCTAAAGCAGGATTGGTGCACTGAGCCTGTGAGAAAGAGGAAACATAATTCTCTATAATATAGAACGTTCAAAGTTACTGCTTCTCTGTTTGCACTGCACAGGCAGCATAACATCAGTGCAAAAACCAGTTCCCAAAACGGCTTATCCTGCTGAAAGGGGTGAGGTCTTTGTAAGAGCATCTGTATTCATCAGCTACACACTTATCTTTCACGGCCCTAATTAGCAACATCCCACATCTCTGTAGGATGACCCATCATTTCTGCCAGGTACAGCCATCCCCACGAGGAGAGCCTTCCTTTGCCATGCTCACACTCTCAGGCTGTGCTCTGACAGGATTTCTTGTTTATTTATGGCTCCCATTGTGGTGATCATAGTGGCTTCTTGCTCAGCTCAGGGTTGCTCAGACTTCTTTCTCTCTAGTGGATAAATTGCATTAATAGTCTTTTTTTCATGCTGATCTGTTAAATGTTAAACCTAGCCCACAAACTGATGAGAAGATGCCCTACCTGTTCCTGAGGAGATGGTGAGCAGTGAGGCTCAGGTATTTGCAACACCTCTAACTGGTTCCATCTCACTTGGGCGGGTGGGAGGATCAACACACTTTAGGAAATTTTGTTTGCTTCTTAGAGCTACTTTATCCAGTTGGGGTGTTTGTCAGGGGTTTGGAAAACCAAGCAAACAGTTGTATCAGTTTTTGCAGACAGTCCTTCCCATTTGTGTGTTCAAAAGCACTACCCTGTGTGGTTAAAGTGGACTCTGTCAGCCACAGCGGGGACAATGATCCTCTCCCCATGCATTGATGCTTCCCAAGAATGTAGTCCTGCTCAAGGAGGAAATCCAGCAGAACTGTGTTCTTGGGAAATAACAATGAACAATTTCAAGCAAGTGTATTGACCCCCTTTTGCATAAGCAAGCATCCTTCCCTTATTCTTGCCGACAAGCAATCTTGTTTCAAAGGGTCCCATGCTCTGGTCAGGCATTACCCAGGAGTTTTGAGTGTCTGTCTGGAGACAGCATGGCCAGTGGGCTTGTTTTCAGCTCCATACTCAGCTCTCATCCTTCTTCGTTTAGCACACAGAAAGCAAGATACCTGGAGCAATTGCTAAGAGAGGTTGTGGGATTATTTAAAACTCGTCTAAGCAGGGATGTGAGCAACCTGCTCTTTGTCCAAGGCGCTGCTCTCACATTGAAGAGGATATTGGACCGAATGCCTTTCAGATGTCCTCTCCAAACCAGACTTTTCTAGAATATGTGCTTGGATGGAACACGGCAGCAGACATGCTTAGGGTTTCAGAGGAAAAGCTGCAATTCTTGCTGTGGGAGGAACAGATTTCTGTGGGAGAAACCATTTTCTTCAGAGCCAGAACTGGAATACATTTATTTATTTGAAGTATTTTTAAACCTTCAACCCATAGTCATAATGGAGTGGCTCCACCAATGCTGTTGGAGCTTCAGGGGAATTTTCATCTCCTAAGTGCCCTCTTCAGCCCACAGACAATGAGATGGTGCTAGTGAGGCATTGTGATGTGAAAAGTGCTGAAGATCCTCTGAGAAAACTTGCACTTGGGTGGTGTGCTACTGCCTCATAAACAGTGAGAAAGAATGGATAATAGCATTTTTGATCCAGCAGAAAAACAATCACAGCTTGCACATGGAAGAATGAGATGGGGTATGTCTAGATCAGGGTATGTCACATCATCCTTTTGCAGTTTTATTCTCATGGGATGTTGCAAAGATACCTTAATTTTTTTGCAGGATCTCTGCAAAAATTGTTTGAAAAAAACCCACTTTCTCCCACCCTAGAGTCCTGGTCTTTAAGAAGAGTCCTGTTCACTTTAAGAAGACAGCATCCTCAAATCTCTGTAAGTGCTTTTGGCTTCAGTTTTCTGTTAATTTCTCTGACTTCTCTTTGCAGACGTGAATGAGGAGCGGTTGGGTGATGCAAGTGGAGCAGACAATGCCGAGACCTACAGTGACAAAGACACAGACCAAAGGAGTTCCCCAGACATGACTAAAGCCAAAAGTTGTTTCAACCCTGAAAGCCCTGAAATTGTTTCAGTGGATGAGGTCGGTTTTGCAGTCCAGAAAAATGGTGGGAGCACAGAGAACCGTCCAGACAGCCCCAAGTACCACCCAGAGCAGAACCACCTCCTGATAGAAGGTCCTTCTGGGACAGTTTCTTTGCCGTTCAGTTTGAAAGCAAACAGACCCCCGCTTGAAGTCCTGAAAAAGATTTTCCCTAACCAGAAGCCAACTGTGCTAGAGTTGATCCTGAAGGGGTGTGGTGGTGACCTGGTGAGTGCTGTGGAGGTTCTCCTGTCCAGCCGCTCCTCAGCGGCCGGTGGAGAGAGAACTTCTGCAGAATCTGAGGGTCTTGTCCTGCCTTCCAACGGGCATATTTTTGAGCACACGCTGGGCTCCTACCCCATCTCATCCTCCAAGTGGTCCGTGGGCTCGGCATTCAGGGTTCCCGACACTCTGAGGTTCTCTGCTGACTCCAGTAACGTGGTGCCAAACCCTCTGGCCGTACCTTTGCAGCACCCGTTCCCGCAGCCGCCCCGCTACCCGCTGATGTTGAGGAATACTCTGGCCAGGAATCAGTCCAGCCCTTTCCTGCCCAACGACGTCACCCTGTGGAACACGATGACACTGCAGCAGCAGTACCAGCTGCGGTCCCAGTACGTCAGCCCTTTCTCCAGCAACTCAGCCAGCGTTTTCCGGAGCTCTCCCGTCCTTCCTCCCCGCTCGTCAGAGGATCCCAGGATCTCAATCCCTGATGACGGGTGTCCTATTGTGTCCAAGCAGCCGATTTACACAGAGGACGAATATGAGGAAAGGTCTGATTCTTCGGACTCGAGAATACTCAACACATCTTCTTAGAGTGACATTTGACACTCACTTTAGAGTGACAGCTAAGCGATACTCACAGTGCAGCTGAACTCCTGGCCCCTGAGAGGAGGGACATGTGCTCTACAAAACTCTTGCAATTGTGTTAGGAAGTGACTTTGCTTGGTAGTGTACTATAGCAATAAAGACGTAACTTAATTTAATTTCTTGCACTTCACTGGATAATGCCAAATAGCAATACTCTGGCTTTAGTGCTGAGTGTGTGTTGCAAAGGAAGACTTCATGGCTGCCGAGTTATGGGACTCCAGAAGACTCATAATGGAGGCAGAAGCCCAAGGTCTACTTTGTTCCTTAACTCAGAAAAATGGGGATGTTAAACTAGAATACTTGAATGCTGTTTTATAATTGAGAACTCCTCAGGACATAAGAAATCAAGCAAGCATAGTTCAATTGCAAATGGACTGAAACAAGGACCTTATAATCCTATGCCAGTGATCATCCTTGCAGTGAAAGAAAAGGCAGAAGAAAGTAATACACATGTGCAACCAACATGAGCTGCTTCTGTGCCGTTTGAGCTTGGACACTTTTCAGAGAAATATTATTAAGAGTTATTCTTTTCCCATGGCTAGGTCGAAATGTGTAATGTCAGTGTAAAACCAATTACAGCTGTGAATTGCATGAAGTGTATTGTGAAATGAACACCAGATTAAGCATTGTCAGGTTAATGTAGCATGCTAAGGACTCTAGAAAAATAAACTGAGATGATGATCTTGGTTTATGTCATTTATACTGGGCAAATAATATTCTGAAGATAGAGAGCTGATTAGTTCTCAGCCGAGGTTAAAATGTCCAGCTCCAGCAGCTGCAGTCAGACTTTTTTCCAAGTCTGGGTTTTCCTTCCCTGACTTGCAACTTGCAACTGAGATTAGGCAAAAGTTGTCAGCAGGGAACCTGAGGTCTCTTGTATTTTGTACTGCAGACATTTCCAAGCTCAGCTGAGTAAAGCAGAGCTTGCTACAAACACAGAAAGCAGAAAGCAAAAGGCTCTCCCAATGCTTCAGAAGCAACTTTTTTTCCTATTCTGTAGCAGTAGAAAAAAAGGAAATAGGATGTAATGGCAGGCGTTTCTTTAAAACAATTTTTAGCCAAATGGCAACTTCCCTTTTCCCCTAGAAAAGTAATGGTTTGAACAATTTATTGCATGACTGCATGCATTGATTACATTGCATATCTTATGTATGTCTGAGTAACATTAGGAATTGCTTCTGATGAGGAATGCCTCTAAGTTTAATGGCCACTTAGAAGTTTGTTATGCTTTTAGTGTCATTTTTCCAACTGTTAACAAGTGACTGCATATGCTTGACAATGGACCTTTACAAAACACCTCTGAATGCAGATGAAATGACTTCAGTCTTTCAGGTGTGGGGAGTAGTCCCAAACTCAAAAAAAAACCACCAAAAACAAAAAACGGTGAGGCCACCCTGAAGTTGGACTCTGAAGCAGATGGGCTTTAAAACTGTTATATAAGTGTATCAGGCATGTTATCTGGTGTCACTGTTGATACGAATGCCTGTGTTCTCATTTGGCATTTCATGTTCTGTAAGTCTCGTGCACACAGTGAGTCTTTCATTTTATAAAGGTACTGTATATGCACAAAAAGGAGAATAAAATAATGACTTTATTTTCCTTCGGGGATAAATTAACTGAAAGATACTTTATCTTGCATAACTTTCCAACCTGTCCAGAAAAGTATTTTATTGGTTACGCTACAACGCAAAGGCATAAAAGCAGGGGAAGGGAGGGAAAGAAAATAAATTCCCTTGTGGAAGTGCAAATGTGCAAGCATCTGCAATTTTCCTAAAGGCAGGGCTTCAGTTGTGTGCTGACAGATTGGCCTGCATTCACATGGCACTTGTAAACAAATTTGTCTCACAGCCACCCCAGAGAGAAAAGTAATATGTAAAATAGATGTTGCAAACAGAAAGGCAGGTGGTGGTGAAATGCTGTGCTCCAACACCACAGAGAAATAGTCAAAGGCTGGATAAGAGCAGACAGCCCAGGAGCTCCAGTTTTGAGCAGATTTCCTTCCTGCAAAAATCACAGGCACCCCCTGCACTTCAAATCAAATCTCAGTGGAGACTTTTTGTTTGTTTTGCTTGTTTGTTTGTGTGTTTGTTTCACTACAGATATTGAATCACCTTCAGCAGAAAACTGTGATACCTACAAAAGCTCATACCCTCTGTGGTCTGTGGGTTTTCAGAGAATTGAATGTTGGCATCTTGGCACTGGGACACATCTTTCAAAGAAAGATGATCCTTGGCTAACATGGGATGAACTATTATCACACTTGCGGTGAAAAATGCAGATTTAAAGGTATGATTTTTAAAATTCTATCTCTTTTGACAAGCCATTTTCTGAAAAAAGAAACAAGTTAAAATCATCTTTGTCTTTCATGTTACAAAATAACTTTTTATTCAATTGACAAATGCTTTTTTTTTTCTTAAATAAAGCAAATATATCTCTGTTCAAAATAAGAAATGCAAATTTTCATGGTGAACTGTAATTTTTGTTTGACCACACCATATTTTAGCTATCCAGAAGATTAATTTTTCTTCAAAAATACGTGTTGATATTGATACCTGCAATGATACTTTTGAGAAATTGCTGCATTCATCCAGTTGTATTGTCCAGGCTGGCACTACAGGCAGGAGGCCGGTGCAGCTCCTAAAACTTGTGTTTCCCTGCTCCATCTTGTGGCAAATCGAGGGTATCTCCTCGTCGGAGTAAGTACTTCATGCTGAGGAAGAGAAGACATTGGGATGGGGAGGGTTGAAGCTGGAGGCATTGATGCTCAGAGGCCCCCTGAAGGAGAAAAAATTTAAAATAAAGTAAAATAAAATAAAATAAAATAAAATAAAATAAAATAAAATAATGTATTAAGAAGGGTGCCTTTAGCCCGGTGAGGTCTCTGTAATATCTGAGAGTCCAATGGGTTGCTGGGGGATTTTTTAGGATTGTTCTTTCAAATATTTTTTTTTGGGTACTAGTGCAGCTGTGGCTTTCTTGGAGCAAGAGACCTTCAGCCCTGTGTTTCTGCACAGCTCCTGTCTGAGCAGCCCCTCGGGAGCCTATTTTGGGTGCCCCAGGACTGCTTTTTCTCCTGTCAGAGAGGTGATTTCACTGATTTCCTGTGGGAAATGCCACAGGAAGCTCTCTCTGCTCACAGCTCTGCTTGTCCAGGTCTCAGACACCAGTGCAGTGAGCTCTGCAGGGTCTGGCAGCTGCCCCAGAGACACAATGCCAAAATCCCCACCAGCTGTGACAAGGTGGGTAAGGCCAACAATCATGTAAACAATAACAATAATAATTTCTCCCTCAAAGGAATGCCATGGAGTGATGCCCCAGTGTGATGCTCACATTCTCTGTTATCTCTCATACCTGTAGATAAGGGAATAGTCCAAGGGGTGAGCACAGCACAGTGGGGATCCCCTGCACCAAAACCATCCCTTGCCTTGTGCTTGCTGGTGTTGTGCTGCTTTCCTGGGGGTCCCTGACTTGTCCTCCTCATGGGTCTGAAGGGCCACCTCTGCAACATTTGTTGTGTGCTTGGTGAACAGGCTCACCTCACATTTGTGCTGACATCTTTGAAAAATGGCTTTGATTCTCCCAGTATACTGTTTCAGTGATTCATTCTTTATGTGCATTTACTCAGCAGACGTGAGTGGGGAAATAAGATTTATGCTGAATTTATATGTTAATTTTGATATTGAAGCTATCCTGTATTTGAAGAATAAGATCAATTCTTCAATTTCATTTCTTATGTGATATTGCATACTGTCATTACTGGAAAATAAAATTATTTCTGAATGCATACTATCTAAACTTCAATTTTAGTGGACATTTAACTTTGACACATCATTCTTCTCCCTCCCCTATAAAAACTAACTTAATACAGTATTTAACATTCTGCCACCAGAAGATAACAAAGACAAGTCTTTTTATTCTAAGTGATATTTTGTTAATGTGGTCCCTGCAGCATTTCTGCTCTGTCACAGATTTCATGCATGACTCAGTGTTGTATGCATGCTGCAATAGGAATCTTGATTACTGCTTGTGTTCCTGACTAGAGATTAATTTAATTAATTTCCACATTAGCAGCAGTTCTTGAGAGCCATAGCTATTCACTAAGCATGCCTGTACATGGGCCAAATCCTGACCTTAAGTGGAGAATCCAACCCTCATCCCTACCAGGAGGCAGATTATGTAGAGGATGGATGCAGAGAATCACATGTACAGAAAGATTTGGCCTCTGCAGAGGGAGATATATTTTAAAGAGGCCTGCTGCCAGAGATTGTACTCCCCTGAAGCTGCAACAGAAAGAAAATATTTACAGCACCTTAGGAGTGTGGTTTGCTACTTTATCTCTTTGCAAGCTGTGCAGGAGATTAAGTTGAGAGGTAGATAGGAGGAACATTTGCAAGGTTACATCCTTGCTCTGCCCTATAACCTGAGGAAGAATTTCCCCTCTGTATGAGATAAATGTAACAGCTACAATGATTTAATTGTTTTTATATGAAAATTCTCGAAGGGTTTAAGTGTTCTGTAAATAAGAGAGTAGAACATAGTGTTTACCAGATCATGTGTGGTAAGATTCTCTTTCTGATTTTTTCCCTGTGAGAAAGGCTACAGCTTTTCAATGTCTGACCTGTGACTGCCTTCAGCAAGAATTCTCCTGAAAGCCTTAGGATTATCCTTAGATAGTCCTGAGTAAACAACTGTTGTAAAATGGCTGAAAGTTATAAGGTAAACATTGTTTGGGTCCTTTCCTCCTTCCTCTTCTGAGTTTATGGACTTTATATATTCCAACTTTCTCCTCTGCAACACCTAGATAAAACCAGGAATCTTGTGACAAAATTGTACTAATTGCCTTTTTTTCTTTTCCCCCTAGAGGCAGTGAATTACATGAATCAGCAAAAGCTTGAGGAAAAAGTGAGAAAGCAGGATTTGAGACACAATGAAATCTGTTCATTCTTCCAGGACTTGTGTGGCTCAGGGAGGCGTGCAGGCTCAGGAGGAGCTGGTTTCCTGCTCCTCTCTCTGGGGAGGGTGAGCACAGCCTGGCACTTAGGCCAGAAATACCAGAAAATCTCACCATACAGGATCAACCTGGGGGCTGCAGCCCCTCAGGAGTGGGCACACATCAGTAGGAGAAAGGCAGAGTGAGGTGAGCAGTGTGGCAGCAGCATGACTGTGAATCTCTGAGGTACCTGACAGAAGCTTTCCTGCTTTACTGCCTGCAGCAAAGCTCAAACCCAGTTTTGGAAACATCTTTTTTTGGAGCCTAGTCCCTCTGCACCATTCCTGACATTCCTTCTTGCCGTGGTGAGTATAAAGACAGGAAGAGTGAGATAAGAAATCCACCATACACAGAAAAACATAAAGGAGACATTGAAATACTCAGAAATGCTTCTGTGCTACTTATCAAATCTGGGGTTTTTTATCACTTTATCACTTTTAAGAACTAAATGACTCATGTCACAAGGGATGCAGAAACAATCCTCACAGGCCACTGTACCTGAGGGAGAAGTGTGGTAAAAGTTTAAGTTTCTCTGCCTCTGCATATTAATATCTTGACTCACTAGGAACAGGTTCCTGAAGGGTGCTTGTAGCTGTTCACATTGCACAGCTAGCAACTTTCCTGGGAGCTAAAATCAGATGGTTCTCACCTTGAGCAAGCCTTTTCCTCTAGTAAAATTAAAGACAATGCTTAATGTCTGGTACAGCTACATATTCTGTGTGTGAAAAAACAACAAGCTGTCAAGAGAAACTTTCCTAAACTACAGAAAATTATTCTACATGGCTCCATCCTTGCTCTAAATGCTATTCAGGAGACTGTAATACCCTTCACAGATTTAACCCAATGCATAGCCCAGTTACTACATTTTAGACTGTGTGACTTAGTCACTTGTAGAGTTATGGTCAGCTACATGTAAGTTTTGAATTTTCTTCCTTGCTTTTTCTCCTGTAATTTCTTTTTTTCTAATGACCTGCAGAGATATAAACAAAAGGAACATTAGGTCACATATATTTTTCTTTTTTTATCTCCATTGCCAAATAATTAATTTTCAGGAAAAGGATGCTATGAGGGAGACGTTAAATTTTTTTTTTCCCAAAAATTTTACAAAACAAAAGTGATAAGTTTCTAAGGCTCCAAAGGGAAGAGAGCATTAGTTTAACTTACCCACACATATCTCCTTTTGTTATTCTCACCTATGCTGGTGAACACAATACAGGCATCAATCACTACAGCCCTTGCAAACAAGTGGGAATTGGGCTGGATTTGAGTTGTTTTACAGAACTTTGAAACACATGAGGAGGGAGGGAGGGAAGGAAAGGATAATTTCTGTCCTTCAGTGGCTTCTGGGGAGTGGGTCTTTCCCAGGCCCAAGCCTGAGCTATCAGAATTTATTCCCACATTGCTGTTGCCTTGAAAAGGGAACAGAGTGATCTATACCAGAGCCAGGGGATGAAAGGAGCTGATCTCCCTGTGCTGTGCTCGAGCCTCCCTCCTCCCCCAGAAAGTTCACTGCATGAAGTTTTAGCAGACTTGCATGGTGTATGCAAATGAAAAGTTATGACTAATTCCCTAAAACTAATATTTTCTGACATAGAAAAGCTCAAACAAACACCCTGCTTGTTGAATTATTGTTTGGCATTCGTATATTTCCTGATTTGGTCATCACTGCTCTCTGTTGTTGTTTTAACAGTTTAAAATGTTCATGCGCTGTTCTCTTGTTCTGGCAGTAGAAGAAGTAATTGTGGTGGTGGGTGTGGTGAGAGGCTGTACAATCACCACCATCCTGCTTGCAGTGGCTCTACTCTGGGCCCCACCTCCTTTGCAGCACCATTCTTCTAGTATTTTTGCACATTTTCTGAGGCCTGAAAATACAGGTCAGCTAATTATTGTGACCTGGTTTTAATTCACCTGCAGAGGATTAAAATTGCTGCCTGAAAGAGGTCAAATAGATTTTTTATTTCACCAGTACCCTAAATAATCACTGATGGTGAAGAACAGGTGACTGCAGTCATTCAGCCCACAGTTCCCTTCTCCTCCTTAAACTGGAAAAGTACAAGTTCAGGCAAAAATGTGAACTGTGTGTATGAGATACTTGAGAATTCCTCAGGAAATAGGTTATATTTGTCCCTTCCAAACGCCTAGAATTGCAACTGTGTTTGAATTCATCCCTGAGTTGAGATTAGAGGAGGAAAAAGTCATTTGCAAACGACTGTAACATACATTACCCAGACCATGTAACATATATTATTAAAACATATACCTAAAGTAAACGCCGTCTTGCACAATGTGACCTGGACATCAAAAGCGTGGCCTTGTCTTCACATAAAATAAGGCAGCCTGGCTGTATTTCTGCCAAATTCTGGGTGGATTTGTGAGGGCTGAGGAATGGTAATGAGTTTAGGAGGGGAAGAGAAGAGAGCTTGGCTCTGAGACCCGTTCATCCTCCCTGGAGCCGATGCCCCACCTGGTGACAGCGGAGACACAATGGGAACATGGCAGGGACGTGGCGCGGAGTCGGGACGGGACCCCAGAGGGCTCACCCTGGCCAGGAACAGCCCTGCTGCTGCTGCTGCTCTGGGTTGGCCAGGAGATTTTTGTGACTGGAAGACGTTGTGGCTGGGTGATGACGTTGTGGCTGGATGACGTTATGCTGAGTGATGACGTTGTGGCCAGGTGATGACATTACGGCTGGGTGACATTGTGGCTGGATGACGTTGTGGATGGATGATGACATTGTGAATGGGTGATGACTTTGTGGCTGGATGACGTTGTGGCCAGATGATGGTATGGCTGGGTGATGGCGTTGTGCCTGGGTGACTTTGTGGCCAGATGGCCTTGTGGCTGGGTGATGATGTTATGTCTGGGTGATGACATTATAGCTGGGTGATGACATTGTGGCTGGGTGATGGCTTTTTGGCTGGGTGATGTTGTGGCTGGATGATGTCATGGCTGGATGATGACGTTATGCTCAGGTGAGTTTATGACTGGATGACTTTGTGGCTGGATGACTTTGTGGCTGGATGATGAGGTTATGGCTGGATGATATTATGGCTGAGTGATGACATTGTGGCCAGGTGATGATGTCATGGCCAGGTGACATTGTGGCTGGATGACATTGTGGCTGTAATGGTTTGAAAGCAAAACAAACGAGAGGCTTCAAGTCAGAAATACAATTTAATAAGAAAAAGAAAAAAAGGTA